>OU830593.1:102884146-103509146 GCA_917563855.2 Limnephilus lunatus | reverse complement strand
ACTTTTGTCTCTAATTGAAATCGGGCTGAAAAAAGATGTCGTGTATTACGGGCTTTAGAATCTCATTTTGAAAAAAAAATCTCATTTTCAATTATTTCAAAATGTCAAGTATCTCATTGGAATCATTCATTCCATTAGGATGTCAAGTATCTCATTGAAATAATTCATTCCATTAGGACGTCAAGTATCTCATTGGAATCATTTATTCCATTTGGATGTCAAGTATCTCATTGGAATCATTCATTCCATCAGGATCAGGGGAAGAGATAAAATGTCCCATTCCTATTTTCAGGAAACCAATGTGAAGTATGTGCACTACACCGGAGCTTTCATGTGCTTTGGATTTGGAACAGTTTACTTTTGGATACAGGTTTGTTTATGCTTTGCTTCATAAATCTAAAACTTATGGTAAGAATTTTTGCCTATGGCTTCAACAATAAGCGAATAAATAAATGACGCTGAAAAAAGGCCAATGCTTGCTTTACTTTCCTTTTCGCCCAGATACTGAGAATGAACGCTACTTCTGATGTGCAGGGAACATATAACGAACTTCCGGTGGGTACTTATGGAGAGCACAAAAAATGCAGTTACCAAATCAAAGTTTTTAGAATAGGGCAAACTTTATCTAAGTTGTATTTTGAAGTTAATATAAAAAAAATTAATACCTACATAATTCTAATCGACCAAGAGGCATGGTTGAGACACTTTCGCATTATTGTAAAAGAAAAAATTTCTGGAGAGATTTTTTAATGGTTTATGTTTTTTTCTAGGCTATCGTGTCCCATTCCCTGTCACCAGTTCTAAAGAATATGAGAGTAGTTTATTTGAGGATCGCCCTCTCTGTGTTATGCACGGTTTTTTTTGTGATTCTCTTAACAACTGGAATTCTTTCCCACATCTACTTTCATGGTGAGTACATTACTATAAAAAATTGTCAAATTAAATTAAATAATTGGGGAGGCTGGTAGGGGTGCTGCCGCCCCAGGAACCATTTGTTGGATAACCAACACCTCTGCCATAGGTCTCCCCAAGTGGTTCGCTACTTTTGGTGACTTAGCAGGGGTGCCCAGGATTATGGGTTGAGGTTTGTCCAGATCTTGGTGACGGGTGCGTCTGCCCACCTGCTGCGTGGCGGGCCAGATCGAGAGAGACTGGTTGAGGGAGGCTTTTTGACCTTTCCACCCAAACTCTCTCGGCCCATCGCCTTGCAGTGTAGTTGGGAGGGATGGATTCATACATCCGTCACTCCTATACACACTAACCCCTAGATTCCTACCCACCCCTCATACCTTTTTCCTTCCTATCCTTCCCTTCTTTAAAAAGACCCTCCGCACAACATCCCCTAAGATGACATAGGCCCTGAGGGAAATTATTTACCCCAGGGCCTCCTGTGTGAAGTTAATGTGAAAACAAAAATAAATATTGGGTCCATTAATGAAAATTTTGTTTTCAGGTGACAATCCAAGAAAGTGGAACCCCAATGATGGTGGCTGGCATTACCATGTGGCTTCTACAGCCTCTGAGTGGGTTGTTGCCATTTCTTTCTGTTTCTACATCCTCTCCTTTGCTGAAGACTTCAGGAATCTAAGTCTCGATCATCCAACTGTAAGTTGCAGTAAAACAAACATAGATTTGAACTCATAAGCATAACCTGTCATTAATGTGATTTTGTTTGTTTTCAGCTGTGCCTTCTATCCGATTCTGAAATAATTCCACAGAGTGATCCCATCGAGACAGAGGCCCCAATCAATACGGAAGAAGTTTTGATAGTCGCCATATGATTACAAGATGCCCTCGCCAAAACTCACAGAATATTGAGACATTTGCTGAAGTTTCGGCAGATTAAGCCTGCTGAATATGCTGTTCCTAATACCAGTGCCTATGACGAAATACCGAGTTCGCAGAGGAGAATAAATATGAATCGTAATTATGGGAGTTTTGATGATAACGATGCCTACACAACCGTCATATCTTGCGATCCAAACGTTAAAAACTATAAAGTTTCTCTAAAGAAATGTCTGAGTGCTGATTCACTTAAAAATCTTACCGAAGAAGTCGTACAATCCAAAGATCAGAGTCACAGCAAAGCTAAAACTAAATCTTGGCTCCCCGTCCAACAAACACCTTCCCCGTTCAACGAAAGAGTCAATGTGAGAACTTTGGAACAAGATTTAGATTTTATAAATAAATCCTACGGACATGTGCAGAAACTTTCTTCTAGTTTAAGTTCTTTGAATCAGTTTGACGTGAAGGTTGATGTACATCCTTTTCCAAACAATTGTGATACGAACTATGTTAGTCAAATTGATAAGAGTGTCTGCCCGTCTGATTTAGAATATCCGGAATTACCAATTTCCAAAGTGTGTGATGATACGGCGGGGAACCAATGGAAGCCGACCGCTAGTTGTGGATCTGTTAATGAATGTAACGAGTCTGTGATAGATTCTAATCAGAATGAGAACTTAAGTAGTAAATATTATAATCTTTTCCCTACTGGGAGGCAAAATACAGATTGTGTTGTGGTTGGTCTTCACGCTAAAAACAATGGCGATATCTATAATAATAGTGCACGAGACAATGAACACTTAAATAATCCTAGCGATGTGAAGAAACCTCATACTGTTAACAGTAACCGAACTAGAATTATAGCCACTCAAAATAATAAACTAGTTAGTCTCTCACTGTCACTATTAGTGGCTGCCTTGTTGCAAGTTGTACGATGTTTGACGGTCATGTTGGACGACACTTTAAGTTGCTTTCGACAAGACTTGTTTTGATTTTATATACACAAACACAGCTATGATTTATCATTGTAAATACACGCCAAAGGCTAACTTCATTACAATCCATTTACATAGAAGTAATAATTATATAGTCGTACTATCGACACATATGCATAATATGTTATTTATTTAGTACAGTGGTTCTTAACCTTTTTGGAGTTACTGAAGCCCACCAGTTTCATATGCGCATTCACCGAACCCTTCTTAAATAGGATGGGGGTGTGATCACCACAACAAGGGGGGGCGCAATGGGATAGGATGGGGCGGGATGGGATAGTGACAATATTCTTTGTAATTTTTTTTCTGGGTGTGTCTTGCCTTCCACCGAAACCCTGGGGTTCGATTGAATCCAGGTTAAGAACCACTGATTTAGTATGTGTGCTGCACGGCCACAGTTTTTATTATGCATAATCTTATAAGTGCAATTAGTCACAATATTATAAAATATATCACTTCTTATTGTTCAAGTCTAGTTATTCTGTACATTGAATTAATTTTGTTCAAACTATTATATTATTAAAAATATCACCAAATTTGCCTCTTGGAGAGATTTAGGTAACTGGCGCTATATGTATAAATAAGCCTATATTATTAATTAAAAATATGCTTTATTTTAGATCTTAAAGAATTGTGATGTGCCTACATTATTTTTTTATGGATGTATTTTCAGTTCTATTGATGATCTCAAATAGAGAATGTTTATGTATGTCTCCCATACTAAAAAATTGATTAAATTTAATTTTATTGACATGTACCCTACTGAAAGATTTTTAACCCCTCAGGAGTCTGGAATATTCTGTCAGAAGGTCAAAATATTTCCGCTTTGCAATGCAATAAAGTGTTTTAGAAATGTGATGAAATACGCTTTCAAATTTAATTATTAGATTTTTTTAAATATGAAAATTTTGAATGCAAACATGACAAAGTTTAAAAAATGGCTCACCTTACGTTTTTAAGAACTAAAATTACTGATTAAAAAAATAAAATCACACATACACTAATTTTATTATTGTGTGTGTGATTTTAAATGTATTTTAAACGTTATTATCACCTCACGTTTTTTGTCTTTTCATGTAAAAATAATTAATAAAAAAATCACAAAGTTTCATAAATCTTTTTCAAATTGCGGTCAGAAACTTTGGTTTCATAAATGTGTACATTTTAATTCTTTTGTGGTTAACTTTTATATTTGAATATAAAGCGCTGTGTTTTCTCTTTCTAACACTGTTCCATTTTGGGAGGCGGGTATGGGTACCGCCGCCCCGGGTACAATTTATTGGATTACTAATATCTCTGCCGTAGGTCACCCCAAGTGGTTCACTACGTTTGGTGATTTAGCAGGGATGCCCAGTTCATGGGGTGAGGTTTGTCCGGATGTTGGCGCCGTATGCGTCTGCCCACCAACTGCATGGTAGGCCGGATCGGGAAAGACTGGTTGAGGAAGACCTGTAGACCTCTCCTGCAGGACTCTAGGAACATCGCCTTTACCCGCAGTGGGAGGGGTTGATTCATTCGTTTGTCACTTCTGGACACACTGACTCCAGATTCCTACCCACCCCTCATACCTTTTCCCTTCACACTACTTCCTTTCCCTAAAAAGACCCTCCACATGGGTTTCTAATATCTTTGCTCCACACAGTATCCCCAACGATGACATAGGCCCTAAGGGGAACTGTTTTCCTGTGTGGAGCTAATGTAAAAAAAGGTCATATTTCTCCCAAAAGCGAATAAATTCGCCTGAGGGGTTAAAAATAAATGTTTTAACAACTGGGTTCTCAACATTGCACAAATACATATAATTTTTATAGTTTTACATCTTTCAATGTAATTTTGTAACCAGGATAGGAAGGTTCTGATATGGTGAGATTATAATTTATACAAATACGTCAAATAATATTATTATTATAAAACCTCACAATGTTTAACTCTTAAAGTATTCAAATATTTATTTATGTTACGTAACTTTACCATTTTATTAATTGAATTATTATTTGTACGCTTAATTGTAATTTTATTGAATAAAATTGTAAAAAAAGCATAAAAATAAATTAATTATTGTTTAATTATTTCAATTGTCAGCTGCAAATTAATTATTTAACCCCTAGAAGCCGGTGCCCTGCAATAGCAGTGTTGAAGAATTATGCCTATAACTGCAATTGCAGTGTCGACCTTATACTTATATTCATTTTGTCTTTGGATATTACCTCTACTGAGTAATCGATGCGAACGGTGATCGGGTGAGGCAACGGTCAGGCCTTTACGCATGCTTGACTTGGGGAGTAAGCTGGATAAGGATGAGGATGAGGATAAGGATAAAAGGGAGATATAAGTTAGTGTTACTCCTGTTGTGTGGTCTAAAGCACACTCGTTTTTTTTTAATTGAAATACTTGCCGTTCGGGTTAATACATAATTTTTATTTAATTTTTTTTTTGCTTTATGAGTAAAACTTCAAATTGTAATATTTAATTAAATGAAGAAAATATTAGCAAAACTCAATTTAAAATCTGGAAACAGAAAAATCAGAAAAAGGTATTGGCACCTCTGGTAGTGGTAGCGCATTTGCCCATAAAGCGAAAGGTCCTGGGTTCGAGTCCTAGAGGTAAATATCTTTTTCTGTTTCCAGATTTTCGATTGAGTTTCGCTAATATTGTCTTCACATAATTTTAAATTTCAATTCTTTAGGATCACAACAAACAAAATTACAGATTACTTTATATAAAGGACAAATTTTACTCCATCTTTTATTTTGAAACCCTGTTCGAAAAGAAAAAGTGTAAGTTTCCAGAGTAGGGAATACTCTTGAGTATCGCCATGGTGAAACACATCTATTTAGAATCGAAACGTTGCTTGGAATAGCTTTAGGCTTTAACCTAACTGCTAGCATTCACTAACGAATGGTGTCGCTTGTAACACTCCCTAGCCACTTTTGGAGCGATTCACGATCCTTACAAGCTTGACTTAGGAGAGACCTAGTAAAAAATCCTTAACAAAAATGGTTAAGAGATTGTTTGAAAACACGGATAGATGAAATATAATCAAGTGATTCACTAATCATGTTTACAGTCAAAACTTACATCAATATTAAATTTTTTCTTATAAATACGAAAAAATATCGATAATTGCGACTAATGTCACACTTTAATATCAGTCAATATCTCGCTAATGTCTCCTTTATGAACGCTAGCGTTACTTCATGAAAGAGAGGATTTTAACTATCAAAAGCTGCTATCGAGAGAACAAGAATCGCAATTGACGAAAAATTCGTTAATTTTAAGGAAAGGAGAGGTTACTGTCGTTAAGAAGAACCGGAATCGTCCTACAGATCTGAATAGCCAGGTAATGCCCAACCTTCCCCATCATCTTCTCTTACCCACTCCTGTCAGCCTTACCAATGGCCACTCGCAAACTAACTGCTGTGTGGTCTGCGTATAGCGGGTAAATTAAAAATAAATTTATTTAATAAATAAGGTCAAGAAAATAGTACAAAACTAAGTTTTACCATATTTATTTTTAAATTAATAAAATCTTTACAAATAAATCTCAAATAAAAATAAGTTTTGTGCAACATAACGTAAGACTCCATAGAAGACCTCATGCCTCGAAGCTATTTAATTCAAGTCCAATAAAGCGAAGAACTGGCAATTACAAAACAATTGGTTTAAAGTACCCGAAGAACATCTTTATCCACAAGACGTACGAGGGTAAAGTGCAGTAACAAGAGCGATTCTACATGATAGATGAACAGTAATCTCCCATTAATCCGCCATCCCAAAAACCGGGCAAGAATCCAATTAGTGAAAATGGCGGATTATAGTGCATACGTACAAAATGTTATAAATTAAAACAGAAATATCTTAAAAACAAACACCACTACCAATCTTTCGTAAAATTTACATTTTTTGGGTTAAATTAAGGTGTCATGTTTACCGTGATTAATTTTTGGGATATTATGCCATGTTGCGCTACCTTCTTATTTAGCCAACGTTTCGGACAGTGTTACAGTGTAGATGTGCAGGGCAGTTGTGAAACCGATAGAGGTAAAATGTGTGCTTGTGAATGTAGACGCGATACTGTGTTGCCAGCTCCAATCCTCTACAAGTCGGTATTACAATATAATTTAAAAAGGTTTTCTGCATTTAGTTTTGGTGTAGCTGTCAATTACCGGATACCAAGAACTTTCCGGGATGTGATGTGTCTTTTGATTCTTATGATATTCATATTTGTACGATCGATTCCTCCTTGCACCACTTGAAGAAAGCCAAGCTGCCCAATTGATGGTTCCTTCTCTTCCTCCGATTCTCCAGTTATCATACCATTATGTGAACTTCCTCCCCATAGAGGTTCGTCAGATGTGAATCTAGATTTTCACGGCTAAAAGTATTATCGTGAATTATTTTTTTGGGTATTAAACATTTACATACATAAGCACACACTTTACCAATATCGATTACACGTCTGCCCTGAAGGTGGACACTATAAGGCTTTCCGAAAAGTTGGTTAAAGAAGGAGGTAGTTTACACTACTTTTATTTTGTAAACTTATTCAAACCAAAAATGTGGCAGAACGAAACAAACAGAAACACTTGCAAAAATACACAGACTACTGACCGAAATTAATGTGCTAAAACCAAAATAATGAACCCTGGTGACTGGTAAAATTATCGGCGAGAGCAAGCTAGATGACGGTATAATAACTGAGAGTATAAGAATAAGATAACCCAACCCGGTTGTAAAAAGCTTGCGGCTTGAGTCAAGCACGTGGGGAACTACTGAAATTGACGTAATACCGGTGAATCATAGATCTTGATTTTGTGCTTCCAACCAGTAAAAATTAAGGCGGATTACTGAGGGAGTACTGTACAAAAGAATAAAAAGATAAATAACTTTACCCCGGACACCAGACATCTTGTACATTGTAGTGACTAGATACCTAGTTGAGATTTTTAAATGGTGTGATACGCAAGTGCAGCCCAAGGTTCGTAGAAAATGTATTTAACAAGGCTAGCTCATAGAGGAGGTAGAGTGGTGATTGGCTAGCAAGTCGTAACACAGCTCTAAGTCCATTCTCCAAAGGGAGATTTTAATTTACTGCATTACAAGAATGGCATCAAGCGACTCTGAATGCATTTACAAATGATTTATTTTATACTACATTGGTTATTATTATTTTCTTTTTTTTTTAAAAAGGCAATTCACCCCAAAAAGAGTGTCTTGTGCCGATAAAGTTAAAAAAGATAGTTATAATTTTGAGGATACTCTATAAGGGGACAGGATAAATCATATATTGAAGTCATTCAAGTCTATGAACTTATATAGAAATGAATAATCATTATTTTTATTAAAACTAGTATTCGGATTGAAAGGGTATTACTTCAACATTGATGATGTAGATTCGAGGTTATTAGAATCTTATTGAATGATGAACATCCAGAACATAAGGATACTTGTTGTCTGACAAATAATGTCAATTTTCCAAATTGAAAGTCTCACTTGGGTATATAGGTTTATCAATTTTGAAAAGGGTTGAGAATAATCGAATAATAATAAACGGCATGTTCGGGAAGGAAATAATCAAAAATGACCAGCCGAGCGATTCTATATCTTCTGTGGGATCGTTATTAGATAACGGGCATTATCTCCTGTCAGATTTATGTAATTTTTACATATTTACTGTCACATATTTTAAATTAGATCGTTTTAAACACGAATCAAGGATGAATGATTGTTTATTCATTTAACTTGTTGTGTGCCGAATGTGGCCGCATATGCTTGAAATATTGTCACCCGGATGACAATCGGCACTCAAATGATTAATGTATGTTGTACATAGAAAAAGAAAATAACAGCCATAAAAATTACACAAATCTGACAAGAGATCACGTCTGTTATCTAATAACGATCCCACAAAAGATATAGAATCCCTCGGCAGAGTATTTATCAGGTGCAGTATACATATAGACAATTGCCAACTGTCAAGTTGCCTTTTGTTCCTGGGTAGAGATGGTCGATATTCCTATCCCTGTTACATTGAACTGTTTGCTGTCAATGGAACTGTAGGTGATTTTCTCAATTTTTGAGGTACCGGTTCAATTTTTCACCCTAGTCACCATCCAAGGTTTTTTTTTTTTTTGAATTGGTTCCAAAAGTAAACGGATAAAGAACCTGTTTCACGTCAGTCTCTGGTAACTGGAACCACAGTGACAATCCATTTCAGGTACCAACAATCTCTAGTTTCGGGACTTTCTTTGACTTTCTTCATGCTACGTCAGGAGCCTGATGAGTTTTTTTCCTGAAAAGTGCCTGAATGAACGAACCTTGTTAAATACATTTTCTATGAACCTTGGGCACAGATTAAATGTTTGTTGGTTTACTTAGCACAAAATCAAAAACATAATGCATTGTACCAACTTTTAATAAAGTTTATAGTTAATAATATGGTCACTTTTTCCTAATATGTTTTTTGTTTTTACATAGTGTAGCAATATAACATTTAGTTGTTCAATTTATTTAGGGAAAAAATTGGGGGAGGAGTGACCTAAGATACACTTTAATAATACACACATAATGTTAAGCATAGAAATGTTAATTGAGAGAGCAAATAAAAATAATAACAATCACAATGCTTGGAATACTAGTTTACATAATATAACTTCTATGGCTAGACATACATAATTTGTAAATTATTTTATTAGAAAAATAGATTCTATTGAAACTAGATCTAATGTGCAAATAGCACTTTCCTAGAACATACAATAGATATCAATTTATTATTATTAAATTTTATCTTATTAAACTCCTTAATAATATGGAATAATAGTATAATCTCTTATCTATAATCTGAGGCGCCATTTTGTTTCCTTAGAACAATTCTGTATTTATTGGTTATATATTTGTCAGCACATTCATTTTTTTTATCAGTTAAGCCTCGATTACATTGAGCAAGTTTACGAGCTACTAGCCGGTAAGTTTAAAAGCGGGTGAATCGGCAAGTGAAATTGTCATGATGACATACAAAACTGTCTACTCGCTCAGTAGCGACAGTTGCAGCTAAAACAACGACTCCCGCGCGAACCAATTCTGTCGACATTTTGTAGAAAACATGGGCTCGCAGCTAGCGCCACACGCTAGCAAGTAGTCTCTTAAGACCCGTGTTCACTCCTTCCTTTCCTCAAAAAGACCCTCCACACAGCATCCTCAAAGATGACACAGGCCCTGAGGGCCTCCTATGCAGAGTTAATGTAAAAAAAAAAAAAAAAGTTGTGAGAATTATGACTCCCGCGCAAACTAATTCTGACAGTTACGAAATCAGCTGTTGGTGGGCCACCATCTTAAGTGAGTAGCGAGCAAAGTTGACCAACTTTCAACTTTTTTCGTAGATTGTCCACAATCTTGCTAGTTAGCTAGTAATACGATTACACTAAGCGAGTTTACTAACAGATAGTGCATTTCCCAGCTAGTAGCTTGTAAACTCGCTCAATGTTATTGAGGCTTTATAGGTAAATATAATCTCTGGCTTAGTGAAAAATAATAAATAAATTATATTAAATCAAATGTGCCTACTACACTACAGATTTACATGAACTAAAAATCGATGTAATCGTATTTTCAATAATACAAATATGTATCGATGTACTGTAAAAACATGTGTTGCACCCTGTCCATGCCTCTAATCACCACCCACTGACATTTTGTTTTCTCGAACCCCCCATAACCAGAACCCGGCTATGCCCGTGATGGTTCCATAACAACTCAGAATCATGCAACTTCAACACCCCTTTGAAAAGTCATTAAAAGTTATGAAAAAATTTTTTTGAAAAACATTCCATAACAACCTAACGTAACCTATTTAACCAATTTTTTTTTCATGACTTAATGATTTTTTAAAGGAGGTGTTGAAGTTGGAGGATTCTGAGTTATCCGGTCACGTTTGAAGTAAAACATGTAAATGAAATTTTGATCTTCGGTGACATTTTTGATGTTTTTTTTTCAACCAAAACATAAAAAATCAATATTTTACATTACATTTGGGGTAGGGGTTGTGCGGTTACTCGGCTGAGTGATCATTATGACATTATAAAATGGCAACATTTAATTTAGAAGGAAAAAACTTTGAAAATAAAACACATCAAAAAGGAGTCACTGGAGACCATATCACTCGCCATACATTCCCAAAGGGAATTGGCAAGTTACCAAAATAGGCCAAACCACAACAGTATAGATAGCATGTATGTAGCGTGGCCTGACAGAGGCATTAGAAAAATTAAATGGCTGTTATTCTAAAACAATGGCAAAAGGTTAACGTAAACTGTGACATTATAAAATGGCAACAAAAAACATTAGTAGTGAAACAATTCATTCTTATATCAAACATCTTTTATTATGTATTTATTCGCATTTAAATGGCATATAAATCTACAAAGTTAAAATATTCTCTAGTATTGCTTGAAAATTTACATAGACTTTCAAATTGTAGCTTTTGTTAAACAGTACTGGAATGTTCATATCTTCACAGTGATTTCCAACATTAAAGGAATATACATTTTATGCATGCATTTTGCAATTAAAATACTTTTTTTATATAAGTCTCCTTTAATATTTAGTTAAGTATTAATTCCCACTGGAATTGTAGACAAATGTGTTATGAGATTACTTTACTTTAATTTTTATGAAAGATAAACATTCCCAGGTCACAAATAACCTGACAATATTTGAAAATCTCCTACATACTACCATCACACTAAGCGAAAAATGTTGCTTGTATCGTGATGGAGGACTTAGCCAGCCGAGGAATTGAACTCACGATGCCTGGGTGGGACTCAAACGCAATGCCAACTCAGCCACTGGCCGGTCTAAATAAAAGATGAACGTTAATAAGTACTTGATATTGTTTCTAATGCAAAATTTATTATTTACATAGTTTATTTTCGAAATAAATTAATGCATTCTCAGCAAACAGATTGTTGAACATATATATGTATACTATATATATATATATGTATATAAATACAAAGATTATTTCCCTACAATAGTACATATTATCTCGAGATTTTCTCCAATAATGGATCTTAGATTTGTGCAATTTTTTTTACAGTCTAGAATATTTTAACAATTTTTTTTTAAATGTTTTGTTTTTCTTAACTAGAAGATCTCCAAGTTAAACAGAGTATTACATTATTTATATTGAACATAAAGAGAACTAACCTACCTTGTCTGACCAGCAGAACTGTGCTAGGTTAGAGGACTTCACTTCTTTTGTGATTTTGAATCCCTACAAAATATGTTTAAATATATCTTAAAGTGATAATTAAAAATCTAATTTTAAATTAAATAAAATAGCAAAGCATCTGTGGAACGACCTAATACCTCAGTTGAGGGTAAAAATCCCACAAACAGATATGAATTTCAGATTATCCATTGGATATGCTGGCGCTCAACGGATACAAAATTTTTATATCAGCCATGCGATTCTGTGTCTTTTGTGGATATGGAATCGAATCCATACGTAATCGCCTGTTAGATTTATGTGTTTGTCTATGACTTGCAATTGCTTTTTCTATGGGCAATTGCTTTTTCTATGGGCAATTGCTTTTTCTATCAGCCATGCGATTCTGTGTCTTTTGTGGATACGGAATCGAATCCATACGTAATCGCCTGTTAGATTTATGTGATTGTCTATGACTTGCAATTGCTTTTTCTATGGGTTGATGTGTCAGCTGTGAGCGCTGTCACTTACTTCAACTAGTTAAAAACACGAAATGCGTAAGGATTATTTATTCATTTAATGTACGTTTGAAGTTGTAGAGCATGGATTTGACATTTGCGAAGTCAGCGACACCGCTGACAGGTGCCAATCATGGTTGCCATAGTTATCATGGTTGCCAATTTGCGAGGAACTTGTGAGGGTACATTTGTTATTTTATTCTCCCCAATTTGGGGAATTTGAACATTTATTGCGGGATATTTTAGAACATAAGCATTGGCAACCCTGCAGCTTACACATCAGCACGTAGCAAAAGCAATTGCAAGCCATAGACGATCATACAAATCTGACAGACGATTACGTATCCACAAAAGGTATAGAATCACTCTTCTGATAAATATGGAATCAATTCTGTATCTTCGTATGGAAGATACGGAATCCGTACCTTTGTATGGAATCGATCCCGTATCCACAAAAGATACAGAATCGCTCTTCCGATGAATACTTTTGGCGCTTTAGAAGTTAAGGCGGACATAATCTCCTAAAACATTTTTGTAGATCTCAGATAAGGATACAAAATGTACTAAAATTACTTAGCAGTAAGGACAAGCAAAGCAGGACATAAATATTGTTTCTTAACCCTTAAAAAGTCACCTCAATTTTTGAAAACTTCATCAGAATTGGTGAACAATCTTGCGATTTCATCCATAATAATAATCGCAATTGGATAATTTGTAGAATACCTTTTTTGAAATCACATCAAGAGCGCTACTTGTAAAAAAAGAGAAGCAGCTGTATTTTGCAACAAGAATAACCAATTTTTTAAAAAGGTCATATTATATTAAGCAACGCTATCGAGCGGATATGTCTAGTGTAAATAGTTTCACGGAAACTATTACACATGTTTAACACGATAAAAACATTAAACTGTCAAACTAAAACACCCAAAAAACTGTAGAATACAGATATATTATTGCCAGTTAAGGCAATCAATCCAATACTACTTTTGGTAGATTCAAATTCCATTACATAACAAATACACGTATTATCAACCACCTGAATTACAATACATAATATACAAACTACCCTACAACTAACAGTAGGTACCTGTTAAATATACACGTACATCCACACTTATTTTCAACCAACAATTGGGCTAGGTTAAGTTTATTTATTACATTTTAATGAGTTTAGGTTTGTGTGCGAACAGCTGATCATATATCGCCGTTCCGCAAGAACAATGACGCAACTGCAAAAATTGGTAAAATACGGTTAAATCCATAAATGGTCTCAGAAAACCATTGGGCACACTGGGGAACAAGGACATCACTATAGTTCCTATTCAGACCACCAGAGGGTAGTTATGCCGTTGTTGAAATATCATCTGTTTGTTATCTTCCTTCAGGGCAAAAACGCCTTCAGTTGTGTTGATGAGTGACTAGAAGAGTGTTATATTGTGTGCATCAGTGACGTAAATGTTCTTAGTAACTGAAATCAAACAGTTACGTCTTCTAGAAGAGCGAACAATTTATGGGTGGAACATTGAATGTAATTATCAGTTGAAATTGGGGGTCAAAATTAGGGTGATAAAATTCTAACTTCTGGTGATTGAAAGAAGAGTACATATTCTAGGTACATTTGTTATGCCATTATTCTCTGTCGCATACACACTCTAATAAATATTTCATTAAACTACAAATCGTTTTTTTGCTTCTTTGTAAAATTCAAATTTTTGCAGTTGTGTCTTTGTTCTTCGGAAAAGCGATATTATATTTTAATCTAAATGGGTAAAATTGTAACAGCAGTATTGAAGGCTGAAAATTAATAAGTGAATTCAATAACAGTACCCTACTAACTTAATGTTTGTTAAATTTGGTAAGTGCGTTTTTCAAATGAAATTTGAATTCTTGTCGATTTCAAATCACACAGAGTTTCAGGGTGTGTATGGGGGAGGTGGTGGCAACATAGCGAGGTCTCCGTCCACCAGAACATTGGGGGGTTCTATCCTGTTATCACACTGGACTGACTGGACTGTCCTACTCCTCCTGGGTGGGGCCGGAACGAAGGGGCCGGATTCCGAGTTGGAGCGGATGATTCGGCGATGGGACGGGCCGATGTTGAAGCTCTCCAGGCCATCCCAGTCCTCTATCAGATGGCGGCGCTGGATGCTCTGTTCCGACACGGTGGCGCTCAGCAAGTTTGTGGCAGCTCCCAAGATCGATATCACGCCTGGAATTCAATAAAAGAAATAGTTATCTATTTATTATACTTCTTAGATTTACGAAACCAAAGTTTCGGATCGCAATTTGAAAAAAATTTATGAAATTTTGAGAAATTTTTACTAATATTTTTACATGATTGAAAAAAAAGTGACGTGAAAATAATGTTTATAATACATTAAAAAAATTTAAGGTGAGCCATTTTTAAACCTTTTTTTATGTTTGCATGCAAAATTCTTTTACAAAAATTATTTGTGTACATATTTCAATTTATAAAATTTGAAAGCGTATTTTATCATCTTCCAAAAACAGTTTTTAGTTTTCGGATGTTATTTCAGAAATATTCCATTTATTTGAATTTTATAACAAAACGGAAATATTTTGACCCTCTGACAAAATATGGTCGAGGCCTGAGGGGCTAAAGCCATTATCCAAGATCTAGAACCTTCGGTAGTTTTTTGTATGGAAATTTGAGATAAATTAGAAAATTTGAGAAAAACCATTGTAAAATTAATAATTTTTAAAGAAGATTTGTAACCTGGATAGCGGCACGGATAAATATATCCGATTTTATTTGTATGGAAATATTGACTTTTTATAAAAGTCAATAGAATATAATAATTTTATAATAATATTTTACAAACTAATTCTTAGAATGATTGTTTGCAATAAAAAGGGCAGTTGCCTAAAAATATGGAAAATATTAGTTGAAGATAATATTGTTAAATCTAAAATTTGAAATATGAGATTGACTAATGTGACGGATTGAAAGTAGGTGGCAATGGCGGAATTGGTAAACACGGATGTCCCGGTTAGACGAGGGGTTCTGGGTTCGAGTCCCATTAGCGACCATTATCTTTTTCTGAGTCTTGTTCTCTTTCATATTATCGTTTATATTATTATTGCTATCTTCTTCTTCAATGATATACATATAACATTGATGGGAATAACCTTCAAAAGTTATAAAAAGAGTTTTTCTTATAAAAAATTTAATAATTTTTATTTGAAATAAAAATATAGATACATATTTATAAAAAGATGTCTCACCAGCTGCTGTGATGGTGAAGAATCCATATTCAAAGTTGACGCCAACAGTCTTGAAGGATCCCAAACTGGTTTCTTCCTCAATTACGAGAGTAACGTAGTAACAGACACCAACGATAGCAATCACCCACAGCACGCAGAACACGCTCAGGACCCCGTTCTTCTGGATGATGCGCACATTCTCGTTCTTCAAGTTGTACAAGTTGAGGAATATGCCGAGCAAGGAAAACAGGACTACCATGAAGCAGAGAAGGAGGATTATCCTCATCAGGTTGACCAGTCTTGGAGAAATACAGGCCAGTGCTATAAAAAAAGATTTAATTAATATATTTTTTAAACAAAATACCTAAGTACCTTAACAGAGAAGGAAAATTTTCTAGCCATATTAGTTTAGTAATCACACCCTGGTTTTTATTTTATTTTTTATATTACAATATAAAGTGCTTACGTTCATGTTGAGAGAAGAGATAAGCCAGTGTGACGGGTGCAGGCATTTCCACATCAATGTCTCCGTTTCTCTGGTGTATGGGTGGCGGGGAGATGGGCTGAGAGCTGCTGAAGTCCCCAAAGCCGAAGAAGGGGGTCAGGCCGAGGTGCGGGGCGCACTGGAGTCCGCGAATCCGGAACCAGCCCGACTGTGCCATGGCCGTGCAAGTCAGCAGGAACACGGCCAAGTGGAAGAAGGAGGTGATGCGGTTTATCTCATGGTCTCTCAGCGGCCAGGCCATGATGCTTGTTGTAGATTATTCCTGAAAGAAATAGTATTTCAGAAATAATTTTTATACTTCATTTGTACATGTTATTCCTTCAATGATGATAACTGTGTCATCCGCATACGAGATGACACTTCCACTAAGAGGGAGACTGAACATATCATTGACATATATAAAGAAAAGTATAGGTCCTATTACCGTGCCTTGTGGAATTCCATACTCAGAAGACAAAGGTTCACTCGATACTTTATTTAGTTTAACATATTGTTCTCTATTTTCTAAGCAACTCAGGAACCAAGTCAAAACTTTGTCTTCCAGTACAATTTTTTCCAGCTTAGCTACGAGCCTAGAATGTTACTCGTGAACAAAAGCTTTTTTTAGATCGTTAATATTCCTAGGCACTTTCGACGTACATCCAAATTCCCCATAAACAGAGAAGTCAATTTTGCAACGGCATCATGAGTTCCCTAGGTTAGGTATAAAACCGTATTAGCTAGAGTGTAGAATTTTAATTTTTTTCTAGAAATAGGAGTAGTCTCTTTTTGACTAATTTTTCAAATGTTTAAGATATTAGTCGGTAGTCAGTCATTTCCTCTGGGTTACCAGATTTAAAAATCGGACTAATTACAGTTATTTTGAAGTCTTCTAAGAGAAGGGCTTAAATTAATGATATGCGTGAAAGGTATTTATAAAAAATCGTTAAGATTTTTTATGGTTTCTGCTGTTATTTCATCGAATCCTGGCGCCACCGCTCAGTGATTGATTATATTTACAACTACCGGTACTGAGGTGCGTTCGGAAAATAGAATTTTATTTGACTCTATTAAATTTCTCTCGTAAACCTCGGGAGAATTACTAACAGCTCATGGTTTATTTTTAGTGTAAAATTTTTTGCAACGTTTACAAAAAAATGTTTAAATAAATTTGCACATTGAGTTGAACTTTTATGTCTATAGAATTACCGTAGTATATTAGTGGGTGTATTTCTGACGCTTTGTGTTTCTTATCAATAATATCATTTTTCGTTAACCACATTATTTTTTTATCATTTTCTATTTGTGACATTTTTGTATTATAATAATTCTTTATTATTCCTTATTAAATTTTTAAGCATATCTCGATATTTGACAAAGGCATTTTTTAAAATATGAAAGTATGAATAAACATTGCTTTTCTAGTACAGATTTCACCAATCCTTCATTAAACCATAGCTCTATTTAGATACTAACTAACTTCTGTAACTTAGAGGGCAATATGTAATTTTATTTTGTTATGACAATGTTGAAAAAAATTTTTTTTTTTGAAAAACTTGCATCTTCATTCCTAATACGGGTACGTATTATCCACCCTCGTAATTTGATTGTACTCGCACGTGAGACTTTTTACGTTGTGGTTAATTGGTTTGTTTACAGATCGTATAATATGAAATTTTCGCATTTCGGTGGTTCTTGTTTATTTGGTCGTTCTTCATATTTATGGTTGCCTGCGCAATGTGAGCAAGCCTGATCTTTTGTTTTATAACGGGATTAAATGAGATATTTTTATTTATCGATGTCATCCAAATCGATAATAGACAATTAAATCAGCTCGAGGACATTTCGTAAACTATTGTCATAACCTTCTGCAGTGTCGAAAAAGTTGTACAAATCTGTAATACTTGAATTCTCTCGTGGGAAGAGGAACCCGCTGTCTGAATCCAGTAGATGGAAAATACGTTACAGTTTTTAAAACCTAAAACTCATTTTTAAGTAAACAATTTTAATGTTTTAGGTGTGAAAAATCTATTAGATTAATAAATGGATGATTCAAATCCAATTCATTAGCCTGTCCGGGTAGCCATTAGAATAAAACTGTTGGTTATTCTATTTAAAGATGGGTTCAAGGGTTATTTTGGAAATTCCAAAGGAAATTGTAGAATTTTACATTGGCTAGAATTGGAAATAGCTTAGTAAAATTATTGTACATAGTATAAATGCATAATGTGAAGAAAAAAATTAGGTTCTTTACCAGTTACAAAGTAGGCACCAATATTGCCAGTTGCTAGAGTGCAGTCAAACACAAGTCTAATTAAATATCAATTAATGAAAATCACTTTGTTTAATGAAACTAATAAAAGTGGGTTTCCCCCGCATTGGTATTTATTTCAATAAATTATACACATAAATTTCATGAAACATGCATAATTAACAATTTTTAATCAATGTTCGTTGGTGGCAGATAATTCATCAGGTCACAATCAATGACATTATAAAACATATAGATACGTTGTAGAGATTTCTAAGTGGCAGCAAAAGATACTCAAAGTAATTATCGTACTCTCAGTGCTACACATGCCATCTGTAGCATTGTCACGACGATGACAGTGGTACGCATGCCATCTCTAATCAAACTGTGTAAATGAGCGCAACAATGCCCTTGTGTGTGGTGAGAAAGTGTATCCATTACACAGCAAACACTAGTAAAAGCAAAGGATAAACATTTCTTTTTTCGTTATTTAATTTTGGGGTGTTATGCTGTGTTCCGCTACCTCTTCCTTTAGCCAACGTTTCAGATGCAGATTTGTGATGATGATGGATACTGTAACTCTGTCCGAAACGTTAGCTAAAGAAAGAGGTAGTGCAACACGGCATAACACCCCAAAAATAAATAAAGAAAATACTTTTGGCCATGAAAATCTAAAATCATACCCAATTAACAAACGACATAGAAGACAAATAAACCATATTTAAATAACTTTAGTCCGCCTCGGCACAGGACCCCCTAGTGAGGAGGACTAAGAAATACAATAATTTATACTTAATTTCACCATTATATCTTGTAAGTAACAATTATTTTATATAGTCGCTAAAAAAAAAAAAACGAAACGTTAGCTAAAGAAAGAGGTAGTGCAATACGGCATAACACCCCAAAAATAAATAAAGAAAATACTTTTGGCCATGAAAATCTAAAATCATACCCAATTAACAAACGACATAGAAGACAAATAAACCATATTTAAATAACTTTAGTCCGCCTCGGCACAGGGCCCCCTAGTGAGGAGGACTAAGAAATACAATAATTTATACTTAATTTCACCATTATATCTTGTATGTAACAATTATTTTATATAGTCGCTAAAATAAAAAATAAAATTAAAAATTAACATTTCATTCGAAAATACATGTAAAATACTTATATGTAATTATAAATAATTAATTACTTATTTTCATTATTTCCCGAAGATTTTAAGTGTCTTAGAGAAATTGAGATAGCAAACATAGCAACAAAAGGCAGTAACAAACGTATCATATCGTTTTTCATATTCTTCGACTTTAATGTAAGCGAGTAAGCATAAGGTCATTACATTCGCACTCATAAAATAGTAGTGTGTCGGACGTATGCGCGCTTCTATTTTAAAAATGTAAAATGCTTATTGTTTACTAAATAAATATATCGGAGTGGGGGTAAGCCAGCAGACAGAGTGTTTTAAGCGGCCCGACGGCTGTCGCCCTGATTATACGCTTGGGTTTCGAGCCGGCGTATAAGTAGGGCGACGCCCTCGGTATTAAGTCAGTCATTCGAAAATACCCGTCGCTTCAACATCTCTCTCTTCTCGCTCGCTGACCTCGCTCCGACCTACCTTCTACTCGCCTCTTTTATTTACTGACCATCGCCTGAACCTGGACTACGGAATACATACTTCTCTACGGACCAGACTAAGCTACGTCATAAGGAAGGAGTCATTAGACATCGGACTAGCTACAGCGCCAGCAAAGATCACGTCCTTCACACGTGGTGAACGGACCGACATCTGGAGCATCCGTGGACTGCGATCAGCAACCTGTTTATACAGTCTTGTGTGCCTCACCCTGTGTGGCACAAGTAGGATGTACTTTTTAATGCAACTTTTAACATCGGCCGATCCTATCCACATTCTTTGAATGTCTTTGTCATACACATACAATGTTTGAATTGAGAATTTAGTGGAAAAGCAAGAGTATTCATAACTTGCCACATTTAGTTTTCAATTTTGAGACAATAACAAGTCTAGATGTATTGTAATATCATTGGTCACAATACTTTTCTTTAGGGGTGATGAAAACAAGATCAATATATTCTACTACATGCTTTCTGTAATAAATTAAAATAATATTAAGGCGATCCAATAGTCCAGGAAAAAATCAAAATCAGAATTCACGCCCCTTTAGGGGAGGAGTTTGAAAATACTTGAGAAAAAGATTTTGGAAAGGTTGGAAATATTGATATACATAGATGAGACATTTAGCGAATAAATAGGTTCATCGGAATCGTAGGTTAGTACCTCCATTTCTCTATTAGTAAATCAAAAACAACAACCGTCGACCGTGGCTGGCGTGTGACGTATCAAAGTTGGATGGAAAAGGATTAAACCATGGGCTTGAATAAAAGAAAAGGACGGTCTGACGGCCGAGCCACTTTTAGCCGAATTCACCATCCCGAAGGCCTGTTTGTGCATGATTTGAACACGAATCTTGGAGAATTATGTACGGGATAGCGCCTCTATAGTATCTATGGTTGGAAAAGGTATTCGAGAAATTTTTTTTACAGGTTGATTTCGTAAAAACTTGTAAAAAACATTATCTCCTTTTTTACACATTGTTTATTGAAATAAAACGAAAATTTAAAATTGATCAAGCGACGCGGAGCCACACGTCTATTTCCCGCTCCGGCAGGGGCGTGACTGATACGAAATAGGTGTGGCGTGGTCAGTAGTTCTTCAGTGGAAGGCCCAGGGTCCACTTTAAAAATTGAAATTCGTCTACTGCCGGCCAGATTGTTTTAACTATACGAAAATGCATATTTTATTTTATTCTGTGAAGTACGAACTTCACAAAATAAAATAAAACATGCATTTTCTCATTGTTATTTTTGACATCAATGAATACGGCCCGCACTCTACGAAATTGGATCTTGAAGTGACCCTTATGGCATGGGGCACAAGAACCATGCACTGGACACAACCCATTTCGTATCAGTCACGCCCGGGCCATAGCGGGAAAAAGACGTGTGGCTCTGCGCCGCTTGCTTTCGTGAAATCAATTTTAAATTTCCTATTTATTACAATAAACAATACGTAAAAGAGGAATCAACGTTTTTTACAGGCCTTTACGAAATCAACCAACCTAAAAAAAATTCTCAAACACCTATTTCAACCTTTCTGAGAGCTTTTTCTCAAGTATTTTTAAACCAATTCCATAAAGGGCGTGAAATCCGTATTCGATATTTTCCTGAATTATTGGATCGCCTTAAGGGGAACGTGTGCGCGGCCCATTTCATACAAATCTTAGATTTGGATTTGAGATCAAAATACCCAACCAAACTGAAAAATTATTTTTGTAATCAAAAGGTATATCAAATATCTAGTACGGATGTGAGCTACTTTATTTATTTTTGCTTTAGATTATAAGACGTAGGCCATTAAAGATTTTAGTGTTTCATGATTTTGGAGAAATTTGGAAAAATCAAGTGTCAAGTCAGTGGCGGCTCGAGCACTTATTTGGTGGTAGGGATCGAATTTTTTTACGTACTGTACCGTAATCTCACTAATCGTATAATATATGTAATATAAAATCTTAAAATATATGTACTTAATTTAAAATTTCTCAAAAAAAAAAAATTTATGGTCTAATCAGAGCTCGTTCACACTTCCGTCGTAAAAACGGAGACGGGTTCCGTCTTTACGACGGAAGCCCTAGCCGCTGTAGTGGCTCTATGGAGCTGTTCACACTAGTCGGTTCCGGCGTGAAGACGGATCCGTAATTTTTTGCCGGATAGTTACTCATACATTTCAATGGAGCTGTTCACACTACATGGCGGGAGAACGGATCCGTTTTGAACCCGCCACACCCCGCTTCACACTTCACCACCGCCCGCTCCCAGACGCAAGCGAGCAGACAAATTGTGTTTTTATGGGGCGCGCGTTTGGCGTTTATAATATTATTATATAATATATATGTTCGTTCCAGAATGCGATTTTTATTTTATATTTAGTCATATCATTCATGTTTTTTAGTAATTTTAGTTATAATAACTGTTGGATGATTTTTGCGTACTTTCTCCTTTTCAAGTATGCAAACAAAATATTCTCCCACGGTTTGAACAAATAAGGTCCGACCCCTGAAGTAATTTTATGGCTGGTATTATATCAATACATTCCTTTACCGATTTGGAAGAAAAAGTTTATTATTTAAATTGTTTTATTGAAAATGTTTTGGTCGTTGTTTTCGTAGAGTAGGATCCGTTTTCAAGACGGATCCGTCTTGAAAACGGAAGTGTGAACAGGTGCCTAGGGCTTCTGTCTTAAAGACGGAACCCGTCTCCGTTTTTACGACGGAAGTGTGAACGGGCTCTCATGCTAATCGGGTATCTAAACACAAAATAATATAAAATGTCTACAGATCTATACCAATTTACAATATAGTATAATAAAAATAACTATTTATCTTGCAAGATTATTTATCGAACTTTATTTGAACGCAAGCGATTCCCGCCCGAAACCAATATCTCCTAGACTCCACAGTGGGTGACGCCGAAATACGCAAACAAATGGTTCAGTAGTTTGTCGTGGGGATTTACTGGATAATCACCGTGGTGTTTGAAATTCACATACGACTGCGCATGCGCGGTTCTCGGATGATATCCCCTGTGAAGAACCGCCACCGTGTCAAGTGCAGTGTAACCACATCACCGAGTACTCGGCCGAGCGCTCGGCCGAGTAAAAGGGCGAGACGTAGTCACTCGGACCCTGTTCTACTTACTAGGCCGAGTGCCCACCCCCGCACTTCCCCACACTGACTCTCTTGTCCACTCAGCAGGCATAAACATTCACTCGCTGCATACTCGCCACTGTCGCTCGCACCACGCTACCGTTTCCCCTACGTCGCAACTGAATTGACTGACTGACTCGGTGAAAAATTAAAAATTACATGTAAACACCTACTCGTCCATCCAACTGTCTCGGCCTAGTATCATTTTACTGTATCGCCAATCTATTTGGTGCATGTGATCCAGGCATTATTATCCCTTTCGTTAAAAATCTTTTGGCCAAAGAAATTTCAGATACTTTGCAACGAAACTATACAGCGCACTTCCACTGGCCATTAAACAGAATACAACTTTTTAAATTATAAATCAGACATCAAGTATAGACTATCAACAGCAAGACAGGTCTGACTCCAAAGATTTTATGAAAAACAATTTATAAGTATGCATGGGACAATGTTGATTGTCTCTTATTTAAAGGAGGCATTGTATTGTTACTTGTATTTTTGTTACAAACTGCTTATGTTTTAAATTGCGCCTACTCTCATCACAGGATTCCAAGTGGAGTTAGGTTAGAGGTTTTTGGGGTGGGCAAACAAGAATTTTCCAAAAACAAGTAAGAAACGATAAAAATGTTTATGTTTTCCACATTCATTCTGAGAGTGGATAAACCAATTACAGCAGTTTTTATTCAGTTTAGAGCCGCGGTAACAGTATCATTTATGTGACAGGGCGAGCAGATTGTCCCTAATAATCATTTATATATATATATATATATATAAACGAATGCCTAGTAAACATCTAGGTGAAAACGTTTGATTATTTTTATTTGAAGAAATGGTTGCAAACTTGATAACCATTATGTTATTGTTGGATATCTTTCATGAACAAAAAATTTGTGATTATATTGCGGTTTCGATGGGGAAAATACTGTGAAATTAATCTCAATAACAGAATCTACATCTATTTACTGTCAAGGTTTATCGCTAACGCAATGGTCGCAATGCATCGAAAATCAACATAAACATACAGTTTAGAACTTACCTAAATATGAAAAACTGAATAATTATTTAAAATATTTGATAAATTTACTAATAGCGTAACATTTTAATCACTATTTTATGGACTCATTTTGGGAATCCGAGCAACTCGCAACACTATTATGACGTTTCAGTAAACAGCTGATTTTTTTTTTCTGACGGCTATTGCGTGCAGTGATGCCATATTCCAGAAAATTAAAAACAAAAAAAAGTACATGTTTCAGGCCTTCAGGGGTCAAGAAACACGATTTGTTGGAAATAAAATCACAATTTATACATAAAAAAATGCATTTAATTTTAAGTTTCATAATATATACGTAATTTCTCGTTAAGCGATAAAGGGCTAGAGAGACTATCAAGCCGCTTGGCTCCATAAATATACTAACCCCCATAAATAAACCAGTCATTAGATTGATAACTTCCTGCTTTTTGCTCAGACAAAATTTCAACGCTATTTCACCATAGATACGCCATAAATGTGACAACTTTTTTTTTTTTCCTCGCGGTATGACGTCGTAGACACCATCGACAAGAATAGAGGAAACAATAAAAGGCTCGACCATAAACAATATAATCATCTTTCAGTACCTACCCAATTTTTTTAGCCTAAAATATTATTTTAAAAATAAAATGGAATGTCATAATAAATGAAAACTCAATAATATGTTTAATATTTTATTATAAACAGGTAAAAACAGGAAATACAATACAATAATACAAGAAGAAGGAAATACAAGGGCATGTAGAGCGAATGAACGAAGAAAATAGTGTAAGAAGAGTATACGACACATTTGTGAATGGTAAAAGAAGACGGGGACGCCGGAGGAAGTGAATCAGATACTTGAGTCGGGCCATGTCAAAAGTCAGAATAATAGGAATGTATGAGACAATGTATGAATGTGAGTGAGGCAAAGGGTGTGTGCCAAGACCGAGTTGTTAGGCGGTCCGTCCTATTTGCCTACCCCTGCGGAGAAACGGCGTGATGGTTAGTTAGTTAAAAACAGGAAATACAAGAATAACCAACTAACCATCACGCCGTTTCACCACAGGGGTGGAAAGACAGGACGTTCCGCCAAACAACTCGGTCTTGGCACACACTCTTTGCCTCATTTACAAATCGACACATACATACTATTCTGACTCTTGACGTGGCCCGAGGCAATATCTGATTCACTTGATCGTGTCAGGTCTTCCTCTGGCATCCCTGAGTTCATCTACCACTCACATCTGCGTCATATTACTTACATTCCATGCTTCGTTCATTAGCTCTACATACCCATATACATATCTGGGGGTCCCTTTCTTAATCTTACTCATTACGATTAGCCTCGCATTCTTTGCGAATCTCCACATTTCTCACATGATCATAAATAATAATATTTTAATGATCTGCATAGCGCCAGTTTTGTAAAAAAATCACCTCAAAGGCGCTCTGCACAAACTTATAAATAAAGTAGAAAACCACTTTAACTTATAGCAAAAAATTTCATCCACCGGTGCAGCGATCACTGATATGAAACCATACTCGTACATTCGTTTTGACCAATAAACGCTATGCTGCGTAAAATATACACATATAGCTTTCATTATACTCAGTACAGGCAGAAAGGGACTATACAAGATTTTATCACACATACGCCTCGGGGATCTCATTTCTACAGCATTCAGTCTACTTTCATCTTTCCTCTGCCAGTTCCTCACTGCCATACATCAGGTACAGTACTGACTTCACTTCTTTGGACTTTTCAGTTTTTTTGTTAGCGCCAACGCCATTCAATCCTCCATTAATAGTTACCCGCATTTACCCTTCTTTCAATAACTCTATCAACCTTCCCATATCTTGTAAACATACTTCCCATGATATACAAAGTCATTCACCCGCTCAAGCATTCATCATTCACAACTGTATTACAAACTGTTTTTGTACTCTCTCTACTGACAAAAATATAAAGTACAAATAGAAAAGGCGTACTGAGAATGTGTCGTTCTTGTCGAGTTCTGGTGGAGACTCTTCCTTCTTGTGTTCTCTCAAGGACAGCGGTGCCAGGAAGTGGTGGAATAAGTCAGCCCCCAATCTCCCGGTATGACACCACAACGTTACTGAAGGAAATGAGTGTACTCCAGCATTTGTAGTCTCCGCCAGCCTGCCAGCTGTAGGGGTAGAAAGTAGGCAGCCTGACACTATATCCGTCACTTTGGTGTTTCGAGCTGAAAGTATTAGAAAAACTCGTGAGATACATAAAGACAGACAGATCAAAACAAAACATTATAAATACGTGAAAACAAGATTAAATTAATGTACCTATGACACTATGAAGTGATTGTAATTATTCGCTAAAATAGCCGTACGAAATGAGCTTAAAATTCCATATAAATAATCAACATAAATATTTGTACCTGGAGGTTATGATTTCACGACGATTATGCATTCAATCGCAATGTGCCATTTCACGATAGTATTATCCAAAAACACATGCACGAGTTCTCAAAATCGGGTAAACAATGTATTCAAGTCTGCTAATTCCACACCACGCTGATATTTACAATATTTACATGTTTAAAGTTTTAGATAGCGCTCGGGTAAATAAAGCGTGACATTTTTAAGAGCGACCATTTTGGATTATACTGGATCTGGATTATACAGTTTATACACTGATACACATACACATTACACATACGCATAGCTGTCAAGCTTTCCATTGGTCCTCGCGGTATGACGTCACGCAGTCACAGAAATTTACCATTTTTGAACTCGGTTGAAGAAATGAAGCGGAGTTATACCCCCCTGCTAACCCCGTAGGCTCAATCACGTAGTTTTTTGTCTATGGCTAGAGTTTTGAGTTTTGACCATAAATGAACTAATACCTAGGAGTTCGATTCGAGCCGCGGTCTACAGTGGTTGTGTGTACCTTACCTATTTAGTGCCGTTCGCCCGTTCCTGTGCCTCATACAGATAAGAGATTATTGTTACATTTTATTTAATTTTGTTTATCGTATACCTATTTGTTTGCATGAAATAGACTGCGTATTATTTTTTCAGTTTAATTTTTAAAAGTTAAGTTTTTTTTATAATGGAAGAAGACGAAGATAGGCCTCCCGACCCAGGGTCGATATTAGATTTTTCTGATTCGGAATCTAATACTAGCCAGGTTTCTATTACGCTCCCATCTCGTAAACGACGACCATCGCATAGCCTTCACATTCCATCGAAGGTTAAATCTATACCGCCGATTCAACAAACCTCGACCTCTAACGACCTTAACACCGATAGTTTCATCCCGACAACTACTTTAACTAGCGATAATACAAAAAATACTGACTTACTTTATCCTGCTTCCGCTTCCGGTCCTTTTATCGTTATTGTTCAGAGAACTGAACAAGGAAAACTTATTCACCCTTTAGATTTTGGTAAATTCTTATTTGACTCAAAAAATAATAACCTTGGTATTGTTAACGGTTCAATTAAACCGGAAGGGCGATATAAATTATCTATTGAGTTTAATACTGCCGCTTCTGCAAATGGATTTGTAAAAAAAATTGACTCGCTCTCAATCCATAAATATAAATCGTTCATCCCGACATTTAACCTTACGAGAATGGGTCTTGTGCGAGGTATTCCCGCGGAGATCCCAGAGGCTGAAATTGTTGATGCTTTGAATAATTCCCACGGAACCCCGAAAGTATTAAAAGCACGTCGACTGAACTACAAGGATTCTACTGATGGAAACACGATCTGGAAACCTTCCCAATCGGTTGTTATTACATTTGAGGGACAGTCCCTACCGTCTCGTGTGTTTATTTATTATACCTCGCTTCCAGTCGAAGTTTATAAATTTCCGACTATTCAATGCTTTAATTGCTGCCGGTTTGGACATTCAAAACCTGTATGCCGCTCCCCCCCACGTTGTTACTTTTGCGGAGAAGGTCTCCCATTTGATCAATGTCCGAAATCTTCCAATGATCCCATTTGCATTAACTGTTCGGGTGCACATACCGCGGTCAGTCTAGCCTGTCCGGAATTATCAAGACAGAAGAACATAAAACATAAAATGGCTACCGACAACATTTCGTACTTCCAGGCCTCAAAGTTATTCTCTCCTGCGAAAAAATCATTCGCAGAGATGACATCGTCCTCAACTCCTTTCCAAACAACCACCTTTTTAAATTCAACTTCATCTTCTCACAGAGAAACCATTCTCAAGCCAGTCAAACCCAACCCAAAATTTACTCCTTACCTTGATAAAAAACAATTGAATAACATTTTGGTCAGCCCGAATGGGAATGCCAAATCCCACACGCCCAATGGGTGTGCCATTAATGGTAATACTTCCCCTCCTGCTCTCCCCGTAATAATGAATAATAATTCTTTTATACAAACTTTAATTACCCTTTTAATTTCTATCCTTACAAACAACAATACTGTACCGTCCAACGCTGCCGATTACATTAAATCTTTATCATCTTGCCTCCCCAATGACTTCGAAACTGTACAAAATTCTTCAGTGGAACAGTAGAAGCCTCTTCGCTAACAAATCTGACCTAATTCAATTACTCGACGAACACGACGTTTCAGTAGCCGCCATTTCTGAAACGTGGTTAAAACCCTCCTTTCACTTAAGAATTCCAGGTTATTATTGTCTCCGACACGACAGACCGGATGGTAAAGGCGGCACGGCTCTGATAATCCATAATTCTATCCCGTTTAAACAAATTAATATTCATACTCCCTCCGACGATATCCAGATAATAGCAGCTGTCTTATCTGATATCACAATATTATCAATATATATTCCTCCCTCTACGACTTTTATTGAAAATGAATGGGCACCAATCTTAACCCAGATTTGTTCCCCTTATATGATCCTTGGAGATTTTAATGCACATTCCCCTTCTTGGGGTAGTAAAATAACAAATCGTTCTGGCCGCAATCTTTTAGATTTTATTGATACCCATAACCTGTGTTTTTTAAATGACGGATCTCCAACCAGATTCACCCCCCCTCATCAACGGAAAAGTGCTGTTGATTTATCTCTTTGTTCGTATTCGTTAGCATCTAAATGCTCTTGGGACATCCTAAACGATCCCCTCTCTAGTGATCATTTCCCAATTATAATCAGCTTCCACCATCAATCTAACACTTATCCCCCCCCAGTTAAAAATAATCTCAAATTTAGAACAAAAGATGCGAATTGGAGCACTTTCTCTTCTGAACTAGATAACCTTATTAATTTATCAAAATCGTCCCCGGGAGACATCAGAATGCAATGTGAGACGTTTCCGTCTATGGTTATAAATGCAGCAGAAAAATCCATCCCGAAACGCAACGCGAATATTAAAATGAGACACTCTACTCCGTGGTGGGACGAGGAATGCACTCGCTCCGTCAACTCTCGTAAAAAAGCAATTTCCCATTTTCGTAAGTGTATGTCTCTAGAAAATTTTTTATCAGTTAAAAAAGCTCAGGCAGAAACCAAACGAATTTTGAAAAATAAAAAACGTGCTGGATGGCGGAAGTTCTGTGAGAACCTGTCTCCGGAAACTCCCCAGTCTTCAGTTTGGTCTAGCTTAAAAAAATTCGGATCATCGTATTCTCCGCCGAGAATCAAACATATATCAGAAGAAATTCTTATAGGATTTGCGGATAAAATAGCCCCCCCCTCAGTGGCCGGATGTGAAGAAATGCCTTCTATTAAGCCATATCCATCTCATTCTAACTGGCTAGATGCCCCTTTCTCCGTTGATGAGATGAAACGAGTAATAAGAGCGCTTTCTGACTCTGCTCCGGGTCCCGATGGAATATTTAATAGTTTCATTAAATCATTTTCTGATATGGCGGTTGAATATTTTTTATCTCTTATTAATAATATGTTTGAAACAGGACTAATTCCGGATGATTGGAAAACTCAAAAAATCATTCCCATTTTAAAACCTGGAAAAAATCCATCTGAAATTTCGTCTTATCGGCCTATTGCTCTTTCATCATGTTTGATAAAAGTAGCGGAGCGTTTGATAAAAAACAGATTAGAGTGGTTTGTTGAAAGTCAAGATATTATCTCACCAAATCAGTATGGTTTTCGGAAAAAGAAATCTACAATGGATAATTTAAGTTTGTTCACAACTGATATCCGAGTTTCTCAATCCCTTAATTCTTATACATTGGCCACATTCCTTGACCTTTCATCAGCTTACGATGATGTTTTACTGAATGTTTTGAAAGAAAAGCTAATTAAAAAACAAATCCCCCCGAAATTAGTCCAATTTATTATTAATTTGCTCTCAGATAGGTCCATTATTATTGAGTCTTCCTCTAAATGCTTAAGGCGCAAACTATGGAGAGGTTTGCCCCAGGGTTCAGTTATTAGTCCTCTCTTGTTTAATATTTATATAAGCGACCTAGACTCAGTAATTCCTTTTTCTATCAAGCGACTTTACTTTGCGGATGATATCCTTATATATTTGTTACATAAAAATATTATTCTTGCAGCTAAGGAAATGAATTTGGCTTTACAATATATTAAAAGCTGGTTGTCAATAAATGGGATGAATCTGGCGGCATCTAAAACAAGGGTCGTGGCTTTCACGCGCAAAAGAAAAATTCCCCACTTCTCAATCTCTTTTGATAATGTGCCTCTACAAACCTCTACTCAAATTAAATTCCTTGGTCTTCTTTTGAACCATAAACTTTCCTGGCTTCCACATATTCAGATAATTTCTACAAAGTGTGAAAAGGGACTTAATATGATGCGAGCAGTTTCCAGAGTATGGTGGGGATCTCATCCTACCACTCTTAAAATAATGTATCATTCCCTAGTTCGGAGCCACTTGGATTATGGCTCATTCCTTTTTGACCCTCTCCCTAAATATTTAGATAAGAAAATGGAAAGAATTCAATCAAAAGCCCTCAGAATGATTATTGGAGCTATGAAGTCTTCTCCAATTAATGCGCTTCAGGTGGAATGTGGGGAGCCTCCATTATATTTCAGAAGGCAATTCCTTGCCAATAAATATATTTTCAAGGCTTTATCGTTATCACATCATCCTATTAAACAAAGTCTTGATCGGTTAAGTGTTAATTTGAATTCTAACAAAAGATTAAGAGAAAAACAATGTTTTCCTCTCCTAATCAAAAGTTTTCATCTCTATAATTCTCTATCATCTTCCCTCCAATATCTCCAAAAAGTTCCCAATCTCCCTATATACAATATTCCATTTAAGGCAATCACTTTTATGCCGAACACAATAACATCAGTCTTTCGGAAGGATATTTTATCTTCCCTAAATAAATTTCAAAATGTGGACGGTTGTTTTAAAAGCATTGTGGCTTCAAAATTCCCTGGATTTTCCATCCTTTACACTGATGGTTCCAAATTTGAAAATAAAAGATGTGGAGCATCGATATATAGTCCAGAATTCAACATCAATCTCACTTATAAATTACCGAAAGAAGCTTCCATATTTACAGCTGAATGCTTTGCAATTGAACAAGCGCTAAATCAAATCCAGGTTCTCAACATTCATCGAGCCTTACTATGTACTGATTCGCTAAGTGCTCTAACTAAAATTAGGTCAAATATTCTATGTTATCCGGAAGACAATATTATATGTAAAATAAAAAATCTTCTCAATTCTCTAAGTGAATCTGGGTTTGAGACGATATTGGCCTGGGTCCCTGCCCATTTGGGTATCGAGGGTAATGAGATGGCCGATTTTCTCGCCAAATCTGGTTCAGATTCCGGAACTATCCCACAAAATTTTAGAATTCCTATCTCCGATGTCTTCCCGATTCTTAAATCCAACATGACTCGTGCCTGGGAAGAAAATTGGGCAGTCTCCAAAATAAGAACTGGATCTTTCTATGCTGGAATTCAAAACCATATCCCTGCTAAGCCATGGTTTCACGGTAAAAAACTTTCAAAACGATTCATTTCATGTATTTCGAGAATGAGAATTGGTCACTGTTCAATTGCATCTCACTTGTCTAGAATTAGAGTTTTAGATGATCCGGTCTGCCAGTGCGGTGTGGAAGAGGAAACCCTCGACCACGTTTTCTTTAACTGTAAAAACCATTCATCTTTCAAGAACATATACCGCCGGCTTATTAAAATCACACACCAGTCCCCCCTTAACATTTCATACCTTTTATCTCTTAACAATTCTCGTGTTCATACAGCTTTATGTAAGTTTATTAACCTGAATGAATTCAATATTTAATTTGTTTTGGTGATCTAAATGAGTCCAATATTTAATTTGTATTATTATTTCCCCAATAGACTAACCGAATTTTTTTATCCACTTTAACTATTACCGGCACAAAGCACTCTTTTCAGGGTGAATTGCCTAAAACCAAAAAAAAAAAAAAAAAAAAAAACTAATACCTAGATCGATATCTTCGGGCTTTTAGTACTGAACAGGTGTCAACACTATTTAACCATAAATAATGAAAAATAATATCAATTTCAAATTCTTGTCGTCACAAACCATCGACAAAGATAGAGGAAAGTTAAAAAATGGTACTACCATAGACAATATAAAAACCTTCCAAATTTATTAGCCTAAAAAATATATTTTAAAAATAAAACGTCTGAAATGTCAATAGTACTTTTCTATTTTTGTATCAATTTATACTACATTTATATTTTACATTCACACAAGAAATATAAATCACACAAACACATTTTAAAGGTGTTAAAATATATTCATCACAAACCATTTTCTTTTTTTACGGTGCTCCAGATTTTATGTCCGGGTTGAATCTTTCCCAAATGAAAGACTAAACCCTTCCACACACTTTTCCACAAATGAATATCTAGTAAATTAACGCAATGTAAGTGCACTATATAAGAATAAAACAATACAAGAACAATACGTCAATCCACCAGAAACATAATGGGAAAATATTTCACCGACTCCAGATATTTTCATATCAGAGGGTTCGGCTCTGATGAAATCCTAACTGATCCGATAAATCCTACTGATCCCTCAATATAAATATTTAAAAAATCTTTCGTAATCCTACATGTATTTAAAATGACCGACTTTTGCATTTTTATGTACAAATTTTTTGACAAATCTAATACGCCTAAATTTTGAATGAGAGAGCTAGGTATAATGCCAGTAGCCGAAATAACAAATGGTAATATTTTTATAGTCTGAGAATGCCAAATTCTTTTAATTTCATTTCCTAAATCTGTATATTTTCTTATTTTTTCAGAAACAGTTTTCTGAATATTACAAGAATTTGGAATAGCGACATCAATGATATAAGTTATTTTCTTAATTTTGTCATGTAAAACTATATCGGGTCTATTATGACTAATTGTTCTGTCTGTCAGAATAGTTTTATCATAATAAATTTTATAAAATTCATTTTCTAAAAATGAATTTGGTTCATATTCATAATATGGTACATTACGGCAGTCAATCAAGTTATGTTTAATTACCAAACTTTGGTGAATTATTTTTAAAACTTGATTGTGCCTAAATGTATACTCGGACGGCGCTAATACAGAACATCCCGATATAATATGTTCTATAGTTTCCGGAAAAGCCAAAAATTTTCTACATAAATATTAGAAAGGATTATTTAGGATTATTATTCTTGCTGATTTCCACAAACAAGATGTTCATTGTGATGTCTAGTGATGTCAATCTGTCTTGTGAAAATAAGACTTTGAAGAAAGGAGTTGCAATTATTGGATTACTAGCCGGTACCTGGCATGCGTTACTATGCCATTTAATTAAGAAATTGTTTCTCCCTGCGTGTCCTTCACCATTCGTCCCATTCCTGTCCCACGTCCCTTCCGCTTCAGGGAACACATTTGATTCTGAAATAAATAAATTCATCACATTAATCAAAGTTCGCAAACAAAATAAAGAATATTATTTCTTACGAAATATAAATACAGTTGTAGATACCTTCAAGGATCACTTTGACAGCAAAAGGCACTCTGCTGGCTTTAAGTAACACATTTGGTTCTGGTACTTTTATACTGGACACTGCTGGTAGAACACGATCTAAAAACGAAAATAGATTCAATTCTAAGGCGAACAATGATAATTTACACAGTACCTACATTAGGAACACTGAACAAAAAGAGATTCTAACCTGTATTTTGGTGGCAACCACGTCCTACGTAAGTTTAGGTTTTCACTGGGTAAAGTCCGATGTTTTCCGATTCCAGGAAGATTAAGGGACGGCAGAGCATATTTTTTCACCGAACCGTTGGAATGTTTGCATTTGTATTCGAAATGGGACCCACAAACATATCCACAACTTCCCAAAATCGGATGAACAACGAAGTCACTTCTGCCAATTCTCCATGCACATTCCCTATAATAACTTTCGTTGTGCGTTAATTTATGTCGAATTGATGTCAGATCCTTGCAGCCTTCGACACTAGAACAGTATTTAGGTGGCATTTCAAAATATTTACGTTGGCGTTTGATTGTTCGGCCATGTGCTATTTGACATAATATAACCATAGATATCCCACTGCACACCACCATCACACCACTCAGTTTTTCTTTGGACTTGGAAGTCCGTATGAAGATTTCTATTGGTGGATCAAATTTAAAGATGGCAGAAATGATATTCTTTACGTCACGAGCCATAGACATTGATTTGGTCACAAAATAAGTCGGAGTTATACCCCCCTCCAGAGGAAGCTTGTGGCTTGACTTTGATCCAAGCGTCCCAAGCATTGCGCAATAATCAGCAATTAGTACCCACTAGGTGCTGATAGCACGCTTGAAACGAATTTATATTTTTGGGCGTAGACCACAAATTATATACCTACAAATAAGTACCTGAGTGGTGATTTTAGATATTACGTATCATTTTAAACAGTTTTACATATAAATTAGATAAAATTATTATGAAATAAGTATATATTGTGTTACGATACGCCCTTGAAGCGAGTAGTTTCGAGAACGCAGCTGTCCTCACGGCTCGGCCGCCGCCTCCCCGCGCCGTATCCTGTTTCTCCTTGCCTCGCCCCGTACCCTGCCACTCTCGGCATCCCGCGGCCACTCCGCTCGCCAGAAACAATCTGAGCGCCTTTGCGAACACACGCTAGCGGCTCACTAGTAGCCAGCGGACCCAATTCAATGGGGCCGCGAGTTATTATTGAAATACCTTTGTGTAGAATCAGCCTTTTTGCCACTATAGTTCGGTCTATTTAGACTATGAAAGTGCCTGATGAAGCTGCCACATGAGACGAGGTTCCTGCCAACCTACATGTAAGCTGTATCTTGATTTCCTCCTTAAATGTGTCCGTAATTCAGTGAAATGTAGGGCCCCCGCGGAAATCACGACTCGGAGAGTTTCGTTTTGAGAGACAGTCAGAGAGAGTTAAACACTTTAGCTAGGTTGGTGTAATTTGCATTTCTTGTAATTGAATTGTACTGTAGAAACCTATGTATGTGTTTGAGTTTACAATACATGTCTAAATGATTTAACATTGTTATTATTCTGCTACGGCGGGAGGATTGTTGGCCAGTGAGGATCCCGTGGGTCACCGAAGGATGGAGAGAAGTTCCCTAGCCTTGAGCTGCCCACCCCCTGAATAGAGAGTACCCTTGTCCCGCTGAGAGCTAGCCAGGGACGTGTTGGTGTGCTGATGTTGGTTTAGAAGCCGACATCGGGGTACCCTAACAATTGTCGCCCGATCGTGGGGCTGGAATTTTTTTCTCTACCCCGGTCACTTTGCGGGACCTTCCTCTGTCAAAATCCTTCCCGCACAACAACTATTTTGTAAACATTAATTATGCCTTGTTATTCTACAGTGAATCCTGTGAAAAAACCACAGAAACCAATATGTAAATCAGATCCATAACAGATCTGATTGTAATTATGAAATTAAATCGCATTTGAAACGGCCATTTTGAGTACCCGAAACGCCAGCTTTTGACCGCGAATCTGAATTGCGTCACCAAGCGGCGGGCGCGTTAGCAACAGTTATTCGCGCCCAAATCCAACGGCTTTTGTTTCACGCGATAGTCCGGATTGCGCGCAAATGCCTTGTTCCCGCCTGACCGACTGTTGCTAGGCTGCGTTTTAAATCCAAACCGTTTTTTATGACTGAACCGGTTACCAACGGAAATCATCATTATGAATTTGATTCTGGAACGCCAGTTATTTTGCGAATTCCTTAATGAAAATTTCGGACTTACGTATTTTTATTATTTCTGCACAATATACCAATTGGCCCACTTGTGTCTGTCAAATTAGTACAATTTAATGTTTCTCCAAATGGACAAAATAATGACTTTCTTTCCCCATTGTACATTATAGGTACTGTTTTTTTTCAGCATAAGTGAAAGTGAATTGTGTTTTTTCCTTACATAAGTGAAAAGTGGAATGATAATAAAGCCAATGACTAATTCCATGAATAAATAAAATAATTTTAATATGGTTGGATGCAATAAACCCCATATTCAGTCATTTTCATCCGGAAGTTTGTCCTTTATTTGCCAGAAATGTGCCTTTTGTGAACTTTAGTGCCTTTCTCAGTGCAAAGTGTTTTGTGAAAATAAAAAACCTGTTTTCTAAAGGTCAGTCCTGGAAAAATTTTTCTAAAATAAATAAATACTTGTGAATTTCACAGTTTTCTCAAAAGTGATCAGTGAAATACAAAAACCTTTACCACTAAGGTCTTTCCACGCAAAATTTTTTCTCGCCTGCCTCTCTTTGACAAGAATTCTGGTGTCATGTACACAAAACACATTTGGAAGTGCCAACAGTGATCACCAAGTGAAAAGTGCCTCACAAAAATTAATTTTTGCGCTTTCTAAAGGAAACCCCTGGCCAATTTTTTTCTTCTCCCCACCACCCAGGAAACTCACAATGGAGGACAAGCAAACTATTACATCATCCAACTTGGGTACCATTCCCAATGTGCATAGTTTATCCAAAGCCCACTTACAAGCTGCTTTAAGGGATAGAGGACTCTCGCCATCAAGCAAATCTAAATCTACATTGAAGGCATATGCACTTTTATTCAACAAAAAGTACATTAGGAGAATAAACCTCGCCCCCTCCAACGAAAATAATTCATGTTCGGCTACGCAAGTTTTGGATAATCTTGACAAAGAACCTACGCCGCATGTAATGATAAAACAGGACGTCGCACCCATCTTGACACAAGATAAAACTTACGATTTATCCTCTTGGAAAGTCAAATATAATGGCGTCTCCGATGTGCTGGATTTCATTGACCGTATTGAAGAAACGGCTACAATCAAAAATATCCCATTCGAGATTCTACGGAGAAACTTTATAGAACTCATCTCCCCAGAATTAATTCCGTGGCACCGCATCCAAAAGACTAAATGCAAAGATTGGAATAAACTCAGAGCTGCCCTAATCTCTAGCTTTGGAAAAAAGGAGGCCCAGCACCGGATCAAACTATCTCTACTATCTATTAAACAACTAGTAGATGAACCTTTGGCTACATTCATAGAAAGGGCTGAATCCATCAACATCAAGCTTTCACATCCTGTTCCGGAAGCTGAACTATTACCAGTCATAACTGATGGCCTTTTAAGCAAATACGAGAACATCATCACCTCACAGAAAATTGCATCCCTGGCCCAGCTAAACGAAGTCTGCCTCCTCCTGGAATCGTACCAGGATAGGAAAAACATAAAGAATGTGTCGAATAATGTGGTTGTGCCAAGCCGTTCGTCTGGTTTAAAGCCAGAATTCGACAACAAAAAAGTGTGCTCCTTTTGCAAAAAAGTAGGCCACCTGGCCGCTACTTGTTTCAAGCAAGCAAGACTTCTGGAATCCAAGGAACCCCGAACATCCAAGAGACACCACTCTAGGGACCGCTCTCCTCCATGCGACGAACTGCGCAACATTTTTAAGAAATCAAGGCACAATGCAGAAAGGTTACAAAACCCAAGCGATGTCAGACCTCAGGTGGATTTCTCCAAGCCCCCACCAAATTTCTACATGAAGAGGCCAAAAAACTAAATAATAACCTCTCAGGTACCCATTCTGAACCAAGGTCTAAAGAATGGACTGATTGGTTATCACACATTAAGTATTTTAACCAGACCTTAAATGTTTCCTCGGTTTGTTGCAAACAAGCTAAAGATGGGAGACCCTATGCTCTTTTCTCTGTTAACAATGTGCCCTTTTCCGGATTACTTGATAGCGGTGCATCTGTCAGCTGTCTTGGCAACAATGCTCACCTGCCTTTTGTTAACAGTGATTTTAAAATTTCGCCACAAACAACACACCTGACGACTGCGGATAATGTTTCCCAGCCGGTCATCGGTACCCTTGCACTGCCAATTAATTGTAACAATAAAATAATTACAATCAATTTTCTAATAGTGCCCTCTATATCCCAGAATTTCATCCTTGGCGTTGACTTCTGGAAGGCTTTTAACGTTGCTCCCCAAGTATTTAATACTCTTGGCGAAACCTCCACTGCTGCTCAAATTAGTGAGATCCGCACAATAATACCTCACGAAAATTTAAGCACGGACCAAGCTCTCCAACTAAAGGAAATGGTCAATAAATTCGAATCAATATCTTTCGAAAAATGTGGATTGGGTTTGACAAATTTGGTAGAACACCACATTAAAACCAATGGCCCACCCATAAAGCAACGTTATTACAACTTAGCCCCCCAAAAGCTTAAACTTTTGGAAAAAGAACTTGATGAAATGTTAAAAATGGGTGTGGTGGTTCCCAGCAGAAGTGCATGGACCAACCCAACTCTTTTGGTTTCTAAAAAAGATGGCTCCGCACGTTTCTGTCTTGACAGTAGACGTTTAAATTCTTGTACGGAAGCTGACGCATACCCCTTACCTTACGTCCACGCGACCTTAGACCAACTGCGCAACGCCAAGTTCATCTCCTCTGTTGACCTAAGCAAAGCTTTTTGGCAAATACCTTTGGACGCAGAATCGTGTGAGAAAACTGCTTTCGTTGTACCTGGTAGGGGAATGTTCCATTTTAAAAGATTACCCTTTGGTCTAAAGAACAGCCCCGCCGAATTACAAAGACTGATGGACAAACTCTTCGGTCCTGAAGTCGATAACAGCCTGTTTTGTTACCTTGACGACCTCATCATCGTCAGCGACACCTTTGAAAAACACCTATTAATGTTGGAAAAGGTTTTTCAACAACTCAAGTTCGCTGGTTTAACCATCAACTTGAAGAAGTCTGAATTCTGTAAGTCCCGTTTACGTTATTTGGGATTCATTGTCGACGAAAAAGGTCTAAGAACAGACCCCGCTAAGGTGGAAGCCATGGCAAATTTTCCCCGACCCAAAAACGCGAAGGAAGTCAAAGGTTTCCTTGGACTTGCAGGTTACTACAGAAGATTCATCAAAGACTTTTCCACAATTGCAGCCCCTTTAAATAAAATTACCGGCACCCGTAAAGGTGTCAGCAACTTCCGATGGTCTGCTGAAACTGAAGAAGCGTTTACAACTTTAAAAAATGCCCTTCAAAAAGCCCCCGTTCTGAATTGCCCGGATTTTGCACTCTCTTTTACCCTCCACACGGATGCCTCCAACGTAGGAATCGGTGGAGTCCTAACTCAAGAATTCCCAGATGGCGAACACCCTGTAGCGTATTTTTCCCGTACACTAAATAAACACGAGAAAAACTACGGAATTACCGAAAAGGAGTTATTGGCTGTATTGGATTCTGTTCACCATTTCCGCGGTTACATAGACGGTAGCAAATTTACTGTAGTCACAGACCATAGTAGTTTGAAATGGTTGATCTCTTTAAGTAATCCCTCCGGTAGACTCGCTCGTTGGGCCTCCCGTTTGTCTCAATTCAATTTTGATGTTGTACACCGTAAAGGCGCGGACAATATTGTTCCTGACGCTCTTTCAAGAATTGAATTGGCTTCATTAAATGTTGACACAATTGCCCCCCCTCCATCTACAAAAGATGAATGGTACTTGAAAATCTTCGAAGGTTGTAAAAATAATCAACAAAAGTTTCCTAATTTTATCATAAAAGAAGGACAACTATACCGTAATTGCAAGGTACCACTATCCATCCTCGAAGATTACTCTTGGAAACTTGTCGTTCCCCTCGAAGGAAGAGAACAAATAATAATTGACAATCATAGTGCTCCCGACTCTATACACCCAGGAACTTTCAAGACGTATAAAAAGATTTCCTTGAAGTATTACTGGCCTGGTCTTTTCAAACAAATTCGCAATTACATCTCTAAATGTGAAACTTGTAAAGCTTATAAACATAGCACGGCAGCACCTGCCGGCCTAATGGGTAACCCCAAACGCGCCGACAGACCCCTACAGTCATTGTCAATGGACCTCGTCGGACCTTTTCCTCGAAGTTATGCCGGACACATGCACATACTTAGTGTAGTGGATGTTTTCACCAAATTCTGTTGGATCTTCCCTTTAAAAAGAGCCAATGCGTCCGCCATCATCAAACTTCTGGAAAAACACATTTTTATACCTTACGGAACACCCAGAACCGTAATTGTTGATAACGGAAAACAATTTATTGCCCAGGAATTCAAAGAACTTCTTGCCAAATACGGAATCAAGGACATTTATTATAACACCTTGTACACTCCCCAAAATAACACTGTCGAACGTTACAACCAAACAATCAACACAGCTCTAGCTATTCTAGTTGATAAAGATCAACGCACTTGGTGTAAAAACCTAGATAAAATTCAGGCCGCTATGAACAACACTGTTAATCTGGCCACTGGTTACACACCTTTCTTCTTAAAACACGGTATGGAACAAGTCGTCCATGGTTCTCTACATAGGGACACAAACTTCCCTACGTCATCTGCCACCACAAGCAACCCTACCGCAGACTATGCCCATCGCTTGGAAGAACTGTCGGCCATTTACAGTGAAGTCACTGATGCTTTGCTCCTGGCTCACCAAAAGAGTGCGGACAGATATAACTTACGTAGAAAACATGTCACCTTCAATACAGGAGACATAGTTTGGAGAAAGAACAACACACTTTCCCAAGGAGCCATGTATTTCTCTGCCAAGCTGGCACCACGTTTCGTGAAGGCCAAAGTCCTAAGGAAAATATCAGACCTAGTGTACTCCTTGTCTGACTCATCTGGAAAGCACATTGGTAATTACCACATTAAGGACATTGTAAAGTCTGGAAGTGAGGAGTCAAGTAAAACTACCCCCACTATCTCAGCAAACGTAAAATGATCCAGTATGTACCACATTTTTTTTGTAAGCTTACAAAGTCTTACTACGTCAGGCGTGTATGGTGTCAATCACATGCCCATCGTTTCGTAAATGAAACAAGTTGTAAATTATTTTGTAAATTAATGCGTACTCTCCTTGAAGTTACTTTCAAATGTTGTTTTTGCACTGTTTTTTCTTTCCCTCACGGCAATTTTTTTTTCTTTTATTTTTTTTTCACCTGTTCTAAAACTGATCACTTTGGAACGGAGACACTTTTCGAGTTTCAATGTTTGGGAAGTCGCGAGCCCATTTATTGTCTCAACACGTACACTACGCAATGTTCATGCCATGTCATACCCTGCCTTGTCATGTAATTTTGTAATTTTTTATTTATTTTTTTGTTGCATTTTTGTCGTGTGGAAAGGAACTTTCTCACCTGTTTATTTTGTTCATGTAAAGTAGTTGACAATTGCCCATTGGCGTGTCGTTCTAGAAGTCGGGTTTTGTAAATTCCAAAGTGTTAAATTCCGACTCAGAACCAGTTAACTATTTTTACAATTTTTCCTTGTATCTTGTTCATCATGAGTTGTAAAACCTTCCGAGGTATCTCCAGCATGAAAATCAAACAGTGGTTACTTACATAGTCGCCCCTCGTGTATACAAGTTTTTTTTCAATTTTTTCCTCTTAAATTAAAAATTGATGGCGTCCTACCCAAATTCATGCTCATGTACCCAAACTGGATATCGATACGTCCATTTTGGAACTCGTATTTATAAAACCAATGATTGGTCTTTATAACCCTGTATATAAATCAATTTGGCTCGTTTCAACTAAAGTACGTAAAACCGAATCATCCGGTCTTTGGTTGTTATAACAAAGCCACTGTTTTCTTGTTATTTTTTTGCTTGTACGTTACGTATGTCTTATATGACACGTTTCAACCCTACGAGACAGGTTAATAAAACCTTATGGTCATCCTGATTTTGGAATTCACAACTTTTAGGTGTTCATTTAACCAAGTATTTGCAACTCAAATTGCACATAACCTGGTATGTTGGTAACTACACAAAGGGTATGTAAAACCGTAATTGGCCCCTTTCCTTTGGTCTTCCTCACTGCAGGTTGCCACAACAGACAGTATGTAAAACCATTATAGGTCTGTCTTTGTTTTAAATACTTGGTGTAAGTAGAATTATACTCTGCCATCACCCTTGTACTTTGTAACACATGAAGTGACATCAAATTGTCTATCTTCTCTATCGTACGCTCTTGGGCTACGGAGTTAGTTAATCTAACAAATCTTCATATTATGTGTTAAAACAAGCATCGTTAACGTTTATTGTGTTGTATTTAAACGTAACCCACCATTATAGGAGAGATCCTTAGAACATCCACCGTCATAGGAGGGATCCTTAAAATACCTGCCACGATACGAGAAGTTCGTCATAATCACTTTTGCTCATAGCTAAATGTTATTGAGTTGGTCGTGTGACATATTTGTCATGAGCACCGTTTTGTACAATCTGTTTTGGTCGTGTGTCATTCATTATTTGTCATGAGTACCACCCTTTCTGTACAATCTATTTTGGTCGTGTGTCATTAATTTGCCATGAGTACCGCTTTTGTATTTTGGTCGTGTGTCATTCATTTGTCATGAGTACCGCTTTTGTATTTTGGTCGAGTGTCATTAATTTGTCATGAGTACCACTTGTATGTATAATTGTGTACAACCCTTGTACACGAGACGTGGAGACGTTAAAACACTTACCGTGATTCGTGCGAACGACATAATATCGGCCTTGCCATCTTCTTTAAGAGGCATTGTATAAACTCTTGACTTCTGTCTATAATTGAGTTTTATCTTGTATGTACTTACATGTTTTGTACACTATACGTGGAGACGTTAAAACACTTACCATGAGTCGTGCGAACGAAATAATATCAGACCTTTTGTGTGCGATCTACGAAATGTAGTCCACAACCCTTTGTTGTCATTCAACGCCAATGCCCGTGGACCTCCTGTTTTTTTACTTCTTTGCAAAAAGGAAAGAAGCCCAGGAGTATCTACTATCCCAAAAGGACTAGTTTGTAGCTTCACTGCTAACTATGGGGCATAGTGCTGTGGGAGTTAATCGATTGAGCACAAAACCACCCAACTCGTTGTCTGGGGAACGGATAAGAAAACCCCCAGGTTTGTGAAATTGGAGCAAGGGTCTGTCTTTTCTCACAATCACGCAGGAGTTTTTAAAAAATGACCCCTAATCTTTTGCCCAATACACGCAAAAGATTAGTCTCTTTGTTAATGTGTATTCAAATTTCTCCTCATCCTTTTAACAATTGTAAAGAGTCAGGAAATCTGTTGGTTGATCATGTTTCATTCTCACATGGAGTTTGAAGTGGAAATTAGTCCAGTCTCTAGCAAGTTTCGTCACTCAACTCCTTTCCTTTTCCTTTCCTTTCTCCTCACCATCATGTTCTCAGGTATATGTTATGAAGAGGAAAATCTGTTGTTAACCATAATTCGCCCTCACTGGGAGTGCGAATCGGTAAAATAACCAATTATCAGCAGGCTTTCTCCCTCACTCTCTGCATATGTCTCACCTTTTGTTCTTTTTCTCAATTTTACGAAACACATTCATGAATGTTGGATATGTACGATATGCACTTGGCGTACCGTCTGTCTCCTTTTGACAACCTTTATTCATGAATTGGTTTCTCTGCTTTTACCGTGACTCATTCACGACTTCTTTGTCTTGTTTTTTGAAATTCTACAAAAAATGTTACCACCTTTATGTTAACATAGGCCATGGAAGGCCGGTTGTTTTTTAACCAAGACATATTGTCACTCGGCAAACGCCAAGTCATCCTGGTAAAGGAAAATGTTCATGTAATCACAATTTAGTTAGAAAACTCTCTCTTCGTCACTCTCTGGGTCGGTGATTAAAACTTCGTTTATTTCATAATCTGGACACATTTTGTTTCTCTCCAAACCTTTTCTTCATTGGTCCCTAGGCAGGTAAACTTCAAGAATTTTTGCTCTAATAATAATTTCTCCCGGATTAAAAAGAAGCCCAGGCGGATGTCATCACCAACAGCCAAGCTGAGCTCCACTTCCTGACAGCACGCGCTGTGGTTACTAGGTCCCTCCTGCTGCCATTTTTCTACGCATTTGTTCCTGAAAGCACAGACCATACCACCCATATGTATGTTGTTTTGTCGTGCCACAGCAAGTTGAGTTGTCCCACTATACATTATGACACTCTGAACCACCTTTTGGGCACGCTAGCTCCTAGGTTTGTTCTTACTCTTGCTATCAATGCCAACCATGTCGTCTCTTGCGCTGTCATGCAGTGACGCATATATCGTCATGTGTAAACCATCATTACCTTGACCTCCAGTATTCGCTGAATGCGTACCAATACAAGTTATGTTGAGCTACATTATGCTTCAATAACCATTATATACGATCCGTGTTTACCTTAATAACACTTAGGATTCGTACTGGCATGTCTGCAGACACTGGATTCTCCTCTTCAATGACCTCTGTAACCATAGTCGCGGCACAGCAACCACAGTCTCCACTTCGTGAACTTCGACGTTTTCGACGAAACCAAGTGTTTTCTAAGGCCCAAGTGTACTTCTGAGTGTTATCTCAAAGGGGTCTGATTACAGTGATAATGTAATCCTTAGAATCTGTGAAACCACGTCCTCCTCTTCGAAATTCTCCGAAACCAAACAAATCCACGCTTCGCAAACTTAGCTCCCAGACCAATGAAACCTTAGAATCACACAGGCATTTTTGTTCTTGTTTTTTTGTTCTTCGATTGTACAACCATGTATTGTTATTTTTCAATTGCATAACCATGTATTGTTATTTTTCAATTGCATAACCATGTATTGTTATTTTTCAATTGCATAACCATGTATTGTTATTTTGTTCAATTGCATAACCATGTATTGTCATCTTTCAATTGCATAATCTTGTATGTTGTTTCACACCATGTACTTTCACCAAAACTGTTCTTTTCCAAACATTGTATGTACCCCTCACCCATTCCCTACAAACATTGTGACCTAAACTATAACATAAATTGCATGTTCTAGCTAGGCATCTCTCAAGCAACGAATCTCTCAAAAACCCCAATGGAAGTTTAAGAGGATTTTTTTATCCTACAGCTCCATTGCCACGTCGCTTTTTTTCCAAGCGCGGGGGGAAGTGTTACGATACGCCCTTGAAGCGAGTAGTTTCGAGAACGCAGCTGTCCTCACGGCTCGGCCGCCGCCTCCCCGCGCCGTATCCTGTTTCTCCTTGCCTCGCCCCGTACCCTGCCACTCTCGGCATCCCGCGGCCACTCCGCTCGCCAGAAACAATCTGAGCGCCTTTGCGAACACACGCTAGCGGCTCACTAGTAGCCAGCGGACCCAATTCAATGGGGCCGCGAGTTATTATTGAAATACCTTTGTGTAGAATCAGCCTTTTTGCCACTATAGTTCGGTCTATTTAGACTATGAAAGTGCCTGATGAAGCTGCCACATGAGACGAGGTTCCTGCCAACCTACATGTAAGCTGTATCTTGATTTCCTCCTTAAATGTGTCCGTAATTCAGTGAAATGTAGGGCCCCCGCGGAAATCACGACTCGGAGAGTTTCGTTTTGAGAGACAGTCAGAGAGAGTTAAACACTTTAGCTAGGTTGGTGTAATTTGCATTTCTTGTAATTGAATTGTACTGTAGAAACCTATGTATGTGTTTGAGTTTACAATACATGTCTAAATGATTTAACATTGTTATTATTCTGCTACGGCGGGAGGATTGTTGGCCAGTGAGGATCCCGTGGGTCACCGAAGGATGGAGAGAAGTTCCCTAGCCTTGAGCTGCCCACCCCCTGAATAGAGAGTACCCTTGTCCCGCTGAGAGCTAGCCAGGGACGTGTTGGTGTGCTGATGTTGGTTTAGAAGCCGACATCGGGGTACCCTAACAATTGTTTTGGGTTTAATTTGTCGAAATCCATGTGATTTTTCTTTTAAATAAATGAAAATATAATTAAATAATGTTATTAAGTTAATGTTATATCATTATATTAATATATAACATTTATTATAACGAAACACATAATGCCTTTTCTTTACTAGATTCCATCTCGCACAAAAACCACTTTCGACTACCGAAAATGACAGGAAGGCATCGACAAAGGAGTAATATGTTCGAATACCTCTCGAAAGAAATATCGTCTTGGCATAGAATAAGGCTTGGCTCAACGGCTTGAAGCGCGCGTCAAGCTCTTGTGGCAAGCATCCATGTGACAATAATGGAAAATAAATGTACGTGCTTGCCGTGAAGCCGCTTGATAGGCTCCAAGCATAAATATTGGCTCCAAGCGTTCTGGCAAGCATTTGTCTATGCCTTCGTGTGTTTTTCGATAGTTGGTGGGTGGTTTGGTATATTTATGGATAGTTGACAAATGAATGGATTGGTTTTTATATTTATTTATATAAGAAACGAATTTGTTGTCAAGAATGGTCCAAATTGAGATCCCATTTTTTCCAAATGGATGACCGTACTTACGAAGCATTGTTGTATATTTCTGTTGATATTATGAATAAATTTTTACATTAATATTTTAATATAACATTAATTGATAAAGTAAATTATTTATTCTCCATTTCCAAGATGTTCACAATATTTTAAATCACTCAATAGCAGTTAAATTATTATTTAGCAACCAGAAAACAAAATAATTAAATACTTGCAGAACTTGATAATACAGTACAGGAATTAATCGAAATCGGAATTCACTCCCCTTTATGGGAGGAGTTTCAAAATACTGGTGAGTTTTTGGAAAGGTTGGAAAAGGTATTTGAGTTTTGTTTTACAGGTTGATTTCGTAAAGGCCTGTAAAATACATTAATTAATTTTTTACGCATTGTTTATTGTAATAAAACGGAATTTTAAAATTGATTTCACGAAAACAAGCGACGCGGAGCCTAATACGTCTATTCCCCGCTCCGTCCGAGGGAGTAATGACAGAAAATAGGTCTGGCCGCCAGTCGTTGGGTACGGTATTGAAATTCCAAATTCGTCGACTGCCGTATTGTCGCCGTGATATCAAAAATAACAACGCGAAAATGCATATCTATTATATTTTATTTTGTGATGATCCGGCGCAAATACCTTTTTTTTTGCGATTATCATAAACTAAACTGAATTTGCCACATTAAACAATAAAACCATATCCGAAAAAAGATTTATAAATAGGAGAGTTTGGACTTCTAAGTGTTTTTTATAGATCTTACAATTTATTTTTTTCTAGGCTTATTAAATGACTTAAATGACATTTTTAAGGGCCAAGATATGTTCTACACGCAGTATTTAATTAAAGTATCTATAATACTTCTAAGCGATCACATTTTCAAAACAAAAACATATGATTTTGTATGATTTTGCATTATTTAGTATGGCTTCATCTTAATCAATAGCGGTTACAACATTATTAAACAATAAGAAAACAAAAAATTAAATACTTGCAGAACTTAATAATATTTAATACCTACTGTTCTTTCAATTGGTGATGACCACCTCAATAACAGCAAGCATTATAGTCCAGACTATGGAAACTTTCCACAAGAATAGATCACTTTCATCGTCAATTGATTCAATGGTTCTTGTATTTCACGTATTATACAAATGATATTTTTGCTAGCTGGTACCCGGCATGCGTTGCAATACCATTTAAAGAAAAAAAAATGATTCTCCCTGCATGTCCTTTCCCGTGCGTCCCCATTGATCTCCCGAGTCCCCTTCCCTCCCGCGTTCCCCTTCTACCTTTCCCGCATTCCCCTGCTCTCCAATTTACTTATTTTTTCTTTCCCTAAGAACCTCCCACAAAGTATTAGAAAACTTTAAAAAAACTTCCACTTCCTTCCCCTCCCTCCAATTTTCTTACTTTTTCTTTCCGGAAGAACCTTCTACAAAGTATTGGAATACTTTTAAAAAAAATGAATGAAATAGATAAAGTACTTCAGAAGTTATGGCGTGACCAAGGGAAACAGGGATTCAGTTTTACATATAAATAACTTAATAATTTTATATAATATTTTTATTTTTATAATTTAACTTCTATTTTTTATTTTTATTTAATAAATAACTTAATAATTAATTTAAAAGAAAAAAATCAGACGGATATCTACAAATTAAATACAAAAACAATCATTACTTATTTTATATTAATTTTATCCAATTTATAGAATTGTTTCAAGATGCGTAAAAACGTAACTAATTTTGAAAAAATCTGTTCTTTTATGTCGAAGAACGGCTAACTCTTAATGTACGTACATGAGTTCCTATTTTATGATTCTGCGATTGTTTCGAAAATGTAATTAATTCCAAGAAATGGCCAAGATCACCCTTAATGTGTGAAAGCCAAATAGGTAAATCATTAAAAAAATATACCTATATGCAGTGGCGTAGCAAATTTGGCCGCCTCCTTATTTGGGTTCTTCAAGGGGGGGGGGGGAGGGGGTATGTGGAAATCCTATTTATTATTACGGCCTATTTATTTACGAGTCAATTTTTTCAATAATCACATTTGACGAGTATTCTTCCAACGAAAATCATATTCAAAAAATCTACAAAGTTTATAACTGCTGTCGGAAATCCATGTAAGAGGATTTCGCATCTCGAACTTTTACACCGTGTTTAGAACGCAAGGCAGGTTTTAACTTACGATTGATTCTGATTTCTTAGAGTCCCCAAATAATAGTTACACACGGATCAATCAATTTCTCAGAATTTTGCAGCATTTCGCATGCTACTCAAATTAAAGCTTCACTCGGTACACGGTGAACCTCCCTCTCGTTATTTAATTTAGCATTGTTTTCTGAATACAAAACCAGTTTGCATGAGGTGAATAAAAACTACTCTCAGAAAAAAGGAATGTTTTTTTTTAATTTCTGGCATTAAATAAATAGTCTACAACTAGAATTTTATAACTGCACATCGAATAAGAGAATGTTTTCCTTCGAAATGTGTCAGCAGATGAATCCACAACTGAAAATTTACATTCTCAACACAAAATTGGTTTAAATTAAGTCTGTATGCGGCGAATGAAAAGTACACTCAGAACATAAACATGGTTTTTCTTTGATTTTGGCAGCACATTCGGGGTCTGTAACTAGAATTGTATAACTGTACTTCGAATCAGATAATGTTTTCCTTCAAACTGTATTAGCAGATGAATCCACAATTGGAATTTTACATTCTTAAAAATTGGTTTAACCCTTCGAATAATAAGAAAAAAATATCTATAAACTTTTGCCTGTCAAGGTTTGCGCCCAAAATTCCCGGTTCTTCCCATGCATTTTAAATGCTCCTTTTTATTAGTTTTTTTACCCTTTTGCAAAAAACAAAACTGTTCTAAAAATTAGATAAAATATAATTTTTCCGATGTGCTTATTAGAACATTTTTGTTTCTCAATATTAAAATTTTGATATTGGAAATGTAAATTGGCTCAATAATACACACCTTCGAATATTCGAATTAAACTACTTAAAATAGAAAAAACTTTAAATTTTAATTACTTCTTCTTTTAGAGTCTCTTTCTTAATTTAAAAAAAAAATAAAACTGTCTCTTCGAAATGTATCAGCGGATGAATACACAACTGAAATTCAATCGTTACATTCTGAATCTGAACACACTTCTGGTTTTAATTAAGAGTGAATTTGTTTGCGACTTCCCAGTTTTAATAAGTATTTCTCTCATAATATGCGTACGGTTTTCCTACGAATTACAAAATTTACGGCTTAAAAAAAAATTATTGACATTTATTAATAAAAGAAAGAGTTGGATTGATTTTTATTTTCTTATTATTTATTATTGTAAGAATAGTTATTACAAATCACAAACAAGTCCTACTAAGCCAATTGAATTGGCTTGTCAGCAGGTGCTTATAATTAAGTTACATATAAATTTTAAATGTTACTTAAATTCGTAAACTAAAGTATCGTAGAACATTTTCAAATAATTATTATGTATATTTTTTAAATAACTTACTTAACTCCCCACACGCTACGCTACTGAGCTACAACGATGTCTACATTATATTTCTCTCTAAAGATAATAATTATTTTCTTAAATAATTTTTAAACATTATTGTGAAAATTTGCCGCCCCCCCCCCCCCCAAAGCCACGCCACTGCCTATATGTCTATGAGTTGTGTACATGTGCGTACGTCCAAAATATATCAATTCTCATCAAGCTCGCCGCCAGAACGTAGATTATTGCGCAATGCTTGACATAAGCTTTGACAATTCTTGAGGAATTTAAGAGGTAGGTACATTTTTTGAGTGTGTGAAGTTTAAACTACAAGAAAAAAATAGCTCAGTTAATTTATTTTTGCACTCGAACTCATCATGGTGAAGTTTTTTTGGTCAGTAAATTTCTGTTTTTTTCTGAAACCAAGCAACGCGGATCCTAAAGTTTGTTTCCCGCTACACGGCTGGGGGAGGACTGACATAAAATGGGTGTGGCAAGTCAGTAGTTCTTCGGTGGACGGTATAAGGTTCACTAGCGGCCGTTTTATAAAACGCGAAAATGCATATTTTATTTTATTTTGTAAAGTTCAAGAGTAAATATAATTTTTTTTTGCGATTATTATAAAAGAAACTGAATTTGCCATATTATACAATAAAACCATATCCGTAAAGTGGTTTATAAATAGGAGAATTTGGACTTGAAAGTGTTTTTTATAAACCTTATACTTTATTTTTTTTATAGGCTTATTAAAAGACTTTAAAAAGACCGATATTTTTAAGGGACAAGGTATGTTCTACACGCAGTATTTAATTGAAGCATTTATACTTCTAAGCTAACTTCTAAGCGATCAAATTTTCAAATCAGAAACACATGTTTTTGTATAGTTTTGCATTATTTCGCAAGGCTATAACTTAATATAAACCCATAAACAATCTATCAAAAATTAGTTGATTATTCTACTGGAGCATACATATGCTACGTAAATTGTAACTCGGCCGGTGCCCACTTTGATAAACACAGAACGGCGAAAAGACAAAGGTCCAAACGTACAAACGTACCCCCAATAAATAATTCTCCGAGTTCCCTAAATATGAGAAGTCCTTGTCCGTTTCGAGGGAACCTCATTCCGCTATATATTAAAAATACGTCAAGATCAAATCACTTTGTTTGATACACGTTTGGGGTAGGAGGATTGAGCGATATGGAGGAATTGTTTAACTGTGGCTACAGTATTTCTGATTGGGCGTTTAAACAATATATAGCTACACGCTACACTTACCTACATAGATCTACATGTATCATAGAACCGGTGCTTGTAGCTTGATTGTCACGTGTTCCTTTCCTGTCCATCCCTACCATGTTCTTTTTCTTACCCATCTCTACATTGTGATTTAACGTTACCATAACAATTATATTAGTCGTCAATCGAAACTCACCGCGTAAACATCTAATATTTCGCACACTGCATTCGCAAACTTAATCCCGCACACTGCAAGTAAGACACCTCGACTGATAGTCATACAAGTCCATCAACAAACCCAGCCAAGATAGAAGAGAAGTGCAGCGCAGTAAGTCCTTTCTTTCCTTTCCTCATGTGCCTTCTTTTTACTTGTGCAGTGGTCTTTCATATATTTCAAAACACATACAAGGTCCTTCGATATCCGCAGACGCATAAATCACACAAATGTATAATCATATCGTAGGGGAATAATGCCCAGGTCTCCTACTTCAGTCAGCTTAGAGGCAGTATTCGACGGAACTTTTGCATACGAAAACGATACTATCGTTTGTTTCGCCCATATGCACATATTCTTTAAATGTTTAACTTACATGAACATGAATTAAGAATTTACTAGAAACATAAGAGTGTTCCTTACTTGGCACGTTTCATTTTGAACTTGTGAGACAATAGCAAGACTAGATGTATAACGTCATTGAGAAGAACCGCCTGCAAAAGGCCCATTATTTTAAATCTAGACGAAATTAAATAGTCTTGCACCAAGGAATGACTTCGCAAACGGATACCTCCACTCAAAGTCAAAGGCCGTAGGTATCGCATGGATAATGGGGGAGTCAATTTCCCCCCCCTAATAAGCGTCAGAGACAAAGAGAAGACGACACAATTTGCAACATTACTGTGTAATTTGGCTACCGAGCGGCGACATTCGCTACGGTGTAATTTCGAGGTAATTCAAGGATCAAATGACGAGGCGAAGGAGATACGGCTAGGAATGGAGAGAGTCATACGCAGTTCTACGGATAAAAAGGCAAAACTGGCTAAAATAGCTAATAAATGTAGGTTCGTGTGTGATGAATAGTTTTTTATCATTAAAAATATATTAACTGCACACAGGAGACCCCGAGAGGAATAATTTCTTCTTCAACAATTTATTAGGAAAAATAATTTTGTTTAAAAAGTTTTTACTTTGTAAAAATACCCTATTCTTTCTTCTTCTTCCTTGCGCTGTCTCTACTCATTGCCTATGTAGGCTGTTGGAGTCGACTCTTCTCGTTCTCAGGTTGTATCTTCTTCGGTTCTGAGTAAGTATCACCTTCATCCAGGCCGTTTCTCTGAAGTATTTTGGAGCATTGAGTCATGCAGGAGTTCTTTGGTCTTCTTCTTTTTTTTAATAAAGTACCCCATTCTTTATTAAATAAAAATGAAAACTTAGTTTTAACCATTGCTTTTAATGATACAAATCAACATGTTTCGGAACCAATTCTTCCTTCATCAGGACATAAAATAGGAAGTAAATAGACTAAAAATTAAAATGACGTGCACGTCAGCGTATAGTTGTAATTCTATCAAGCCTTATCTAAAATAATATCTTCTTCACTCAATATTAATTTCATCTCTTCTAAGTCTGAACTGAACTCCGACTTCACATATTATTTCGAAAATATCCAATAAATAATTTAAAAAAAAAATATATATATATATTAATAAATTCGTCTTACCTACGTCCAACCATCGAAACGATGGCCCTTTAAAGTCAAAAGATAGAAACTTTGGGAAAAAATATATCCTCCCACTGATTACAAAGTTAAGTATGTCATGCTGAAGATAAAATCCACTAGGTACATAGGTAACCATGAGCAATGAGCATTGGTAAATTGTGACACGAGGCGAGTGTGGATGATAGATACCAACTTAAATAGTAATTCATGTTTGAATTTTGTACGGCGCCATTTAGTAATAAAATCACCTCAAGTGTAGGAACTATTATTTTGAACGACCACAGTCTTCATCCTTGCACAATATTCCCCGCTGGCAACACCATTTGCGGCGGGAGATGTTTCGCGCGGAAAATTGCGAACTGTCATCTTCTACTGTCACCGCGGTTTCCGAGACAAGTGGCGATGAATTTACGGGGATTTCACGCCATAAACGGGCCAGCAGACATCCGATACCAACATGTCGGGGCTATTTTTCCACACAACAGCCATGCGGGGTAGATAAATTATTCGCCTGCGGAGCTGACAGGCCGTAAATCCATTTGCAAATTGGTCAGCCTGCGGTTTTGACAAAGTTGAAAAGCATTGAGACCTCGGGTCAGAGGTCGTGAACTGGTGGTTGCTATCACTACTGTCCCATTCTCGATGGTATACTCGTACATACTGCGATTTCCAGAAAAGAACATGCATACTTCGAGTCCTAACCGCTTCTTCTTCTTCTCGAAGTTCTTCTTTTATTATATTTGGTTAAAAATGCAAAAATCAGTAATTTTAAATACATATAGGATTACGAAAGATTTTTAAAATATTTATATTGAGGGATCAGTAGGATTTATTGGTCCAGTTAGGAATTCTACCGAGGCGAACCCTCTGATATGAAAATGTCTGGATTTTCCCATTTGGTCTCTGGTAGATTGACATGTTGTGCTTGTCTTGTTTTGTATTTATTATACTTATAAAGTACACTTACATAATAACAAATAAATAAATAGAAATAATAATCTGTACGATGTTCACTTCATAACATCTGTCAAAACGTCAAACCAAACAATAAATTCGTAGGCAACAAACAATAAAGCTAGTGAATTTTAAGTGTCAAATTCAAAAATACGCCGGAAATAAAAGTGTTGCCATATAAAAAAAATCAGTGTGGAATTTTACAAAATTGATTGTATATTATATGGAGACGGAACATTTTCATGTAGTGACATCACGAGCCCAAAAAAGTAGAAAAATCTATCCACACGATTTTTTCCAAGTCATTATGAAATCCATGCAAGTGGCCTATTGCTTTGTCATGATTTTTCAAGATTGTGTACGAAGATAGAAATGGTTGGCGAGCCCTCAGGCTTTCTGTTTTGCATAAATTAGTAATTTTCACAATGCGCGTGGCATGATTATTATTATGTTAGGTTCCTATATTCTGGCATATTACTTTGTCACCTCAGAGACAGAGACTCATCATTTTATGCATAAAATAAGCAATAAAACCTTTTAGTATTTTGTATGCATTTGGTTAGGTACTAGGCGAAGAGTAGGTACCGAAGCATTCGTCAATTATTTCTAACTATTTTTTTTTAAGAAATGTATTGGTACAAAATGTAAACATAATTGATAAAAGTAATAATTACATGTATAACATTTGAAACATTTCATCTTCCTAATTTTGTATATATATATACCTAGGTACCTACTTTTTATTTAAAGATGTATTCTCGTAAAAAGCTATGCTTATGTTTATGGGAGGAAAATGTTATGTTATTACTACTGTTGTTGTTTTTTATTTATATGTGTAGTTTTAATTTTTAATAAAAGTTTTGATTTAAATTTATATTTTTTTTATTTTTTAGTTTGTGTTTTTTATTGTGTTTTGAATTTTTTGAAGCTATTTTTAAGGGATCTTATATTTATTGAAGAAATGATTAATTTAATTAGGTAATTGAAGTTCTGTTGACCCTTTTTTTCATACCGGAACCGGTAACATATTATATTTTTGTCTGAGATTTGCTGTGTTTCTGAATTGTAGGTGCGGCTTTGTTTTTAAAACACCTTCTATACATTTGTAAAGTTAAGCGATATAGGAACAGTTGAGTGATATTTTGTGAAATTAACAGATGTGAATGGTGCAGTACTTACCTACATGGCGCGTCGCCACTGTAGATTATAATAATAATAACAACATTTTTTTTTATTTTTTTTATAACATATTGATAAATTGAAGACAATCAAAGATATTCGAAATACCAGTGCAAAATAAATGTCCGAACTTTGGTTTATTTTGAACAGTTAATTATTAATTACCTACTCACCCCTTACTAATAAACGTGTTTTTAATTTTACACAACTGATAAACAAACATTTACCGACCATTAATTGTTTGTTAATCAGTTGTGTAAAATTTAAATTTCGTTTATTATTAAGACTCGGTATCCCGAATTTCTACTTTCCTTGATCACTTTAAGTTTTTAAGCTTTTAAAAAAAATATGGCTATTCTTGAAGATAATATCTACACATTTGCCACACCGAAACGGTAATTATATGAAATTCTCTTGATGGAAAAAAATCGCAAAGTATGCTCCAAAAATTATTATAAACACGTTTTTTTCTGTTATTTTTGAAAAAATTCAAAGTGTGTCTTTAAATGCTAATTAAGACATTTCACCGGAGATTTTTGCTCTATTTTAAACCAGTCGTGTTTTATTAAACATTTTCACAATTTTCTTTTAATTATTATCGTTTTTAATAATAGTGCGCATTCTAACATTCGTATTTACATATTTCAATTTCTTCATCTTTCCTAGCGTTTTTATATTCCGAAGTGGTGCAATCGTCTCAATTCATCCTCTTCCCCCTTGACCTATTCAGATCAGGACCCATCGCTTCGACAAGGCGACTCTTGCGGCCACCGTCCATCGTAGGCCCTTCCTCTCCTCGCACAGCATCTGTAGTTGCTTCTGTCAACTTTACCTGGGTATCTTGTCGATAGATAAAGTATTTATGGAAAATGACGTTGTCGTTGTTATCGTTATAGAACACGACTGCAGTTCCCCAACGTACACAGTTCACATCGAATACATTAAGAACACTTAGTTATTGTGACCTGTTGTTTGATCGTTGTCGATGTGAGGTCATGTTTGGGAATGATGACAAGTTACCGACATTATCGATAAAGCCTTTATTGATCGACCATAGTGTAGGTACACCCTGGGCGGCACGTTCTTCTGGAATTTCACTCAGTATTTTCAGTGGAAATCGGTCTTCTGGCATTCTTAGTTGACATACCTAATTAGTTATTAGTATAACTATACGACCAAGCCACCTCAATTAATTGCGACTTTTCTATGAAGTAACAGACTATTTTTTATTATCGTTTACTCCCACTGACAACGCTTTCGTCGCAATTACGTTGAAAATGCGGATTTTTTTACAGAAACCACAAATAAAATAGAAACAATTTCTTGACATATACTTTTATAACCCGGAGAATGATCAATGCACCATGACCAATCCTAAGTGATAAGTAGGAAATAAATAAATACTACAGGAGGTGTACCGAATATGGCATACGTCCCTAATGTGAGATGGTGGTGTTTCTCAAAATGTATATAAGAAAAGCCTCTATAAAACCCAGCGTTCCCGATTCCCCACCGACTGACCTTGAAAAGGGAAGTACTCGTCCGGACGCCGAACACACCACACTCACCTGAGAGAGTGATTAAGTTTTAAAAAATTTTGTTTGTTTTTTCACTTTATTTTTAGTCAAAAAATTTTCTCCACAAAATTCTCAATCTTTCACTGATAGACAATATAATTAATTAAAATTTTATGTTTTTGTAATAATTTAAAGTAAAATTCAAGCAGATTTTATTCTACGAATATATTTGTTTGTATTGATCTTGTTCCTAATATCTGATTTTTTGATGACCCTAATATGGAATACTATCTAATGTTAGGAAGAGTGTTTCCAATATGGAATTCTAGTAGAACTAATTTATTTTTGCTATTCCAGGTTGTATTTTGGCCTATCGTAGTCGAAACATGTGAAAAAATGTCGTAGAAGAAACAGCGGAAGACGTGGGACAAAAATATGATAACAGTCATGGAAGCTGTAAAATCGAAGACCGTGGGATCAGTGGCGGACTAAGCCCGTCAGAGGCCCGGGGCGGCAAAGCTGAATGAGGCCCCCCCCTCCCCCTAGAATAAAAAGTTGATTTAATTTTATAAGTTTTTTATTCAGTTCACACGGGCCTCTGGTCCTGGGGGGCCTCACTGTAAAAAAAGTCATTTTTTTTGTATTTCATTTTCTAAAAAATTCATTTATTCTAAAAAAATTCAAGAAAGTTTTAAACAGTTTGTATATTGAATTAACCTTCAGAAAAACTTTGAACGCATTTTTCTCGAAACTACTTTTTTCCACCTGTTTGACAACATATTAGAAAAACTATACATCCGATTTGCATGCATTAAGTCTTAAGGGGCCGCATCCGCGTTAAAAAAGAAGAAGATGGAGAGATATGTAATTACGAATGTTAGAGGAGCGCTTTAATATTTAAGCGCTAAAATCGATGCGAAAATTGTGAAAATGTTTAATAAAATACGACTCGTTTAAAATAGAGCAAAAATCGCGTGGAAGGCGTCTTAAGTATCTTTTAAAGAAACATTTTTAATTTTTTCACAACTATAACTTGTAAAATAACTGAAACAAACGTATTAATAATAATTTTCGGAGCAAACTTTACAAGTTACAAGTATTTTTCAACAGAGTACACGTCAAAAATCGCTCCACAAAAACATACAAAAATTGCAGTTTAAAATTTCTAATTACCATTAGATTTATCGTTAAATGTGTCCCCAAAGAACACTGTAGAGAATTATTAAGTTTTGTGAAACCTATAAGGTCTCATCTACAGTTCACAAGTGTTTTAAATCAATTGTGAAGTGACAGAGTGTTGTTAACAAAAAATCAACCTCCTGTTATTATACACTGTGGTAGGGCAATTCACAGTTTATAAGAGTGAAATTCGCCACTCACCACAAGGGAGCCGTAGCAAGTGGATAAATACACGGCTGTCGCGTCGCCGGTCGGTGTTCGATCCCTTCACCGGCGAAAGATTGCTTTTTTTTTATTATTTAAATAAATAATAATCCTACACCATCTGTCTTAAGAAATACGAACTAAATATTGTCAACATCACTGTTAGTCAAAATATATAACCAGGCAAAATGGCAACTACAAATAAAGTTCAAACACGGTCGAAACAAACAGAAATTGATGCCGGTACAGAACTCTATGACAAATTTATAAAGTATGTAGACAAAAAAATGGAGGATCTAAAACAACAACTATTCAAAAAAATTGAAGAGGAGACACTAAACGTAATGAAAAATTTTGAAATTGATCTATTAGAAATGAAAAAAAGTGTTGACCTTAGCCGTCAATATCTCACAAACATGACAGAAAAAATTGATGAAGCAAGCAAATCTCTGGAATTCGATGATAAACAACATTTCAAAGAAAAATTAAAGAAACATGAACCAATTGTTATAATTAAACCTAAAAATCAAGAACAAAAAAACACAAAAACACAAGAATACATAAAGAACAACATAGATCCAGTTGATGTGGGCGTGGCCGGAATCAAGAATTTCAAAAAAGGATCAGTTATGTGGAATTAAAGAACACAGAGGCAACAAAAAAGATCCAAAAGGAAGTCATCACTAAGCTTGGGGATAGGTATGATGTTGATATTCCTAAACCCAAGAATCCAACAGTAAAAGTGATAGGAATTACAGATAAATATACCGCCGAAGAAATTGAAAATAAAATAAGGATGCAAAATGAATACATAGACAAGGAAAACTCAAAAATATCAGTAAAATTTATAAAAGAAAATAAAAAAAGCAGTGGATATAATAACTTTACTGTATTCATAGAAGTAGATGGAAAAACACACTCTAAAATGTTAGAGGAAACGAAGATAAATATTGGATGAAATAGATGTGCTGTCTACGATCATCTCTCAGTTTTGAGATGTTTCAATTGCAACGGATATAGACATAAAGCAGGTGATTGTAAAAATAAAAAAGCATGCGGAAGATGTTCTAATGCACACGATACGTCAGATTGTAAGGAAGATATTGACAAAATCAAGTGTGTGAATTGCAAACTCACAAATGATAAACTTTCATTACACCTAAATGATAATCACCATGCATGGAGCAAGGAGTGTCCTATTTACAAAAGAAATATAGAATCAGAGAAGAGAAAAATTGATTTTTTAGGATAAAAAGAAAAGCAACAATATACTACTTAAACATTTCAAGTCTTTTGGCTCATTTAAATGAAATTGAAGTATTATTACAAGAACTCAAACCAGAAATTTTAATGTTAAGTGAAACGTGTATAACTAGTGATATTTACGATTCTGAAGTATCATTTATAGGATATTCAACTGTAAGATGCGATTCATTTAGTCGGCATACGGGAGGAGTCGTTATGATTATTAAAAATAATATATCTTTTAAAATAATATCAATAGGAAGTGTTTGATGAAAAAAATACATGGATACTGGCAGTACAAATAAGAAAAAACTTGATTAAAGGAACATACGCTGTATTATATCACTCACCAAACCAAAGCCATTCAAAATTTTTGGATTTCTTCGAAAGTTAGTGTACTAAAAACATGAAAAATCAAGATATGTTCTATGTAACCGGTGACTTTAACATTGACATGAAAGTCAAAAATACCTGCAGTAATAGACTTCAATGTTTAGTAAATAATCTAGGACTGAAACAACTTGTGACCAAACCAACTAGAATATCAAATACATCAGCAACCATTATTGATTTAGTTATTACAAATAATTTTTACTTGAATGTTAATGTTGTGGATACTCCAAAAATATCAGACCACGAAAATATATTAACAATATTTGAAACGAGTATAATTAAAAATGAATCAAGGGAAATTACATATAGAGATAAAAGTAAATATGATCGAACAAAATTTTGTGAAACTTTACAAAATAGTATTTCTCAAGTTACCGAATCAAATAACCTAAACGACAAAGCAGAAAACTTCGTCAATATTTTGACTACAGCAGTCAATAAAATTATGCCAATGAAAAGGGTTAAGTTTAAAAATACGAATAAATGGTATTCGAAACCATTACACAACCTTCAGCAACAAAGAGATAATGCATATAAAGCGGCAAAATTGGAACCATCAGAAGAAAAATGGAATGCATATAAAAAGTTCGTAATATATACTCCAAACAAATTAAACAACATAAATGCGATTATTATAAGCAAAAATTAGAAACACAACAGAATGAACCAAGAAAACTTTGGATAACACTAAAAGAAATCATAAAGGGTAAACAAAAAGAAATTGTAAAGTCAATTGATTTCCCAGATGGAACTGAAGAAGAAGTAGAGAAGATAGCGACTAAATTTAACAAGCATTTTATTTCGAGCATAGATCTTATAATCGAAAGTATTCCACAACATCCTGAGAACCAACTAGACGAGCCTATACGCACTGATAAAGAATTTAAGTTTAAAAATGTGGATTTACCGTACTTAAAGAGGGTGTTGAGTAATATGAAATCGAAGGAATCTGCAGATGGTATTACAATAAATATAATCAAAGACTCTATAAATATTATTGGCGAATCGATGGTCCAAATTATCAATGAATCTTTGAATAGTGGAGTATTCCCCAAAACTTGGAAGACGTCTGTAATAACTCCTATCCCGAAAATTGATAACCCAAAAAAATTTGACGACTATAGGCCGATCAATTGTTTACCCAAATATGAACAAATACTGGAATACATTGTAAAGGAGCAATTAACAGAATATATTGAGGCCAAGCAGATATTAGTTCCACAACAATCTGGTTTTAGAAATAAATGTTCTTGTGAAACCGCTATTAACTATGTAATAGATGAGTGGAAAAATTTTAGAGATAAAAAAATAAAATTATTGCAGTATTTCTAGACTTAAAGCGGGCATTTGAAACAATCGACAGAGATAGATTAATAAAAAAATTAAGTAATATTGGAATTAATGGTAAAGAAAATAAGTGGTTTGTTGATTACCTATCAGAAAGAACACAAATTACAAAATATGGTGGTAAAACATCTGAACCACATAGTACTAATAAAGGCGTTCCGCAGGGATCTGTCTTAGGTCCATTGTTGTTTATTATATACATGAATGATATTATCAAAGTGTTAAAGCATTGTGCAATTAAACTATTTGCTGATGATACATTGTTATACATTGCCAGTAAAAATTTACAGGACGCCATTGAAAAAATACAAACTGATTTAAATTATGTAGCGCTTTGGCTTCACCAAAACAAATTAAAATTGAATGTTACGAAAACAAAGTTTTTAATTGTGGATAGCCTAGGCGGAAAGGAGCAGGCAATACTAACAATCGATAACGAAAACATAGAAAGGGTTAGCAGTATTAAATATCTGGGTGTAATATTGGATGATAAATTAAAATTCGACGAACACTTAGAATACATAACAAAAAAAATTGCTAAAAAAGTTGGATTCTTAAAAAGGATCAGAAATAACTTGGATCTCAAGACAACGCGCCTTGTTTACAATTCTATTGTAACTCCGCATTTAAATTATTGTTCTAGTGTTTTATTCCTATGTAACGAAGCCCAAAATAATAAACTACAGGTTATACAAAATAGGGGGATGAGGATGATTTTAAAATACAATATGTTTACTAGAGTCAAAATTATGTTACAAAATCTAAATATGATGACGACAAAACAACATATAACATATAATGTATTAACAATGATTTACAAACTGAAAAATAATATGCTACCAAATTATCTGAGGAGTAACATTATGTTTCACGAAAATGTTCACAACTATCCTACGAGAAGACGCGGAGACTTTAGGCTTCCCAAAACTAAACTTTCGTGCACACAAAATAGCGCGTTTTATAAAGGACAAAAACTTTTTAACAGCCTGCCGAATGCCGTTAAGGAAGCCTCAAGTCTTAGCACTTTTCGTAGGATGTGTGCATTATATGTGAAGAATGTTTTTTGATTCATAATAATCTTACCTATATTATTGTCATATCTGTTTCCTCAAAATGTATTTTTATTTATGTAATCTTTTCTTTTTTTCCTCTTAAAATGTATTTTAAAAATGTAACTGTATCAATTGTATTTGTTTATATTTCCTTACTAGATGTATGAAAAAAATTTTGCTTACATCTAAATAAATATTAAAAAACAAACAAAAACAAAAACTTTGCGATTTTTTTCTATCGAGGGAATTTCATATAATTTGCGTTTCGGCGTGGAACGCGTCTAGACATTATCTTCAAAAATAACATATTTTTTAAGATCTTAAAAACTTTAAATTTTTAGGGGAGATATGTAAGAAATTGCTAGAAATTTGGGTAGCGGCGGCGGCTTAAACTGTTAGAAAATCCAGTCACTATGGCACCACATAGGGATTTTTTTATAAACTGTCTCCTTCTATTTTTTTAAAAACGCTGAAAATTTTCCATAAAACATCGAATACCTATAAAATTCGCTGGCCGCCATTTTTTCTTTTTTTTTAGATTTTCGAACAGTTTAAGAGTTAATACATGCAAATGAAAATGCCAATGCAATAAAAATGCATAGAGGCGGATGAATGAGATTGTGTGTGTGTAGAGTGGATTTGATATTTGCGAAGATTGACTGACGAAGGACCTTGAATTTTGTGTTACTGTTTACTGCTTGGAACGAGGAAAAACATATGCTGCATATAAAGGAAAGGACTCACCGAAACAGGATAAAGAACTTGTATGCTGGCAATTTTGTCTTCTTTCTCCCCGTCCAATTGGCACTGAAAACAGCAATAGGCGTGCGTTTCGTGTACACGGCGAACACGGCGGAATTAGGTTAACAGATAGCGGGAGCACGGGGGCTATAGGGTATGTTGCGGCGCGGGCTGTTGATTGCAGACTGACGTGGTGAAGGTAGTTATAGGTGCGGATTTTGGGAACAAGGTAGGACAGGATTTGCAACAATATTAATACCAATCCCAAGCAGTAACAGTATGTATGTGTGCTATGTAGGTGTGTGTATGTGTGGGTATATGTATTGGCGTAACCATGCCCCCCGCCTGGAAGGGGATGAAAGAATCCACTTCCATAAACCAAAAGAGTGCCAATACGTTTCAATGCGCAAACAAAATTATAATGACACGCGGTAGAATGTAATAAATTATGTAAAAGTTACGAAAATATTATGTAAGTTATATAAATGCTTTACCAAATGGTCAAAATGACTGATATAGCAAGGAAATAAAATGAATAAAAAACATTAAAACGAAAAATATGACTTGAAAGGATTCAATAAATAATACTGAACCTGCGGTAGATAAAACTAGTAGGGTTTGGTACCTATTTAACAATGAAACTAATCTAATTGATTTTTAAAAAATTAAAGTATTATGAACTAACTTCTAAGATGTCGTTAAATCTATTGTGACGGTAAGGGACAGAGTTTAACGACTGCCCTGCGGTATGTTCCGGAGTTAGTTTTAACTTCCGCAACCCGGATCACCCCATCTGCCCCGGGGTAGACATTGACTATTACCCCAATAGGCCATTGAAGGGGCGCGATGTTGTCACTCTTAATCATTACTACCGTGCCTGTCTTTACCGAATTAGCATTTGTATTCCATTTCTGGCGAGCTTGCAAAGTATTTAAATACTCAATTCGCCATCGGTTCCAGAACGTCTGAACAAGACGATCCACGAGATGTTTGCGTTGTATCAAGTTGACTGGCTCGTCTGACAAATCAGCAGCGGGTAAAGATTTTAAGGGAGTGAGCGTTAAAAAATGCGCGGGGGTTAGCGGCAATGGAGCCGAAACATCGTTAACGCTAAGTACAGATAGCGGGCGTGAATTTAGAATTGCTTCAATCTGAGAAAGCACTGTCTGCATCTCTTCATAAGTCAGTAGAGAGGTGCCTACTATTTTATTTAAATAACCTTTCAGGCATTTAATGTTACTTTCCCAGATCCCACCAAAGTGAGGAGCTTGCGGTGGATTCATCTTCCATTCGATTCGATTCTCCAACAGATTGTCTGAGAATTCCTTTTTGTAATTGGGTGACTCTATAAGTGCAAATAAAGACCTTAAATGGGATTTGGCTCCCACAAAGTTCGTCCCATTGTCGGAGTACATTATACTCACAGGACCTCGACGAGAAAGGAAACGCTTGAAAGCGTTGAGGAAGACTTCGGTGGAAAGATCCGAAGCGAGTTCAATATGAACTGCTCGGGTCACCAAGCAAATAAATAAGCAAATGTATGCCTTTTGACTTCGCACCCCCCGACGTCTATAAGGGATTATTTGAAGCGGGCCAGCGTAGTCAACCCCCGTGTGAAGAAAAGCCTTAGCTTCGCGGACGCGGCATGCGGGTAAATCTCCCATTAATGGGAATTGTGGTTTAGGATTGACTTTGAAGCACGTATTGCACTGATGCACACGTTTCCGAACCAAATTGCGCGAAGAAAGTATCCAAAATCTTTGTCTTAGCAGCGACATCAGTAACGTAGGACCCGTATGTAGGTTCTTAATATGATAGTAGTCTATTATTAAATTGACTACATTATCACGAGCGGGTAATAGAATGGGATGACGACTGTCAAATTCTGTTTCAGCATTACTCAATCTGCCTCCTACCCTTAGAATTCCGTCATGAAGAAACGGATTCAATTTTGCAATCGCTCGCCGAACCTTCTTCCCATCTTTGACTGCCTTTATATCTTCGGAGAAATGTTCTTGCTGTATAGAATTTATAACAGCGATTTCTGCAACTAAGATATGGCTTAATTCGAATGCTCGTGGTAATTTCTTAATGAAACGAAAAACATAAATTACTATTCGAATTAATTTCGGCCATAACTAACACGAGAAGCTAGTGCACACAATAACGGTGGAGCAATTGTTTTGGGGCGGTTATTGTCTTGAACGGACATCAAAATTTTTGTTTTTAATTCGGGTGGATCAGATATCGATTTCGTATCAAAACGTTGTAAAGGCCAATCACTTTTAGGTAATTGGGCAAATACGGGACCGTTAAACCATAACGGATGGTCTATTAGCTGAGCGGGAGTAAGACCCCGCGATAAGCAGTCGGCGGGATTGTCTTGACCTCTTATATAATGGAAGCATTCAGCCCCAAGATGGTTTTGTATTTGTGAGACACGGTTGGCAACGAAGGTCTGCCATTTTGCAGGCGGTGAATTTATCCAAGCTAGTGCAACCGTGCTGTCGCAAAAAGCTAAAGTCGTATGAGCTTTTGAATTTGATGTGTAGGTATTACTGACCGTATGCATTAATCGTGCAAGTACTAGCGCTCCACATAGTTCTAATCGCGCAAGTGAAATCGTCTTAGCCGGAGCGACCTTGGATTTAGCGCATAATAAATTAATTGTGGTTTTATCGGTATTCGGACAGTAAACATGTAAGTAAATAACACCTCCATATGCGCGTTCGCTTGCGTCTGAAAACCCGATAAGCGTTAATACACATTGGGGTTCGATTCCTAAAAAACGAGGAATTTTAATAGATTGCAGTAATGGCAATTCCTTTTTAAACTGTCGCCAAAGTGTGACAACTGTTTCAGGAGGAGTATCGTCCCAATTCAGGTTATACTCCCATAGAGATTTAATTATCAGCTTAGCCAATAATACAACTGGTGCGGCGAAACTCATCAAATCCCAAAGACGAGCAATCGTCGAGAGAATATTTCGTTTAGTACACGTTCTTTCGTCGGTGTGTACGACAAATACAAAATGATCAGAAGCGGGTATCCAATGAAGCCCTAGTATTTTTAGGTTTTCATCGGGATTAAATTTCACATGTTCCTTAACACGACGAGCTGTAGGAATCGTGGATAAAAACTTTGGAGAATTAGAAGAGAATTTTACAAGGTCGAATCCTCCGGCAGCGAATAACTGAATTAATTCCGTCGACAACTCGGTAGCTTCCTCGACTGATGAGCAACTGGTGACGAAATCATCCATGTAGAATGAGCCACTTTCCACCAAGTTTGCCGCGAGTGGGAAACGAGGTTTTTCATGCGTTGCGAGTTGACGCAGTGAACGCATAGCCAAAAATGGGCTACAAGACATGCCGAAAGTGACGCGATTAAATTCGAACAATTGTAAAGGGTCACTATTGTTAAATCTATACAGCATGCGCTGATAACGACGGCATTCTTCTTGCACTACGATTTGTAGGTACATTTGTTTTATGTCAGCGGTTATAGCTATTGCGAACAATCTGAAATTGAGGATAATGCGAAACAAATCACCTTGTAAATTCTTTCCGGTATGTAGGATGTCATTAAGCGAATAACCCGAATCGGATTTCATACTCGCATCTAGCACCATGCGAATTTTAGTAGTAAGTTTATCTTCACGAACTACAATATGATGCGGTATAACGTAATGAGGTAAGTCAGAATTGTCGACCGGCGAAATGTACCCTTTCTGTAGGTATTCGCGTAATATTTTGTCATATTCTAACTTTATTGCGGGTTGAGATATCAAGCGGCGTTCGAGAGATCGAAACCTGCGTTCGGCGGCGGGTAACGATTCACCGAGAACAGAGGGACTGTTTCGAAACGGCAACGCGACGATATAACGACCTGCCGTGTCACGAGAGGTAGTGAGTTTAAAAATGTCCTCACACTCTTGTTCATCAGGCGTTAAAAACTTCTCATCTGGAATGTCTTCCAATTCGAAGAAGCGCGACAGGCAAAAATCATTATTTTGCGTGAACGTACAAAATGATTGCGTGGCGTTTATACTTGGGTTTTCAATCATCGTTGGGGCAGTACCCAAGATGAGATATCCCAAAGTGGTTTCAATAGCAAATGGCTGGCCGAGAGAACCTGATATTTTGTTTGCCTTTAGAATGCGAGCAAATATGTCACATCCTAAGATAATATCAATCTCACCGGGCGTACAGAATGTTGTGTCTGCTAAGGGCAAATTGTCAAGATACGACAAAGAGGAACGGTTAATGTTAACAGTAGGCAACTCACTGGTTATAGTTTCTACTACATATGGTTTAATCGTATACGACTGAGTGATGTCATAGCGGGAATGTAACTTTAAGCAAGTTACGCCATTTGTCACATTTCTTACGTCACCTATTCCCGTGACGTAAGTACTTGGAGATGACCGCACCGTAAGATTCAAGCGTGAACAGCATTTGCGCGTAATTATGTCCCTTTGGGAGCCGCTATCTATTAGAGCCCGTAACGTCTGTACCTGGCCCTTAGCGTCTCTGGTAGTGCAAACAGCCGTTCCTAAGAGTGCAGTAGTATTTGCACTAGGGCATGAATTTGTTACACATAGCGAAACCGGATTCAAAGAATTTAAGTTATCATTATCGGCATCTGCTTGTAACGCGGGAGATGGTATTGGGTCTGTTTGTGACTTTCGCCCATCAGTTTGTTTGAAATGCAATAAACTATGATGGTTGAGCGCGCATGTTTTGCATGTACTCTTTGATTTACAAGCTTTTGTGATGTGCCTAGTACTGAGGCAGTTCACACAAACTCGAATATTCGATGACTTAATAAAGTTAAATCGATCGCGTGGTTCTAGACTTGTGAATTTAGAACATTGGTATAAAGGGTGCGATCCCTTTTGACAACAAAAACAAATTTCGATGGAGTGATTATCGATTTTTTCGACATTAATAAATGCCTTTGCGGAATTAGTTTTTTGCGGTTTAGCGGTATAATTATTATTTGAGCCAAGGCGGTTCGAGGTCGGTTGCGTGAATTGCGCGCGGTTGAGAATTCGTTGCTGTTGTCTTACAAAGTCGATTAGTTCCGCGCTGGAAGGTAAATTTCCATTATTTTTAATAGAAGATTCGAAAGCCTTTACAGTCTCTATGTCAAGCCGTTTAAGACCCAGTTGTAGCAATATGAATTCTGCGAGGTCTTTTATTTTTAATTGCTTCAGCGCGGCGATGTTAGCGGAGTATGCATCTGCGAAATTCTCTAAAGAAGCGGGCGTGGCCGAGTTAACTGGAGGCAATTTCAGCAATCGGTCAAAGTATGATTCAGCAAGAACGCGTTGATCATTATACTTAGTACACAATGCGTCCCAAATAACTTGATAATTTGTACCAGTAGGCGTAATAGTTTTGCAAATATTTAATGCTTTTCCGGTTAATTTAGACATCAGATACTGCATCTTTTCAGCATTATCCAGAGAATCATTCAAATGTATAACCGAATTATATGTTTCATAGAAAAGAGGCCAATTATCTAATTTTCCGTCAAAGCACGCTATTTCCAAAGGCGGTAACTTAATTTGACGGCGAGGTTTCGCAACTGGATTGGACAGCATATTTGCTTCGGTATATTTAATAACCCCGAAGAGTTCTTCAAATGCATTTAATTGAGAGTATTCAGCAATTGCTTCCGGATTCAATTCCAGTTCGCAATCCACTTTTTCATCTAAAATTGTTATAAATTCAGAACGAATTTTTTCAACAGTAGTTGCGCCTGACAAAAAAGATTGGCGATTGCTAATGCTTTCCGAAGCTTTCCTTATCTTGTCATACACCGACTGTAAGCTTGCAAAGCTAGCTGATAGTTTAGCATTTAAACGTTTGAGACGTCTTTCGTCCCGAGACGACCCGGATGACGCGCTTGTAGCCATTTTATTTATTCCGGTTATATTTTACAAAATATGAGACGATAAACAACTAAAACTGCGGTTAAAATAATGTGTCTGTATTATTTATGCGGAATTAATTAATTAATATTTAATAAATATTTAATTACTTCACAGTGATAACCGCACGGGGTTAAATTGACTGGTGAGCTGTGAAAGGTTAACAGATGCGCCGTGCACTACGTCGGTAAATCATTAACAAATTATACATATTACGATCGTATTATTCTATTTGTAATGTAATCCAATAATATAAACAATACGAATATTAGGAAATAATCGTATTATTTATAAGGTAGGTAATGCGATTTGATTAGCAAGATATAATTACATGAGTTATCAGAAATAAATATCAAAGCAGTGTCTTGTATCTATTTATTCTAATAGCGGGTAAATATGTTATTTCCAACCATAATACGATAGGTATAAAGAAACAAAATTACTCATGTAGGTATATCAAACTGCGGGAATGCGGGTAATTATTTATATGCGGTATTGTAAAAACGTATTCACACTCTGCTGGATTATTATCTACTAATATTATGGTTCAAAAATGTCCGGCTCGTTTGGATCAAGATGAATGAGATTGTGTGTGTGTAGAGTGGATTTGATATTTGCGAAGATTGACTGACGAAGGACCTTGAATTTTGTGTTACTGTTTACTGCTTGGAACGAGGAAAAACATATGCTGCATATAAAGGAAAGGACTCACCGAAACAGGATAAAGAACTTGTATGCTGGCAATTTTGTCTTCTTTCTCCCCGTCCAATTGGCACTGAAAACAGCAATAGGCGTGCGTTTCGTGTACACGGCGAACACGGCGGAATTAGGTTAACAGATAGCGGGAGCACGGGGGCTATAGGGTATGTTGCGGCGCGGGCTGTTGATTGCAGACTGACGTGGTGAAGGTAGTTATAGGTGCGGATTTTGGGAACAAGGTAGGACAGGATTTGCAACAATATTAATACCAATCCCAAGCAGTAACAGTATGTATGTGTGCTATGTAGGTGTGTGTATGTGTGGGTATATGTATTGGCGTAACCAGCGGATGTATAGATTTTTAATGTTGCCAACGTTGAAAAACGAGTTAAAAAAGTTTCGAGAAAAACGCATTCAAAGTTTTTCTGAAGGATAATTCAACATACACACACAGTTTCAAACGGTTTCACATAAAATGCTGTATAAAACATTTGGTGAGAGCACTGTTCAACATCAGCAACTTCGGAAAATGAAATTTAAAAAAAATTATAAACATTTTCTTACAGTGTCCTGGTGCCTTAAGGCGCCGTATTCCCGCTCATAAAGAAGAACATGGAGAGATATGTAATTACGAATGTTGGAGAGTTCGCTAATATTTAAAACGGTAAAATTGAAGCAAAAATTGTCAAAATTGTGTTAACAAAACACGACTCGTTTTAAATAGAGAAGAAAGCCCTTGGGGGCTATCTAAAATAGCATTTAAAGAAACACTGTGAATTTTTCCGTACATATAACTTGTAAAATAACTCAATCAGACGTGTTTATAATAATTTTCGGAGCATACTTTGCGATTTTTTTTCTTTCGAGGGAATTTCATATAATTTGCGTTTCGGCATGGGGAATGTATAGATATTATCTTCCAAAATAACATACATTTTTTTAAGAGCTTAAAAACTTCAAATGTCCTAAGCAAGAAATCGGTAGAAATTCGGGATGTGGCGCGCGGCTTAAAGCTTTGTTTAGGATTTGATAAAGGAAACATGGAGGCGTTTGGAGGCCCCCGGGGACCAGAGGCCACCCCTTCCCCCCCCTCCCCCCCGTTAGTCCGCTACTGAATCTTTTTAATTACTTTCCTATTTTATTACTATCTATTTATCTGTAATGATAAGATAACCTTAAACAAAGGGCTTAAGTTAATAAAAATAATACGAGGTGCAATACTTAAGTGAAACTAGAACTAAAACATAAAGATTAGTAGTAGTAATTTTATTTCAAAAATTGTAAATTACCCGTTCAGGCTGTATTTATTTATTCCTATTTTATCAGTATGGGATGATATTTGTATTTTTTTTATTTTTTATTATTTATTGAGTTAGTTTATACTACATGAATATAAACTAATAAGCACAATGTAACATTTCATTTGATAAATTTAAATATGTTTACAGTAAGCATAACATTTCTTTTTAAATACATTCATTCTTTCTTCATTCTTCATACTTTCAGGCATTTCATCATACATCTTTAGTCCTCTATACATTAGGCAGTTCTGTGCTTTTGATTTCTTCATTTGTGGCAATCGAACTCTGTTTATATTTCTTGTTTCATAATTATGTACGTCTCTATTAAAAACAATTTCATCCTTAAAGTATTTTGGCATTTGGTTTTTCATAATTTTATGCACAAAAATTAATACATTAAATAGTAGTCTTTTTTTATTGGAAACCAATTTAGCTCCTCTCTCATTTTATTAATCCTTGCGTATTTGCCTTTTCCCAGTATACATCTCATAGCTCTGTTCTGTATAACTTCTATTTTGTTTAAATTTCCTTCATTGGCCAAATATAACATTGTAGAGCAGTAATCCAAATGTGGAGCAACAATAGTTTTATAAATGAGCTCCGTAGTGTTTCTATTTAATTTATGTCTTAGTCTTCTAAGAAAATTTACCTTTTGACACCTTTTTAAGCACATATTCAAAGTTTGCTGTGAAAGTCAGTTTTGAATCGAGTATTACACCCAGGTATTTGATTTCATTTACTTTTCCAATTTTTTCACCATTAATTGTCAAATTTAACCCTGTGTTACGTTTTTTATTGCCTATTTCCATATATTTTGTTTTGTTTACGTTCAGTTTCAATTTGTTTAATATCAGCCATTTTGATATATTTTGTAGGTCTTCGTTTATTTTGTTAATTGCATCTATGTAATCTTCACACGAAATATAGATTAAGGTATCGTCTGCAAATAGTCTAATTTTGCAATGTTTAATAGTTTTAATAATATCATTTATGTAAATTATAAATAGAATTGGACCTAGTACCGACCCTTGCGGAACACCAAGGTTGTTTTCTATCGGTTCTGATTCTGAGCTTTCAACTTTCGTTACCTGTTTTCTTTCCTGGAGATATTCTTTGAATAGATTCAGAGCTACGTCAGAAAGACCTATGTCTTCTAGTTTTTCCAAAAGTATTTTCCTTTCTATCGTTTCAAATGCTCTTTTGAAATCTAAGAATGCTGCAATGGTGATTTTTTTTTGTCTGTTTCTTTCTTCCATGTATCAATCACTATATTTATCGCCGCTTCGCAAGAGTTGTTGTTCCGGAATCCTGATTGCTCGTCACATAATATATTATGTTTTTCCAAATACTCAACGAGATGTTTTTTTATTACAATTTCTAGTAACTGTTCGTATTTTGGTAACATATTTATTGGTCTAAATTCTTCACATTTTCTGGTATTAACAACTATCGGAATCGGGATCACAGTAGAAGTTTTCCATGTGTTTGGAAATTTTCCAGTTCTTAATGATTCATTTATTATATCCAGTAAATGATGTCCTATCGCTGGCATTGCATCTCTCAAAACTTAAAAACTTATTCCATCTGGACTCTCTTTTGATTTGGTGCTGTTTAAGAATCTGTAAAAGATATGTTTCATCAATCTCTTTAAACACAAGTTTTTCTCGGTTTAGCCGAACATTTCTCACGTAGTTGTCTTTCTTCAGTATTGGTATACTCTGATGCAATTCTATTATGCTGTTTACGAAATATTTGTTGAAACAGTTCTGTATGGTACCCTGTATCTGATGAGGAAATTCAATGTCGTACTTCATCCCTTTATCTTCGGTTTGCAGTAATCCTTTTATGGTTTTCCACATTTTTTTAGTCTCTCCTTTTTCAGAGATAATTTTGTTTTTGAAGTAATCGTTCTTACAAATTTTCAATTTTTTTGTGTATTTATTTCTCATATTTTTTAATGCTTTCCAGTCTTGAGAGTTTCTTGAGATTTTCGCAATTTTGTACAATCTATCTCTTTCATTTTGTATTGTTTGTAGTTCTATATTATACCATTTATTTGTTCCTGTTATTTTAGTAGTTTGGATTGGTGTTAACTTATCAATTACTTCTTGTAGGTTATTTATTAATGATTTAGACTTTTCGTTGTATTCCATTTGATGAAGTTCATCCATATCACCCAGAAGTTCAATTAATCTTTCACTGCTATATTTTTTATAGTTTCTGTATGTTATTAATTTGCTGGTTTTCGTCTTATTTCTTTTTATGTTACACTGATTATAAACTATACATCTGATTTGAATGCACCAAGTCTTATACTGTTCGAAAATCCAGTCACTATAGCCGGGGCTGTATTATCCATAAGAAGTATAGGTAACTGCCTAGGGGGGCCCGCATTGGGTAGGGGCCTCTAGAGTAAAGGGCCCCCAAGACGTGCATTACCTAGGGGCCACGACATATTTAAGCTGGCTCTGGCAGGGCCTTATTGTCCATAAGTCAGTGTAGATCACTACCTAGGGGCCACGACATATTTAAGCTGGCTCTGGCAGGGCCTTATTGTCCATAAGTCAGTGTAGATCACTACCTAGGGGCCCCGCATTGGTTAGGGGCCCCGAGACATGCATTGCCTAGGGGCCCCGACATGTTTAAACCGGCCTTAGCAGGGCCCTATTGTCTATAACGCAGTGTAGGCCTCTGCCTAGGAGCCCCGCATCGGGTAGGGGCCCCTAGGGTAAAGGGGCCCCGAGGCGTGCATTGCATAGGGGCCCCGACATGTTTAATCCAACCCTGACTACGACCCTACGTTGGGATTGTTTTATAAATGGCGCACTTCCATTTATTTTTTTTATTTTAATGAATGATGAAAATTTACAATAAAAAATCGAAAATAAAATTCATCATATTCCGTATTATCCATAAGACGTACAGGCAACTGCTTAGAGGCCCCGCATTGGGTAGGGGCCCCTAGGATAAAGGGCCCCAAAACGTGCATTGCCTAGGGGCCCCGACATGTTTAAGCCGGCCGTGGCAGGGTCCTATTGTCCATAAGGCAGTGTAGGCCACTGCCTAGGGGCCCCGCATCAGGTAGGGGCCCCTTGGGTACAGGGGGAGACGTGCATAGCCTAGGGGCTCCGATATATTTAAGCCGGCTCTGGCAGGACCCTATTGTCCATAAGGCAGTGAAGGCCACTACCTAGGGGGCCCGCATCGGGTAGGGGCCCCGAGACGTGCATTGCCTAAGGGCCACGACATGTTTAATCCGGCCCTGACTATGACCCTAGGTAGGGATTGTTTTATAAACGGCCCCCTTCCATGTTTTGTAAGAACGATGAAAAATCTAAAATAAAATTCATTCAAAAATAAAACGCATTTAAAGTTTTGCTGAAGGATAATTCAACACACAAACTGTTTCAAACGGTTTCACATAAAATGTTGTATTTTCGTCAATTTTCCGATTTAAAAAAAATGGTGAGAGCATTCTTAACAAGTGCATTAATCACAAAATGAAAAAAAATTAGAGTGATGCCTTAAAGCTTTGTTTAGAATTTGATCAATGGAACATGGAGGCGGTTGGGGGCCCCCAGGACCGGGTGGCCCCGGGGCCCCCCCCCTTAGTCCGCCACTGCATGGGATATCAGCGGCGAAGAGTGGATCCAATATTTAGCCTGCCGCCATTGATGCCATTTGGAGTGTTTGGGAGCCGATAATATTGATTTTTTATGTGATTATTGCAAGCAAAGTTTAAAAAATCAGTGTATCCTAAATAGGAGCACTTTTTTAACAATCGTTTTTTCTATTGTTTTACCTTTCGTTTAAAATGAAGACGTGTTTTTGTTTCTTTTAATACTTCGTTGACATTTTAAGTTCCGTAACTATATTTCCAAAGATTTCAATGCATAATAGTTAATAAACGATTCAATTACAATTAATCAGATTTTTTTATCTAAGCTATTCCATAATGGGTACATCTCCTCTAATGGTTCCCTCTATTGTGCGCTTGTTTAATTACCGTGACCATTCACGGTTATTTATTTATTTTATTTATTTATGCATCTATATAAAAAAAAGTTTTGCCTTGCCTGTCTCACTAGGAAATCCTGTGTCAAGACAGACTAGTTAATAATGAGATAAGAGGATTATATTTGGGTGAGGTGCTAATTATTGCACGACCTTTTTCGATGATCCATTGTTTTATCAGAATTTTGTATTTGTTAATATTATTCGATTGTCTTGTTTTGTCAGGTAGGTTATTGTATATTTTAGACGCAATGTATTTGAAATTTCTTTGATCAAATGTTGTGTTTGTTTTAGGTGTTCTTTTTTATTTATTTTTATTAGTATCTATAGCAAAATTTGTACATAATGTATTTATAAATTATATTATGTTAAGGTATTATAAGGTACATTATTTTTTTTAGATATTATATAGTACTTTTTTTTTTCACAGTCCTCCTCACTAGGGTTTCCTGTTCTGAGGCGGCCTGTAGTTTTTCCACATTTGTATTTAGTATCCAGTTGTCTTTACATGGTCTTCAGTATGTTTGATAGTTCATTATCACTTTGTTCTCTCAACCATATTTTTACTTTTGTTTTAAATTTATTTATTTCTGTTATTTTTTTGTTTGAGTTGGTAGAGCGTTGTATAGTTTTGTCGCATTGAATTTCATATTTCTTTGTCCAAAAGATGTTTTCAAACTGGCTGTAGCTAAAATATTTTGGTTTATTGCCCTGGTTGTGTATCTATGTTGGACAGTGGAGTATTCTGATATGTTTTTTTAAATTTTAAATAAAATATATTTTTTGCATAAAGTTTTTGTATGTTGTAGACTTGAATGCTTTGAAACAATTCTTCTGTCGGCGTTCTAACCGGTAATTTCAAAATTGTCTTTAATACTTCTTATTGGGCTATATTGAGTCGGTCCATGTGAATGCTCAAGGCAGATCCCCATCCAGTTATCCCGTACTCTATTTGTGATTGACATAAAGCATAGTACACTTTCTTAATGTCGTTTATGTTGAGGATGTTACGGATGGCTCTATAGAAGTAAATGTACCTGGTGAGTTTTTTTGTGATTACTTCAATGTGTGCGTTCCATCGGAGATTATCATCAATTTCAATACCAAGATATTTGATACTTTTGGAGTGTGCTGTGGTAGGACAGTGGCTTGATAAGCCTTGATTTTGATAGTTTTCTTGGCATGTATGTAATTTGAGATTAAAGTCATCCTCTGGCTGTCCTTTGGCTGTTATATAAAATGTCAGATATTTTGTTTTATTGACATTAAGTGTAAGGGAATTTCTCTTAAGCCAGTTTTGCAGTAGACCCAGTCCATGTTCCGCTTCTTTGTAGGTACTTCTCCAATCTTTTTCGTTGAATACAATTACTGTATTGTCAGCAAAGCTTATGATTTTTCCTCTCGTTCCTAGGCTACCGATATCATTTATGTATATTAGAAATAATATAGGTCCTAGTACGCTTCCTTGCGGTGCTCCATGGTTGATTAGGAGAGGTTTGTATGAGTTCTTTGGTTTTGTGCCGCGTGATTACAATATTTTGGGTATTTTCATAAAATGTATGTGTTTTATTTTTAAACAGATGAGTTAAGATTGTTTTTGTGTAAATTTGTCGAATATCTAATACATGGAATTTGTTGAATATATCTACAGTACTTGTTATTATGGGAACTTTAAGAATAACTTTCACAATTAATTTTTGTGCCTTCGATAATGAATCTATAGCGGATAGTGTTGTACCTCCCCATGCGATTATTCCATATTCAATGATTGATTGACAAAGGGAGTAATAAACATTTTTCATAGATTTGGAATCTAGTATATTTCTAATGTTTTGAAGAAATAAATATGTTTTCTAAGTTTATTCGTGATGAGTAGGCAATGTGTATTCCACTTAAGATATTGATCAAATGTAAGACCAAGGTATTTGATATGGTCCGTTCGATCTAGGCAAGGACATTGACAGAATGTATCGTGAATACAATAACATTCATGTACTTTTATTTCAACATCTTGATTAGGTTGGCCAACGATATTAATACTAAAAGTAATGATTTTTGTTTTGGTAGTATTTAGTGCGAGAGATTTAATATCTAGCCATTTTTTAACAGAGTTAATTGATTTCTCAGCCATTTTGTATGCGTTTAACCAAGTGTCGGACTGAATGAGTGTTGAATAATGGTACCGTGACGGCAAAAAAGGCAATAAACTTACGCTCCCGCTATAATGCTGCAGCTCTTTAAAAAGATATGATACCTAGGCCATGTACCTTCATAGGTCTTTTTCTTCCAAAGGAAAAAAGTCATCGTTTTCTTGCATCTCTCACAAACCGCAACGTGACGTCTCCGTAGACCCCTACCAATAATACTTGTCATGAAGATAATTTTGAAAGTGTGGAATACAGTTACAAGGATCTCATAGCACTCTTTTTAGGGTGAATTGCCTTAAACGACAAAAAAAAGTTACAAGGATAATATTGAAGTGTGAGTGAATTCCAAAATAGCGATAGTGATGCATTAATAAATACTTTAACTAACTACTCCAAAATAATGCTCAGTATCGCTATCCTTCTCTGTTGCACGAATAAATAGCATAAGCGCTCTCTTTCAATTAATATTTTTTAAATTAATCATAGTCTTGCCAGGATTTTTTTTGACAACCCACTCAAGATATATTTTATAATAAACTAAAATTTGATATAAAATACTTTTCACCCATTAAACAGATGGGTGAAGGTGGTTTCTAGTTCGGATCTTAGATTATGAGGGATTAACATGGGATGAAACTGAGAGAACGGTGGAATCAGATCATAAAATTCCGGAAATATTTAACGCATTACCTGAAAATATCAAAAATGAAACATCTTATTCAAAAATCAAAACAAAAGTTAAATCATTCTACCTCCGAAGAACATGAAATCAAATAATATAGATCCTTTCTATTTTTTTTCTCACCGTATAAAATGTACGGTGTAAAATATTTTTACTACAACGCAATTCATAAACATTATAATAATTAGTTTGTCGAAATAATTAGTAGTTAGTTAAACCCCAACTCAACCCAATATGTAGACACAATGTATGAATAAAAAATTTACAATTTTCAGTATTTTAATATTAAGTATTATATTTAGTATTTACTATGTAAAACTGAAAGGTATACTGTATTAAATAATTAGAAAAAAATTTGAGATTTCTTACAAACAAACTGATTGATCAGTTTCGTAAGATTTGTAAAATAAAATATTGTAAAATTAAAACTGTATAAACATATTTAAAAAAAAGTTTAAAAAAAATATAAATTTAATGAAAAGATGATTTGATCAAAATTTACTAGGTATCTCTAAAAAGAGATAAAACTTTTGTAATACCATTCACTCTGAATAAAAATGCCACCCCTTAGAATCTAAGCATATGTATCCACTCATATAATTGTAATTCAAATTCATATCTATGTAAACCTGATTGCTCTGTACTCACTGTTAAAACCAATGTTTTAAATACCTTGGTGTAACTAAAGATGGTAACACAAAGTGGAAGATGCAAATCGAAATTCGAAACATTTTGAATATTGGGATATTAAGAACCATTTATTTTTCCTTAATCCAATCAGTGCTACAATTTGGAATTGTTGGTTGGGGTGGGGCTTTCAAAACTTCTCTTTTACCCTTGGAAATCATAACAAAATAATAATAATAACAATAATTTTAAAAAAAGCCATACCCCACCATTAAATTATTTAAAGATTTTAAAGTACCTTCACTTCATGTTATTTATAACCTCTGGTTCAGGAGGATACACATCACACATCCTTAATAGTCGAACTCAATATTCACTCCCCCACAACTACTTCCTCACCCCAGACGATCAAATTATTCAATAAAGTCAACTATGACCTAGTCAACGACGCTCTATCAAAAACTGACTGGTCTTCTGTCTTAAACGCACAGGACGTCAACACGGCGGTTAACAGCTTTTATTTTATCATTGACGCCTTAATAGATAACTTTGTTCCAAAAAAAATTCTGAAACCAAACAAATTCCCAACGTGGTATTCTTCGGCTCTTATCAACATTACAAAAGAAAAGCTCAAATTCTTTCGAGCCTGGAAACGCCACAAGAATCCACTAGATTACCAAACCTTTTCACTGCTCCGAAAACGACAAAAGAAAATCGCTACTCTCACATACCACAAATATATTTCACATTTAGAATATGCCGTACAAAATAATGTTAAAAAAATATGGAGCTTTGTCAAAACGCAAAGAAAATCTCCTTCCATACCTGAACACCTAACATACGGCTCGAGAATCGCACACAATAGTAAGGAGATTAAAGATCTGTTTGCTGACTATTTCTCTACCGTCTTCACTGATCATACCCAAAATTTTGCATCCGATGTTCACGAACCTGATCCACTGAATAATATATCTATAACCTCAATTACAATCAATGACGACATCACCTACAAGTATCTTTCATCCATTGACATTAACAAAGGACCCGGTTTAGATAGTTTGCCTGGTATCTTCATACGTAACTGTCAAGGGCGGATTTAGGGGGGGGGCACGGGGGCACGTGCCCCCCCCAGGACGATATTTTTGTGTGCTGTGGAGATTCCATCACAGTACATACATAGAAGCAAATCAAATTATCAGAGTTGTTAAAATATATGAATAAAATAACAGAAAGAACATGAGTCAAACTTTTGTCTATTTCTGACTGGAATTGCGAATTTTGTTCGTTGCATCCCGTTCATGCACTTTCAAATGAAAGATGATAATCAGCGTTTGCGAGAGCGGTACGGTCGGGGGAAAGCGCGGTCGGAAATGCCCCCCCCCCCCCCCCATTAAAGTTGACAAACTCAAATTTCGACTTCATAAAAAAATGGTCCATCCTGAAGGGGGGGGGGGGGGGAATTGTGCTCTTGAGGGGTACCCCCCCATCGGGGTGGTGGCACCCGAGGCGGGCCGCCCCCCTCCGCCCCTTGTGCCCCCCCCAGAAACAAATCCTGGATCCGCCCTTGGTAACTGTAGTAAATATATCACTCCTCCGGTCAGTGCAATTTTCAAAAAATCATTAAGTGAAGGAACTTTTCCTCATAAGTGGAAGTCTGCCGTAATAACTCCGATTTTTAAAAAGGGCGACAAACATGACGTTACAAACTATAGACCTATTTCTCAACTTCCCACCTTAAGTAAAATTCTCGAAAAAATCGTTTACGACCAACTTTACCCGACTACCACAACAATAATTACACAGAACCAACACGGATTCATGAAAAATCGGTCTACAACATCTAACCTGGCCCTTTTCGTCAACTATTTGCACAGCAATATGGACGAAAGGGTGCAGGTCGATGCTATGTATACCGACTTTTCAAAGGCCTTCGACCGCGTTATCCACTCAATTCTGTTAAATAAACTCATTCGTCTTGGAATACACGGTGACTTGTTTAGATGGATTAAATCATACATCAGCAATCGTAGTCAAGTTATCTCAATAAATGGAGTTTTATCCAAAATTATCAAAGCAACCTCGGGTGTCCCTCAGGGTTCCCATCTTGGTCCGCTCCTCTTTAATATATACATAATTGACATAGGCTCATGCTTCCAACACTCTAAATTTTTAATGTATGCAGATGATATGAAAATTTATAAAACGGTTCGCTCTCTATCGGACTGTAAAGAGCTACAAAGTGACTTAGATAGGCTCTGCAACTACTGCACAGCTAACTACTTGGATCTCAATGTTTCTAAATGCCACACTATGTCCTTTACTAGAAACAAGCATAAAATTAACTTCCGCTATTCACTCTGCGATGAACCCGTGATCTCAAAAAATGAATGTAAGGACCTAGGAGTATATTTAGACAGTAAACTTATATTTAATACGCACATTGATTCAATCACTGATAGATCCTACAAAATGTTGGGTTTCATACTACGTCTGAGTAAATTATTTAAAAATCCAAATACGCTAGTAATGCTTTACTCCTCACTAGTCAGAAGTACACTGGAATTTGCATCGCCTGTCTGGAATCCCAAATACACCCAATACGTCAATAATATAGAGCGCATACAAAATAAATTTATTAAGTATCTCGGTTATAAATACAACAATAATTATATCTGCACTCTCCAATCCCTGAAATCCAGGCGAACGGTAGCCGACATGACATTTCTCCATAAAATAATACATAACGAAATAGACTGCCCAGAACTCCTATCCCAAATAAATTTTAATATCCCATCTAAAAGAACTCGCCACACCAACCTTTTTTACACAACCAGTAATAATACGAACGCTGCAGCCAACTCCCCCATATCCCGCATCCTTCAAAGATTCAACTCAATTCAAACAAGTACAAATATCGATATATTTTTTGATTCCCATCCTTTATTTAAGAAAAACATTTCTAGCACACTGAACTTGCACACATAACACACACATCCACACACACACACACCCTTACCCCTCTCCCTCAATAATTTATTAATTAAATATAGGTAAAATGCATCACTTGTCACATAAAAACATATACTATAAAACAGCGACATTTCATTGGTACCAATTATTGTATTAACTCTATAACTTGTAACTACTTTCTAATATGTAATTATGTACTGTTTGTTTCTGCAAAATAAAATAAAATAAAATAAAATAAAATAAAATAAATACAATTTTACAAATACACAACGATTACTTCAATAAAATGAGAGCTTTACTCCCTTTTCAAACTGCATTTAGAACAAATATTTTTGGTTCTATGACTTTCCAGCGTTGTAATATCACCACAGCACAACGGTTCTATAAATATATTGGAGTTAAATGGTTTAACCAATCACCAGTTAATTTAAGATTGGAAACAAATTATAAAAAATTCTAAAAAAGAATAAAAACTCTTTATACATATATAACTTATTACAATCACTATAGGTATCTTATAATGCTTTATTTCTCAACACAATTGTGATATTCGATATATTATCCTTTTTCTTTCTTTATTTTTCTCCATTATTTTTTTATCTCCTCTGAATGGAGAAGAGATAAAAAAAATAATGGAGGAAAATAAAGAAAGAAAAAGGATAATATATCGAATATCACAAAAGTTATACATATAAATAAATGCGCGTATGATTTTTTTTGTTTACTGTTAATTGTCTATTCTTTGTTTTCTTATATAAAAAAAATATATTTATTTTTCTTTTGTAAAATTGTGGTTTACATTCGTTTTCTCCGCCTTTTTAACACAAGCTTTACTCTTTAAAAAAAATTAAGACGTATTAACTAATGTATTTTTGAAAGAAAAACTTAATTTAATGTATAAAAACATGTAATTTTTGTACCATTAAAAAATAAAATATTAAAAATACATCTCCCACTCACGTAAACAGAAAATTTCCGTCGGAAAAAAGTAGTACTTTGCAAGAAACAGTCGCACGTATTTTGTGTGTCTCACCATTATTCAACGTGTAAGAAAGAGCTGCAGCATTACAGCGATAAGGAACGTATGTTTGTCGTGTTTTGCCGTTACGGTATCGTAATCGTGAATCGTCACGGTAATTATAAAAGTGCACATCCTCCGAGCCAAAGATCCTTTAAAATTCGAACTAAACTTCGAATCGGTAGGTACTTACCTACATGAGTACCTATTCAAGGATAAGACGAACGTCGAAGAAGTTTATGTGAAACTAAACTTATATAATAATGTTTTAATAAACCATAAGTCCGAAACTTCGCCATTACGCCAGAAGATGGCGGGGAATAAATTCTACTTCTTATAAGTGGGACTTAGAGAACTCTTGATGGAGGTACGTTATTTTAAGGGTGAAAGACGTATATTTTAAATAACTTAGGGGTCGTCCATTAATCACGTGATGTTTTATAAGAACTTTTTAACCCTCCCCCCTCCTGGTGATATGTGGTGAGGTTTTAGACTACCCCCCCTACCCAAAATCACGTGTATTTTTTTTAGTACAAAGTTCATATTTCATATTATCTTTAAATACAGGTATAATCTGACAAAATTTTGGAAAATTAAGCATCGTGATAAAAATTTCCAAGGAGACATTAAGGTTGCAGGTTGTTTTTGACTGGCATTTGGTTTTGAAATCGTGCGTTCAACGAAAAATAAATACACGTGACATCTCATTATATCACCCCCCCCCCCCCCCGTCCTTGTGACATTTCGTGATTTTTTTCGACCCCCCCCCCCCGTTTCGAGCCTCACGTGATTAATGGACGACCCCTAACGAATTTTTACAGCCATAAAAATGTCACAAAAAAGTATGTGCAGTGTTGTTAATTATTATGTTATTAATTCATAGAATTCCTTTTTTTTGTTTTTATTAATGTAAATGGTATTTAATAATTTTATTATTAAGTTCTGCAAGCAATGCCATAGGTTGATGGGATAAAGTTCGTCTAGATCTTGGCGACGAATGCGTTTTCCCACCATGGCGGGACGTATCGGGAGAGACTGGAGAGACCCAACCTCTAGACCTCTAGATTTTCTCGACCCATCGCCTTGCACCGCAGTGGGAGTTACGAATTCATGCATCCGTCACTGCTGGACACATAACACCCTATATTCCTACCCACCTCTCATACCCTTTTCTTTCCCAGCACATCCTCTAATTTCTTGCCTACAATAAATTGCCTAAAATATTTCTTACCGTTCTGAATCTAAACTTAGGAACCAAGAAATCTTCACTAGATACTAATAAAAATATAATTCTCCATGGACACTCAAAAAAAATTACCAAATCGCCTTTTGCATATAATCCCAGAAAACACTTCCTTGCAAACAGAGTGGTGGATGCTTGGAACAAACTCCCACAACATGTCATCGATGCAACTAATATAAACCAATTCACAGCTCTATTGGGTTCACATTTGGAGAGAAGAAAGGACTAACTTAGTTAAAACCTAAAACTACTCATTTACTGTCAAACTATTGTGAAATTAGATATGATTGCATCAGCAGAATGCTGCCTGCTCATTACATAAAAAAAACGTGTGTGCTTTAGACCACACGACTGAAGTAAAACTTCACTAACTTATGCCGTCCATTAACAATATAACAATATCAGGAATAAAAATATCCCCATCCCCTCAACATCCCCATCAACTCAACTCAACTCTCAACTCTCAGCTCTCAGCTCTCAGCTCTCAGCTCTCAGCTCTCAGCTCTCAGCTCTCTGCTCTCAGCTCTCTGCTATCAGCTTTCAGCTCTCAGCTCTCAGCTCTCAGCCCTCAGCTCTCTGCTCTCAGCTCTCAGCTCTCAGCTCTCTGCTCTCAGCGCTCAGCTCTCTGCTCTCAGCTCTCTGCTATCAGCTTTCAGCTCTCAGCTCTCAGCTCTCAGCCCTCAGCTCTCTGCTCTCAGCTCTCAGCTCTCAGCTCTCTGCTCTCAGCGCTCAGCTCTCTGCTCTCAGCTCTTAGCTCTCAGCTTTCAGCTCTCTGCTCTCTGCTATCAGCTGTCAGCTCTCAGCTGTCAGCTCTCAGCTCTCAGCTCTCAGCTCTCAGCTCTCAGCTCTCAACTCAACTCAACTCAATTCAACTCAACTCAACTCAACTCATATCATTGATTAGCGTTTCACATTGATAACGTTTCATATTGATTAGCGTGTCACATTTTTTCGTAACGTTTCATATTTTTTCGTAACGTTTCATATATAACGTCTTCATCATTTTACCCCCAAGTGTCGAGCGTGCGTAAAGAAGTTTTACTTCAATAATAATAATAATGAAACGTCGCGTTTCGCGTATCTTAGTACGCCCTTAGATAGGTACCAACCTTCTCTACCCCCTCTCCTTCCCCTCACAGTTCCGCAAGTCTCACAACATTCTCCATGTGGTACTCCCATAAAAATACCTATAAAAGAATGATACAATAATCGTATTTAGTCAGCTGTCCATTCGTTTTAAGATCTCATCTCAACCATTCTTATTGAGATTAGCGGATCGTTTTATTTTCTACCAATGTCGGTCCCGGTTCCTCGGGTCGGTTCTGTCACATAAACTAATCAATGTGAAAATAATACCGACGCGCCGCTAATGGACCTTTGTTCGCATCAGTATCGGACTCTAACTCAGAGGCGGCTCGTTGTGATACCCAATCAGTAATACTAAATAAGGGTAGGTACGTTACGTGGATGGAATAAATGGTAAATTAGTACGATTTTCAGTTGAAGGTAGAGTTCAAAAATATGAAATCTTACTCTTACTAATATTATAAAAGCGAAAGTTTGTATGGATGGTTGGTTGGTTGTATGGTCCTTACTCTTTCACACAATAAATATCGAATGGAATTTAAAAATTCTTTCACTAATCGAAAGCTACATTATTTGCTAGTAACAACGGCTTTATATATTGGTAAGCTCTGGCGTTATGAATGAGCTGTGGCATATTGAAAATATGTATCATATGTTTTCTGTTCCTAACAAAATTAAACAAATTGTTACCTTGGAAACAAAGTTTTTTTTATTTTTAATTTTAGGCTTAAAAAGAGTGCTTTGTTGTGATTAAAAAGAGTACTCTTTGGCGTCGTAGTTAATATCTACATATCTCTAAAAATGTTTATTCTCCGAACAAAAAGCAGACCGTTGCTATAACTACAAAGCATAGCGTTTGAAGTGGACTGTCATTTCCTATTTTTTTAGGTTACTCTTAATTCAAATATGAATAAAATACTAATAAAGGGATATAATATTTCTATAATTTAAATATTATCTAAAATAGATTTTTTAATTTGCGAAATGTCATTCTCAAAATTTGAAATTTTTTTTTAAACCATAATTATTTTCAGCAAGAATAATAACAATTATGCCACGAAAGCGTAAGTTGAATCTAAGCAAAAGCTCTAATAAAGCTGGAGCTATGAAAGTTGCAACACTACAAGATGAAGTAAAATCGTAAATCCTGTCAAATCTAATTATGTAAGATAGATTTGACAGGATTCCATTATTTTATATTTATAAGTCTAAGTGAAATTTATTTTATAGTTTTTATTTTTATTTTTAAATTTATGAGTAAAACCTGTAATTGTAATCAATAGATATATATTATAAAATAAAATCCATAAAAACGTGCTGACCGCAAAAATTCAGAAACGAGTCCCGGTACGATCCAATGGAGTTATATGGTGTGGTAGATCTTTATTACCCCTAGGGAATAAGGGTACCCGTTTTTACCTAAAGGGCATGCTTTTGAAGATATAAGGGCTGGAAGTTTCGCCCTCTTGAAATTTCTAAAACAGTCTTCCGGAAAGTTCTAGAAGGTTCTATAGAGCTCTAGAAAGTTCTGGTAGGAGTGGCGGAGTATGTCGTGGAATGTTCGGGAATAGGGAATTAGAAAGATTATTGTGGAACATTCCAGAACACTCTCGAATTTTGTCCTGAGCGAAGCCGGGTAACCCAGCTAGTAATACATAATAATATAATCAGATAATTTGCCGTTTTTGTTAAAAAATTATAACTTCAAGGGCGCAAGTTTTTTATATTAATTTTCTGTTCTCGTACGTTATAATTAGGGAGGCGGGTATGGGTATAACCATTTATTAGATAACCAACACTCCTGTCATAGGTCAGCCCAAGGGGTTCGCTATGTTTGGTGACTTAGCAGGGGTTCCCTGGCTCCTGGCGTGAGGTTTGTATAGGTCTTGGCGTCGAATGCGTTTGCTCAACTCAAGGGCAATTTTGAAAATTATACTTAGAGTCCCCATCAGAACTATGTTTTTAAATCTACAGACTCTGTTTTTAAATCTCAGAATTTAATGTCACTGAAACAACTATACACAAAAGTTATCCTAATCTACGCATTTAAAAACCAGGATAACTTTACACAGACAAACTCGAGCTGATTCACAAGATGTACACTACAACATACCTTTTACCAACCTACAACTAAAACGACATTTGGACAAAGAAATATGCAGTACTACTCTGTAAAATTATTTAATTTTCTCCCTCATACAATAAAAACAACTAAAAAAATAACCGACTTCAAAAGAAACATAAAAATATGGATTATGAACACAGGAAGGAAGAAGATAGATGCAATTTTGTAACCGAACAAATATTAATGTATTGTACTTTCTTTTAGATTCAACTTATAATTTTCGTCTGTAATATTTTCAACATAGGTATATACTTATATTCAAACAAAAAAACTTGTACAATGAGTCCTTAGAAAGGGGTACCTACCTCAGTAAGGACACATTTTTCTCTGAAAAAATGTAAAACAAAGAAAAAAAAAGAAAATAAAAAAAACTACTGCGTGGCGGGCTGGATCGGGAGAGACGGTTCGAAGAAGACCTAACCTAGTACTTTTTAGTCGGACCCTCTGGACCCATCGCCTTGCACCGCAGTTGGAGGGATGGATTTATACGTCCGTCACTCCTGGACACATTAACTCCCAGATTCCTACCCACCCTTAACACATTTTTCCTACCTAAAACTTCCTCTCCTTGCTTTCCCTAAAAATACTCTGTACACACAACATCCCCAAATATGACGCAGGCCCTGAGGGATTTTTTTTCCTCAGGGCCTCCCGTGTGGAGCTAATGTAAAAAAAATACAGTTTACGTAATGAGTAGATACCTATCAGTTACACAAAAATGTAACTGGGTGGGTTAGTAGTTAGTAGTAATGTTTTGTGAATACCTTACTATAGCGTTTATGTCGTCATAAGTAAAAACACATCGTCATCCTTTATTTTATTAAGTTCACACAACTATAGTTCCACCCATGACGGCAGTATTGTACATTAGGTTAGTAGCAGTTAAAGTACATCAGAATATTACATAGACGTAGTTCCAATAAATATAATTTTAAAAAAATTCCACCTCATGTGGTCTAAAATAAACGGTTACCGGAAAACTCAACAATGTGCAACTTTATAACTCCGTTGAAAAATCATCAGTGATGAGTCATCACTGATGATTTGTGATGACAAAAAACTTAGTTAAGGTGATGCACTAGTTCTTCAAAAATTCTAAATCGGAATCCCCGCCTCTTTTTCGGAAGGATTTAAAAATACTCGATAAGGTTGTTTTGGAAAGGCTGTAGAAGGTATTTGAGAGTTGTTTATTATTGATTGGATTTTTTTTTTTTTTAAATTCTGGCTTGCCATTGAAGTAAAATCATGTATTGGTTTCATAGTGCTTTCACACAAACGAAGTATTGAAATCCGTTAGTCTAAACTTAAACTTTATGTCGCACAGTTTATACCCGCGCTGTGCAAGCGGGTTCTCCACAGAGCATCGGACCATCCCATCGGACCAGCCTTCGTAAAGGCCTGTAAAAAACATTTACTCATTTCTTACTCATTATTTATTATAATAACAAGTTAATTTAAAATCAAAAATGGATTCATTAGCAGGAGATTTTGGCACTTGAAAGAATTTTTATAAAGGTTGCGTTAGGTTAGGTTACAGGCTATTTTTTTTATCACTTTTAATGAATTTTCAAAGGGGTGCGGAAGTGCCACTCTGTTGAGTTGTCATGGAACCGTAGTTTGTCTCTAGGGGTCGTCCATTAATCACGTGATGTTTTTTAGCTGGTGATATGTGGTGAGGTTTAAGGCTAACTCCCCCCCCCCCCAAAATCACTTTTTTTTTAGTACATACACGAAAAATAAATACATGTGATATCTCTTTTTACCCCCCCCCTGGTATTTCGTGATTTTTTTTCGACCCCCCCCCCCCCTTTTCGAGCCTCACGTGATTAATGGACGACCCCCTATGTAAGTTGGTAGTAAATTATTAAAAACTGCAGATAACCATTAAACAGTTACAGAAAATTATTTGTTTAACACTCATTATATCTGATTCTAAGCATTTTCTGTTTTGTTTTGTATTTATCATTTCAAAAGTTGTCTCATTGTTATGTTCAGGATTATTTGGAGTTTTTAAGCTATCCTCATTTGTAAGATAGAGAATGTGGACTATTGTTCCGCCATAAAGGGCTTCAAAAGCCATACTAAATAATGCAAAATCATACAAAATCGCATGTTTTTGTTTTGAAAATTTGATCGCTTAGAAGTGTTATAGATGCTTCAATTAAATACTGCGTGTAGAACATACCTTGGCCCTTTAAAAAATCGGTCATTTTTTTATAAACCTATAAAAAATAAAGTATAAGATCTATAAAAAATAATTTCAAGTCCAAACTCTCCTATTTATAAACCCCTTTTCGGATATGGTTTTATTGTATAATGTGGCAAATTCGGTTTCTTTTATAATAATCTAAAAAAATTGATATTTACGCCCGAACGTCCCAAATTAAAATAAAATATGCATTTTCGTGTTCTTTATTTTACAATACGGCTGCAAGTCAACGAATTTGTTTTTTAAAAGTAAACCCTATGCCGTCCACCGAAGAACTACTGACCACGTTACACCTATTTTCAGTCAGACCTTCCCCGGCCGTAGCGGGGAACAGACGTTAGGCTCCGCGTGGCTTGATTTCGTGAAATCAATTTTAAATTGCCGTTTTATTACAATAAACAATACGTAAAAAAGAGTTAATGTTTTTACGGGTTTTTTTACGAAATTAACCCGTAAAAAATCTCAAATACCTTTTCCAACCTTTCCAAAAACTTTTTCTCGAGTATTTTCAAACTCTCCCTTAAAGGGGCGTGAATTCCGATTTCGATTTTTTCATGGACTATTGGATCTCCGTAATCTCAAGAGACCTCCAAGATAAATATGGTTCTGTATATTTTCTTTATGAACTGAGTTTAAATAAAACAATATGTATGTGTACCTTTTTACGCAGCATCGCGTTCATTGGTTAAATGCATTGTATATTTTGTTTAAAATCAGTGATCGATGAACCGGTGGATGCAATTTTTAGCCATAAGTTGTTTGTAAAGGATTATCTAGATTCTAGATTGTAGTTGGAAGCAAGATTGTAGAAATATATTATAAGTTTGTACAGCGCCATTGAGGTGATTTTTCACAAAAAAGAAGCTATAACACAAATCATCCAAATTTTGTTATAAATATTCGTGCTAGAACAGAAGTATATGTGGTGCAACAATTGTTTTATAGATTAGTATTGTAATTGTAATATTTTATTAGTAATTGTTTTATGAAATTTTTTTATTGATTTTTTTTCCGTAGCCATTTGTTTGGCAATAAAATCGATAAGAGATATCTTTGAGTCAATAATTATTCGTTGCTGGCATTGTGATAAATGTTTTGAAAGTGAACTATGTATTATTTTCAATCAATCTGTACTTACCTAAAAATAATGAATACATACAATTTTTTTTATTTTATAATTGACACCCGTGAAAACGTCTACTAAGTAAGGAACTGGGTTAGTAGGTAGGTACCTACCATACCTACTGAGCTGTTTTCCTTTTTTGAAAATGTATTTAGGTACACGCACATATCTATATTTAGGTAAACCTACTGTTATTGAGTAGGTAGCTACCTATCAATATCATTGAATGCAAATATATCGGTTTTGAATACTCGAAAACTTTGCGCTTATTTTATGACGATAAAACAATAACAATAATATGTGAACACCGCACAAGAGTCCCGCCCCCATACATCTGGAGTCGGTGAGACTATGGCATCCCCGATTGGGGTACCTTGTGGGGCTGAGGGTAGTGGGGAGAGGGAGGAGATGGGGAGGAGGAAGGTGAGTCTGGTCACAAAACACGGCTATCTTCCACTATGGAACGTGACGCTAATAACCAATTTATTTTTTAAATGATTAAATTGTGAAGTAACTAACACAAAGTGATCAAATAAAATTTACTAGCGCTCGCCGAGATTTGAATCCGCGTCCTCCGGATTACTAGTCGGGAGCACTATCTTAACTGCAAGGATATTATTTTAATGTGCTGCTATAACCGATTGAGTGACCGGACAACTCGACAGTATGAAACTTCATCACTCCTTTGAAAAGTCATTAAAAGTGATGGAAAAAAATTGGTTAAATATGTTACGTTAGATTAGGTCATGGGCTATTTTTCACATCACTTTTACATCATGAAATGCCACTTTGTTGAGTTGTAATGAGATTTTTGTGAATTTCATTTGCCTCCGTTAATAGGCAGGTGCTCTGTGCGTTTTGGGTCTCACTGTTCACTGCTAGTACCTACCTACAACGGGACTAAGCTTAATAGATCATGGTATCCGATACTTAACGGTTGCACTAAAACTAAGCGCCGAAAACCACATAAATTTAAATAATTATACTTAACTACCGAACTTAAAGGTATTGCTAAGCGAAACACAGACTCGCTTCTACGTCGTATATTCGCTTCTACGACGTAAACTCACACTTGACCACAATTCCTGTGCAAGCGTAATTCAAGCAGTCCGCACCTGGCGCCGATCTGCCAAGGCGCTTAGGAGCGAAGGCATCAAGGAGTAAGGCGCCAAGGATACAAGGCGGGGATATGAGGTTCTTACCAGCTCCGGGTGCCGTTTGATTCAGGGCCGGCCCTGCCACAATCTACACACGTGCCCTGGTGATGGACACTGTAACGCTGTCCGAAAAGTTAGCTGAAGAAGGAGGAAGCCCAACAGGACATAATACCCCAAAAATAAAACTCAATAATGACCATAGGTACCACTCATTTCAGACAATGTTTTCATTTAGTATTCATTTTAGTATTGTATAACAATGCCTCTCTCACAAAAATAATGTTGGTTGTTTTCAGGTGGAAAAATTGTTGAATTAAACACTAGTATATATTAAATTATTTGGCCAGTATTAGATAAGCCGACATAGCTCAGTGGTCAAGAGCACCTGACCGGCAATTAGAAGGACGCGGGTTCAAGTCCCGTCGGCGGCATTTATCTTTTCTCGGAAGATTTTTTCAATATAGATGAGTGTTTCAGGCTGATAATTATTGCTTATAATAACTGTTACCCTTTGTGCTATGCATTAAAATCTTGTCTTAAAAAAAAGTTAGTTTATCAATAAAAAATAAAAAATAATAATATTTGACAAGTTAAAATATTTCACAGACTTGCAACAATAACATTTGGCTGTCAAAAGTTTTTTTGTTTTGCTCTTTCAAAAATCATCTTAAACCAATCTTTTAATTGTTTTTTGGATGTAAAAAGTGTAGTGTGTTGTGTCTTGAGGACTCTTCTCCCCCTGATCTTCCAGGAGTCACTTCTTGCTGCTCATTTTCAGATATTTATATACTTTTTTATTACTTCTACTTCTGTCACTTTTTGTACTTTCTGTAACTTGAACAATGGAGGAGTATTTCCCTCCTTTTTTTTTTTTTTTTTTTTTTTTAATTCCTTTATTTTTCCCATATTTTACAATTTATATTTACATATTTGAAAATCATAACAATAATGTGGGAACCCACTAAGGCGCAGCCTGTGCGTGGGTAATATATTTTAAAAAAGTTTTTTTTTTTTTTAGTACCTAGAAAAAAACAAACAGGGGTATATAAAGCAAAAACAAAAATTGTTTAAAACATTTTGTACAAAAATTGTATACAATAGTGTACGGTTAAATAAGTGTAAGTGTAATTAATGATATACATTGTAATAATAGGTGTAAAGTTTGTGAGAAAAGTGATATAAAACTAAATAAATAGAGTTTTTAGAAACATAAAGTGAAATAAAACTAAATAAATAGAGTTTTTACATCTGTATGGTTTAGCCATAATTTTAACTCTTTTACGAAATGCGGAAGTTTTGTTGCAACTTGAATATGTTTTGGTAAACTATTGAAGGTACGAGGTCCAATAAAACTACTGTGAGTTTGCATTTGTTTTGTGTGTGTTTGGGGGGTATAGAATACATTATTATTTCTAATGTTGATTCTGTTTACATTTTTTTCGAATTTGTTTACGTTTTTAAAGATATATTTCATAGTTTGCAGTATAAATAGTTTACGGAGACTGAATAGTTTAGATTCTTTGTATAAAGCATCTGTCGAAAATGTTTTAATTCTATTATACATAACTTTGATAATATAATTTTGAGTTGTTTGTAAAGGTTTTATAAAAGTATCAAGGGCACCACCCCATCCTATTATTCCATACATGAGTGAAGATTGCACCATAGAATAATAAATCATTTTCAATTTGTCAATATTCAATACTTCTTTGAGTCTGTAAAATATGTATGTAAGATATCTCAATTTAGAAACGGTATTATTTATTTGTGAATGCCAATTTAAATTTGTATCAATACATTTACCCAAATATTTTATCTTTTCAACTTTTACAATTTCAGAGCAAGATGAGCATATTACTTGATTACAGTTAGTATTATGAATTCTAATTTTAAGGTTATTGGGGGGTTTGTTTTTACTGTTTTTATAAAAAGGTAGGTAAAATGTTTTATTGTTGTTTAGGAAGAGTCTATTACTATTTAGCCATGATGAGACATGTGCAATACATTTTGATGCATTTAAATAAGTTTCAAGCCAGGATTTTCCGTTTACAATTATTACTGTATCATCAGCATAAGATACAATATCACCAGGGATTACAAGATTACATAAATCATTTATATATATTAAAAACAGGATTGGGCCAAGCACAGTACCCTGTGGTACTCCATTTTACCTCCTACAAAGCCCCCAGATCCCCCTCCTGACCCTCCAGATGGAGACATTTCGGACATTTCAGAACCCTCAAACATTTCAGACCCTTCAAACATTTCAGACAGTGAATCTGTCATCCTAACCTCAATAAAAAAAAGAAAATTCAATCCCTCTTCCCCAAAAAAACATGATTCGCCTTCGTCTTCACAGTCCCCACCAGCTCTTCCTCAACCTTCTCCAACAAACTTTTACTCTACTCATTCCCGTGGCCCCTTCATTGTATATGCGCAAAAAACTGAACAAGGTAAAACCATACATCCTCTTGAATTTGGTTAATTCCTTTCAACCAACAAGAACCTTTCGATTAAGCCCGGAGGTGTAAAAGCCGAGGGTCGCTTCCGAATCTCTATTGAATTCCTCTCAGGTTCAGCCGCCAACAACTTCATCAAAAACATTTTTATTACATCTAATTCTAAATTCAAGGCGTACATCCCAACTTTCAATGTCACTCGAATGGGCCTGGTCAGGGGTATCTCGACCGATCTGTCCATTCCAGAAATTCTGTCTTCTCTTTCAACCCCCCAACATATCGGCAATCCCATAAAAGCCAGGAGGCTAAATTATAAGGACACCTCTGAAGGCATCGTTTCCTGGAAGCCCTCCCAATCTGTTGTGATCACATTCGAAGGACAATCTCTTCCCTCTCATATCTATTTATTTTTCAACTCCTTACCAGTTGAAATGTACACTTACCCCACCTCCCAATGTTACAATTGCTGCCGTTTTGGTCATACCAAAGCTGCATGCAGATCCCCTCCCAGATGCTTCAAATGTGGAGAAAACCACACGGCTGACCAATGTTCTTCTCTCTCTTCACCTAAATGTTTTAACTGCTCAGGCGCTCATTCCGCCATTCACTCTTCTTGCCCTGAACAATCTCGCCAAAAAAATATAAAAATTTCCATGGCCTCTGAGAACTTGTCTTTTCTGCAGGCTTCTAAACTATTCCCGCCTGTCAAAAAATCTTTTGCCGAGGTTTTATCCAATAACTCTCCATCCAACCCTCTCCCCTTCTCCTCAACATCTTCTCGTTCAACTAAATTTATGTACAAAAACCCTGTCTCTAAACCGGCTCCTGGATACGATCGGCAAAAACACAACTCACTTCTCTTAAATCCCAATGGTTCTCCTCTTTCAAATGCCACAAACGGGGGCGCAAATAACTATAATTCGTCCTCAACAAACCATCAAAAGCTTTCTGAACAACTCTCACAAGACAATTCTTCATTTATACAAACTCTTATTATGCTTCTAATTGACCTAATATCTTCTCAAACTAATCTACCGTCCAACGCTGCTTCTATTATTTCCACGTTAAAATCATTTGTTCAAAATGGCACTTCAAGATGTCAGAATACTTCAGTGGAATAGCCGCAGTGCTATTTCTAACAAATCGAACCTTCTTAACCTATTAAATTCAAACCTTGTTTCTGTGGCTGCTGTCTCGGAGACATGGTTTACTCCATCCACCCACTTTAATGTGGGAGGGTACTCCTGTCTCCGTGATGATCGCCCGGAAGGTACGGGCGGCGGTGCTGCCCTTTTTATTAAGAAATCCCTTCCGTTTTCCCCAATAAATAATATCAAACCCCCCAATGCTGACTTTCAAATGGTTGCAGCTAAAATAAAGGACACATCCTTTGTTTCTATCTATATTCCCCCATCATCGCACTTCACTAAGCAAGCTTGGTTACAAATTGTCCGTCAACTAAGCCCTCCATTATTTTTATTGGGCGATTTTAATGCCCATTCCCCCGTCTGGGGTTCTGCTTTCTCTGATCGAGATGGTCGAAATGTTATGGATTTTTTAGATGAATCCAATCTTTTCCTTTTGAACGACGGATCTCCTACGAGAATCTCTCGCCCCAACACAAACCCCAGTGCAGTGGATCTCTCCATATGCTCTACAAATCTGGCACCTCTCTCCTCGTGGGTGGTGTCCCCCGATCCTTGCTCCAGTGATCATTTCCCGATCACCATCACTTATCAAACTTCTTTCCATTCAGACAAGTCCCATATTTCGACGAAGATTAAAACAAAACACACCAAATGGGACGAATTTAACTCGCATATGGATAAGTTTATACAAAATTTACCCTCTTCCGATATATTATCTGTCAAAGATGACTACGATAACTTCAAATCGATGCTTATAACTGCAATAAATAAATCAAATCCTCCCCCTAAAACAAAATCTCTTAAAAAACTCCCTCCGACTCCCTGGTGGGATGAGGAATGTTCTAAGGTAGTGAGAATTCGGAAAGCTAAATCTCTTTCGTATCGTCACAATATGACTATGGAGAACTACCTTATATACAAAAATGCCGAAGCCAATGCCAAAAAGGTATTGAGGTCAAAAAAAAGATCCGGGTGGTTCAACTTCTGCAGTTCAGTATCTCCGAATACTCCAATTTCGGAAGTTTGGTCTATGATTCGAAGATTTCGATCCTCCTTCAGTTCAACATCTCCTCGAGCGTCTCATTCTAAATGGATAGATGAGTTCTTGGACAAAATTGCCCCCCCTTCTGTACCTAACTTAGATGAAATAACTCCCATCCACAACACTCCTATGTCTGATCATTGGCTAGAATCTCCATCCACTTTAATTGAATTAAAAAATTGTTTATCAACAGTCAAAGACTCATCTCCAGGTAGAGATGGTATTCCTTATAGCATTATCAAAAATAGTAATGATAATGTTCTAAATCACTTCACTTTCTACAAAATTTACCCTCTTCCCATATATTATCTGTCAAAGATGACTACGATAACTTCAAATCGATGCTTATAACTGCAATAAATAAATCAAATCCTCCCCCTAAAACAAAATCTCTTAAAAAACTCCCTCCGACTCCCTGGTGGGATGAGGAATGTTCTAAGGTAGTGAGAATTCGGAAAGCTAAATCTCTTTCGTATCGTCACAATATGACTATGGAGAACTACCTTATATACAAAAATGCCGAAGCTAATGCCAAAAAGGTATTGAGGTCAAAAAAAAGATCCGGGTGGTTCAACTTCTGCAGTTCAGTATCTCCGAATACTCCAATTTCGGAAGTTTGGTCTATGATTCGAAGATTTCGATCCTCCTTCAGTTCAACATCTCCTCGAGCGTCTCATTCTAAATGGATAGATGAGTTCTTGGACAAAATTGCCCCCCCTTCTGTACCTAACTTAGATGAAATAACTCCCATCCACAACACTCCTATGTCTGATCATTGGCTAGACTCTCCATCCACTTTAATTGAATTAAAAAATTGTTTATCAACAGTCAAAGACTCATCTCCAGGCAGAGATGGTATTCCTTATAGCATTATCAAAAATAGTAATGATAATGTTCTAAATCACTTCCTAAGCATCTTAAATAAAATCTTCCAGTCTGGCATAATGCCTGATGACTGGAGTTCTCAAATAATCATCCCAATCCTAAAATCAAACAAATCACCCAATTCTGGATCCAACTACAGGCCAATTGCTCTTTCATCCACCCTCAGTAAAATTTATGAAAAATTAATTAAAAACCGGTTAGAATTTTTTGTTGAAAGTAATCAGCTTCTCTCTCCATCTCAATTTGGATTTAGGAAAAAAAAATCTACGCAACACAACCTTGCCATCATCAGCACTGATATTAATTTATCCATTTCTAACCATGAAGTATGTCTTGCAGTCTTTATAGACATAGAAGGTGCCTTTGACAATGTTTCCATCCCAATCCTTAAAAAAAAACTTTTAGGCCTTGGCCTTCCCCCCATGTTTGTCCAATCTATTATTAATCTATTTCTTGATAGAAAAATTTTCATTGAACTACCAGATGTTACTCCTCAGAGTAGATCAATTTGGAAAGGTTTACCCCAAGGCGATGTATTATCCCCTATACTGTATAATATATACACGTACGATATGCATCTCTCTATTCCCCCTCAAGTAAAAGTTATTGAGTTCGCAGATGATTTGGCTTTCTTCTTATCATCCAAAATCATCCCACTTGCTGTCAAATATCTTAATGAAGCCATGGATGCCCTTTGCACATGGCTCACTTTAAATGGTCTGGAACTTTCAGTTCAAAAGAGTCAGTGTGTCACCTTCTCAAACCGTCATAAAAATCCTCCTGTTCAAATTTAATTTAAAAACTCTCCAATCCCCAACGCCTCTGAAGTAAAATTTTTGGGAGTAACATTTGATAGGAAACTTAAATGGTCTTCCCATATTCACAATATAGTTACTAAATGTGAAAAAAATTTAAATATCATCAGATCATTGACTGGCGTTTGGTGGGGTGCTCACCCTACCTGCATTAAGTTGCTTTACAATGCACTTATTCGAAGTCATCTCGACTATGCCTGCCCACTTTTTAGTACTGCCTCCAAAAATGCACTCAGTAAATTAGACAAAATTCAATCAAAGTCATTGCGAATAATAACTGGAGCGATGCAGTCGTCACCCATCAATTCCCTTCAAGTGGAATGTTCTGATCCCCCACTTTATTTAAGGCGACAACTGTTTGCTGACAAATTTGTTCTTAAATGTTTAAATTCTAAATGTCATCAGGTTATTCCCAGAGTTTCGTTGTTCAAAGACTCAACACATTCATCTACAATCAGAGCTCGAACTAAACCTCTTCCTGCCATCTGTAAAAATTTTCGCTCTCTCTCAGAGCTTCAAATTATCCAAAATGATCTTCTTCCACTATACAAATTAAAATATAGCCACGTCACCCTATCCCCAACAATTTTGGAAGGGATCGGCATCCTTAAAAGTCATTCCAATCTCCCAGCCCGTACTGTTAATAATATGTTCAATGACATTATTTCTTCTAAATGGCCCAATTCTTCTCTTTTATTTACTGATGGCTCCAAATCTCCTGACTCTCCTAACTGTGGCATAGGTATTAACGTTTACCACAATAATTCTAACGATAGAATATTTTATTCAATTTCAAACCAATTTTCAATATTTTCTGCTGAGTGCATTGCAATTATTGAAGCACTCAAATATATAATCAAAAATAATTGTGAACATTCCCTTGTTCTCTCTGACTCTCTCAGTTCCCTCCAAAAACTTAAATCCTGTCCTCTTCTTCATCCTGATGATCACTTTGTATGTCTCATTAGAGTGCTGATAGCCTCCATTCAAAGCTCTGGAAAAACCGTAATTCTTGTTTGGATCCCTGGACACATTGGCATAGTGGGTAACGATATTGCAGATTCTTTGGCAAAACAAGGAGCGTCCAACCCTATTGTTACCCTCGCATATTCCCCTATCTGATATTTTTTCCAACATCAAAGATAGATCCCGCAATGTTTGGACAGAGTATTGGAACATTGCCAGTCAATCCAAGGGAGCTCGCTACGCCTCAATACAAAGGACTATCCCATCAAAACCGTGGTTTCAAAAATTTCCACATTTTTCCAAAAAAGAAATTTCCTCACTTATTCGAATGAGAATCGGTCATTGTTCCGTTCCTTTTCACCTTTTTAAAATTCACATCCTTGACTCCCCAGATTGTACGTTCTGTGATCTAGATGTGGGCACTTTAGATCACATATTTTTTGGTTGTCCCTCTCTAAATAAATATCCTCTTTTCTATCAAGCGTTATCTAAAATTGCCTCCCCTCCATTCAACATTTCATCTCTTCTAAGTCTGAACTCGACTCCAATCTTCCATATAATTCTGAAATTTGTACATTTAAATAAAATTAATATATAAATTCACCTTTCCCTTTCTCTGTAATTTTAAATGATGGCCTAGAACACCCTTGAAGGGTGAAAGCCAGAAATAATTGAAAAAAAAAAAAAAATATTTCACCAAAAAAATTGTCTCGACGCCATCTAGCGAAAGATTTTAGTATTAACAATGCCTCTCTCACAAAAATAAAGTTGGTTGTTTTCAGGTGGAAAAATGTAATAAGCAGTAATTGTTGAATGAAACAATAGTATATATTGAATTATTTGGCGGGTATTTGATAAGTCGACATAGCTCAGTGGTCAAGAGCACCTGACCGGCAATCAGAAGGACGCGAGTTCAAGTCCCGTTGGCAGCAAGTATCTTTTCTCGGAAGATTTTTTAAATATATATGAGTGTTTCAGGCTGATAATTATTGGTTATTAAAATGTTTTCATTCTTTTGATTGAACTTTTCTGTATCGGGGCGACAGTGAAAATATCTACCATTATGGTTGTTTCTAGCTAATTTCTGGTTCATTTCACACACTGCAGATGCAGATTTGAATGTCGATTATTTTGGTTCTATCCTTAATCTCTATTATACTTGCCTGACATCCCATTTGAATTTCCTAATGACGATGGGTACGATCGGCCAAACTTTTGTACCACGAAACACTGCCACATCTCGTTTCTTGTTTTCCTTTTTATACTATGATTCAATAAAACATTGTATGTATTGGGTAAGAGTCTCTACTACTCCCAAACATCCGGAGCCAGTGAGACTATGGCATCCCGGATTGGGGTATGTTGTGAGGCTAAACATAGTGGCGAGTGGAAGGAGATGGAGGAGAGAAAGGTGGGGAGTATCTGACTATTCAGATCTGGTCACAAAATACGGCTAAAGCAATTTAAAGCAAATTTTCAAATTTGAATGGATATCTTACAGCGAGGCGATTCTGAGAGTATTTTCCACTCTGGAACGTGCCGCAAATATACCTCATAATATTTTATATAATTAAATTTTGAAACAATACAAATCAACCAAATGAAAATTAATAATTGAAGACAATATTAACGACTCTCAAACGGAAATTTGAAGCCAAAAAATCCGAAAAAGGTATGATCACATCTTAGAGCAGAGCCCCGACAAGGCTAAGATCCTGGGTTCATTTCCAGGAACGACTATCTTTTTCTGATTTTCCTGTTACAAATTTGCTTTTGAGTTTTTGAGAATGGCACAATTTGAAGTTTTACTCATCAGGTCATTCTAAAAATAAATAAAAATAATAAATTTCAACCAGCGACCTTTTAATTGCTAGTTGAGAGCCTTACCCCTCGACAACAGAAGCCGTCAAACTAAAACGTAGGTTGAATACGCATTATGCACCGGTAAGTAAGCAAAGCATACTGCAAGTTGCAAAGCTCCCGAGCATATTGTGTAGATTTCTACAGTAATCTATCGAATGCCAGCAACCAGCATATTGTCTCTGCTACAGCCAGAACTCGAACGAGCGGCTCTCTGCGGCCACCGGCGATATTCGAGGCAAATAAATTAGCGACTTTATGCCCTAACAATGCTTCTGTCCGTCCGAGATCATGGAGGCCGAAGAACAATCGGTTGTAAAAGGTAACATATTTCTGTGACATTTACGGTAACATCCATACTGGCGTCCACTCAGATAATACCTATTGTATGCTTATGTGGCTGTAAGATGTTATGTTGTTATTATTGCCAGGGTAGGTACTGCAGAGACAATGTCAACTCGCCTCTTGAAATAATCGTGTAAGGTATATTCGCCTTAATCGACTTACCCCCTTTTTATTTTATTTTATTTTTTGAAGTGAAAAATTCTTTAGCACCGTTGTGATTTGAAACTCGATGAAATGAAAAAGTGACAAAAAGATACAAACATTTACATTTGTAGAGTTTAGCCTGCGAGAGAACGAGATAGCAATAAAATATTAATTTAATTAACGGGTAGGTACTCGGTATCAATAAAATACGATAAATCTACAGTACCACGTATGTTTCCTTTGGTGTAGTGTAAAGCGCCTGACAAATCTCTACATACATTTAGCAGATTAAGGATCGAATCCTAAGAAATCCAAAATAAATATACCTATACAAATATATTAAAAAAATAATATCCAGTCTTCAAACCACTCCAAAATGAAAAGACAAACGAAAGCGACATCTAGTGACTCCGAAGAAGAAAACATAAACATAAGATGACCAAATGTATAGAAAAAGTTGCACTGGAATTCGACGACAAAAATATGGAAAAAATCATTGTTCACATTGATAAAAAAAAGTTCTTCGTAGTCTCCCCACTCTTGTCCACTTTAGTTTTCTGAAGGTTCCACTTCTATCGCGTGTGAATTGCTCACTCTGTTTTTTTTCGTGTTTGTACCTGCCTACTTAACTACAGGACGAGAGAGGAACTCTCGTGACAAATTTTTCTATTCTCCGAAGCCAATAGAAGAATGGAATTAATGTATGCGTATATCTACTGTAGCTTCCATATATGGAGTTGTTGTGAAAATGAAGGAAGTGGAAGGGGAAGCAAATTGAGAAGTTTTATCCGACCATTCCAATCTGCTTACAAAACACAGTGAAAGTTATTTCAAGCCATGTTTTGATTCAGAAATGTTTATTTTAACATTATCTCTACACATTGATGGTGCTTGCGCAGGCTCTTTTTGAGGAAGAAATGAATGGGCCTTGAATATGCCCATGGAGACGTGTATTTCTTTATCTGGGGTTTTCTCAAGAATATTTCGGGTTGATTGTATGTTGAAGTACTTTAATATATATTTTTTTCATCAAAAAATTATGACCACCCCCTGGCGCCAAAGCTGGATCCACCCTTGGTGTTATGCCCGTCTCACTAGGAACTCCTGTGTTAAGAGCAGGCGCAGTTTATAAGATGACCAGTTTATAACAGATGCACCAATAACAACACAATACAAGACAAGATTTAAAATACAAGACAATCAGCATCATACAAACGGAAACGCATACTTATTAAGTGGAAGCGCAGTTTAAAACAAAATCGGTTTATAACGAAAATACAAATAACTCGTATAAGACAATCATCATCGTACGAGTACCATTGGAAAAGCATACTTATAAATTGGTTTTGATAAAATATTTTATGTTATATCTATCTTGGCTGATGATCTAAGACTAGGTGTCTGATTTTAAATTGTTAAAGTTGTGTTCTAGTGGAACTATAAAGCTGTTATAGCGAAAGGGATAAGTAAAAGATTATAACCTTTACTTCTAGTATCATGAGCAGTTTGGACATTATAAAAAGCAGTTCTGTGTTTGAAGAAGTATACTAGTATGTTTTTGGTTTAATGTTGCCTAATTAATGTCCAAAATACAGATTATCCTAAAGATTTTTCTGAAGTGCTTGTGATCGGTAGTTTTAATAATAGACAATAATCTCTTAAATAACTTTCTGAGCTTTACAAATTTTAATCCTCTCGTTGATTTTTTCCAGTGTATTTCGTAACTAACAAAGTATCGCGAAGGTTAAATCTGTCATTTGTTAAAGTGGAATAAAGCTATAATATTGATGTATGTTTCATCTCACTACTTTATATCATCTCTGAATGTCCCATCATCCGCAGACCACACCGAATATTAAACCAAGATAGATAACAGAGTGGTTTTAAAATGAATTATTTTTAGAAATTCAACAACATTTCTCAATTCCTAAGCAGTTAGACAAATAATTTATAAAATAAAAAAAATGAAGAAAGTTAGGTATGCAACTCCTAGATATCAATAAATTAAAAATGTTATTTTAATATTATTTTTTTGCTTTATATGTATACAGTTTTCATGTGCACAATCGCATTTGACATTTTTATGTGCACATTCGGATTAGAAACATATCACAGGTAACTACTTTAAAACTTATCGTATCACGTTTTAATAACCTTCCTTTTTTTAATTTTTAATATTATCTTCAATATTTGGCTCCCAAGAGCATATCTTACTCTTTAGTTGTCGTACTTTTATTATATTTATAACTTTTTTACCTTATATTATTTATAAAGGTAACTTATAGTCCATACATTTTAATTTTTACTATATAATTTTCGGCCTTTTAACTTTTAATTTTTATATTATACATTATATTTTATAGTTTATGCTTTTACTTTATACTTAAATTTTATACATCTTATTTCTATATACTACTTATTACTTTAACTCCCTTTTTTAACTTTTCATTTTTAGATTTAACTTTACATTTATATGTCACTTTCTTTATGTCATTGTATTATAATATATATAAATATAATTATGTCAATGGCACATGTTGTGCCGTATGTTTTGAAATAAATAAATAAATTAAATCATAGTTGGAAATTTTTACATCATATAAAATAACCAATTTCAAAATTTAGTATTAAAATGAAAAATACATAACAATGTAAAGTGGATACATAAAGCTACAAAATGTGTTTTTTTAAATAGTTCATAGGTTTACGTTTAAGTTAAAAGGAACTGGTGTTACCTATTCAAATCAATTTACTGATAACCACAAAGGTAATGTGATGTAAAAATTAACGAAAATAATAAGTTTCTTAGGAATATTATATTATAACAGTAGAATGAATGTTTTTTTATTATTTTTATTTCGTGAGGTTCGTGTTTAATATAAATCAATATCATCTATTGCTGAAGTTGCTTCCACTTCTTATAAATACGTTTTCAAAATAATTAGTTATTGGTCTCAGAAATATAAAAAGTCCAGAGATTGAGAAGTCTCATGGACATCTGAAGTTATTATTTTGAAATATGTAGGCAAGGGCTATCAATAAAATGGCGAGTTATTTTTTATAGCACTACTACTCGTAAGTCTGTGATAATCTCAGCGTAGGATATAGGAATCGCAAGATTTGGTTCATAGGTGATTTGAAGAAAATAGCAATGGTTAAATAATCAAACACAAATCGTTAAAATTGATATTAGGATGAAGCCATAGATACTAAATAATGCAAAATCATATGTTTTTGTTTTGAAAATTTGATCGCATAGATGACAGATGCTTACAGATGCTTCAATTAAATACTGCTTGTAGAACATATCTTGGCCCTTAAAAATATCCATTATTAAGTCCTTTAATACATCTAGAAAAGTCCTTCAATAAGTCTAGACCCAAGAAAATTATTTAAATAAAAGGAAGAAAATATAACACTTACAGGACATAAATCAAAGAAATGGTTTATCGTTATTTTAGCTATTTAGCATCGAGATCGAACCCAAGCGTTACAGGTACATTCATCAGCAAACAACTTATTAAGCCGGGGTTTTTTTTTATGTGTATACTGCACAAGAGTCCCAACTGCTGCCGCCTGAAACCAGTGGGACTATGATATCCCCAATTGGGGTATGTTGTGAGGCTGAAAGTAATAGTGAGGGGAAGGAGATGGGTAAGAGAAAGGTTGGGATGTAACTGGCTATTCAGATCTGGTCACCAAACGGCGATAGCCTTTTTAAGCAACTTTTCACACGGTCTCACATCAGGCCGATACTGAGAGTATTTTCCACTCTGGAACGTGCCGCAAATATACCATATATTATTTTTTTTATTATTAACTGTGAAACAACACAAATTAATTTAATAAAATTTATTTGCAAACGCCGCGATTCGATCCCCCGACCTTCGGAATGCGAGTCGAGAGCCTTACCACTCGACCACGGAGGCCTTCGTAGTATGGACAGTTAAAATTCGTTCAGTTCTTATTCGTAAACATTCAAAGTTTAACTTTCAGTGTGAATAACAGTTGTCTTGATTAGGTATTAATTACACTCGTCCAAGCTAATGTGGTAATAATTTGATATTATCTAAACAGGAAGGCTGCCTTCAGGAACATCCAGTATACAATCGAGAAGAGGAAGAACCCGTAACGACATATTGTCCGGTGGAAGGATTTAATAAAGAATGCAGAGAACTCCCATAAATGTCACCTGAGCAGCAGATGGATCGACCTAACCTCGGCATGTTGGTACATACAGTAGCGAAGATCGTGAGGTATTGTTGGAGATATTATACCTAACCCATTCAAACAAAATGGATTATTTCCAATACGTTTTATGAGCCCTTCGGCCTTCCTTGCGTTCATGTAAGTATTTTATGGAAGTACAGTGAAAGTAAAGACGTAATGGGAGAAACAGCAACCACTCCAGGAGCTGTGCGATGAGAAGCTGGGCCTGCTATGGATGGAGGCTGCTGATGTAGCGCAGGGCTGGAAGACCAGGAGGCGCCTTTTCGATGCGATAGGTCCTCGATCCGAATAGGACAAGGGGGAGTACTCGTAGATGTTTGTATAATAATGAAGCAATGTTAAGATTATGCCATTCGAAATCATACCAAATTTATTCAACATATTGGAATTGAGAATTAAACCTAATGCCGTCCGCATAAAGATTACATATGTGCATTTTGTATCAGTTATCAGTAGGTACCAGCAAATGGACGACCCTAGACTCTGATCGCTTGGTTATGTTAAATCGATTTTAAATTTCCTTGCTGTTATAATAAACAATAAGTAAGAAAGGAGTTCATGTTTTTACAGGTCTTTACAAAATCAACCTATAAAAAACAACTCTCAAATATCTTCTCCAACCTTTCCAAGATAATCTTCTCGAGTATTTTGAAATCTCTCCCAAAAAGAGGCGGGGATTCAAATTCAGAATTTTTCAAGGACTAGTGGATCACATGTATGTAAGTACATACCTTAGTTCTTTTAGATAAGTCATTACAGCCTCAGGAAAGTCTTCACTATCTTTACGAAACACGTCCACTTATGTCTTCCTCCAGTTTCTTACGTTCGGGGCCTTGACTTCCACACCTTCCAGCCATTCCTTCGTCGTGCAGTCTTATTATAAAGAAGTAGGTATGTTTCTTGGTTGGTCATCTTAATACTATATTGATGGTCGTCTTTCATCCTTGCTATACGTCCTGCACGGAGGAGCCGTTCCAGTTTTATAAATCTTTCTATTGACTGCACTTAAAATAGTTGGTTAAATGTGGAAACATGACGGTTCCTGTTCAATAATCTCAATTTACCCTTATGATTTATGATGGTGTATGTTTTACGACGCATTACTCTAATATTCAACCATTATACCATACCACTGTTTCCTCCCCCCCATCCACCCCTGAATTGTGTTTTGCTCCCTGATACCACAGAAAAAAAAACTTCTATAATATTGTAATGAAGTAGAATTGTGGAGTACCTACTATAACGAACTAACTAACCATCACGCTATTTCCCCACAGGGGTAGGCAGAGGGGACGGACCGCCAAACAACTCGGTCTTGGCACACACTCCTTGCCTCGTTCACATTCATACATCGTCTCATACATGCTCTTCTATTATTCTGACTCTTGACATGGCCCGACTCAAGTATCTGATTCACTTGGTCGTACCATGTCTTTCTCGGGCGTCCCCGACTTCTTCTATCATTCACATCTGCGTCATATATTCTCCTTACACTCCTTTCCTCGTTCATTCGCTCTACATGCCCGAGCCATCGGAGCGTTCCTTTTTTGATCTTACTCATCACGCTTACATCAGCCTTGCATTCTTTGCGGATCTCCGCGTTTATCACACGATCATACATAGTTTTACCACACATACGCCACAGTACCTACTATCAGAAATTTAAATTCGATTTGGAGGGAGATGACAGAATTTAAAGATTTGTTATTTGATTAAATCTTAAATTTAATCAAATAATGATTTTAAAAAAATCATTCTAACCTTTTCCAATGTTTTTTTTAAATATTACTAATATCAAATTATGGTACATACCTACCACGATTAACCTGCGTTAAAAGGTTTGTGTTATGTGAAATAATTCCAATGATTTTAGAGTATTAATCTTGCTTTTTAATCTTACTTAGGAATCCGGCTGGTCAACGTGAGATCTCGTTCAACCAGTCTCCCCCGATCCGGCCCGCCACGCAGTACGTGATAAAACGCTATCGCCACCAAGATCTATACAAACCTCACCCCATAAACACGCGCGGGCACCCCTGTTAAGTCACCAAACGTAGCGAACCACTTGGAATGACCTATGGCAGGGGTGTTGGTTATCCAATAAATGGTTTTAAGGGCGGCGGTACCCATACCCGCCTCCTAAATTATTGTAATAATATAATAATTGTAATTTGTAAAATTTATTTATTTAGAAAGAAAAATTACAAATTACCTATCTACATATATCATGTGTACATTCTGTTAAAATTATATCTACATGAAAGGTAGTAACTATCTACCCGCTGCGGGAGCGTTGAGAAATATCTAAACCTCGATGGAAAGGAAGTTGGAAGACACTTGTAAGTACCTCCATCCTTTGTATATAGAATATGACTGATTGGAAATGGTTTACTTTAAAGTTACTAGGATAGTAGGATATGAGGTCAACTACCCCCAGAGACGAAACAGCTGTCTCAAAAAAAAATGTTTTTATTTTCAAACAACAATTTTATTTTTTAATCCGGGGGTTTTAACCACGCATTGTCAAGGGGCAACGATGCATTGTTTGCTGTAAGTGTCGGAGGATCTCGGCCGCCAAGTGCAAGAGCCTTCTCGCTGGCAGAGAACCTCAAACTGTCCAACGGCATGAAAAGGATTTTCGATGAAGCCTTTTTGATTATGTTATTACCATGTTTTTTGGACCACTTAAATATTTTCTATCGACTAAGTCTCTCTATGAACCTATCTTTTTGGCGGAACTCTTCGGAACGGATGTCTTTCGATGAAGAATCTCCAATGAAGAATCTTTGATTAAGGAAGTCGTTCCAAGAAGCATTGTCGACGAAATCTTTTGAGACCTCATGAAAATATGAAACAAAAATTTTGATGACACATCTCCCACTAAGGGGGCATCCATTAATTACGTGAGCACAAACGGGGGGGGGGGGGAAGGGCAGAAAAATCTCACGTTAATTGAAAAAATATACGAATTGGCCCAAATTTATTTCACCGAGGGGGAGGGGGGGGGTCTAGATTGGAAGAAAAACTGAGCACGTAATTAATGGATGCCTCCTAAGACTTTAAAAGAACCATCTTTGGAGAAGTCTTTAGTTGAAGCATCTCGATAAAGTCTTTTAATAAAGCATCTTTGATATACCTAGTCTCTCGATGAAGAATCTCCCATAAATAATATTTGATTAAGTTGGTGAACCTCGTTTGACGAAGTCGTTCCAAGAAGCATCTTCGACGAAATCTTTTGATGAGGCCTCATGAAAATATGAAACCTTTATGTGACACAGAGAGTGAGACAATGTGGAGAAGTATTTAGTTGAAGCACCTCATAAAAGTCTTTGAATGAAGCACCTTAGTCTCTCGATGAATCTTCGGTGGACCTTATTTGACGAAGTCGTTTCATGAAGCATCTTTGATGAAATCTTTCGGATAATATTTGCATGATTATATAATATATGCAAAACTCCTTCAAGAAGCTTGTAGGCATTTGCACAAGTCAAAATTAGGTAACTGCTTGATAAAAAATTGGTACAGGTTTCAAAATACAGAAGTCAAAACTAATTTTAATTTAGTACCCTAATGGAAACGTAATAATTCACTAGTATTATTTATTATTTTACGTGAATCGCGTGTACAATGTTAAGTCCGTTATTGTCTCCTAATAATAAATGTGAATAATTGTGAATGATATGTTCTATTACATTTTTTGTCACAAAACATATATTTCCTAGCCACAAACAGACAATCAACTTTATATAAAAGAAGATAAAGAGGAAGACTAGCTGAAATCCCCGGAGTTGACTATTACACAGAGTTTTTTTAAAACATATTTAGACAGTGACTCTTCTCTTGTTTTAAAGTTCAATGGCCAATGGGGTATTTCCACTAACGAGAAATTCTGTTGAAAATGTACGGAATATTTAAAGATCAATTTTCTGATTTTGATCATCCTACTTAAAATGTTTGTTCTTTATGTTTTCATTCAATATTATTGATTTTAAAAACGATCTAAAACTGATAAAATCAAAACGGCCCGTGGTTGGCAAATCGGATTGTGACGTCACACGCGTCGCTCAGCTGGGCCAGAATAAATAAAAACTGTTAGTGAGCGTTCACGCTCATGACGTCACACGATAGCCCCGCCCCAAAATATCGTTTTAGCGGTAATTAAAAAGTGGGAAATTTTGACTCGCTGTAGAAAATTTATTCGTCAACAAAAAAATAAAATAAAAATGCTATAATCATTTTTTGCTTAATTTTTTTAAGCAATAAAAAGAACGTGGAAATACCCCATTGTTCAAAATTTCATCAATTTCAGAATAAAACAGATTTGTATAAAAATCAAATACACGACTTTATATAAATAGATATATAGATAAAGCTAAATTTAGCATGTTTGAGAAGCTCTTGAAGGCGGGCGTATTCTGCAAATGGGTGCAGAGTTATTATGATAGCCGTTTTCATTTGGGCCCACTTCGTTGCGCTACTGAAATGAACTAAGTAGAACAGGGGTGCATTCGTTCTTTAAAATCTCCTAATACTATTTAAATAAACAAGTGTAAATTTATCAAACCCCTTTGAAGTTCTCGGAACCATTAAGAATTCGAAAAAACATTTAAAACTCCAGAAATTTTCCATCTCTAGGGAAACTGCTTTATACACACCCTTGCGAAAAATAGAAATCTTAAATAAATAATTGTTTTTCATAGAATTCCATTTAATTTTCTTAAATATAGTTAAAATCAAATTTAATAGGTACCTACATAGTAACACCCCCCCCCTTCCTTCCTAAATACACTAGCACAGTTTTTATGTTAATCGAATAAAAATAAAAATATAGATCACCATCAGAACTGAAACGTTGCTTTAAATGGCTTTAGCTGTGTTTGGTGACCAGATCTGAATAGCCAGGTACTTCCCCACTTCCCTCTTCCCCATCTCCTTCCCTTCCCCTCCTACCTTTAGCTCCACAACATACCTCAATTGGAGACGCCATTGTTTCACTGGTTCCAGGCGCTTGGAGCACATGGGACTCTTGTGCGGTATACCTTCACATAAAAAAAATTGAGTATAATAATGAAATATCACAATATCTGTAATAATAAATTATTAATCTGCACAAAGTCACGAAAAATGTTCAACATTACGATTCTCATAAAAGCTTCATCATATTAAAATATATGCATTACTCAAAAAAATGCATGTATGTATGTATATTGTAGTGTATTGATATATCCACGTAGTTTCAGCTTCTTTCAATAGATGTCGATAGGTTGGAACTTCAGCCATTTGCCAACAGATGTCAGCTGAACTTTGCCAACTGAGTTAGTATTATCAGAAGAGTACCATCTATCGTCGTTCGTGTCTTAGGCACGAATACCTACTGGGGTTCAGTTCATCCTGGTCATCCACCTCCAAGACACTCCATGAACCCAGGCACCCCTGCTAAATCACCAAACGTAGTGAACCACTTGGGGTGACCTATGGCAGATGTGTTGGTTATCCAATAATAATTCCCGGGGAGGCGGTACTCATACCCGCCTCGAAAATTAAGATAGTATGACATTGTAAACATTCAAGATAACCAATAAATAAATTAGTAACCAATCGAACCTTAAACTTAGTGGAAGAAACCCATGAGTTGTCTCATGAGAAACAAGACATATATTCATATGTGTGTAAGTAGGTCCGGTCAATAACAATGTTTTTATGAATTTTGTAGGTACCTTCCATTGCTTAACCTGAATCCCACCCTGTATTGATTTCCTTGGTAAGAAAGGAGCAGATAGGCAAGTATACGTTTATAAGGATGGTGGTTTGGTATGGGGAAGGGGGAGTGGAGGGCGTTTGACTCTGAAGTGGCTCTTACGGCGGATGACTGCGCGCTTCTCGGACGGGGTTCGAACCCGGGACCCGCTACCGGCGGCCCCCAGTCCGGCAGACATCGAGTGGATAATTACTGCTGTCAGCGGGCGCCAGGGCGATCGTCTGCCGATACCTACCACAGCCGTCACCGTCACACCGTCACGGGGTAAGCAGAGAGAATTAGAAGAAGTACGTTCCTACTTTCAACTCCATCAAGGAATAAGACGTTATTACCTACCCACCTCCCTATTCTGATAACATTGCGATCATCTTTACCCATGCACTGAAATACGTTCGTTTGAATTTCCTTATTGTCTTGATCGACTTTATGGCACCCCTAACATTAGTTGGATGATCATCAATAAATAATTGGAGGCAGTAAGTAGAAAAGATAGAAGATGATCGAAAGACCTTGGCTTTTCAAATACGATCAACAAACGTATAGCTAAAGTTATTTCTTGAAACATCTTAATTCTAACTTGCTTCCTGTCACCATGAAGATTCTGACGGTATCCTTCGTATTATTCCGTTATATTGTCCTGCAAGTGGAAAATATTGAGTAGGTATATTAGCAACTTTTCCTTTTCTGTTTAATTCTCAAATCCAACTTCGTTAAACGCCACCCATTTTGATTCTTGCCGAAAAAAACAGCGCGAAATTGAATTGTTTTGTTTTATTTTGTGAATTCAGGCACAAATATTTAAATGTTTTTCGATTATTTTCTAAAGGAACTTACTTTGCCATATTATATAATAAAACTTTATCCGAAAATGGATTTACCAGTACCTAGTAGATTTCGTACTTGAAAGTATTTTTTAGAGGCCTGATATTTTAATTTCTTCCAGACTTACAAAAAGTCATATTAAAAAAATGATCAAAAAATAAATCGTGTTCTACTTGCAGTATTTTTTTTTTTTTTGCAGTGAATACCGCACAAGAATCTCAACTGCTCCCGTCTGGAGCCAGTGAGACTATGGCATCCCCAATTGGGGTATGTTGTGAGGCTGAAGGTAGTGGGGAGGGGAATGAGGTGGGGAAGAGGAAGGTTGGAAAGTACCTGGCTATTCAGATCTGGTCACCAAACACGGCTAAAGCCATTTTCAAGCAACGTTTCAATTCTGAATGGTGGTCTTACACCAGGGCGATACTGATAGTATCTTCCACTCTGGAACGTGCCGCAAATATACTATACATATATTATTTTAAACGAATTAATTGTGAAATAACACAAATTAATCAAATAAAACTTAAATCTTCACATGTAGCAAACACTTTGTGGGAATACATAATTATATTAAATAACTTAGTTTCAATTCCACTTTATTTTATCTTAATCCAACCGGTTTCGGTTCATCCTGAACCTTCCTCAGGGGTGAATAAAAAGACAACCGGTTGGATTAAGATAAAATAAAGTGGAATTGAAACTAAGTTATTTAATTTTATTTAATATAAATAAAACTTATTTGCGCACGCCGGGTTCGAACCCGCGACCCCCGGATTGTGAGTCAAGAGTCTTACCCACTGGACTACGGAGGTCGTCCGTATTTAATTGAAGCATCTGTAATATTTCTAAGCGAACTAATTTTCAGACCAAAATACATGAGTTTGTATAATTTTGCATTAATTCACACGGCTTTAATGAATCACGGGGGTAAAATGTGACAAAACGATACAAATTCGTACCAATTATTACTTTTTAGATAAAACGATCTTTTCTAATTGAGCATTTTTTTATCGGTTTTTGAAATCACTCTGCACTATAGGCTATCGTGTTTATCGATACTCCAGTTGGTTGGTCAGACATCTCCACATGCTAAGTTTTCAGGAAATGATGAAAGCAATAATCGAATTCTCACCGTACATCAAATATTATTTACACGTCTCTGTGTTTCACATTAAGAATAACACAGTGAAGCAACGGTCCGGTAATCATTATGACATTTTGAAAATATGCTAGAAAACATCAAAATTTTGTATTCATTCAAGTTTTTCTAAATTGTAATTGATTTGGTGGTGTTTATGAGTGATCTGAGTGTTGCTGAAAATTAAAAGAGAGTTTTCGTTTCACAAAATATTTTTCCTTAGATATAAATTGAGAAGTTGATAAAGGTACATATGTGGGTATAACTCCATTACAAACCCTTGTTTTAATATTAATTCTAGAAACATTTCCTTTATTCCTATTCGTCAATGTTAATCTTGGTGGGACATTACATTTTGATATTATTTTGTTGGTTTTTGGAAATTATAGGCTTAATGCATTTCGGCTAGAGCCACCGCCATTTATCTTACATGACGTGTTGATTTTTTATTGGGGTTATTTTAGATTGTTGGTGTATTTCCTTAATTACTTGGATTTTTAAAACACATTAGTTTTCTCTCCCTCATAGCCTTGGCTTTGAAAAATACATATTATAGGATCTACCGTGTAACGGATTCCAAATTCGTTATAATAACCTCTTTAAGAAGTAGTGGTTGGGCGTTTACACAATTCATAGGTACACTTACCTACATACATTTACATACATCATAGAATCTGTTATTTTAGCTTGATTGTCAGATATTCCATTCCTATCCATCCCTATCATGTTCCATTTCCTCATCTTATCCCATCCCTATGTACCTGCGTTACCATAACAATCAGTGTCGTCAATCGCAACTCACCGCGTGAACATCTATAATATTCCAATTCCCACATCCTCAAACTGAATCCGCATACCGTAAGTATATAAGTGCATGAATAAACCCAGCCAAGATAGCAGGAGTGTCACAAGTTACCGCAGTAAGTCCCTTCCTTCCTTTCCTTTAAGTTCATTCTTTCTACTTGCATAGTGTTCTTTCACACACATACCTATATTTCAAAACTCATACAAGGTCCTTCGATATCCGCAGAAACACACAAAACACACATCAAGCAGTATGATCTTATTTAGCTTATTAGTAGAAAACAAGAACACCATAAGAGAAGAACTGAAGAAAAGCGGTGTTAAATTAAAAATATTCAAAATCTTGGTCACATCTGGGGTTACAAATTAATGCAATAATACCCATTTGAAGATTAATGAAATATGAAGAAAAAGAAGACGGCGCACTTCATGTGCTTTTGCCAAGGACAACCGCAGATCGGTAACGTACAAACAACAGCTGACGTCGAATATATTAAGAACACTTAGTCATTGTGAACTGTTACTTATGTATTGACGATCAGCAGTCATGTTCAGAAGAGAATTTACCGAAAGTTATTTTATCAATCCTTATCGATTGACTGTTCTAGGAGGCCTGGCTGTTCTGATCGGAATGGCTATCTTTCACCGCATGTAAAAATGTACCAAAATTAAGTGCACCACATTTTATTATTAAGGTCCAAATTTTCTAATAATTTATTGAAAATCAATTGGGAAAGTCGATATATCCAAGCTAATGAAGAAAATGTCAAAAAATTAAAAAAAAATCACTTGTAACGAATAGCCATGAACGTGTGACCATGTGGTCGCACCGAGTTCTGCCTTGAGCTCGCATTCCCTGTTGTGACCACGTGGTCACGCTCAGTTCTGCCTTGAGCACGCATTCCCTGTTGCGACCATGTGGTCACGCTGAGCCCTGCCTTGGGCTCCCGTTTTCCGTTGTGACCATGTGGTCACGCTGAGTTCTGCCTTGAGCTCGCATTCCCTGTTGTGACCATGTGATCACGCTGAGCCCTGCCTTGGGCTCCCATTTTCCGTTGTGACCATGTGGTCACGCTGAGTTCTGCCTTGAGCTCGCGTTCCCTGTTGTTACCATGTGGTCACGATGAGTTCTGCCTTGAGCTCGCGTTCCCTGTTGCAACCATATAACACGCTGAGTTCTGCCTTGAGCTCACGTTCCCTATTTTAACCATGTAGTCGGACTGAGTCCTGCATTGAGCTCACGTTCCACGTTATTACCATGTGGCCACGCTGAGTCCTGCCTTGGGCTTGCCTTTCCCGTTGTGACCATGTTGTCGTAAATGCTGACATGGTCACACGTTCAGCATGTCCGTTACATCACTCTTAGGTACTTATTAATAAAAATGTTATCTACCTACAGGTGGTGAGCAATATCGACAAAATATAGAGGTTGTAATGAACACCTTAAACATAAATATTATATTATATTTCCTCTAACCGAATGTTGGTGCCCCCTGCCATTTATAATGAATGCATCATCTAGCCGTGGCGTATGGTTTATGAACAATCTACCCGTAACAAGGTACACTAACAATGGTCTAGCAACGAGGAGGAGAATTATCTCCCACAGATACAGAACAGTAGGTACCTACTTACACGAATCACGATCACTCTATTTCAGGGGTTCTCAAAAATTTTATCACCGCTGTCCACTCTTAATTACAAAGTATTAATAACCACAGTGATATCAGAAATGTATTGTTGGGACAAACCTGTCCTTCCCAACCCAGGTGAACTCCTAATTTGGATATAGTATACAATCTCTGTAAATATACAATTTGTATATATGAAAAAAGGAGAATTGGTAAAACAGAACAGGGAAACAATAGAACAGTAATAAAATAGAAAAATTACAAAACAAAACAGAAGACAAACAATTTTTTTTACTCGATAAAGGGAAGTGTTTCTCTTCTTGATAGCTTAAACATATGATAACGTATTCATATTAATAAATAAAAATTAAATTCTCGCATTAGAAAGAAAATTTGGCTAACTTATCCGATATTAATCCACTACTCATTGCTTCGAGTACTACCTACTACTATAAAGTGTTTCTCTTCTTGATAGCTTAAACATATGATAACGTATTCATATTAATAAATAAACATTAATTTCTCGCATTAGAAAGAAAATTTGGCTAACTTATCCGATATTAATCCACTACTCATTGCTTCGAGTACTACCTACTACTATAAAGTGTTTCTCTTCTTGATAGCTTAAACATATGATAACGTATTCATATTAATAAATAAACATTAATTTCTCGCATTAGAAAGAAAATTTGGCTAACTTATCCGATATTAATCCACTACTCATTGCTTCGAGTAGGTACTACCTACTACTATAAATCTTAAATCGAAAATATTCGTAATAATGGTAAAATACCCCCTTAATCTATTAATTACTTTTCTACAACAACAAAAAGAATAACGTCTTTAGCAGTTTTTCATATTTGTAATTTTCATTTAATTAAAATAAAAAAGTTCTTTATAAACCAGTCCTGTAGTTAAATTATTAATAGGCACGACAGCTGTTTCGTCTTCCGAATTCATTACCAAACTGTTGAAAAAAATAAAATGTGGTTATGCAAGTTAAACATTTATTTTTTGAAATAGGCAGAAATTGGCCGTAACAAGAGTTGATGACGATATTATTATACATACATAAAGTTAGGTTAGGTTATTTTTCTTCTAAATAATTTTTCTTCATTATTCCGTATTATTACTTTTCCGTTTTATCATTGCTTGGTTTTATCGTGTTGAAACATATTTTCTTCGTTTGGCTCTAAATACATGATATGTAACAAAATCCACAACCTTACATCAACCGGGAGATCGTTTAGATCTAGGGTCCGTTATGTAGTTACATTTTAGAAAAACATCGGATTTAAAATCTCTTGCTAACAAGTTTAATACATCCTTATCAATTCAAGAAAGCAAAAAACTAAATTTCCCATTTAATTCGATCCACAACAATTCGACAAAGTGGCATTTCAAAATACCTTTGACAAGTCATTAAGGCAATCCACTAGTACCTACAGGAAAAAATCGATGCCGGAATTCACGCCCCTTTGTGGGAGGAGCTTAACAATACTTGAGAAAAAGCTTTTGGAAAGATTGGAAAAGATATTTGAGTTTTTTTTTTTACATGTTGATTTCGTAAAGGCCTGTAAAAAACATCAATTCCTTTTTTATGCATTGTTTATTGTAATAAAACGGAATTTTTAAATTGATTTCACGAAAAAAGCGGCGTGGAGCCTAACACGTCATTTCTCCAAAGAGAAAATATGGGTGGCTGCCAGTCGTTCTTCGGTGGACGGTATAAGGTTCACTTTGATATTACAAATTCGTCGACTGCCGTATTGTCGCTGTGATGTCAAAAATAACAACGCGAAAATGCATATTATATTTTATTTTGTGAGGTTCGGGCATAAATTTCAATTTTTTTTTGCGATTATCATAAAAGAAACTAAATTTGCCACATAAAACAATAAAACCTTATCCGAAAAGAGGTTTATATATAGGAGAGTTTGGACTTCAAAGTGTTTTTTATAGAACTTATAATTTATTTTTTTCTAGGCTTATTAAAAGACTTATAAAAAAATGACCGACATTTTTAAGGGCCAAGATATGTTCTACACGCAGTATTTAATTGAAGCATCTATAATACTTCTAAGCGATCAAATTTTCAAAATAAAAATGTATGATTTTGTTAAATTTTGCATTATTTAGTATGGCTTCATCTTAAAAACCTATTAAATCAAGTTTTTTTCATCGCTTTTAATGACTTTTGAAAGGAGTGATGAAATTGCACCTTGTTGAGTTGTCCCGTCACTTTTATATCAGGACATTTTACCGAAATATTAAAAAAAATCGCGCAGTGGATCACGACCCACAGATTGTGAACTTATTTTTCATGGTTCCAGATACCATTATCTATACCTGTAAAGTACGAAGCTAGTGGATGTAATATCTTTTGTAATAGCATATTAAGTACATCTATTATTGTTCATTTCAGACACTCCACACAACGCACGTGAGCCGTTCCTAACTAGCAAATAAATAATTAAGCTTCTTCAAATACAGCAAACTTATTATGTTTTTACGGATCCCGGCGTGGGCAAATAAATTTTATTTGACTAAATTGTGTTATTTTACAATAATTTATTTTAAAAAATATGTAGTATATTTGCGGCATGTTCCAGGGTGGAAGATACTTTAGGGATCACCCTGGTGTAAGACCATCATTTAGATTTGAAACGTTGCTTGAAATGGCTTTAACCGTGTTTGGTGACCAGATCTGGATAGCCATGTAGGTACTTTCCCACCTTCTTCTTCCTCAACGAGCGATTTTTCATGGGTCTGCGCTAGTAATTAATAGTACCAATTAGATAGTGTTGATTTTCCATTTCTATTTCAAAAAAAAAATCTGTAATCCTTCGTTTTATAAAATTTTGGTTTGCAGTTATTTAGCTTCCTATATGATACTGACTGTATGTGGGAACTAGGAACCCACCTAGCCAACATTATTTCTTATATGGCAGGTATCCAAATACAATATACCTTCATACCCGCATCTAATGAGATAAATTATCTAGGTACCCACTTACCTACTTATATTAGAATTTAAAAGCAATCGTTAGTCAGTTAAAAGCATTGGCAATAGGTAGGCGCTATTAAAAGTTCTCTTTATAACTATTGGCCTGTGCGATATTACAGAAATTCATAATGTTTTCTTCGTAAGAACTTTTGAGGTTAGCAGGGGCAGAGAGGCAGGGATTTTTCCAGTAGACTTGGGCTTTTAAATTAAATTTTATTATATACATGTGTGCTGTTGTCTTATTACTAAAATTATTAGTAAAAGCCCACTACGACGTTAATAAATAAATTAAATAATATATAAAACTTAAGGACAGCGTTTTATTGCCCATCCATCCACACAAAAAATTACTCCAAACAAACACTGATCTATAGTGCTAAATCAACGCGTATGGTAATTATAGACGAGTGGCTTGTATTGAACACGGGTTTGGAAAGGAAATTAGTGTAACAAACCCGTGCACGATTGGATGACGCTTGTCTTGTATTGAACTCGGGTTTGGAAGGAGATATAGCGTTACAAACCCGTATGGGTTTCGAGGCAGTACTGCCTCCTATTGAACACGGTTTGTCAATAAAAAAGTGTTTTATATAATTTAACCTTATTGGTTTTATTACGATGGAATTTCACCACGAATTAACAGCTTAACGAATGATATAAATTTTACTTGAAGCGCCTACCTAGATTAAAAGTAGGTAACTGCACGCCACTGGTGGGTGCCTACATGATTGTTTATTAAAATAGATATAATGTAACACCTCACAATACTGACGAACTAAAAGGGCTGCCAACACGACCACTCGTAATATTACATCTGATGATAACGTCAGTCCATTGGTGCAGGGAATACAAATCTATATACATATAGATATTATATAAAAATGCAGGTTTCCTTGTTTGTCCCTTTAACTTAAACCATTCATCGGATAGCGATGAAACTTTGGGGATTTGATGTGCGCGTACCCGGGATGGTTTTTATATAGGTACCTATAATAGTGAGCTCCGGCGTTATGAATTTTTTTCTCTAATACTATTCATCCGATTGCGATGAAAATTTGATGAGTTGTTGTGCGTACGCCCGCGAATATTTTTATATTTAAACCGGTGAGCTCTGGCATTATAAAATTTGTAAAAATTAGTGTAGTTCTTATAGTTAAGCGGCAGGGAGGGAAGGAGGGAGGGGAGGGGAAGGGGAACGGAAACGTGGAAGAATGTGAAAAATAATTTATTTACTTGAATGGCATTGCAACGCACGCCGGGAACTCGCTAGTTCTAAAATATAATAATAATTTATTCCACAAAGCAAGCGAGGACACAGCAATGCAATATACATTCTACAGTATTGTTGACAACAATACAAAAGTAACATTTTTTTATAATAAAAATATAATTTAAGAAAATGCAAGCCAAAAACAATAAATCAAGATATCATAATGTATTAATAAACACAAATTGAATTAATAATAATTATTAACAGTATTAATAGGCTCGTGTCTGCGTGGTTGAATTTAAGAACCCGGCTTCGAATTCAAGTCTGCCGCCGCGCTGTACCCGCCGCACCATATGAACATCCGTGTACGTGAAATTTCAAGCAGAGCTGAAGTTGTAATTCGGTTTCGAATTCAAGAGTTCGTCAAAAAATGTCGACTTCATTGCCTGTCCCGGTTACTTTGTCTCGGTGACTAGCTATTACTGGATGACAGTAGATCCAAGAAACGGGCTATTTTTGGAACCAGTTCCGATCGGATTTATAAATTGGTCAATAAGGGCTAAGCTAAACCAAAAGCCGCCCGCAGGGCCCATCAGCAAAAATCTGCGGAGCGGGTTTTGAACTGCTAGTTACTATTAATAGTAGAAGCAAAATAACAAAGATATGCAAGATTTATTAAAAAATCATCCATGGAGGATATTTTAAAGTCAAAAGGACCATCAAGTGGGACTCCATCCAGGCAGCGATGGCAGTAATGGAGTACCTAAGTACTTTCACAAACTATGAATACCATTAAAAATTAATTTTTGTGACTATGTTCATTGTATACAATACCTATAGGTACTGAAAATGTGTTATTTTATTACTTTCGTTCCTATTTGTTGATTTGAAAAACCGCAATCCAACTGGCTACAACGTCATTATGACAAGAAAACGCAACTCACTCGTAAGATGGCTGTCTCCAACATGTCGTGACGTCAACGCCGCCGAATCTAAGAATAAAAACTAACATAGCGTTTTGGCGGCTAATCGAAAAAGCCACATTTGAAACTGTTTTAGCTAATTTATTAGTCACCATGAAAATTTAAAAAAAAAATGGTTCATTATTGTAATTTTTTTTCCCATATTTTTCAACGAAAAAATAACAAAAATGAAAATAATCTATTATATTTTTTTACATTTTCACGCTATTCGAGAGCAGAAATGTTCCTTCTGCTTAAAAAAAATCATAAATAACATATATACCAAAAATGATAACCCCTGTCTACCGAAGCCTGCGATGTAACGAAGGTGAAACAAATCGTGGCCATACTTTTTTCATAGACAAGTCCAAAAGCCTCTCAATCTTACTATGATTTTTTTTACACCACTTTTTGTAGTTAATTTGTAGAACCCCAACAAATTTTGCAGATATATAATCCAAAGAATAAAAAGGGAGGTTGGGATGGGTACCGCCGCCCCGGGAACCATTTATTGGAAAACCAACACCTCACTTGACACGGTGACTTAGCAGAGGTGCCCGGCATAAGGGATGAGGTTTGTCCAGGTCTTGGCGGTGGATGCGTCTGCCTACCAGCTGCATTGCAGGCCGGATCGGGAGAGAATGGTTGAGGAAGTCCCTTTGATTTCTTCAGCCGCACTCTCTCGGAACATCGCCTTGCGCCGCAGTGGGGGGGATGGATTCATACGTCCGTCACTCCTGGACACACTGACCTCTAGATTCCTACCAACCCGTAATACATTCATACAGTTGCACCATTTAAAAACAACAGAAATCTTAGACAAACATCAATACTTCCTACTCCAAAATGTAAAAAAACACTAGGACAGTAAAGTCATAAATATCTCGAAGTAAATTTTTTTAATTCACTTCCTGAAAAAATCAGAAACATGAACAGTAATAAAAAAAAATTTTAAACTCACCTAAAAAATTATACCGAAAATTTGAACTGAATATAAAAAATAAAACAATTAAACCAATATAATAACACCCCCATACACACAAGCCCTGCTTTTTTATGGGGATAAATCAAATATGTAAAAAAATCAAACAAGGAGTGTTTCTAACCAGTTTTAGTGCTAAAACTATTCTCCAAGTGTCTTGGTTAGTCAAATACTAAAGTAAACAATTATTTCGTTAACCTTAATCTGCAATGAAGCGAACACCACCTGGCTCGCCATATCAAACTCCTGATTCTGATGTCGAAGAAGATGAAGTGCTTCCCAAAAATGACCCTGCCCAAGTGTCCGCTATTAACCCAGATTATGAGACACTCCTAATACCTGAATGTGACACTACTGGATATGTCAAACAGCTGGCTGAGAAGGTCCAGGCCGCAATGGCAATTATAACTGATCCATCATGCCGAGCCACTAAAAATCAGCAGATCAGGATTCAAAAGGAGCTCATCAGTGTTCTCTCCATTTCCAATATGATGGCTCTGGAAATGGGTAAACTGGAAGGTGCCCTTTCTGTGTTTACATCCAAGTGCATGCCTAATAAAGCACCGACTGCGCCCACCCGTGCCTGGAATACTGTCGCTGCTTCCTCTTCTGACACCAGTGGAACTCAATATCCTTGCTTGCCACTTATTACAAGAAATAATGCTCTTCCTGGCCCTGCTAGACCTTCAGTTCTCGTGTTTCCGGCCAATAACACCCAGTCCACTTCCAAGGCCACCATGAAAACCCTGAAAACTGCAGTAAATCCTGCCACCTTGGGCATACGAGTAACTGGAATGCGAGAACTGAAAAGTGCTGGGGTGATAATCCACCCTAGCACTTCTGCTGAAGCGACGAAATTGGCAAATGCTCCAGCTTTATCTGAAGCTGGTCTTAAAGCAACGATCGCCCCAAATCGCCTCCCTCGTATTGCCATACATGACCTCCCTCAAGATATTTCGTCTGAGGATATTATCTTGGCGATTCATCATCAATCTTCCAGCGACACCGGTCTCTCACTAGAAAATTTAAAAGAGAACATATCTTTCTCTCATAAATCGGGCCCTCGCACTGGTAAGTGCATCCACATTTTTAGAGTCCCTTCAACTGTTCGTCACTCTCTAATATCCCGTACAAAACTTGCCATTGACTGGCAACTACACCGCGTAAGAGATTGGGTAGATAGCCTGAAGTGTGGCCACTGTCAACTATATGGCCACATAGCTTCCAAGTGCCAAGCAGACTTACCCACCTGTGCCCACTGTGCCAAAGTTGGCCACAACCGTGATGTCTGCCCCAAAAAGGAGAAATCTCCGTTATGTGCCACCTGCACCTTCTTCAGAAAACCGGCTTCCCACAAAACTGGAGCTCAAGACTGCCCTGCTCGCCAAGCTGCTGAGAGACGTGAACTTTCTAGGATAAATTTTTTAGGTTGAATCTGAAGAATCGTTCTGTGAATAATTCCTTTTCAACATACTACCAAAACGTTCGTGGCCTAAATACAAAACTGAACACTATTCGCTCTAATGTCAGTGTATGTCTTTACGACTTTTTATTTCTTACCGAAACATGGCTCTCTGATAATGTCTCATCTGCTGAACTTGGACTGTTTGACTACAACATTTTTCGCTGTGACCGTTCTACTTCTTCTGTAAAGTGTAAAGGTGGTGGGGTGATGATATGTGTAAATAAAAAATACCCTTGCCATGTTCTAGAAACATCTAACAATGTTTCTGATCAATTGTTCCTATGTGTTATATTTGATACCAAAAAGCTTGTACTTGGTTGTGTTTACATTCCTCCTTCCTCTTCGGTAGAAGTCTACAAGTCGCATACTGCTTCAATTGAGCGTGTCTCTAGAAACGCCGATTCCTTACTTATTTGTGGCGATTATAATTTACCTAAAATATTGTGGCTGAATGACAACCAAGGGGTAAAAACTCCTACTAGTAATCTTTCCCAACAAGCTATTGAAATTGTAAATTTTTTTGCCTTTATGAATATGTTTCAAGTAAATCCAGTTATTAACTCTCTAGGTTCTTGCCTTGACTTAATTTTTACTAGCATACCTAATGTCATAGAAAGTGAAGCTGATGTCTCTTTGTTACCTATTGATAAATATCATCCACCTCTCGCTATTAACATCACTAACTTTTTCAATTTTGAATCTTTGAAACCAAGTGTCTCGTATTACTACAGATATCTTAATGGAGACTATTCTAACATGAACAAATATCTTTCCCTGATTAATTGGACAAAACTATTTTTAAATTCTGATATTAATGACGCCGTATTTAAATTTAATGAATGTGTAACACGTGCTATAGATTTGTTTGTCCCTAAGGGATGTTACTCTCAACCCAAGTTTCCAAATTGGTTTAGCTCGAAACTTAAACAGTTAATAATTGAAAAAAAGAAAACCCATAAGATATTTAAAGACACTGGCAACTTAAAATTTTATCAAAAATTTTCTCAATTAAGGGAACTGTCTAAAATCGAATCAGCCAAATGCTATAAATCTTTTGTAGAAGTTACAGAGACAAAATTACTGCAAAATCCTAAACAATTTTGGCAATTTGTTGCGCAAAAGCGTACAGATAATGATCTCCCTTCAAGTATGTATTATTATGAAACTCACGCTACAAATGGTCACGACATCGCTAACCTTTTTGCTAAACACTTTTCCTCTGTATATTCTGATGCTTCATCCACCATCCCTCCACTTAACTATGATTATAATATTGACTTGAATGATTGCCAAATTTCACTTGCAGAGGTTTACCAATCCTTAAATAATCTTTCTAACAAAAAAAGTACCGGACCTGATGGCATTCCAGAAATCTTGCTAAAAGAATGTAAATGTTCACTATCTAACCCAATTTGTATATTGTACAATTTATCACTCTCATCCGGAACATTTGCTGACTTATGGAAAATTTCATTTATTCGACCCATTTTTAAGTCCGGAAACAAGTCAAATATTGGAAATTACAGACCAATATCAATTATATCTAATATTCCAAAATATTTGAGTCAATAATTACAAAGAAAATCACTCCTATTTTCAAAAATGTTCTGATTGAGGAACAGCATGGATTTAGATCGGCCAAATCTACAACAACTAATTTACTGTCCTTTACAAATACCATTCTTAAAGCCTTAGAAGACAACACTCAGGTCGATGTCCTCTACACTGACTTCTCCAAAGCCTTCGACCAAGTTAACCACCGTATCCTCATGGCCAAACTTTATGCTATAGGCATTAGAGACCCATTTTTATCATTCATTCACTCTTACTTGATAAATAGAAAACAAAAGGTTAAAATAAATAACTTTGAATCCTTTAACATTGATGTAACCTCTGGCGTTCCGCAAGGAGCCCATTTGCCCCCGCTTCTTTTTAATCTTTTTATTAACGATATCATTAAAGTTTTTTCTCACACACGTTTTTGGCTTTTTGCCGATGACAATAAGATTCTTAAGATAATTAAATCCCATCTTGATTGTTTACTTTTTCAACTTGATATTGATTCATTTAATGATTGGTGCAAAATTAACTGCATGCAACTTAATGTTGATAAATGCAAAATTTTGTCGTTTTATAGAACCAAAAAACCTATTCAGTTTGATTATAAACTAAATAATGTTTGTCTCTCTACTTTCACATCTATCAAGGACCTTGGGGTCACTCTATGCTGCAAACTTTCTTTCCGTGATCACATCAATAACATTGTAAACAAATCACTTAAACTACTCGGCTTCATTCATAGAATTACCTCTGACTTCAAACATATAAGCACACTTAAAACTCTTTACTGTTCACTGGTTCGCCCTCACCTTGAATATGCTAGTGTTATTTGGTCACCTTTCTATGCTGTCCACATATAACACATTGAATCTGTACAACATCGCTTCCTGCGAGGGATTGCTTGGAGGTTAGGACTTGAAAGAGGGGAGTACTCGTATGATGAAATTGAACAAACTATAAATATTTCTTCTTTAGAAAAACGTAGAAAGGACTCTGATCTAATATGCATTTTCAAAATTATCCACAGTATTACTGACACACCTGCTTTGTTACAACTCATCCAGTTCAACATCCCTTCCGGTAGACTCCGAAATAATGAATTGCTGTTCCTCAATCAACATTCTACTAATTATGGATATCATTCTCCTTTATCCAGAATGTCGAGACTTGTCAACGCAAATCAAAGCACTGAATTTTTTGGTGTAAGCCTAAATGACTTTCGGCAGTCGATATGCAATGTGATTTTTTAAAGTCTTTTAAATCCGTCTTCAAGCTACTTATGTACTTTTATATTATATGTATTTATATTATACTATCTTCTATATTTACTTTTATATTATATGTATTTTTTCAATGCTCTTCATATATATGTATTCTCCTTCCATTGTCATCTCTCTTTTTTATTCGTGTTTGTTATATTGTTATGTAATGGACTATTCGTCCGTAAATAAATAAATAAACGTACACATAATATGTAATTAATTATTATATTGAATTTATTGTAATTTATGTATCTTTCTCAGAATAATGAAAAAAAAATACTCTTTTCCTTTCCAGAACTTTTCCACATCTATTCTTAAAAAGACTCTCCACACAGCATCCCTAAATATGGCATAGGTTCTGAGGGGAATTATTTATGTAGGGAGCTGTGTAAAAAAAATATTTTCGCAGTGTAGTGAGTTTTTTTTATTATAACAGTTTGAGCGCCAGGTGCTTTGGGAGGAGTAGTGTGGGGATAGTGGGGCATGTTATCCCAAATAAACGTCACTAATGACATGCGCAACCACGAATCAATATAGTAAACATATCGAAACACATATTTATTTATGACTTTATAATACACGGGGTATTAAAACACCTGTCCGGGTGCGCGTCTGTTTTGCTATCTGAATACTCTACCTCGCTTGCTCGCGAGTGGCAGGTAGCTTTATTATTCGAAAAGAAACTCAAAAGAGATGTGTAGGTACCTACTTAGTATTCAATTTTAATTTATTGTAACTATATACTTATTAGAATTTATTGTGCCTACATATCAAAATATTTTCATGTTGGGTTGGCGGGTATGGGTACCGACTACCGACGTCCCGGGAACCATTTATTTACTGGATAACCAACATCTCTGCCATGGATCACCCCAAGTGACACGCTAGATTTGGTGACTTAACAGGGGTGCCCGGGTCCAGGGGGTGAAGTTTGTCAAGGTCTTGGCGACTGATGTGCCAGAATCTCTCGACCCACCCCCTTGCACCACGGTTGAAGGGGTGGATGCATACGTTCGTCACTCCTGGACATATTGACCTCCCAGATTCCTACCCACCCCTCATACCTATTTCCTTCCCAGAATTTCCTTTCCTTATTTTCCATAGAAAAATCCTCCACACAGCTTCCCCTAAGATGGCATAGATCCTGAAAGAATTTATTCTCCTCAGGGGCTCATGTGTGGAGCTAATGTAAAAAAAACTAAAAATGAGTTGAATATCTAATTTTCTCCGTCGTCGAAATATTTCTAGGAAAATAAATGCATATTTTACGACATACCTACATTTTAAGACGAATTTTTTTACTAAAATCAAATATAAATTGAACACTGTTATTAAAGAAACTTACAAAAAAATCTAAGTATTCTGAGAGATTTATTCAATAATAATAATATATAATAAAAGTTCATAATTATAGATCTACAAAACCAGGAAACATAATTTTTAGAAAAAAATGAAAACATTTTTTCGCTCTACTGAACATTTAACATTTTGTCCTTTGCGGCATTTCAAATTTCTGTGATAGATATTAATAGGTACAAGGCCGACGGGGCTAGGAATTATATATAGTTCTTGGTATCCGGTCTTTTTATTTTTATATTAGCTCCACACAATAAGCCCTGATGATTTTTTTTCCTTTCCCTCAGGGCTTATATCATATAAGTTATACATCGTTCATCATAGTTATAAATCTAAAAATTAACCGCAAAATTATAATAACATACACCTTTATGAATCCAAAGCTTCCGACCGCAATTGAAAAAAAAATTATGAAACTTTGAGATTTTTTAACTATTTTTTCATGAAACGATAAAAAGTTTGTTGGCGAAAACGTATTTAATACATTTGTGTACCAAATTATGTATTTTTAATTTTATTTCTTTGTCAGTCACTTTAGTTAGAAAAAACGTAAGGTGAGCCATTTTTAAAACTTTTTTATATTTGCCTTCATAATGTTTATATTTAAAAAAAATTATGTTTATTTCGAATTATATATTATTTCGAATATATTATTCATATTTGGGAGGGATGAATGGGTACCGCCGCCCCGGGAACCTTTATTGGATAACCAACACCTCTGCCTTAGGTCACCCCAAGTGATTCAGTTTGGCGACTCAGCAAGGGTAACCGTGTTCATGGGTTAAGCTTTGTCTAGGTCTTGACGTTGGATGAAGTGTATACACTGAACAACAGAAGCCTACTCACCCCTTATACATCTTTCCTTTCCAAAACGTACTTTTTTTTCCCTTAAAAAATACCCTCCACAGAGCATCCCCAAAGATTACGTAGTCCCTGATGGAAATTATTTTGCTCAGGGGCTTCTGTGTGGAGCTCATGTAAATTTTTTTAAAATTTAAAGCCTTGTTTCATTACCTTTCCAAAACAGTTTTTAGTTTTCGGATACATTCAGAAATATTCCATTTATTTGGATTTTATTGTAAACATTATTGTAGACATTTTTGTCCCTCTGACAAAATACGGTCGAGGCCTGAGAGGTTGAAATGGGAAAATTGCACGAATATTTGTTTGAAATCATAGTGGGGAGATGAACTGAGATTTTAGCATCGATCGGCAAAGTCGATCGAAACCAACTCGCAGGACCTGTATGTAACTTTTGGCTGGTAAAATATTAAATATATGCCCTAGTCACAAAACACAAATGATTAATGATCAGTTAAATCCACCCTGATAACCGACTTTTTTCTACGCTTATATTTCGATACTTAATTCCACCACCTTGAGAAATAAGTACGGAGCAAGGATGCTAAGGATGTTGCAAGTACTAGAATATGTACGTATTTTGAATTCTGAACCGTGATCTTTCACCGGGGTGATACTGAGAGTAGGTATCTTCCACTGAACATGCTGCCATTATACAAAAGGTAGGTATATTACTTTGACCGGTCAGTGGTTGAGTGGGCATAGCGCTTGGGTCCCACCCGGGCGTCGCATGTTCGATTCCTCTGCTGGCTAAGTCGTAGGAGATTTTCAAACATTGTTGGTTATTCGTAATCCGGGAATCTTTGTCGTTCTTTAAAAAAAAAATATATATTTGTAATTAATTATTTGTGGATTACTAAAAAATAAATAAATAAAATTTTATTTCCAAAGTTAGATTTGAACCGAGGATCTTCGGATTGATAGTCAAGAGCCTTACCCTTCGACCACGGAGCCCGTCTAGATATCTAATATCTATGCTTCAAAATAGAAGCGTTAATGGTAGGTAAATAATGCAGAACAATACATCCGAGTAACAATACATCTACGGTGTTTAGAAGGTCTAAATAATACAATTCCGTGAATAGCGGCCATGATCCTCATGACCGTCGATCATTTTTAATTTAAAAAAAATACTATGCACTATGTCAATCTATAATCGAGTATGGTATTACAGCCTGGGGAGGAGCTAACGCTGCCGCCATTGATCCGATTTTTAAAGCTCCGAAACTAATTATAAAGATTATTTTAAAACTACTGATCACAAGCGGTTCGGATGAAATCTTCAGAAGAATCTGTGTTTTGGACATTAGGCAACTTTATGTCAAAAACATAGTAGCATACCGTATGTAATGAAAAATCTAATGAATAAAGAAAAACTTAATAATAAATACCTCTACAAACACAGAACTATCTTTGAAGACGTCCAAACTGCTAGAGATACTAGAACCAAAGGGCATAATCTCTTATACCTACTTATTCTTTTTGCTAAAACAGCTTTTCGTCAAAGAAATTTTAGAAACTTTGCAACAAAACTTTACACTTCCACTGACCATTAGACAGAACACAATGTGTTTATCTTAAATATAAATCAGACAACAAGTTTTGAATTACCAGCCAAGACACATATAACATCAAAGATATTATCAAAACCAACCTATAAGTATATATATTTTTCAATGGTACCATGATGATAACAGACTTTAAATGTAATATTAATTCTATTTTTTATTATAAATCGCTCATGTTTCGGCTGCTGTAAAAATTTCATTTGTTTTATACCGAACTAATCAGGTTAATTACCTAATGTGGCCAATATCCGGACAAACGGCGCGGCGGACACCCCTTCTAAGAAACCAAACTCAGCGAACCACTTGGGGCAATCAATTGCAGAGATGTTGTTATATAATCCAATGAATTAAAAAAAATGCCACTCCGTAACCGTGTTTTTTATCTTCGCATGTTTTTCGTGAATCAAGTGTTAAATTCTGATTTTTGTCGTAAACATATTAATTTACTTTATTTAATAATTAAAAACAAAAACATTATTCTTTCTCATCCATGTTCCAAAAGTATCGTGAAAATCCCCCGATAACTCACATTACCTTGATATTAGACCGTCGTTAGTTCGATTCTCCCCGGTTATAAGGCAATTACCTAACCCTTTCTATGCAAATGTCTACACTTGTTTGCAATTCGACACACCTTCTCCTGCTGTACGGCGTAACCAACGGGAATTAATTCGCTGGGAGAAAGGGTTGGACTGTATTTATATGGAAAAATATAACTTATAACGGGGTAGTAATATTTAGAAGGCCATGAAATTAGATATTTTCATTATAATTTATTTTATTTTATTTCATTATATTTAGGAATCAAACAGTTATGTATAAGATACTTACGTTGTAGGAAAATAAGGTAAATAATGTACATAGGTACCTACTTACCTCAGTGCAAATAAAAATTAAAGAAGAAAAATAATCAAAAGGTGCAAGTCACCTTCAGAAAACTAAAGTAGACAGGAGTGGGGAGACTACGAAGCGCTTTTTTAATCAATGTGAAGGATGATTTTTGTCATCGAATTCCAGTGCACCTTTTCCTATACATTTGGTCATATTAGATATTTGTGTTTTATTTTTCGGAGTCGCTAGATATCGCTTTCTTTTGTGTTTTCTTGTTTTCTTTGCCTGTTCATTTTGGAGTTGTTTGAAGATTGGATATTGATTATACAAAAATCTTTTTTTTTTATTTCGTGCGTTTCGATCCTTGGTCTGCTAAATATCTGGCCAATTAGGTTCGTCAGATGCTTTACACCACTACTGTGGATTTATCTTGTGGATAATTAAGGCGATCCAATAGTCCAGAAAAAAACCGAAATCGGAAATCACGCTTCTTTAAGGGAGGAGTTTGAAAACACTTGAGAAAAAGCTTTGGGAAAGGTTGGAAAAGGTATTCGAGATTTTTTTTTACAGGTTGATTTAGTAAAAACCTGTAAAAAACATTAACTCCTTTTTTAAAGCATTGTTTATTGTAATAAAACGGAAATCAAAAATTGATTTCACGAAATCAAGTGACATGGAGCCTAACGTCTGTTCCCCGCTACGGCCGGGGGGATAACTGACTAAAAATGGGTGTGGCGTGGTCAGTAGTTTTTCGGTGGACGGTATAGAGTTTACTTTGAAAAACCAAATTCGTCGACTAGTGGCTGTATTGTAAAATAACAACGCGAAAATGCATATTTTATTTTAATTTGGGAAGTTCGGGCGTAAATACATATTTTTTTGCAATTATTATAAAAGAAACTGAATTTGCCACATTATACAATAAAACCATATCCGAAAATGGGTTCATAAATAGGAGTTTGGACTTGAAAGTGATTTTTTTGTAGACTTAATACTTTATTTTTTTATAGGCTAATTAAAAGACTTATTAAAAAAATGGACCGCTTTTTTAAAGGGCCAATGTATGTTCTACATGCAGTATTTAATTGAAACATCTATATACATCTAAGAGATCAAATTTTCAAAACAAAAATAAATATGATTTTGTATGATTTTACATTATTTAGTATGGTTTCATCTTAAATAAATACTTTATTGCTATCTCATTCTCTCGTAGGCTAAATCCTATAGATGTATGTCTTTGTCTCTTTTTAGTATCGCTCGTTTCCGTTTCATCTAGTTTCAAATCACAACGGTGCTAAAAAAGTTTTCACTTCAAAAATAAAGAAAAATGAACAGTATAGTAATACTATTCAGAGTAGGTAGTATGTAGTGGAATTGCACAATGCGAGCACTGACTGTAAACTACGAGATATGGAGGCGTCTACTAAATTCTACAAGAATTTCAAAAACTGAAAAAATCGGACTAATATCTATGAGAATCCATATTCTGACTAATATCTATACGAGATATGTTGGAACAATATCTATGGGAACCGAAGTGAGGACGAATATCTACAGCTCAAACTGCTGATCTATGGAACAGGTGATGTCGACGAATATCTATATACAGCACTGGCAGAGGTTGGATTAGGTTAGGTTAGGTGCTCAGCTGCCCTCTGTAGATATTAGTCCCAACTACACTCCATAGATATTCGTCACCACTGGGACCGTCATAGATATTTATCCGACCTTAGCTCTTTAGACATTAGTCTTCACTCTGAAGTTCATAGATATTTGTCCAACATATGAGCTGTAGATATTCGTACGACATACAGGCTCTAGATATTAATATCTGGAGTCTGAGATATGTATTAGAATAAATGGATAAAAACACCCGGGAAAACCAACTCATCAAAGTGTTAAGGGCCATTCCATAAAATAAACTTCCCTAGATTAACACTAGGTATACACCATACAAATACCCGATTGACTGACTAATGATTTAAAAAACATTAGTCAGTCAATAGCACCTGCATAATCCATCATTCCATCAGTGTGTCTCTCACAGTCTGGATTATCTAAAAGGTAACTCTGTTTCTTCCGCAGCATAACACCCTACATCCGGGGGTAACTTCTACCCCTGTTTCTGGTCAATGGGTCCTGGCGGATTAAGCCCACACAATGGAAGAGCTTCACCTAATTCTGAAAGAGAAAAAGTTTGCTTTTTATCATCTGGTCGTGTTTTTTATGCAAAAAAAGATTACACTATCTCCTAGGAGGCCCTGAGGAAAATAACTCCCCTCAGGGCCTCTTTCATCTTTGGGGATGCTGTGTAGAGGTTTCTTTAAGGAAAGTTTCTTCAACAAAAAAAATCACGAAAACAAGCGGCGCGGAGCCTACACGCGTATTCTCCGCTCCGTCCGGAGGAGTAGTGACAGAAAATAGGGGCCGCTGCCAGTCGTTCTTCGGTGGACGGTATAAGGTTCACTTTGATATTACAAATTCGTCGACTGCCGTATTGTCGCCGTGATGTCAAAAATAACATCGCGAAAATGCATATTATATTCTATTTTGTGATTTCAATTTTTTTTGCGAAGATCATAAAAGAAACTAAATTTGCCACATAAAACAATAAAACCATATATAAAATAGGAGATAAATAGGACTTCAAAGTGTTTTTTATAGACCTTATAATTTATTTTTTTCTAGGCTTATTAAAAGACTTATACTCCTTTGTGGAGCTAATGTAAAAAAAGTTTGCGGATGCCATAATCTACCAAATGCGTAAAAATATCCAGCTTCCCGGCAAAATTAGAATTCTGATTTGTGATATTTGATGCGCGATTCATATTATCATGTTTTTGTTCATAATTTCTATTCTAATGACCAATTCACTATTACATTCATATAATTCAACATATCTACGATTATTTGTTCTATTTCACATTAGTTTTAATACATCTATTAATAATGCCATGTCGTGAATTTAGCTTAGTTATCGGTAAAAAGCGAGGTTATTTCTGACACGTTATTTTTTAATTGACTTTTACGCGTGAATTAAATAAAACTTTAATTAAAGTAATGTTTTTTAAAAACATAAATGCATTATGTGTGCGTGAATAAATACATTTCCGTGAAATCAAAATTTTAATTGCGCAACAATGATTCCAAATAGTCTGATTTTTTTTAGTTATTCTCGAATTATTATTGGGTATAATGAAAGTGCTTTTATTTTTGATTTTCCGAAATTTTTCAACGTTTTAATTAAAAAGTTTTGGTAAGCTTTTTTTCTTGTGTATCAAAATATTGCAATTTTATAAACTAAAGTAGCTACTCGTATATTTAAGACAAGAACATTTTTAATATAATTTTATCTAGTTTCTTAATTGGTATTTGTTTTTACAACATCTTCTAAAATAAGAAACGTGTAGGACATTTAAAATACATTGGAAAAATTCCTAAAAGATGAGAAATTATTAATAAAATCTATCTTTCCATCAATAATTTTTGTGCCAATTTCTGTTTGTTAAAGTTTTTACATACACGGTTGTTTACCAATTGTATAAAATATTCACGACGTTTTTTAGTAAGGCTAAACATGTTTTGGAGGATTTGCGATTATACTTGTGTTGAGTCGTCAAGGAAAACCTGTTTTTACGCCAAACGTTGCATCAATTGTGCGGTACGATGCTTGTTTGTTACATTGTATGATTATGGAAAACGCAAGCATTGTTTGCCAGAACAATGTTGTGTTACGTGCGATCTTCTCTCCATATCCCTATGGGAAAGCAACTAATCTAATTCTTTAATTCTCAAGAAAGAAAAGCTCGTTAATATAATTATAATTACTTACTCCCTCATGCTTCCTCCTTCCTTCCCCTCTTCTGAAAGGCCCTCCGAAGATGATATAGGCCTTGAGGGAAATTAATTTATATCCCCAGGGCTTCCTGTATGGAGTTAATGAAAAAAACTTTGACCTGGCTCTACGTAAAATAAAAATGGAAAGCATTTAATGGTTTGCTCCTCGACCTATTTTTTTTCCTGTGGCGAATTTTTCCTGGTGTTTATGAATGTAAAAAGTCATACTCCATTACGTTTTGACTGAGAGTTGTAACTAATTTTCCGATCCCTTAGCTCTCGTCACTTACTCCAGTTGGAGATAGTTCCACAACCTGTCCCCCACCTAACTTGAAGCTAGCGACCCCTCTGTCCTTATCCTATATTCCTCTTAACCTACTTTAATACCCAATAAAACTCTTCTATACTATCTCTAAGCAACTTCCGCATAAACATCTTTTAGGACTTAACTTAATGTGTAGAGTATATCTTTGTATTATATGTATAAGCTGTTTGTTTTTAATAAATACGTATATAAATAAAAAATAAACCGGTTCTGGTTTGGCATCAAAAAAAGCAATATTACTTCTTCACCAACCCAACCGTCCTCTCCTTCATCTCTTTCTTTCTCATTCCCTTCAGCCTCAAAACGTACCTACCTTAGTGTGGATGACATAGTCCCACTGGCTCCAACAATTGGGAATCTTGTACGGCAATAAGAAAACAGATAAAAACAGGAGTATATACCTGCTGTTGGGTTGGGTCAAAATTACTATTATTTAATGTGAATACAGCAGAAGAGTCATAACTACTCCCGTCTGGTGGCAGTGAGACTAGGACATTCCCAATTGGAGTATGTTGTGAGGCAGAAGAAGTGGGGAGGGGAAGGACTTGGGAAAGAGGAAGGTGGGGAAGTAATATTTTAAGCAACGTTTCATTCTGATTGGTGGTCTTACATCAGGGTAATGCTGAGAGTATCTTCTACTCTGAGACGTGACGCAAGTGTACTATATATTATTATTAATTAATTCATTTTGAAATAACACAAACAAATCAAATATAATGTGATCATGTACTCTGTAAACAACATAATCCCATTTGTACCATAATTAACTCTTCTTCTGAAATTAAATATCTCGGTGTGATCATTGAAGTGGAATAGTCACACTTCAGAGCTAGTGAAAAGAATATGTAAATAAATGTAAATATATTTTTGTTGGGTTAAGAAATATTTTAAATGCAAAAATAATGAAAAATGTGTACTATGTCCTTGTCCATTCTTTACTTATCTACGGAATTATAGGTTGGGGAGGATCTTACAAAAACAATCTAATCTCAGTCAAAGTTTCGCAAAGAATCATCATTAAAAAAATATTTAAAAAAAATTCTACCTTCTCAACAGAATCACTTTTTAAAATTTTTCCAGTACCAAATGTCGATGACATATTCAAGTAAGATTCCATCATAAAATAGTGTAAAGAAAAAAATAACAAAGAATATCAAGAATTTTACAAACTAATGAGAAATGGAAACCAATTTATAACACCGAATTTTAAAACAACTCAAATGCAAAATCATTATATTTTCCAAGCCATAAAAAACTATGATAACTTCCCTTCTGAATTACGCTGTATCATCAACCAATCAGAGCAATTAAATAAAATTAAACAATTTTTCCAAAAAAAACTTACAGTAAAACGTAAATATTTTATACAAAACATATCATAACTTACAACCTAAGTAAGAATGGTGGTTCCCTTATCAGGCACAAGAGCTCCTCTTTTCTGATAAGGTATACCTACATGAACAAAACTACTTTTATTATAATGTTTTGTAAAACATATTTGCATATATATTGCTTATATGTAGATCATATTTTTTCCAAATTAATAAATTACTTTGTTTTTACCACTATAATTGATTATAAAAAACCGACATGTTTCGTAAGCCAAGCTTACTTCATCAGGGTTTTAATAATACTACTGTAGTAAGCTTGGCTTACGAAACTTGTCGGTTTTTTATAATCAATTTTAGTGGTAAAAACAAAGTAATTTATTAATTTGAATTAAAATGGTGCAACAAAATAAGTTTGCTGTTTTAGAAGAAGTCATATTTTTTTATATTACAATAAAAAAAAAAAAAAAATTATTTGCACACGCCGGGATTTGAACCCGCTACCTTCGGATTGCTAGTCTATATCCTTACTCCTCGACCACGGAGGAAGGAATTTCATTTACCTACACATTATGTTTCTTCCATGTATAGGTTGCCATGAGTGAGATTGGCCACACAACGTACCCCGATCTCACAATATACCATAGTCCCACCGGCTCCTGGCAGTTGGAACTTTGTGCAGTACACATTCATACAAAAAATAAATAAAAAAATCTACCTATTCCAATGAGTAAAAAAGATAAGAGTTGCACACATTTATCAAAAGAAGCGATCCGGGGAATTACGGCTAAGGGTGGCGTTAATATGTTGTTCGGGTAGTCTCAGTAGTCCATTGTAAAATGTTGGTTGTGGATATAGGTAGCTGTCCCATTATCTCGGATGATTATTTTTGTTTATTTATTTATTTAAGAAGTCTTTCCGCTGTGGTGTGTGTCAGTATTCTGGTGTTGTCAGTCAACCGTCTGGGGCAGATCCAAATCATCTGCTGTCATCTTAAAATACCCTCTGCAGAAGCCGGTAACCTTGTGCCGTTCATCTACAAACGAATTTAATTCAACAACATTGGTCGGATATCCTCGCAAATAAACTTTTACAGATAGGTTGGTATCTAGGTATATGTTTTGTTTGAAGATCTGTGTAAAACACAGTGTGCATGTATTTTGTTTATATATTTACCATTATAAGATTATTTCTACTCCAATGTAAAACATGGGCCCCTTCAAAAATCAATCAATAAATCATCAAAAATATAATAACGATTTGACAGCAATAAAATTAGGTACGGTTAACGGGACATAATTTTATGGGTGCGAAAAAACGATAGTTACACAGCCGAAAATCATTTAAAAAAAGAACGTTTTCCACACGAATAGCAATAAATTGTACGGGGTTCTCTTCGTAACATCAAAAATCAAACCAAAGGATAAGTTCGCATAGAACAAACAATAAATCTAGTGAACGTTGCAAATTCAAAAATTCGCCGGAAATCAAAGTGTTGCCATATAAAAAAAAAAATCAGTGTGGAATTTTACAAAATTAAGGGAACATAATCGGAGACGGGACATTTTCATGTAGTGACGTCACGAGCTCAAATTATGGATTTATTCATTTAAAAAAAAAACTATATATTTCTAAAAATTTTTACTAACATTTTCGTAATCTTAGTAAAAAAATCTATCCACACGATTTTTTCCAAGTCGTAATGAAATCCATGCAAGTGGCCTATTGTAAGAAAACCCATATAATTGAATAAATTCATCATCAATAAAATTCTTGTAGACCATCCCTATCCCCCTCCCCAATATGTTATGTATATAACCCGTAGGTTAAGAATAATTTATACCAGTCTGAAGATGGCTTTAACAAGCTGAAATCGGTTACGGTCAAATAAATTAAAATTGAAATAAGTTTAATATTTATTATATTATATTATTATGATGGAATTCCACCACGAATTGTCAGTTTAGAAATATTAGGTATGACTTTTTTATTGATAATACCTTTTATTTCATCCACTATTTTAGGATTCTCACAATTCCATCATGAATTAAGACTTTATTTTGGGAGGTAGGTATGGGTAATGCCGCACCGGGAATTAACCATTTATTGAATAACTAACATCTCTGACATAGGTCACCCCAAGTGATTCGTTACGTTTGGTGACTCAGCAAGGGTGCCCGTGTTCATGGCTTGAGCTTTGTCTAGGTCTTGACATTGGATGAAGTGGATACACTGAACCACAGAAGCCTTTTTTATATGAATACCGCACAAGAGTCCCAACTGCTCCGGTCTGGAGCCAGTGGAACTATGGCATCCCCAATTGTGGTATATAGTGAGGCTGAAGGTAGTTGGGAGGGAAAGGAGATAGGGAAGAGGAAGATGGGGAAGTACTTGGCTATTCAGATCTGGTCACCAAACACGGCTAAAGCCATTTCAAGCAACTTTTCAATCCTGAATGGTGCATGGTCTTACACCAGGGCGATACTGAGAGTCCACTCTGGAACGTGCCGCAAATATATTATATATTATTTTAAATGAAGAAATTGTGAAAATAACACAAATTAATTAAATAAAATGTATTTGCCGCGCCGGGATTCGATCCCGCGACCTTCGGAGTGCGAGTCAAGAGACATACCGCTGGACTACACCAGCCTACTCACCCCATACATCCTTTTCCTTTCCAGAACGTAGATACTATCTTTCTTTTCCTTAAAAAAAATAAACACAGCATCCCCAAAGATGACATACACACAAAGAGAATTTATTTCCCTTAGAGCCTCCTGTGCGGAGCCAATGTGAAAAAAGGCTTTAAAAATTAGAAAAAAATATATATGTATTGAAAAATATTTTTCGTGCCACCGTTTGACGACGCCATATGATATGAGACAGACTACAATATACTAGGTGCTTAATACCTTCTGACGCTCATTCTCATTAAACGTAATATCTGTCAGAAATATTATATGGCGCCGTCAATAAAAACTTCCTGTCGCGATCCTTATAGAAATATACGGGAGCCATAGCCTACTTAGGTACTTTTCTGAGAGCTTCACATTTGTGTTTTGTTTGTTCAAATAAAATTATTGTATTCGGTTTCTGAGAAAAGTACCCGTATTAAAAATATTGCTGAAATGGTTAGCCGAACTCTTGAGTGTGATTAAAATTATTTGAAGGGGCGATAAACCGAAATATAATGGATGAAGAGAGAAGTAGGTTCTTACCAATGCAAATAATATACCTACCCTCGTATTTAAATAAGCTACTTGTGTACTAATAGTGTTCTTGGTTAGTTTCCTATTAAGGTGAAGCATATATAGGTATTTAATTAATAACTGATAACTTTGTATAAACTACTTTTTAATAAACAATATGGACATGTTTCAATAACAATGTTATCTTCTTCAGGATATGTTAATATTATTATTGATTGTTTTTGAAACATGTCGAAATTGTTTATTAAAAAGTGGTTTATACAAAGTTATCAGTTATTAATTAAATAATAAATAATGCCACAAAGTTATTTTGCAAAGATTGAAGAAGCATATATAGGTAGTTTATTTTCGTATTAAGTAGGTAGGTACCTAATCTGGGGGGAGGTTAGGGGATTATTTGTTTAGGTAGAACCAACACATCTGCCATAGGTCACCCCAAGTTGTTCGCTACGTTTTGTGACTTAACAGGAGTGCCTAGGTTCGTGGAGTGAGATTTGTACGGGTCTTGGCAGCGGATGCGTCTATCATCCATCTGCGGGGCAGGCTGGACCACAGCAGGACTCTATCCGAACATCGCCTTGCACCACGTGGAACGGATGTATTCACATGTCTGTCACTCCTGGACATACTGACCCCCAGATTCCTACTTAGATACCCTTCAAACCTGTTGCCCTCCCAGAAATTTTTCTCTTTCCTTTTCTAAAAATAATTTCCACACAGCATCCCCAAAAATGATACAGGCCCATTTAGGCCAGTAATTATTTTACTCAGGGCCTCCTGTGTGGAACTAATATAAAAAAAGTAGCTATGCCCCCGACTATGCACATAGATAGTATGGTTTGTAAATCATCCTTGTAGGTATAGGTCTCGCAAGTTAAGTTGACTTCATCACAGTACCTACTCACACAGATGCAAAACTTTCACACAGCGTGTTTCGTTTTGGGCTTTAAAAAAAAACAATTAATGATTATTTCACAATTGAGAATTCGAAGTCAAAGCGTTTTAAAGTCGGTCATATAAAACTTATTTTGTTTTACAACATCTTTTTTGAAATACTGAAGATTATCAATTTTTTTTTCTAAACTAAGTAAATGTGATAATTTTCAGGATTGAATTCAAATGGGTAGGTATTCATAAAAAGAGACAATGGTATTGCTAATAATTCTTAGCCATTTATTTAAGAATACTGTAAATAACAAACTTCCATTGGTAATGACCCTAATTCACGTAAATTACGGCAATCGAAATTTATAGGTAGATACTTGTTTTTCGGTGTACTGTGAATGTATGTCTCATCAGAATACACAATTGGACGTCCGTCATTCCTGTATTCTTCTAATTTAGTGGAATATGTGGTACGTTTAAGTCGGATATCATTTTTTTCAATAAGCAACTTTCGATTTGTTTCCGTCTTTCTCCATCGAAAACCCAAATTGTGAACAACTTTCCTTAACGTAGTTATAAACCCTGCGTAGTCGATGTCTCCTTTCAAAGGTTAAAAACACTCTATGAATCTTTTTCATCGTTGGCAAAGATTTATGAACTAAATGAAAATCATAGACACATCTTCTAATAACTTCCTTATCGAAATCATCTACATCTGATTTGGTTGATAGTCAGCGTCGTTTTTTCCATGGTGTGCTGAATGTTGGTCGTTGAGTTGACGATGATGACGGTTGTGTTTCTGCTTCCTTTGCCACTCCAGTTACGATACCTACGTCGAATACTAGTCTGCGATACTCCAGTTGCCTCAGACGTCAAATCATATAAGTCATTCATGCTTAAAAATTGGTCACCGTTTTTTATATTAGGCATAAAATTATTAAACACGCGGAATAAAATTTCGCGACTTTGTCCATTCAGTGATTTGCCACGTCCCGTTTAGAAACAGGACTCAATGATGTCGAAATAAATATTACACTTGCACACTTTAAAAACACTCTGTAAATCTACTAATAAAGATTCGAATTAAAAATAATGAAAACTATTTATTATTTCAAATTTAAAAATTAATAATTATTTCACTTGCGATATGTAGGTGCACGTATATTTAAATCAAATTACGAACTGAATGAATAGGACACCCCATAAGTGCAGTCCGTAAGGGTGTCGTTAAAACTTGCCTCTCTTCTAACTAGTTACAATAAGTGAGCGTAAGCAAGACAGAGAACTTTATCTATTAGTGGGCTTCGCTGGACGTTCACACAGATAGACCAATACATCAATTCTAAGCATTTTTATTGTGCTCATCTTTCGTTGCGTTACCTATACCTACCCACAAGGGACTTAACAGTTTTTCAGAACAAAAAGCTTCAAACTCAAAAAAATTGAGTGTGGAAATTAATCTTAAAAAAAAAATTTATAGGTGCCGAGATTTTCTTTGTCATACAAAAAGGAGAATGTGTAAACAATAGAGTCACATGTATAACAAAATTATAACTTGATAATATTTTAAAAGGTTCTACTACCAGCGGAAAATTTTGCTTTTGCAATGACGGAGGAGTTACCTATTCAGAGGAATCAAACCAACACTAAGGTTCGTTCATTTCAACTGATGTCTGAGTGGGAACCCAGAAACCTCTGGTGGGAATAGACCGGTCATCTTCTGAGTTGGCATCGCGTTTGGGTCCCACCCAAGCTTCGTGAGTTCAATTCCTCGGCTGGTCAATCAGTAGCGACATTTTCCGCTACAGTGGTGGTATTAGAAGATTTTCAAATATTGTCGGGTTATTCGTAACCCGGGAATCTTTGTCTTTTAAAAAAAAAAAACACAATATCACGAAAAGCAACTGAACGAAAGATTCATAGAAAATAAAGAAATACGATAAGTTTATACAGCTTCGTATTTCTTTCATTTTTCCGTATTTTAACAACCTACCAATCTAAGCACAAGGCACAGGGGAGGTTTTGTTCGCACATTGTGCGTCGTTGTAGGTTTTCGGGTGGACCTTTCACTGGGTTAGGGGTGCGGGGGATGAAAGTGGGCTGAAAAGGGTGGGAGTAGGGTGGGCGCTCGGTGTTGCTATCGATTGAGCGTATTTCCCGACGACCTCTGTTGGTTATACCTTCCACTTCTGCCTAGCTGGTTTGCCCGGAGCGGAGAATTATTGAGGAGAAGAAAAGCCTGCTTTATAAACACGTTAGCGCTATGAAAGCGTGTTGGATTTATATTTCGAAATATTTATGGGTTACTTTTAAATCAACTTGCGGTATTTTAAAGGGTGTGCAAATAATTTATCCGCTTTTTTACACTTAGGTAAAATAGAAAATCTTATATTTGAAAAAATTGTTTTACCTTAACATGATGTGGGTATATAAGTAAATAGTAAAGCTGATGGATAATCAAAAATACTAATTTCGGTTGTGTGTCTGTGATTCACAAAGATATTGAAGTAATTCCAGTGCAATGAACTCTAGATGGTCTTGAAATTGTTTTTAATTTAAAAAAATCTTCAATTTTAAATTTTTAACTATTTAATTAAACAAATTCAGACAAACGATAAAGTACCTACCTATAATATAATATTTTACCAGATTTTTTTTATTGTATATTGTAAATTGTTTTGAAAATAAATAGATTTTGAGTATAGGTTCAAAGTTATTATGATATTTTAAATTTAAGTGGGAGTGTTGAGTAAAGATAAATTTAAAGATTTTTTTTCTCTTTTAAAGAAAGGCGAGTATTCCCGGGTTACGAATAACCCGACAATATTTGAAAATCTCCTACTACCATCACAGTAAGCCGATCTACCACAGTATGCCACAGTATATCCCTCGATCATCTGATTCATTATGTGAAGTGTATTTTGTTTAAAGTAATCATTAATTTAGAAAGAAATCTAACTCAGTTTTATTGAAATATATTAGCCCGATTAGAAAATGCGGTCACCATGGTTATGGTCCACGTGAAATGGTTCCAGTCTTTCTTCAGAAAATGGTCACCGTGGATACGGTGCACGTGAAATGATTCCAATATTCCTTTAGAAATTGGTCGCCATGAATAATATGGTCCACGTGAAATGGTTCTAGTCTTTCTTTAGAAAATGGTCACCATGGATATGGTCCACGTCGTTTCTATTTTTTTTTTATATAAGTGAAGAATTTCAAAATTAAAAGCAACCCCCGACACAAAAAGAGCTGATGACTTTGAAACGCCTCAGCAGATTTTCATGAATTGTTTGACTTTGTGTGTCTGTCTGTCTGTCTGTGTGTCTGTCTGTGACATCGTAGCTCCTAAACGAATAGACCAATTATGATGCGTTTTTTGTTTGTTTAAAAGCTGACGCGATCGAGATGTAGCTAAGAACCATCTCGATCGCGTCAGCTTTAAAGTAACAAAAAAACGAATCATAATTGGTCCATTCGTTTAGGAGCTACGATGTCAACGACAGACACACAGACAGACAGACAGACAGACACACAAATTCAAACTTATAACACCGCCCCTTGCGTCGGGGGTTAAAAATGATCGTGAAACATTTAAATATTTATGCCTGAGCTTCGCAAAATAAAATAAAACACGCGTTTTGGCAATTAAACGTGTTAAACGGGAATTTAAACCTTATCGCCATCGACATAAGGAGTGTTATTGTTAGCGGTCTGATGCCGAATTTTACACGTTTAGTGGATCAACTAAAGTGTTATTTAATTGTCTACGTCCTACCTAGCTTTTTACTTTCTATAAACCCAACTAAGAAGGTAGGTACCTAGCCACGATAAACAATCTTAATCCATTATATTGTTTCTTCGTCCCTTCTTTCCTAATGACTAAGGAAGCCGACACTAATGAATGTAATTAAGGGAGTTTGGGTTAATGTGGATTTGTCTAACATTTTATTTAGCACCTTGCTTCGTAGAGTGATTAATTGGACACCAACCCTAATAATTATTAAAAAGGTGGATTGACAGATTGAATAGACGCATAGACGGGTTGGAAGTTATAACATGGCACCTATCTACCTACTGTGAAGTTCGTACCTACCTAGTTATTGGGTATCTGAACATATCAAATTTTGACAGAGTCCAAGAGCGCTATGGCATCTACAATTGGGGTATGTTAAGGCTGAAGAAAGTGGGGAGGGGAAGGAGATGGGAAAGAGGAAGATGGGGAAGCACTTGGTCATTCTGATCTGGTCACCAAATACAGTTATAGCTGTTTCAAACAATCTTTCAATTCTGAATGGTGGTCTTACAAAAATTTTAAAAATAAGCCCGTGTAATACCTGCTAAACCACCACACTTGGCGAACCCCTTGTGGTGACCTACATCAGAGGTGGTTTGTTTCGGAGCAGCGATAATTTTATATACCTAGAGCTATTTCAAGAAAAAAATTGTTTCATGAATTATGGTCTCTCTCAATGACGATATCGAGCATAGACTTATTTCAATCTTGACTGCACAAAAATATCTACCTATTACCTACTCATTTAAATAAGCAGGCCATCTACAAACAAACTCTTTTATTAAGAAGTTGTTAGTTAAATAAAAGTTCGATTTTTTTACTTATACGAGTACAGTCTGAGAAAATTAATATCGTGAATTTTGATGTGTCTCAGATTAGATTGATGTTTGGATCGGTATCCATGTAAGGTGGGTGGAGCATGGAAGGCCATGCTCTTTGTAAGGCCAATTATCAAAAAGTCGTAGTTATTGCCATGCGATAATTCCTTCAATAATAATACAAATTCCTTCTACTCACACTAACATCCATCAAGGTGTCTTTCAATCAAGGACACAGACGCGGCTAGATACGTGCCTAATTTATAGAATATATCTTTCAAATTAATCTAAATGTGTGAGTTTCTATTAGTGCATTCAGTCGTTTGCAGATTTTTGCACCTTTAACATAATGCAAGGCGTCGAATCCCAACCCGCACCTGCTCAGTTTGTGAATCAGCTCAATAATGGTGGAATACGAGTGGTGGAACGAAAAAAACACTTAACATCTTAAATAATAAATAAAATCTACATTAGCGAACCATTTAATATCTTATAGTTGTACACATCAGACAACATTGAAAAGATACAACGGAAGTTTCTAAGGTTCATAAACTATAAATTGCGTATTCCTATCCTAAACATTGGTTACAATTACCTCCTAGATAAAATGTCTCTATTGAGACTTTCAGAAAGAAGAATAAGCACAGATTTAATACTGTTACATAAAAAACAGCATTACAAAATTGACTGTTCTGAATTACTTCAATTTATCAATATCCATGTTCCCAAAAAATCATGTCGACATTTATTACCCTTTTACTTCAATAACACCAGGACACTAGCTTATCAAAATTCTCCGTTTCCGAGACTTCACAGTCTCGGAAATAAATATTCTAATCTAAGTGATACATTTCATCTTAAAACTAATCAGTATAAATGTTGTATATTCCATCACTTTTATTATTCTAGACACAAATAGACTTACATAATTTCTGCAATTTTTGTTTATATTGAATGTGAGACTTCTTATCATTTTTATCTACATATATGTACTTTTTATTTTATTATGTGGTTTTGTTGTTACATTGTATTACCTACGTATTTTCTTTTCTCATTGTATTATATTTTCTTCATTTTTTTTATACTCAAACTATAATGTAAAAGCCCATCAGGGCGTGTAATAAATAAATAAATATACTTACTACATGACGGCCTCCGCGTTTGAGCGTAAGCTACGAATCCGGAGGTGACGGGGTTATATCAAAATGCGTTGAAATAAAATAATGTATACAGCCTCGTGTGCTAATAAAGTTTTAAAAGATTTTAGATTATTTTCTAAGGAATTTAATCTACCTATATAATAAAAATTTATCCGAAAATGGATTCTTTATGGAAAATAGTAGGAGATTTTACACATGAAAGTATTTTTTTGAGACCTGATACTTTTTTCCCAGACTTACAAAAATACTTCAGTGATCATTTGAGAGTTGAAGGTAGAAGAGTAGAAGGCATTTGAGAGTTGTTTTTACAGGTTGATTTCGTAAAAGCCTGTAAAAGGCCCTTTTTACGTATTGCTTATTATAATAACAAGGAAACTTAAAATCGGTTGCACGGAACCAAGCGACGAGAAGTCGACGTCCACACGCCACCGTGGCGTGGCGTTGGACGTCGCACGATGTACGTAGGTAATGCAAATTGTGCATATATAGTCCTTATGTGGACGGCGTAAGGTTAATTACTCAAATACAAATTCATTGAACGCCCCCAATTTTGATTCATGCCGAACACAACAACGCGAAATAGCATTTGTTATAATTCGCATGGCTTCGTCTTAAATGAATTAAGTGTCTAAGATAATTTGGTATCAATTTTTTTTGCTCGTCTTGTCACTATTTAAGAGGCGGGAATGAGTACCGCCGCCCCGGGAGCCTTTATTGGATAACCAACACCTCTGCCAAAGGTCACCTCAAGTGGTTTGCTACGAGGGGAGCCCGTGTTCATGGGGCGAGGTTTGTCTAGGTCTTGGAGGCGGATGACCGTGACACACTGAACCCCAGATTCCTACCCACCCCTTAAACCCTTTTCCTTCCCAAAACTCTTCTCTCCTCCCTTTCCTTAAAAAACCCTCCACACAGCATCCCCAAAGATGACACAGATCCTGAGGGAAATTATTTTCCTCAGGGTCTCCCGTGTGGAGCTCATGTAAAAAAAATATATCGAAATTTTTAGTCTTATAAACCTGATAGCATTTTTATGTAGCACAAGTATCTACATGCCGAAAATGAATTTCATTTAAAATTTGTAGGTAAGTAGGTAGGTAGGTATCTACCTATTGTTTTACACGAATCGATAAAAGCTATAAAATAACGGCACCCGATAATGCGAAGAGTCGATCCAATCCAAGTCATCGCAGCATCTAATTTCCTCCTTCGCTCGGAATCTGGGGAATATTTAGATTACAAATCGCTGTGGTGGTGAGGCACCCCTCTCTCCCCTCACCGCCGCCGTATTATATCCTCCCGCGCGCTGGAAATAAGGGGAAGGAAGGCGCCACAAGACAAGGGGAAATGGTGACACTTCTGATGTCTCAAGAAAAAATGTGATAAATTGGAGTGTAACCACCCAGAGTCATTATTTTCTTTAATTTGGGAATCAAAACATGATACAAAAATAATGTGAGGTGGACATGTAAAGTAGGGCATTGGGTCATTGGCCTAATTATTGTCATGCATTTAACTAACTGATTCTTTGGTATATTTCAGGTAGGTAAGTATCATTTATTTTAATGTAGGAATAAACAATATAAAAAATGTAACTACCTAGGTACCCACCTTTTGGGGAAGCCGTAGTCCCACAGGTTCCGAGTTCATAGGTACAAAATTATGTAGGCACCTAGATAATTAATTAGATATAGGTATAAATTAAGAAAAACAAGAAAGGCATTGATTTTAGATTTTCACCACCGTAATTTTGTTATTTATTTTTGGGGTGTTATACTTAGATACTAAAACAAAAAAAAATCGTTAACGCAAGGAGGAACTTTATCACAATGCCTTTATTTTGGTTATTTATTTTTGGGGTGCTATGCCTGTTGTGCTACCTCATTTTGCCAACGTTTTGGACAGCGTTACAGTGTCCATCATCAGGGCAGATGTGTGATGATGGACACTGTAACGCTGTCCAAAACGTTGGCAAAATGAGGTAGCGCAACAGGCATAGCACCCCAAAAATAAATAAGCAAAATAAAGGCATTGCGATAAAGTTACAGTGTCCATAATCAGGGCAGATGTGTGATGATGGACACTGTAACGCTGTTCGAAACGTTGGCTAAAAAAGGAGGTAGCGCATCATAACACGGCTTAACACCCCAAAAATAAACGCATTGTGATAAAGTTCCTCCTTGCGGTAACGATTTTTTTTATGTGTTGTAGAGTTTTTTAAGATTACGCTGAAAATAACCAATCTCTGATAAGAGAGGGCACCACAAAAGAAGAAAACGTGTACTTTTTATAAACAAAAGAAATTTGAAGTTAGATAGATACTTTAAGAATTTTAGTTATTTAAGAACCTCTAAAATACGATATCTTTTATATTATCTCCACACCACAGGAGGCCTTGAGAAAAATAATTTCCCTCAGGGCCCTTGTCATCTTAGGGGATGCTATGTGGAGGGTTTTTTTTAAGGAAAGGAAGTTTTGGGAAGGAAAAGGTACCTATAAAGAGTGGATAGGAACTGGGGCTCAGGATGTCGTGTGACGGACGTACAAATCCATCCCTCCAACCAGTCTCTCGCGATTTGGTATACCACGCAGGATGTCGTGTGACGGACGTACAATCCATCCCTCAAACCAGTCTCTCGCGATTTGGCATACCACGCAGGTGGTGGGCAAACGCATCTGCCGCCAACCTCTAAACGAATCTCACCGCATGAACCAGGGCACCTCTGCTAAGTCACCAAATGGGTAGAGAACTACTTGCATGGGGTGCCCTGTTGCAGAGGTATTGGTTATCCAATACGAATAAAATGAATGTCATTAGTAGAAAAGATTTGGTTGAAATTTCGGAATAAAAAAGTGGAAATAAATTAAGTAAATGAAAAAAAATGGAAGAAAATACAATGGTGTTTAAACAGCGCCTATCTACTAAGGAACGCTTCGTGTCTTTACTTGTCTAATTAGATATCTACAACTGTGGCGGAAAGCGACCTCCCCACCCCCACTTCTACACCCCCTTCATAAACCGCCGCACATCGCTCGAAATAAGAGGAAAGGAGACGCAACAAGACGAGGAGATAATAACACCCAAACGTCAGTTTCAATCCCGATACAAAAATACAGCCATTATAATATTGTGATCCGACCTGTCAACGAGCCGTCCCGCCTAAAATGGTGCGCGCGCAGACAGAGGCAGACAAAACTATAGTGATGTGTGGAAGAGAGACGGGGGAAATGAGGATGCAAGGGACGGTCATTGATTGGGTGTCAGTTTCAGTTGACATGGCAACAGTTGCAGGCCGACCAATCGGAGCGAAGGGGAGGAGCTAAGACCAGGGGCGGTGCGGGACGTAGGAAAAGCGGTGTTAAATTAGAATCTTGGAATAAATAACATTTCAGGGCTGAGCCAAGCCGGAAAATTATTGATATGGCAAATTAATTAGTCAGGGTAACGAACTTAACAACAGATTTAAAATATCTCAGTTTTTGTTAACCGTATGTTTTTGGCTAAAGACTGATGAATGAAGTAGGTAGGTATTACAAAAAATGTGGAAGATCTTTAAATTTTAGTTTATTAAAAAAAATATATCAGTTGTTTTTCCTTTTTGATGCGTGTATTGGGTAGTTAGGCAGCTCTTTTTTACACAAAAATGTAGTAAGCAGACAAAAATTATACATCAAGAGAAAATTCCCAAAACATAAAAAATAACAAGCTAGTTATACATTTGGTACACCTACACATTTTTTTAAGTACCTAGTTGGGAAGGTTGTTTAACAATGTGAATTACCGGAAGTACAAGATCTTACATAATTTAGATATCTATATAGGTAGGTATTTTTAAATTATTGGCAGAAAATTATTGAGATCATCGTTTTTAAAAAAATCCGTAGTTACCTAATAAAAATTTTGCGAATCTGAATGTTGATGTGGATTTGGATATAATATCCTGTACCTATACTTTCTGCCTATTTGATTCTGTTTATTTTCTGCCAGTACAGAATAGTATAAATATTTTTTTATCTAGTACAATAGTCCTGAGTATTTTCTGCCTGAGTACCCATAAATAAAACAATATATGTACATCTCAACACAGCATTGTGCATCTAGTATCTACCTATTTATAATTTTATCCACAATTTGTTATAATAGTTTGTCTACTTCTTAGTTGGAAGAAAAATTCTATAAATATATTACAGCGCTCTTGAGGTGATTTTTCGCAAAAATAGCTCTGTACAAATCATCCAAATATTAATATTATTGATTTTTCTAAAAAAAATCTACAATTAAATATACCTAAAACCATTTATGAATATTGGTAGTCATTATAAAATTAAATTAAATTATGTTTCAATTTTAAAATATTTATTCATTTTTTAACGTACCCGCCTTCTTATTGTAAAAAAAGTGATAGTTTCAAATTATCACCATAAACACGTTGATCCATTCCAATAATCTCATTTTGTGTGAACCCTGCCCCCGCAGTAAAGGCGTGGCCTCACATAGAAGGGGGTAGCTGGTAGCATCGAACAGCCCGCACAGCCGAGACCGCGGATAGGGGGGCAGAGGGGGGCAGGGGGCAAGTCGCGCGTCAGTACCTCGCCACGCCGCGACTTCGACGGTCACCGGTCGCCCCACTCTCCTCCGAGCACCGCTCTAACCCGACTCGATCTAACCCGATACCGCGTATCATCACAACCTCATCACGGTCTTGTCACCGCCAAACATTCATACCGACATATATATATACTTATGACAATTATTGATTAGTCGACAATATTTTATGCAATTAATTATTGCATCTTATGTTAAGTTTTAAATCAGTGTTTAATTTAGTTTTGTGCTTTATTTCGAACGTGATTTTTAATAGGTGTCGTCTGCCTATGACTCTCACATAATGTCTACGTATATGCAACTCTAGAATAAAGCTGTTGAAGTCATCAGGAATGTTTTGGTTGTAAAAACAAAAGACAACTAGTGACGTTTTAAAACAGCGCAAAATAGTACCGTTTATCTCAATTTGCGTTAGACTGAACTGACAATTTGTGCTCATAGTTGAATTAATATTCTGACTGACAATGTGCGATGCGATATAATTGACACTTTGGCTTTGCAAGCTGTCAAGTAGCAATTTTTAACACCACTGCATAAAGTAAGGAAGGTTAATTTGTTACTATCGGCAAAAAGCTGGAGAGCAGCGCTTCCTGCGGCCGCCCTTGAGTGCAGGGCTGGAGTTATCGTAAACGGTGGCCCTTCACAGGGCGGCGGAAGGCTCCGAGGTGGAGTGCGTAGGCAGGGACATAGCGTCCTTCAAGGAGGGCGTGCTGAGCTGGGCGCCCTGGGCAGGCGTCGTGGCGGGCGCGGGAGGGCTGGGCGGCGCCCTCCCGCTGCCCACGCTCAGCTTCACAGTCGCCCAGGTCGCCACCGTCTGCGAGACCCTCGAAGAATCCGGAGACATCGAACGTCTAGCCAGGTTCCTCTGGTCACTCCCGGTCGCACATCCAAACGTCGCGGAACTAGACAGAAGCGAAGCAGTCCTCAGAGCAAGAGCTATAGTCTCCTTCCACAGCGGAAACTTTAGAGATTTATATTCCATCTTAGAACATCACAGATTCACTAAAGATTCTCATGGAAAGCTTCAAGCTATGTGGTTGGAAGCTCACTATCAAGAAGCTGAAAGATTGAGAGGAAGGCCTCTCGGACCCGTTGACAAATACAGGGTCAGGAAGAAATTCCCCCTGCCCAGGACTATCTGGGATGGGGAACAGAAGACGCATTGCTTCAAGGAGAGGACAAGGAGTCTGCTGAGGGAGTGGTACCTGCAGGATCCCTACCCGAACCCGACCAAGAAGAGGGAGCTAGCTCAGGCCACGGGGCTGACTCCCACCCAGGTGGGGAACTGGTTCAAGAACAGGAGACAGAGGGACAGAGCGGCTGCAGCTAAAAATAGGTTAGTCTTATTTTAGATTTAACAATCCATTATTGTACAAATGTTACGCTGATCTTTAACAAGGTGATACACGAAAAGAAGCACATATTACCTACTGCATTAATGATAGCCTTCATCACCTTCATCATAATCGTTGATAAAGCCATTATATGTATTTGTCGAATTATAACCTATTTACAGTGCATTATCTTGCTAAAATTAGAAAGGCATTCCAAGAGAAAATCCTTTAACGACTGCTACCTACATAAGTTTCAACATATTGTCATTATTAATTAATAATGACAGAACATAATGTATTGTGATTTAAGGATACTTAACAAATTCAGCGTTGTTAATGTTTAAATATTACATAGGTATTAGGTAGCTATTCCTTTACAAAAAGAAAATATTCTATGTCTTTTCATGCCACGATATTTAGTTTATACTTTCCAAAACAAACGGTATAGAATATCTATAGGCTTACCAATTATTAGATATTTACATTTATATCAAGGAATCAACACCTTTGTTCGCAATAATTAAAAATCATCATTCTTAAAATCCAAATACCATTAGGAACGTGCCGGCACTATAAAACCCCCATTCAACAGAGAAATAATACGATTAATTATGATATTGAATATGAATTACGAAAGTTAATTAAGATTTGCCCAGCTAGATACGTTATTATTCTCAATGTCGAACAAAGCATCAAAATCGAAAATCAATGAAATAATTAGACGACTTCTCTTTTATGGATTTGTGAATCCATTAATTACTCAGGTGTATTTGGATGAAGATAATATCTGATCTTTGATATTGATTGAGCAATTGAGCGTTGAAACATATGGGGAATGATTAATAGCTATATCTCCGGTTCATATGAACTATGAATATAGAACGCGTAGGTACCGCAAAGCTGTATTTCATACAATGGTAATATTATTGAACCGATTCTCTACCGTTAGCCTATAATGCCTAAATCACAATATGCTTTATACCTAAATGTTTTATCTACTTTCTTTCTTGCTATTTACCTCGTTAGTTTATTGCCGTAAATCATTCCAAGTGGTTCGCTACTTTCGGTGATTTAGCAGGGGTACGCGGGTTTATGGGGTAAAGTTTGTCTAGATTGAGGCGGAGAATACATTTGCCGACCCACTGCGTGGTGGGCCGGTTCGGGTGAGTTTTGTTGAGGGAGATACCAACCGGACGCACTCCCGCGTGTGAAGCAATATCACAAATATTACCTAATCACTCATTTACTTACTCACATCTTTTAAAGACATCTGGAATTAGTTGGAAAAATGATTGAATATTTATGATTAGATGAAAAAATGATTTAATATTTGTGATTGTTATGATTTTTGAATATCCCTAATAAGCTTGAAGTGAAATGACCCAAAACTGTGCTATACAAATATAAGGTTATTATTAACTACTTATGCTTTTTTTATTTGTACCACCAGAAAAGCTTTTAAAAATCTATGTGTAAATACCTACTTACCTATATAAAAATCCTGTGTCACAGTGTTTGTAGTCGCACTCCGAAACGGCTCGACCGGTTTTTGTGATTTTTTTTATGTAAGTAGGTATATTTGATGGGTATGAGAATACGCCAAGTGATTAGGGTGTCCCTATCCAGATTTTTTTTTCTATTTTATTGACATTTATTTTGTATATTTTTTTGCCATAAAAAAATACCTATAACCCCAAATTTTCGCCCTCTTCCCCCACCTTCCCATTTTTAGTCACGTTTTTAGTATTTTTTGTGTGAACAAATTTAACCGTCGTTCGTATTTCAAACAGAACTATTAACTATGTAGAAATAATTTATACGGCAGAACAACGTTTGCCAGGTCCGTTAGTATACATATAGATTTTAAAAAGCTTTCCTGGTCATCCCCTCAAATATAATTTGAGGGTTTGTCTGGATTTTACTTTGATGGATTATCGAATGTTGGGTTTATTAAATTAACTCTGAAATTAATACCAATTGCAAAACACCTCAATCAGCCGGGAATTTCACCTCACACCTTCAATAGTCCTCACCTTATAACTCACTTCGGTCGATAAAACAGAAGTTAAATAATAGTTCTTTATTCCAGAATGTGGGGAGGATAGTGCAATCCCACACGTCCCATATAGTTATACATATTCATATATTTACACAGCAAAGAAACAAGTAGGTAGGTACATAAATAGAAGAAAAAAAACATTATTATGCAGGGCGTGGTCTTGAGTGAGCTCGGGCCCAACGCTCACACAGGAGTGGCGCTTGGTGCTCTCAAAATCTCTCACTGAAAGTTGTTATAGTTAATTTTAGAATTTTCGTGGAAAGAACGTTACAGAGTTTCTCAAATTATAATTTCTCGAATACGTGACTTTATTATAATAATAATAGGGACCCCGACGAAGTTTCTTGTCTAACCTGCCGTAGGTATCTCTTGTATGGAATTAATAATTTCTTCAAATTAAAACTGTTTACCGGCAGTGGTCAATGACTGGGATAATATAGAATAGATTTCTCTGATTGTGAGTTTTCTTTACATACACAAATGTTTGCATCCGTCGGATATCGAACTTACCCAGATAAGTTTACCTCTACATATTTAAATTAAAGTCCTCCGATGCGTCTGTCTGTCTGTTCGCGATAAACTCATAAACAACAGAACGGATTATCATGCAGTTTTCACCAATAGACAGAGTGATTCGTGAGGAAGGATAAGGTAGATATATAATTAGTCAAGGTTTTGTGTAAATCGGTCGAAATATACCTATAATATTAGGAGAATGTTTGTTTGTGGTGAACGAGCGGGCGGTGTGGATTTGATTTGTATGCAAATTAACAGATGAAGGTGGTTATAAAGGTTAGATAACCATCCAGTAGATGGTGTTTTGTTTCGTTAGCCACAGCAATGCGTGGCCGGGTCAGCTATAGTTCAATACATAGGGGAAGGTAGATACGGAATATCGTACCTTAATTTTTTGCACTTTACTCTCACTATTTTATGAGTGAAATGGATTAGGAAAGCCGCGTTACTTTCAAATAAATACCTACTACTTTAAGGGTACCTACCTAATATTTATTAAAATCAAATTTTACAATCAATCGAAACACATTTTATTTAAAAAAAAATTTAATTTGCCCTTCGGTACGACTTGACGAATGGTACTTATGGTAAATCGTACCACCGACACCGGTTGTACATAAATCGTATTAGAAACATTGAAACTTAAAATCAAGAAAATATTTTTTATATATTTTAATTTTTATATACCTATTTACGTAATATGTGTGCGTTTTAGGTTGTAACATAACCTAGGCACCTTCCTAACTTAACTTTAATAAAAAAAAATAATAAAACTGTTCTTGAAAAGTGGTATACCTACCTACCTATGTATTTTCAAAAACCTACCAACCACAACATTTGCGTTAAAAGTTTGTATTTTACCTTTAATTTTTAATTTCCTTTTTAAAAAAAAAGGTTTTTAATTTTTTTTTCATAATGGGCAGGTAGGTATAGGTATCTAGTATCAGACGCAAGTCAACGCACTCTACTATAAAATAACAATAAAAGCGTTTCTCTGTCCATTCAACGTCAAAATTCATTCATTAACACCATTAAAAGGCATTTAGAGTTTCGTTTTCGAAAATCATATCCTCCGGGTCCCAAAATGTTTAATCACACCATTCAAGGATCCACAACAAAGGCCTGATAGATCGCTGTGAGTTGCGACTGCCAACACATTCCTTATTCTTGGGCATCCTGTCTTCGGGTCTTTTGTGGAACCCTTTAGAAAAGACCCAACCGCATTAACTGAGATTGTCTAATAATTTGACTTCGAAAATAGTGACGCTGGAAATAAATGAACTTAATAAAAACAAAACTAAATTCGCTACTTAAGATGAAGCCATACTAAATAATGCAAAATCATACAAAATCGTATGTTTTTGTTTTGAAAATTTGACCGCTTAGAAGTAATATAGATGCTTAAATTAAATACTGCGTGTAGAACATACTTTGACCCTTAAAAATATCGGTAATTTTTTAATAAGTCTTCTCATAAGCTTAGAAAAAAATAAAGTATTAGGTCTATAAAAATCGGATATGGTTTTGTTGCATAATGTGGCGAATTCAGTTTCTTATATAATTATCGCAAAAAAAATTGAAATTTACGCCCAAACCTCACAAAATAAAATATAATATGCATTTTCGCGTTGGTATTTTTGACTTCACGGCGACAATACGGCAGTCGAAGAATTTGTTATATCAAAGTGAAACTTATACCGTTCACCGAAGAACGACTGGCAGTCGCCCCATTCTTCCGTCATTACTCCTCCGGACGGAGCGGAGAAACAACGTGTTAGGGTCCGCGCTGCTTGTTTTCGTGAAATCAATTTAAAAATTCCGTTTTATTACAATAAACAATGCGTAAAAAAAGAATTAATGTTTTTTACAGGCCTTTACGAAATCAACATGTAAAAGAAAATTCTCAAATATCTTTTCCAACCTTTCCAAAAGCTTTTTCTTAAGTATTTTTAAACTCCTACCATAAAAGGGCGTGAATTCCGATTTCGATGTTTTCCTGTACTAGTGGATCGCCTTAAATGTATATACCTACCTATTCACCGTTATAAGATCCTTTACCAATACTTTTACGGAGACCGTATCTTAAACCCACTCGTAAATGTGTTTAGTGTCCGTTCATAAGCTGGACGACATCGGTTAATAGTATTTAGGCAGTGCTAGTGTTCAAACGGCAACATTTTGACCAAAGCTATGGGAAGTTCGCGAAGTTACATTTTTCATTAATTGTCACCAAGGCAAAACGGAGGCGTCTACTAATATCTACAGGAATTCCAAAAACTGAATAAATCGGATTAATATCTATGAGAATCAAAGTGTGGACGAATATCTACAGCTCAAACTGCTGACTAATATCCATGAGAACCGAAGTGAGGACGAATATCTACAGCTCAAACTGCTGACTAATATCTATGAGAACCAAAGTGAGGACGAATATCTACAGCACTGGCAGAGATTAGATTTGCAATTATGTGTAGCATATTATAGAATAACGTAATATTGCATATACAGTTTGAAAAACTTAATTTATATATGTATGTAGGTATGTAAAAATCCCTAATATCGGACTATTGGACACATTTAGCTGATTATTAAGGATTTGCCCTCTGTAGATATTACATAGTCCCACCTCCATAGATATTAGTCACCACTGGGACCGTCATAGATATTAGTTTAACCTTAGTTCTGTAGATATTAGTCCTCACTCTGAAGTTCATAGATATTTGTCCAACATATGAGCTGTAGATATTTGTCTGGCATACAGACTAGATATTAATAGGTACCTGGAGTCAGGCAAAACTTGGACGTGCATGCGGTATTCATTTACAACTATTTGAAGAGACTTGTTTAGGGAGACCTTTTTACCTCTCCAGCAGGACTCTCTGGCCTTGCGTCGCAGTGGGAGGGATGAATTCATACGACCGTTACTCCTGGACTCACTGACCCACAGATTAATACCCACCCCACATACATTTTTCTTTCTCAGATCTTCCTCTCCTTCCTTTCCTTAAAAAAACCCACAAAGCATCCCCATAGATGACATAAGCCCCAAGGGAAATTACTTTGGGACCTCTTGCGCGGAGCTAATGAAAAAAATCGTAGATATTTGTTTGACACAATAAAACGATAGTATCTAAAACCGATTCATGATAGGTAGGTAGGTAGTACTAGGTAACTACCTAAGTGTATCAAGGCGTATCTACCGATACAAAATATACCTACGTAGGCAGATAGCGAGTAAATATTCACCATTAACACTTTTTTACACATTACTAATTGACCGCAAAAATTCTCATCCTAACTAATTGAAATACGAATGCATTCCGGGAAACGTTCAGCTGAACCGATAGTTATTTCATATTCACGTCCTTGGATCAAATCATCATTCATCTCACAGAGGATAAAAGGTATCCCTCAGGGATTCCCCTTGGGTCACCGCAACAATCGGACGGGTCGGGTCCGGGTCCCATTGTATCTACAACTACCAATCCTACCGTATAACATCTACCAATCCTACAATACACCATCTCTACCAAGTACCGGGCATCGGCAAGCTGCAATTATATCAAATGAATCGGCCAAAAGTAACCATCGGCTACCGGACGCCTAATGACCCGCACACGGTTCGGCGATGACTGTTGAGGGTTTTTTTTATAACCTCTTAATCTTTGTTAATCGCTATCAAACTGATGGGAGTGACTTACTATAACTAGAAATCGGTACCTATCTAAATACAACATATCTATAAGCTGTAAGCTGTAAGACTTCTGCACGGGTTAGTTGTACGTTAAAGTTTCATGTTATTGATAATGGGTTAGCTTCAAAAGATGTTTTGATTATCTCAAACTCAGCAGATAAATAAATATAACTAATTTAGTAGACAGAACGTGTCCACGGGGTAGATAAAGAGGATGAAACGCCGCATAAATCAGTTATGACACTCACTACTTAGCCTTGTCCTGAGTCAAATATTTGTTTTCTTATTGGTTTGGAATGGTAGGTACATGCTTTTAGAACTTGCGCAAGAGTTTAACAGTTTAAATACACTTTTGAGTTGATATTAAGGATATAAGTAGTTACCTACATAAAAATAACAGATTTGATATCATTCAAGAAAAGGGTCAAATTATTATTTTTAATAAATTAACAACAATAACACCACCAATCAAAATGCTATAACTTCATTTCATGCCATATTATAATTTTTAACGTTACAACATCCTAATAGATACTTACCTAAGATTACATTTATGGTACATTCTATTATACAATATATAAAAAAACTCCTAAACCCAGCTCATGAGCTCGTTCTCTTAATTGACGTAGATATCCTTTAAAATGTGTATTTCACATTTTGTTTTTGCCATATTACCAGTACCTATTATGTTTATTACTGCAACAATGTTATAATTTAAACTAAAACTAAAAAAATTTCATCGGCTTGAGAGTTCATAGAGACATAGTTTTGTTATAGTTATAATAAATACAACATCCTAATAAAGTACTGGGTACCTACATATAATAAAATTAAAATATTTTTATAACATTATTAAACATTTAACACTAAGTCATGTTTGTATCGAAAAGAAATACCATTATTATTTCGCTGGAAAAGTTTAATATTGTTCCATTGGAGTCCTAACGATAGCGATTTGTAGGTATTGTCGGCGTTTATTCGCAAATGACTTAACTTGAAATTCAATTATTGCCGTCGGGTGCAAAACATGTCGGTGCGTCTTTGCGAGCAACATTAAATCGGTACATTCATATAAAACAAAGAGTTTTTCTTTAATAATAATAATAATTCTTTGATTCTATTTCTAAACTTATTGAGTCGTAGTTACACAACCGCGCTTACACTGGAAATATTTAAATATAGGTACCTAATATTACAAATAGAGTATTTTAGTAAATCTGCTAATTTATTTTAAAACAATGAAAATAAGTAGGTAGCTTTGAAATATTAACCAAAAACAATGGATATTTACGTATTAATTGAAGTCTCACAATTAGGTAAATTCATTATCCAGCAATGTCTGTAGGGCACATAGAAATAGAAATGTTATTATAATAAAATATAATATGACCAATTTAAAAGATTTGTACTTATTCTAATTTTATTACCATTGTTTATCTGTGTTTACATATATATTTTTTTAAATTGATGTTTTGATAAACACGACTATGTCCGTTATCATTGAAAAAATGGCGAAAAATGATAAAAACATGTCAGGAAAATTTTTTTGTAAGGAAATAGTACCTATTATATGTAGATAGATACCTATTGAGAAAGTGATTTTTTAGATTTTGGTTTAGATTTAGACCCATATTTATTTAAACATACTAAAAAAATAATAGATAATAAAACATTACAAAATTATAGGAACCTAATCTTTTTTTTAATAAATTTTTGAAAAAAAAAAATACCTCGGGATACCAAACATGTTACTTCAAAACAGCAGATGAGCCTTCCAGTAGACATTAAATGTAGATATTTGGATGATAAGTCCTTCCTTTGTTGGGGCCCTTTCAGTTTTAAGACCCTATTAGCACCATAAGCAACAAACCAGAAGTCTGACAGAGGTGTAGGGAACAAGACAATATTTTTTTATTCAAATGACGGCAACAAATGAATCGCTTATCGATCTCAGAACAAGAGAATGTCTCTGGCAGTTAAATAATATGAATTAGTGAATGAATTAATAATTAATTAGTCGTTTAGGCACGGGTAAAATGGGAATGAGATACCTACTGTTGAAGAGGACGTGTTTTGTAAGTTTGCAAATCTATAATGTGTCTTAATAGCCGTATTATGGAAAACACTGACTTTATGCCTTGAAATCGTAATTTCACGAAAAAAATCTGGTATAAAACAATAAGGTTAAGGTACCTACTTGATAAACTTAATCAATTAATGATATTTACATTATAAATATAAGTACCTAGTTAGGTTAGGCACCTAGTTTTCTTAGTTCCTAGCCATTCTTATATCTAATACCTATCAATTATATTATTTATGAGTCTGCGAAATGCAAGAAAATAAATATAATATTATTATTATTGCTTTTTGTTGTTGTTGTAAACTGTGTATGTTTTAAACTGTGTCTGCTCTCAACAGTTTCTTTGTGAGTCAGGAACTGCACATTTCAAAAGCAATGTAAAAATAATATTAGTAGGTATATTAATTGTGTTAATATCTATCCAGAGCAGCCTACTAAATCTCTTCCCATCTACCTACACAGGTTCTTAATTAAATAAGTACCTACCTACTTTATTTGGTGTTCTCTCCCAATTTTATCTCTTTTCTCATTTTGTTATTAATTAGGTAGGTTGAGTTAGTTATTTTGATAATCCTTTAATAAAGCCTACATATACCTAAGGGAAATCTGGTAAGCAAAGCGTCAACATTTTGATTATTATTTTTAAATTTATATTATCTTGCCAAAAGTGTTCTCTTTCCATGAAATTATAAATACATAACTAGGCATTTTAATATTAGCACACATTTTAAAATACTTCCACTGTTATTTTTCTGTAGGTTCTTAAAAAAGCACTGATCTTTATAAAGTTATTTTTAAAAAGACATATGGTTTTAAAGTTAGAATAAAAAAAGTCAAAACTCCTTAGTTATTCAGAGGTGCCGATGCGGTGCTAATTACCCTATAGCCACGTGCCAATCTCACCTACCAACTTCCATTCCCTGTTTACCCAACGGATTTTCTCCATTCATCGCAAATGCAAGCACTTTCGGGGAAGCCACCGGTAGTAACCGCTTTTTGCTTCCCTTAATCTCTTTCTTCCAATAACTCCACGAGACAGGAGAGCAGAAGACTCGGGAAGAGGGGTGAAGGCAGGACAATAGGGACCCCAAGATAATCTCACCATTAGCAGTGACCAGAAAGTACGTAAACACGGCTCATTCATGGCAGCTTCCTGATTCGGAGGAATTAAGATGAGCTTGCATGATAATATCTTGCTAATACCTCCCTGGGGGGAAGGTAGGCAGGTAGTTAAAGCCTCAAATTTGCAGTAAGATAAGAAGGAAGCAAATTACAACTTGCCCGTCTGCTTAGATTTTTTTCTATTTTTATAAGCAGAGTAGAGAGTTCCCGGCAAGCGTTGCTATGCCACTTAATAAAGAAATTGTTTCTCCCTGCATGTTCTTCTGCATCCCCTCTCCCGCTTACCCAGTCCCGCGGACCCCCCCTTCCTCCCTACCTCCCGCATTCAATACAATCAGTCCCGGTACATTTAGTTTTCAAACAGCTCGCATGCCACCTATTGCAATTTTTTTTATAGAAATTTCATAATTCCAGAGCTCACTAGTAGGTATATATAGAAACCGTCACGGGCGTGCTCACAAAAACTCACCAAAATTTCATCGCAATCGGATAAACGGTTTAAAAACGCATAACTTGTCGAAGAAATATAGCAGATTCGGTAATGTTATTTAAAATTATACATAACTTAATCGATAGTCCTGATCTTCTTCAACGCCTATCATTCCACGTTCCTAATCGCAACAGTAGACAGTCGCTTACTTTTAATCTTCCTCTTTGCAAGACTAACTCCAAACATAACTCATTTATCTACAAATCCACACATTCATTCAACTTAAATTATTACCACATTGACATTTTTAACTCGACGTTACATGACATAAAACAAAATCTCACTAAGCAACATGACTCAAACTACGAAGTTCAATCTACCCCTCCCCCTATATATTCGCGTTCTTAGCCTTTTAATCCTTATCCTATATTTCTCCTCCCCCCTCACATAATGTAACTAAAAATGAACTAATTAAGTAAACACCTTTATAATGTCACACATTAATTTACTATTATTATCTGTGGAAAGTTTATAATTGGCATAATTAACCATTTTATAGTTGTATTATTGTGTAATTTATGATTTGCTGTCAACTTCCCAAATATAAATAAAATAAAATAAAATAATTTCACGACATTAGAGATCACTGTTATATATAGAAACCATAGCGGGCATGCGCACATCAAATTTCCAAAGTTTCATCGCGATCGGATGAATGGTTTGGCAACGCATAGACATCTCATATAGGTATTCTTGTACACCCAAGCAAGCATATTTTGATTTTTATATTCCTTCATAGGTATTTGTTTGGTGCGCATATTATATACCTAAAGAAATTCGAGATATATGTCTTACTTTAGGTAAAACATTTAGTAGACACGGAGTTACAAGTAGTAATCCTTGTATTCTTGTGTAAATTGGAAGTCACATAGAACCTTTCGTAATATTTTCATGTGATTATATATTAAGGATTATGTACGGATATTTCAAATGACAAAATAAGTTATTCAAAATCGAAATGGTCTGGCCAAAGCCTTTCATCTTGCCTAACATCTCATTGTGCTTACTTTAGAAAAAGAAAAATTAATTTATGAGGTACCAAGTAGTAAGAAGGTATCTATAATAATTAGGTACGTATCTGATTAACCTCCTCCATAGCATATTAATTCTGCGCGCATGACAGAGACACATTGCAATAATATACTAAAACGTATTGACTTCCAATTTGCGTGTTGTAATCTTTGTTTTTGTTTGATTTTACTTGAGAGAATACACGGATACAGACAGTAATTTACAAGACAATATAAAACAATAACTAGAGAATTCCCCAGCATCCTAACTATTTCTCACGGATTAACTTTAAACAGATAATAATAAACATACACAAATATGTTTACATGTAAATAGGGAAAAAAATATGTAAGAAAATTATTTTACACATGGCAAATGGGAGAAATGCACAATGTCTATGTATAAAAGATTACAAATAATTTTTGAAAAATAAAATTATGTTGTGCAGAAATTATTAAAGAAGTACTTAAAAGAATTATGGTCCAGGTTGTTGCTTTTTGTTATTATTGGAAAACAGCCTTCAATTTTCTACCAAAATACTGAAAGTATCAAAAAATATGTCGGAGTCCTTCAGGTTTTGATTTTGATTAAACAATATGCACATTCTTGCGATTGGATCCCTGTAAATGATTGCATTTGTACGCTTCCGGCTAATGCGGTTGTTCTGGGCAGTAGGTAATTTAAAATTTATTAATTTGAGTAAGTCAGTCGATAATTTTGTTGCAGATTTAATATAGGATCTTAGTCGCCGTTTAGATATAGTGGAGACGTTATGTTTCGATAGCATATTTATGTATCCTCATTTAGGTGTGTTCAATCTGTAATTGGCAATGCAGATTTTTTTTTGGATACTTTCAATACTGTCGTTATAGATGAATTAACCTAAAATTAAAGTAAAGTACTTATGGAGGTACAGTATTCTAGTTGAGAACGGACCAGCTTCAATGGAAAATATAGATTTCAAGTTTTCGAAATACGCCGCTGTTTCTGATAACAAAGCCTCACACGAAGTAAGTTTTATTCACAATATTTTCAATTTGATATCGAAATGAAGTTTAGAATCAAAATGTACGCATAGGTTTCTTATAGAGTACACACGCTCGAGTGAATAGTTACCAATATAATTAATTGTGAATGATAACATTGTGATTTTTAATAAAGCTTATTTGGTTACATTCGTTGCAACTAAGGTAAATAATGTTTTCATTGCAAAACACTTCGAATCTTACTAAGTCTCTTTGGTTGAACAAATAAATATTTAAATTATTAAAAGTATAAATAACAGCGGACCCAGGAGTGATCCCTGTTGCACGCCAGAAGTAACTAGTTCCTACATAGAAATTTTTCGTCGTAATGATACCAAACAAAACAAAAAAATTAGATAAACCAAAGTAAAAAGTTTCCCCCAATTACGTTACACATATTATTTTTTTTATTTAGAATAAGGTGGTCAATTTTTCAAAAGGTTTTTTGAAATCGCAGAAAATTGCATCTCCCAGTGGTAGATTTTAATTATCATGTTTGGTGAACCTTCAAAAATTGTCTTAATGGAAAATTAATAGATAATCCTAGGAACTGAAGGTATTTATGTGTATCCAAGATTACGGTTGCAACGCAATATACTTATGTAAAAAAAAAAAAAAACTAACATGAAAAAAGACAAGACAAAACATTAATTTGGTTGCGTGTCTTACGTTGAAAATTAATAACGCTCACATTTTGGCAAAAGGGAGGAGTTTGTCCAAATTAAACAAATTTAAAAAAGTGAAAGGTGGTCATTTATGTTCTTCATAAATATTTAAATCGGTAAATAAAACGTTCGAACCAGGTGTTGGCACAAATGAAATAACTTTATTATTAGTTAATACGGTGTTGGGGGTTATTGCGCAAATGTTATTTTACTTAACAAGGTGCCCACTAAACACCCTTTAACCAACAATAACACTGGCCATCTGTTATAAATATTCATTTAATTTTGTTGGTTTAACAACATAATATTAAAGAATATTTTGACAAGAAGAAAAGTGTTGGGAGTGCAACATGTTGATATAGTAAGTGCAGAAAATGAATAATGGAGAAAATATTTGTTTTAAAATTTATTATAAATGCCCACAGAGCTTTTATTTACCAGTAGGAGATTTTCAAACATTGTTGGGTTATTCGTAACCCGGGAATGTTTGTCTTTATTTAAAAAAAAAAAAAGAAAAAAAAAGAAAAATTTTAAACTTTTTATTTACATTTATTTAAAAAAAATAACATTTGCGTAATGATAATACAAAATAGAAAATATGAATAGGAATAAGGAAGACATATTTTTTTAAATTTTATATTTCACAAGAGTTACAGATGATCCCGTTTGGAGCCAGTGAGAGTATGGCTTCTCAATTGGGGTATGTTGATGTGAGGCTTAAGGTAGTGGAGAGGGGAAGGATACGGGGAAGAGAAAGGTGGGGAAGAGAAAGGTGGGGAAATACCTGATTTAGATCTGCAGATCTGCAGATCTAAATCAGGTATTTCCGTGTTTGGTGACCATGGTCACCAAACACGGCTACAGTCATTTCAAGCAATATTACAATTCTTAATGGTGATCCTATATACCAGGGCGATACTGAGAGTATCTTCCACTCTGGAACGTGCCGCAAATATACTATATATTATTTTTTAATTGAATTTATTGTGAAATGACACAGATTAATCAAATAAAATTTATTTGTGTACGCCGGGATTCGATCCAGTGGCCTACGGATTGCGAGTCAAGAGCCTTAGGGGGCATACATTAATTATATGAGCTCAAAAGGGGGGGGGGGGGGGGTGGGTCCCCAAAGCAAAAATAGCAAAATCTCACGTTACTTGAAAAGAATACAAGAAGTGGCTCAAATTTATCTCACCAAGGGGGGGGGCGAGAGGGTCTAGATTGGAAGAAAAACTGCTCACGTAATGTTTACCCCCTGACCACTAGTCGACAGCGGCCTTCGGCCCCGGTAGACATGGCACATATCTACTTTAGTGGAGCCATGTCAAGAGTAATAGGAAGGGTACGTATGAGAAGATGTATGAGTGTAAACAAAGCAAGGAATATGTGCCAAGACAAAGTTTTTTGGTGGTACTACCTCTCTGTCTACCCATGTTAATTAGTTATTAGTTTACAAAGTTTACCATAACCTAATTAATCACCATTTTATATATTACTTATCAATTAATTTATCTAGTCAACAAATGCTATTCATTAAATTTTACAGGAGTTATACTTAATAATATGATTAAACGTACCTGATCATATTTTCATAGTTCACTTTTTCAAATTGATGGTTAACAAATTATATAATTTTTATAGTTGGTTGGTACCTACCTATAAATAGTTGAAACCGAATAGTCCCACCCCTGGCAAGTCCATTTTAATACCTTCACTAGGTATAGGTAGGTATTAAACTACTTATGTATAAGAGTGGTCCCAAATTCATCGCTTCTTTATTCAGTTTGACAGCGACACGTCCAAATAATGAGGATTTGCATTCTGATACAGGATTGGTAGATAAAACCATTAAAAAATAGACACCCGATGTTCGACCAACGATCATCTGACACCAATGATCGGGATAATGATTCTGTTTCAATAAAGAAGATTAGCGGATTATTCCCCAATAGTGTGTTGTAAGGCAAGCTGAATAATATTAGACAAAAAATAGGGGGTTAGTTTACGTTAAAGCTTTGACCGGTTTTCGTGAGATAAAAAAACAGTTTATTTGTTACAATCGTAAATAACGATATGCTAAAAAGGTTACATGCATATTTTATCAATAATATTGGATATTAATGAGGTATGTTAGGTTCATCTTGGTGCAATTTGTCCAAAATGAAGTTTTAAATTTTGAAAGTTATCATTCAAATAACCATTGACATAATAATATCTAAATAGCTCTTTAATGATGTGTGAACCTACCGATATCTTTTTGTTGCTAATCCACTTAGGTAAATTTTGTTTTCATTGCAAAACGCTCCGTTACTAAGTCTCTTTGGATGAGCAGACAATCATTTAAATTACTAACAATGGAAAATATTTTTATGTCATCGGCAAATAAGAGTAACAAACAGCGCATGAAAAATTTAGTAATGGTATTCATAAAAAGTATAATTAATAGCGGACCCATGAATGATCCCTGTGGTATGCCAGAAGTAACTGGTTCCCGGACGTAAGTGAATTTTATAAAATTAAACACCAACCCAATAGATTTTCCAGGAGTTCAATAAAATTTGCTCTTTTCTTAACTAAACGTTAACTTTTATAATATTTTTTCTTACCGAATCGTCCGCAAACCACCGTATACACCTACAAAGGTATACCTACAAAGTTAGATCCCGCACAAGTCCAAAAGCTGGAGAAAGCTCTAAACTAGTTAATTTTTATATCAATTAAACCTGAAGTATCTATCTACAATGAAAAAAAATACATACGTGCTGATACCAAAAAAATAAACCTAATACAAAAGGTATGAGTAAGTATGCAGGAATTTTTGGAATTATTCCTCTCTGAAACTATATTAGCCACCACTGATAAATGCAAACCCAGCGTAATTTTTTTTTTCAGGTATAAGCGTAATAGTTACATTAATTACTTATAGATTAAACAATCGCTTTCTATGATATATCTGATATACTTTTCTTTGCATTATATGCCAATCAAACCGTTTACCAACTGTCCCATTCGCTCGACACGCATTAAAACAGCGCATTAGTTTCACTGCGCCTACACCATAATCCACAGTGCCAAATACCATAACACCACTTCCAAAGTCCCATTTAAAAGGTGTCCAATGTCCCCACATTGTGTCCAGTGCCTCCGTCAATACGGATTAGCGTCCAGATTGAAAAGATTGTCCACAATAAACGGTGGCGAGGTGTTAAACAGACTCAATATGCCACAAATAATAATAATGTGGCGTCCTTTGTGAAAACACAGACTAGGGGTGTAAAAAATATAACACGATTTTAAGGAACCGCCATTGTGTGGCAAGTATTGTTACCGTTTCCGTCATTCTTGGTAATGAGGCTGGATGCTGAGATGCCCGGGGATTAGAGAGATGTGAGGTGAGATCAAATCTAAGGGAAAATACATGATGAACCGTAGGTACTGCACCTAGTTAGTAGTTAGGTTATAAGTTGGATGTGTTATTACGACAGTTTTTCTGCGTCGTTTTTTTATAAATATGGATGTGAAATAAGATTGGGAAATTTTTATGATAACTACCTACTTACCTACTAATTAAGGTGAAGGTAAATTTATTCTACTGAATATGTTTATTGCATGAAATGTGAAGTAAATTGTAACTTTTAACTGGATGTATCAAAACAAGATGGAAACGTTTCCAAGTGAGAAAAAAATTCTTCTGAAGGAGCAGCTTTGTCATAAAATTAAACAAAGTTTGTACACATAAGCAGATATACCTAAAATAAGTACCTACCTACCCATAGTTAGATATATTATCCATGGACGGAAATAGCGTAGATAAATGATGGTTTAAACAAAGTTAATTACTTTCATTTAATAAAAATGATGCCATCAAAGGGAATTTACAATTATCATTGAATGCTGAATTCATTTATTTAAATGAAATTTCTTTAAATGAATTTATAATATTTATTTTTGGAATAAATTAATTAGTAAAAGTTCAAATTGTAATATTTAATTATTGAATTCAATATTAGAGACTAAAAATAATTGTTTGTCTTTTCAAATTTTCGATTGAGAGTCGCTAATATTGCTTCCAATGATTATTTATTTTTTAATTAAAATTCAACATGTTAGTATTTTACTACAACCCATTTTATTATATTTAATCAAACTAATAAATATTTAATTATGCTTTCAAAGAGTCATTCGATGTGATTAAATAAAAAAAACTTCTACAAATCAAAAAAAGTAATGAAATGATCAGATATCACTAATTTATCATTGATGTTTTCAGGGGTATTTTGCACTCCTCGAATGAATCAATAATTAATATAACAACCATTGCAATGAAAAGTATTCCCTGCCCATTATCTACTACTACCAATATTCCATAGTATGAGGGGAATATTTGAAAAACTGACTTATTCCAATTTTTATCTAATTTGACCGGTGAATGAAATATTTTTCCAAACACATTTCTACACAATATTTTTACAATACCCTATTACTTTAAAAATGACTGTTTCTTGCAAACTCTTGTTATTCCATCCGATGTCACCATCAAAATACGCTTATTCCATTTCAGCCAACAGAAACAGAGCACTTGGTCACGTGACAAAATGGCAGCCTAGTTTATTTGCAATAAAAGTTGCGATCAATGTTAAATTATGGCGTTTCAAAATCAGCTTATTCTTAGACAGTCAGTTGCAAAACAGGATTATTTAAAGATGGTCTTTCAAAACAAACAAGCGAGAACAATTTCCCTTGGAGCCTATGTCATCTTTAAGGGTGCTGTGTGGAGGATTTTTTAGGGAAAAAAAGGAGAGGAAGTTATGGGAAGGAAACAGATATTAGGGTTGGGTAGGAATTTGGGGGTCAGTGGATCCAGGAGTGACGGACGTATGAATTAAGGCGATGTTCCGAGAGAGTCCGACTGGAGAGGTCAAAAAATCTCCCTCAAGCATCTCTCCCCATCCGGCCCGCCACGTAATAGGTGAACTGTAAAACAAATTCAATCCAAAAAGCTTGCATTAAAAGACTATGTTCAACCTATAATAACATTTTCTCTGATATATCTTCAATTGTGACGAAAGTAAATATAAAAAATATGTCAAAACTATATTAAAATGTATTAAATGAGTACCTAAGAAACTGCATAAATGTAATGATATATTATGTAATGACCTGTTATATGATATATCTTTTAGTTGTTATAAGATGACTGTTTAATTTCTAGATACACAATGTTATATTATAATGAGGAAATCTATAATTGGTTTATCAGTTAGGTAAATTATACATGTAGAAATTAATCACATTATAAACTGTTGATTTCCCTAAAATAAAGTAAATAATTTAAAAAAAATCTTATTACTTTATTATTTTTTTTATGATTAAATCGGATGTTACTAAAGTATTCAATTACGAAAAATATACATAAAATCACATATTTGTCAATTTTTTGCAATTTTCCAGCAAAACGTTAAAGTGGAATAAGTCAGTTTTCCAAAAATATCCCTTAAATAACGCATGATGATTTATCCCACATCATACAAAGTCCTCGCAACCAATCAGAGCACTCCGCATTAAGTATTCTGTTTTCAAATCCGATAATGCGTACAAACCGTGTTGCCGTTCCGTCAGTTTCCCCTCCATAGCTGCATACTGCACTGCATATGGCCGCTATTAGTATCAATATGTCTGTTAGACCACCGATTCCCAAAACTTAAAATTAATTTAATTAATTTGTTGAGTGCGTTCGATGTCATTACAGGGCTTTGAAATTTGTGGCGATGAAATTTATCGTGTTCATGTTATTTGAATTTAGAGCAATATTTAATTATTACGAATCAAGTGGAAGTGAATACAATTTGAATAATTTATTTATTATAATTAGTTTTAGGTTCGATTCTTTACGAATATCGCATATAAAAACTGTTAGCAATACTTTGGCACGAGTTTATAATAATTTATGTAGGTATCTAACCTACCTATTTGGAATCTTAAAACCAAATAATTTTAAAACTGTAAATATTATGTGTCGACGGGTAAGGCTCTCGACTAGACCAAATTTTGTTTAATTGATTTGTATTATTTCACAATTTATTTTCATTTTATTTATTTACTTATTGCACTTAAAATAGATCGACTTCGAGTGGTATAATATAAACATAGTTTAATTAAAAGTGCCTACCTATATAAGTTGGAGGTAAATTGTTAATAACTTTAAATTCTTTGTTTAACAATTACCTACGTCGAATTCCAACAAAAAATTATTTTATTGATTTTTGCATTTAAATAATAAATAGTACCTACTCATACTTGTGGCACGTTCCAAAGTGGAAGACACTATCAGTATCGCTGTTGTTCGAATAAGACCATATGTATGTATATATAAGACCATTATTAAGGATCGAAATTTACTTGAAATCGTGTTTCGTGACCAGATCTGAATAGCCGGGTACTTCCCTACCTTCCTCTTCCCATCTCCTTTCCCTCTCCACTATCTTCAGCCTCACAGCATACTTCAATTGGGGATGCCTTATAGTCTCACAAGCTCCAGATGGTTGGGTGCACTTGGGACGGTTTTGCGGTATTAAAATCTTTAAAAAATGTAGATATATATTTGACTGCTTAGAATTTCTGTGTCAACCTAAATATTTTCAGTTGTTTAAAATATCTATTTAACTATAAAAACTTAAAATGCCATTTGTTTTGCTTTCGATAATAATAAACTTGTTAATAACTCATTCCCGTAAAAAAATTGTGTTGAAATGTCGGCAGAAGCCATTAAAAAATAACACCATATGTAAATTTATTAAAAAAAGTTGTGGGTAGGAATATACCTAACTAATATTATATAAACTTTTCTTTTAGAAAAACTTTCAAAAATGCCATTGATTTTGTTCTCAGATAAAGAAAATGGAAAATATGAATACCATGTAACAAACATTATTATCTGAAAAGAATAAGCTCAATCTTCCTTATTCCATACAGCTTTTATTATCCTTGCTTAAGATCTTAGATATCATCAACATAATTGTTTAGAATCTCAGCTATATTGTTTGTCTCAATAATATAATATGCTGGTATCTGGTGTGGGAAAGGGCTTAGGCCATTGTTGCAAGGAATTATCATTCAACCCTTTCAGTTGAATCAACTATCAACTGTCAACTGGTTCTATTGGTTGAAATAAACCAGGATCCTTTTCATGGCGATAATATAATATCTATTGTACTGTGTTTGTGTTTGGGGACTGTTGGATATTGTGTTATTTATGTAGGTACATATTTGGAAAAAATGGCGAACCTAATAAAGTTACCTACCATCAGTTTCTAACGTGCTAGCTGCTAGCTATATAAAATTTTCCATACAGATATATACAAGAATGACTTTGTTATTAATATTTTTTAATGAAAACAGCGAAATGTATTTTTCATGAAGGTAATAAAGATTTGTTCAAGGTTCTCGACTAGCAATCCGGAGACCACAGGTTCAAAATCCCAGAAGGCGCAATAAATTTTACTGTATTAAGTGTGTCTCCATGGTACAAGGCCACCGTTCAGAATCGAAACGCTGCTTTCGTGTGCAAACCAGAATCACCGGGTGCTTCCCCTCCTTCATCTTCCCTATCTTCTTCCCTTCCCGATTTCCACGAGTCTTATAACGTACGCCAACTGAGGTTGCCATAATCGCACTGGCTCTAAGCAGGAGGGAGCAGATAGGACTCTTATGCGGTAATCATTTAAATAAAAACGTATTAAAAAGCCCATAGAACAACTAACTTTGTATTTGGTTCCTCCTATTGAGGTGATCCCCTAGTCCAGGGGTAACCAATTAATTTCATTAGGGGTTTGTTTTTTAAAATAGCATGACTGTCGCGGTCCGGAAGGGAAAAAGCACCCTCCCCCCTCCCCCTTCCGGCTAAACAATTTCATTAATAAACTGTACTATTTTAATACGTGTAGATACAATATCAATGAACAAATACAACGAATGGGTTCCGGAACATTATTTTATTAAATAATAAGCAAATGTTTTGAATAAAAAGAAGTACCAAGGTTTTTTACAATATTAATGAAAAAAATTACATTTTTTGCCTTGGACTATCCATCCGAAATTTGGACTAAAGTTTATGCAGGCAATTGTCATTAAATAATCTTGGAGATGTTCATCAGTAAGTCTGCTCCGGAATTTATTTTTAATGAAGTTCATCTTGGAAAATGCTGCTTCAAAAAACAATGTATCTATGACCCAAAGAAAGTGAGAAGTTTCAAAGTTATTTTTTTTTTAATTCTGGATATTTATTATCTAGCACAAACAAATTTTATTCTCAATTTTCAATTTTCTTAAAATCTGTGAATTTGGTGACCCCTGCCCTAGACCTTGAAAAGTTCGATATCAGAATCCACGCCTCTTTTTGGGAGGGATTTAAAAATATTCGATAAGACTTTTTTAGAAAGGTTGGAGAAGGTATTTGAGAGTTCTTTTTTACAAGTTGATTTCTTAAAGGTACCTACATTCTACATATAGATACATCGCGGAAGTTACACATTTAAACATATTAGTTATATACCTAATCGCTTTTTCTTCGTGTCCACATTTTACACGAATTTTCCGGTTCCATATGCCGTAATGTTTTCATCCAGTTTTCATTGTTTCCTTTATCATCAACTAAATACCTGGTCATGTTTTAACCTCGACAAAGCAGCGAAGTCTCCACGCCGTATTATATCATTGTTTCTTGTGTCGTTTGTTCCTCATTGTTATCTCGACATTTTCTCTTCGCACATTATCGTTTAGGCAAGACCAACATCCCTATTGTCTGTTGAATGTCTCACACATCATAATGCCTGCTATAAAAGCACAGCCATTATCATCACAATTATTATTATGAAGTGAAATGCGGGAGCTCATGGCTCTGGAAACCAAATGTATTCCATATTTTGGTCTGCCTCAGCCATTACAAAGGAAGATGGAATATTATGACAGAGATAAGGCACATTTTTACAGTGGCGTAGGAGTTTTCAATAATCCAAAAATGTAATTTTTGAGGGGTTTATTTATTTTTATTTTTTATTAAATATTTTGTTATTTGCGTACTATCCCAAAGAACCAACTTTTTTTATGAATGTGTTAAAATATCAATTTATTTAAATATGTTTTTTATAGTAGGTTAATTTTAGTTAAATGAAAATAAATCATTTACACCACTTATTTAATCAAAATTATCACATATATTGAAAAACGGTGGTTCCAGCAGTTTTCCCCTCATGAGTGAGCGCTGGGTCCGAGTACACTCTAGACCACGTCCCACATAATTGATTAATTTATTTTCACTTATTATTTTTTTTCTATTCTCGGTTCTTGTATCTTTACTTTGTATTTACTGTATAAATATGTGTGACTACATATATGGGACGAGTGGGATTGCACTATCCTTCAATAAAACATTGTTAGTGATTTGTTTTCATTTTATTAAATGCCGCCACGAAGTGAATTTGCAAATACTGAAGAAGTTTTAAAAAAAAAATAATTTAAACTTTCAAAATACCTCATTATTAGCTGAAAACTAAGACTAAGAAAAACTAATTTTGAAAATATGTAAATTAAAAGATAGCAGATTAATGCGACAAATTTCTGATCAAAGTGTATTTTTCAGTGAATTTGGTAAGCTACTTGTAGCTTGGTTATTATTATTATTATTATTCAGTCGGACACAACAATCGTCAATGCATAAAAACAAAAAGCGAAAACAGTCTTGTGATGGCAGCATTCCACTTCTGGCAGGGTCCCATCTACAAGCGGTGAAGCCACTTCCTGATGACATAGATTTATAACAAAAAGTTAACTTAATTCAAATTTTCTTATTTTGTTTTGTATTATTATCTATTATTTTCTTTTACCATGTAATTTTTTTTTTCCCTCATCTTGCAATATTTTTATTTTACTTGATATATTGTATATGTATTATATGGAACTCGTGGGACTGCACCACCCTCCCCGAGATCTGGAATAAAGGATAAAAAAAAAAAAAAAAATAAATAAATAAAAATTAATACCTGAAATCTAAAAAAATACACAGAGCCATGGTCATCATTAATAATAATACATAGAGCGTTGGTCTAAAAATCCTAAAAAAATAAGGCTGTTGAAATTTCATAACTTTACTGCGTCAAAAAACATCTTAGGCAAATTCAATATATATACATATAAAATAAAATATTTTTGCTAACTGTGGAGAACATTGAAAACCTTTTAAAATAAAAAAATAAATCTTTATTATCTATTTATTTTCTGTTACTTAAGTTAACGAAAGTTGAAGTTTTCCTAAGATATGTGTTATAAATCTTTTTTATGTATCGGTGTTATTATTTTTTTTGTTATCTAATCACACACTTCGGCGTAGATAAAAAAAACTCGTAACTCCGTCAGAGAAAAAAATACAGGAACTTGAAATAGTTTTCTAACTAAGTCAAAATACTATTCGCTAAATTTGCCAAATACGCTTTTCTTGAGCACGGCTAGATGGTATTTGGCTCTTTTTGGGTTAATAATTTGGGAGGCGGCAATGAGCGCAGTCCCAGGAACCATTTTTTGGATACTATCTAACTAGTATCATTTTAAAAATTGGCAAGAAGGCGAAAAACTCAACAAGTTTGAGATATCAATAGATCTACATGCGAATTCTGTGAACTGACTCATAGACGAGTCAATATCAATTTTTACACATGCCTCGTAAAATTCGATCTTTCACGCCTTTCATTTTTTTTAAAAGAAAAACGTGAAAAGTTATTGTCTAGTTTTTAGTTTAACTAAATCCAAAGGTTCCTTTAAGAATCGAATGATTTTTTTAGAATTTTGAATACTGACACTGGTCCTTTTAGAAGCAAGTCGCGGATTTTTAGCTTTCTACACAGGATCTATTAATGTTATGGATTTATACAGGTTAGGTTAGGTTATGTTAAAATAAATTCAGCAAATTGTATTAATTTTGAAAAGAAAAATTCTTTAGCACCGTTGTGATTTGAAACTCGATGAAACAAAAAATAGCGACACTAAAAAGAGACAAACACATACATCTATAGGATTTAGCCTGCGAGAGAATGAAATAGTACAATCGGTCTCCTCTTTGTGCGGTGTTTCGTAGCCTCCCCACTCTTGTTTTTTTAGTTTTCTGAAGGTTTAGCTTCTACCGCGTGTGAATTTAATTTTTTTTAATGTAATCATTTCAATGAAATCACACGACGCCCCTGCAAATTATTGCAAGGTGAGAGGTGTCGGATTCGGGTGGCAGTCGCGCCCGCGGCCCTCATTTGTGGAGCCCTATCCGGGGCCCCATCTCAGGCTGGCCGATGTCTCCGATAGCCCGCAGCGCCCCGGGCCCCCGACCCTTTGTGCCGGTCACGCCCCGAGATTTGAAGCCACTGATCGGAAATATTATTATTTTATTGAGAAGGCTTCCATCAAAGGAGGTTAAGTATAAATTAATATAAGCAGAGCGGTTGTTCAGTGTGAATTTATTTAAAGGATTGTTTTGTGAATTGCGGGTTTATTTGAAAGGATTGATAGGGAAGATAGAATCCATACAGAGTGTTACTCCTCCAACCGTATCTAGGTTTGACAATCTCTGTAGATCAATAGTCCCCGCAAATCTATATATATAAATGAATCCCTGTTTCCCTTGGTCAAGCCATAACTTCAGACGACTTTACCTATTTCATTCATCTTTTTTCTAATACTTTGCAGAAGGTTCTTACGGAAAGAAAAAAACAGCTGCCTGCTAAATTCAATTCGTATGTTTTATTTAAAAAAACATGTCAAATTACTTAGCCCTGTAATTACCCACTTTATCAACAGAATAATTGATACGAGCCTCATTCCTGATGAACTAAAATAATAGATGAATGCCAGTACGGGTTCCAGAAAAAAAAAGTTGTGATAAATTGCTGGAAAAGTTTTCTGATTTTATAAATTCACAGCTTAATTTTAAAAAACATGTACTGGTGCTTTTTATTGACTACTCAAAAGCTTTTGATACTCTCAGCCATATACAATTAATTAAGGTACTTTGGAAAACATTGGAATCCGCGGTAAACTCCTCTCATTTTTTTAAAACTACTTAACAAATAGAAAAATGAATGTGAAGATTTTAAATGTAATAAGTAAAGCAAGATATGTTAAATCAGGAGTACCGCAAGGATCAATTTTAGGTCCAAAATTGTACACTAGGTATATATGTTATTGCTATGTCAAAACTCTTTAAAAAAAGCCTTTAGATTCATTTTTGCTGACGATACTGCACTTGTACTATCCAATGAAAATCCTATCATAGCTATTCAACAATTGCAAAGTGACTTTAACGAGCTACTTACATGGGCTCATGATGTTGGATTAATTATAAATGTTAAAAAAACCAAATGTATATATATAAGATCACCAAGCCTGGGAATAATTAAATAATTGCTCATAATTCAAAAATACAAAATAATTGCTCATAATTCTGAATGTATTCATAAAAAAATTGAAAATATTTGCTACTGTGAAACAATTGACTTTAATAACGAATATGCTTATCTGGGACTAATAGTAGATAATACATTTAAATGGGATAAACAAGTGGCTAAAATTTGTAACCAGCTCCGATCTTTTGCAAGTAATTTTTATAAAATGAAATTTATTTTGCCCCATTGTACTCATAAAATTATTTATTTTTCTATGGTCGAATCCATCCTTAGATATGGCATACGAACTTGGGGGCACACAAGCAATATTTATGTTAAATATATACAAAATTTACAAATTGCTATAATAAAAAAAATTCTACCACCGAATATTTACAGACAAAGAAGTAATCTAAAACTACTATATGGTTCTGAGAGCCTACTTCCAATAAAGGGTCTTCTTTGGTACATTATTATAATGGATAATGAGGGAGATAGCAAATACAAAAAGCAACCGGTGCATAATCATACAACAAGATTCACTGAAAATAAGGGCCTCATTACTCCAAGAGTAACAAATAAGTATGGAAGCCGAACGCTTAAATACTTAATACCAGAGATTTTCAATAAATTCAATAATTTTTTTAAACCTCAGAATAATGAGAGACCCTGCCCCAAAAACACTAAGCGTTGGCTAATAAGCGACGAATCAATGTATCTCTGAACATTATAATTATTGATGTATCCCTGAACATCTCAATGTACCTGCCTAAATAATTTGTATATAGGTAGGTACATTGAGATATATTATTTTGTGATATTGTTTATTGTATAATATTGTGTTATACATGTATTAAAAATTAAAAAGAATTATATATATTATTTTGTAGAACCTACAGACAAGCCGTCATGTGTGACAGCTTTGTGGGACTGCATAAAACTTGTATTTTAAAAATGTATTTTCTTGTATTAAATAAATAATAAAAATAAATAAATAAAAAAATTAAACGCGCGAACTGTCAAACGTGCGAAGTCAAAATAGTCAATAGGTCATCGTTTCAACATACAGGAAAAAACTTAACCAACAGTGTAATAGAATAATACTATCGCTTTCTTTTGTTGTTATTTTCTGTGCAACTATAAAACATTACTTAGATATCTGTATTCGTGATAACAGAAGACACAAAACCTTAATATCTGCTGTCTCCAAACATAAAATGTGTAATTTGAGTAAAGTGCGTAGCGAACGGCCATGACTAACGACGCCCGCACCGAGAGAGCGGGCGTCCGATTGAATGACGAAAACGCGTCGTTTCGTCAACGTCCGTCGAGACCACAGACACAAGAAAGCCGACGTGATTGATGACGCAAAGGCAGAAAGTATCAAAATATCTGAATTTCATATCAAAACAAATCGTGGATTCCGGCAAAAGTGATGATGAAATAGTGTTGAGAATGTGTAGATTGATTAATGGATGGTTTTAAAACTCAGCTCTCATGGAGAGCATTAATTTCTGTGTTCCCGATGGTTATCTCAATTTCCGACAGCATAGACTGTTTTATCTTCCAGACTATAGGACTAACTTGCCAATTGTCTTGGTCATGCAAGTTGGAAGGGCAATCTTGTTATTCTTCAGAATCAATTCGCATATCGACATTTTTGACATCAATAACGCTGCTAATTAACAGCAAGCTTTATAGGTACCTATGTTTTATTATGAGAGTATATTTCTTCTCTATGTAAACATATTTATTAAAATCAAAATTACGAAAATGCTGGTGCGTAAAGTTATGATTAAAATGCGACAAGTTTCAGAAAAGTCACCGTTATCGTTACTGCAAAAATCATGTAAAACAGAGTTTCCTATACCTTGTTTCCTATAAACATGTAGATACTATATAAACTTATTCTACTGATGGAAACAACAATCCTGGTCCTTAACTGCACATACTAGATTGAATTGTATCTAAATTATTATATCGAAACATCGGGTTGGAAGTGTTGAATCCTCTTCAACTTATTGATAATATTTTTCCTTATGTGGCGTTATTATCTTTTCTTTATTATTAACTTATTTCCATTCCACTTTGAATTACGTTCAATAATTTTTTTGATTTCATCGGTTTTTTGATTTTAAATTTCAACTATAGGTACCTTATTTTATAAATTTCAACTGGGTACCTTATTTATTTTACAAACATCTTTGTTTGTAAGAACGTAGGCAAGAAAAAAATATGTAGATATTCGAATGACGAAATGACTGGCATAAATGTATTATTATGAAAATAATAATATGGAGTTCTTCAAAATAATTATAGCGGAACGAAAGTGAGGGGTGGAGATTTGGTTGGACAGCGTTCTAACTTCAATTGTTCAAGATACGTCACTAGCTATATATCTTAGATGTAAGTCATTAGACGTAAGTCACTTGCTATAAGTCTAAGTTATAAGTAACTAATTATAATTATAAATCTCAGTTGTATTCATTTTATTATTAATTTATTTGGACAGCTCCATTGTGGTGATTTTTCGCAAAAACGGCGCTATACAAATCAGCTAAATATTGTTTTTATTTTTAAGAGGTGTCAAAGTTTGCAAAGAAGATTTCTCCTAATCTATTTACCGATTTTTGATTTTGAGGTTGAATCTTGTGTAAAAGTATTTTATTTTAACATTTTTTAAAGGATATTATAATCAAAGTACATATGCTTACCATTTTTATATAAATACTTACCATTTAGAACCATATACAATCACATAGGGCATAATAATGCATTGCATAAAGATCTAACCACATTTCCTAATGCTATTTCCAGACAGGGCCGCGTTCTAATTAAACATATGACAAACTAATATACTTTACATGAGATTGAACCTCAAAATCAGAAATTGTTAAATAGATTATCCGTTATGAGAATTCGTCTTTGCAAACTTTGACATCTACAACATGGTGAGACGAAGTTAGAACCCTATCCAACTAAAGTGATGAACTACACTGCGCCTCGTAAAAATGATAAAAATGAAATTGCAAAAGGTTCGAAGTGATGTTAGAACCTTGTAAAATAAATTGAAGCTTTGAAAACATATTGTTAGCACTTTGTCAAACAAGTATCTACGGAATCACAACACGGATGGCTCTGAAAATTATTTTGAGTAGGTACATAAACCAGCAAAATAAATGTTTTTGAATTTAAGATGAAGCCATACTAAATAATGCAAAATCATACAAAATCTTATGTTTTTGTTTTGAAAATTTGATCGCTTAGAAGTATTATTGATGCTTCAATTAAATACTGCGTGTAGAACATACCTTGGCCCTTAAAAATATCATTCATTTCGTTGTTATTTTGGCCGCTAGTCGACGAATTTGATTTTTCAAAGTGAACGCTATGCCGTCCAACGAAGAACTACTGACCACGCCACACCTACTTCGTATCAGTCACGCCCCGGCCGGAGCGGGAAATAGACTTGTGGATCCTCGTCGCTTGATTTCGATAAATCAATTTTAAATTTCCGTTTTATTACAATAAATAATGCGTAAAAAAGGAGTTAATATTTTTTCATGTTTTTACGAAATCAACCTGTAATATTCTTTTCTCAAATACCTTTTTCAACCTTTCCAAAAGCATTTTCTCAAGTATTTTTAAACCCCTCCCTCAAAAGGGCGTGAATTTTGATTTCGATTTTTTCCTGGATTGCCTTAAAGGTCATTTTTGAAAAAAAGGGTAAGTTAACTGGAATAACGATACGTATTCTTAAGGGGTCTCCACACGGTGCTGCCGCAGTACCAACTGCCGCAGAACTGTAGTCAAAAGCGCCAGCCGTATTGTTATTATAATAACAATACGGCTGGCGCTTTTGACTACAGTCAACTAAAGTTCTGCGGCAGTTGGTGCTGCGGCAGCACCGTGTGGAGACCGTCTTAAGGTAATGCACTAGTCGTGGAAAAATTCGAATTCGGAATCCCCGCCCTTTTTTGGGAGGGATTTAGAAATACTTTACAAGACTTGAGAAGAAGCTTACGGAAAGCTTGGAAAAGGTATTTGAGAGTTGTTTTTTACAGGTTGATTTTGTAAAGACCTGTAAAAACATTAAGTCCTTTCTTACGCATTGTTCATTGTATAGAAAATTTAAAAAATGACATCACGGAACCAAGTGACGCAATTTCTAGGGACGTCTATTCCCTATCGGGGTGGAACTGATACAAAATGGGTGTAACTAGTGCATAGTTATTACGTCTATGGCATAAGGTTCACTTTAAAATACCAAATTCGTCGAGTGCCGGCCGTTTAGATTGATGTCAAAAATAACATCGCAAATTGCATATTTTATTATATTTTTTTCAAGCACAGGCATATATATCAATTTCAAGCATTTGGAAAGGTTAGAAAAGGTATTTGAGAGCATAGTAAACTCGCTTAGTTACTCTTATGGTGAGTCCTCTACAGCGGTGTAATAATTCAAGGGCCCCGGTAAGCAGTATTCGAGGCATGAATCAATTATTTTACACTTAGTTGAAAGTTGTGAATGGGAGAAGAATGCCGTAGAACGGTGATTAGAATAATAATTGTGAGATTACTCGATTAAGCGCCTGTCTGTTTTGTACTAACACCGAATCGGAGAAGCCCACATTCCATTCCTAGCCGCTACTCTATCTCCTATCTTCACATGATCACTTCCGTTTCAGCTGATGATTTGAAAGATTGCTGTTTATATGATAGGAAGAAGCCTCAATGAGAAAGGGGGACGAAGCATTCTCGAGTTTTCCTAACGTATCTGGTAGAAAAAAAAGATTTTTGTTTCTTAAACACAAAACTGCAAGTTTGATGGCATATTTATCTCCATTTTTGACGGCCTCAGTGGTCGAGGGGCAAGGATCTCGCCTAGCGATGCGGAGGACGCGGTTTCAATCACGGCGTGCCCAATTTTATTTTATTTTGGTTCATTTGTGTTATTTTGAATTTTATTAATTGAAAATAATAAATAACATATTTGCAGCATTTCGAAATCTGAAAATACTCTCAGTTTCTCCCTGGTGTAAGACCATCATTCAAAATTGAAACTTTGCTTGAAATAACTGTGCTTGGTGACCAGATCTAAATACTTAGATACTGCCCTACTTCACCTCTTTCATCTACCCCATCTCTTTCTCCCATCCAACTATCTTCAGCCTCATAACATACCTTAATTGGTCGTAGTCTCACTGGCCTCAGACGGGAGCAGTTGGGTCGCTTGTGAGGGATATTTTTACGAGTATATCGAGCGTTTTTTGGACGAAAATCGTTAAAACTTTGTCGCGTTCAGTAGACATTGAAATCGTGTAACTTCTATTTAATTTTGTGTACATATTTTTTTTGTGAATTACAACGAATATATCCTTAAAATATATTTATTTAACTTCTTTACTAGGTGCCTACATTTTAGTGGTTACTCATGTTTAATGATGGTTTTCATGTTTTTTTATGATGCTAGGAAATTAACAAAATCAATAAAAATGTTGACATTTAAAAAAAAATTATTTCGTTTGATAATATTTTTAAGCTGTAATGAAATTACTATCAATTAAAAGTAAGTATGCGACAGTTATTTTATAAAAGATGTTAAAGAAATCAGTTTTTCCTTGAATTTTTCGGTTACGATTTTCTGAAGTTAGATTTCCAAACATTTCTTTACAAGGTACCTACCTGGTTTTCAGTCGTTACTCATTTCTAATAATGGTTTTCAGTTTATTTTTTGATACTAGGAGATTAAAAACACCAAATAAAATTTCGATGTTGTTGTAAAAATTATTTCGTATGATAATCTGTTTAAGCTGTAATGAAATGACTAGCAATTAAAAGTATGTAAGATAAAGTTCTTTCAAAAAAAAATGTTAAAGAAATTAGAATTTCCTTGAATTTTTCAGTTAGGTACGATTTTCTGAAGTTATAGATTTCCCCACGTGGTGATACCATATACATCAATTGTAGATAGATACCTCCCTACAACTTTCTTAAAATTTAGTACTAATCTGCAATCACCCAGCTGCCCGTCCCACGCCGAAACAAAAGAACGAATGCCACTTAAATTCCGGTTCATTATTCAAATAATATTCAAATGGATCGGCGGCAAATAACAGGACGGCCATAATACGCTCCTAATAACAACAATAACGCGCGTTAAGTTTCAGACTAAATGACTTATTGGCATCAGGTAGAGGTAGAGAGGCAGAGGCAGGGGCCTCGGGGATTCGGTTCCCGCTCCGATTGTGGTATAAATATCACCTGTAATTATATGAAACGAAGATCGAGATGCAGCCGAATGGGAGGAGACCAGGGCATGAAATGGATCTAGGGAATTTTAATGTTGCAGCAATCAACCAATATTTAAATGCTTACACATTCAGATGATCTTATTGCATTGAAATGGAAGCCCATTGGTTATGCCAGATTTGAATTTACCACAGTGCGCTGCCTTTTTATTACAACACTTGAAGCCATGCAAAATAATGCTAAATTATAAAAAAATCATAAGTTTTTGGATGGAAAATTTGTTCACTTAGAAATATTACAGATGCTTCTATTAAACACTGCGAATAGAACACATCTTGACCTTGGAAATAATTGAGTATTTTTTTAAATAAATCTATCTAAATCTGGAAAAATATAAAGTATCATGCCTTTAAAAAAATACTTTCAAGTGCCAAAATCTTTTACTAATGGAATCAAATATATTGAAATATAAGAGATGTGCTATCCGCAGTTTTTACTAGGTGGGACTGCGCTTCCGGTTGTCGCCGATATTAACAAATAATTAACGAATAAACTAAACGAACGTTAAACTAAATGAACGAACTCTTTTCCTCTTCAAACTATATTGTTAACCAATACTAATGCACACCTTAAAAAAATCAACGAAATGAACAAATTCTTTTCGTATGCAAACTACTTTAATTAGGTAGTAGTTCGCCGACAGTCGCGCGGACATCATATACCATATCTCTTTTGTATTTGAATATCTTTGAATGGAATTCATTTTCCGATAAAGTTTTATGATGCAAGTTCTTTACAAAATAATCGGAAAACCATTTAATATTTGTGCCTGAATTTCAATAATGAAACAAAACAATGCAATTTCGCTTTGTTTTTTTCGGCAGGAATCAAAATGGGCGGAGTTCAACGAATTTGGAATTCAGAATTACACCTTATGTCATCCGCATAACGATTTTGTGCATTTTATATCAGTTCCTCCCCGCCTGCCATGGCGAATAGACCCCCTAGGCTCGGTGTAGCTTAATTCTTTGAAATAAATTTTAAATTTCCTTGTTATTATAATAAACAATACATAAGGAAGGAGTCAATGTTTTTACAGGCTTTTACGAAAAAAATCTGTAAAAAACAACTTTCAAAAATCTTTTCCAACCTTTCTTCTCAAGTCTTGTCTATTTTTTTAAATCCCTCCCAAAAAGAGGCGGGGACTTCATCAATCAATTCAGATTTAGTTATTATTTATTCTTCAGCGTTTCGCAAAATTTTGCTAAATGGTTTATTTACATATTTCAACCAATTTACACAAAACCTTGACAAATTATCTTATCTATTAGTGAAAACCGAATGAAAATCCATTGCATAATTTAAAATATAAGCGCACAGACAGTGGGAGCGTCTTCATGTTATACTATAATGTAAAGATATATATATTTTTAATAATCAATCAATGTGATTTCAACGTAGGCCTACATTTCACCCACTGTATCAAATGATTTAATTGTAAGAACGGCAATACGGACCACTTAAGGATTTCTAATACATATATCAAACGGAAGATTTTACGTAGGAGAGATCTCATACACAGATTACTACTACTGGAGATGAAATTTTAATTCTTACTACCTAATTGCAGACTTTCCTACGAATTCAACAATTTGTAAATTATACATCGAATAAGTCATTTATGCTTATTTATTTTTTAGATTCTAGAATTTGTAAATGGAATCAAATCGTATGAGTCAAGAAATTATTGAAGAAGTATTCCCAATCAACAAATATATTTTATACACCTCATTTAAATGTGACTTTCTGCTACCTGATACATTAGCTTCACACAAAAGACCCTGACAAAAATAATTCCCCTCACGGCCTGTGTCATCTTCGGAGATGCTCTGTGGAGAATCTTTTTAGGAAAGGAAGGAGAAGAAGTTATAGGAAGAAAAAATGGTATAAGGGTAGGAATCTGGTGGTCAGTATGTCCAGGAGTGATGGACATATGAATCCATCGACGATATTTAAAGAGAGTCGTGCTGGAGAGGTTAAAGAGGTTAAAAGTCGTGAGGCAAGCAGGCTCGCCCAATTGCGCCTGCCACGCAGTTGTTGCCATGATCCCGGGCACCCCTGCTAAGTCAGCAAAACTACTTGGGGTGACCTACGGCAGAGGTATGTTAGTTATCCAATAAATGATCCTCGGGGCAGCGGTAGCCATACCCGCCTTCCAAATTGACTGACACAGCCTCTGCGATTTTTATTTTTTTTATATATGAATACCGCACAAGAGTCCCAACTGCTCCCGTCTGAAGCCAATGAGACTATGGCATCCCCAATTGGGGTATGTTGTGAGGCTGAGGGTAGTGGTGAGGGGAAGGAGATAGAAAAGAGGAATGTGAGGAAGTACCTGGCTATTCAGATCTGGTCACCAAACACGGCTAATGCCATTTCAAGCAACGTTTCAATTCTGAATGGTGGTCTTACACCAGGGCGATACTGAGAGTATCTTCCACTCTGTAACGTGCTGCAAATATACTATATATTATTTTAAATTAATAAATTTTATTGAACTAAACAACCACGCAGTTGTTGCCATGATCCCGGGCACCCCTGCTAAGTCACCAAACGTAGCGAACCACTTGAAGTGACATACGGCAGAGGTGTTGGTTATTCAATAAATGATCCTCGGGGCTACAGTAGCCATACCCGCCTTCCAAATTGACTGCATCAGCCTCTGCGATTTTGGCCGATCGGTGGCTGAGTTGGCATCACGATTGAGTCCCACCCGGGCGTCGCGTGGTCGATTCCTCGGCTGTATAAGTAATCCATATGATCCAAGCAAAATTTTCCGCTTACTGTAGTGGTAGTAGGATATTTTCAAATATTGACGGGTTATTAGTAACCCGGAAATATTTGCCTTTCTTTAAAAAATATATATTTTTTGTAGAGGGTAAAATTTGTAAATCCGAGACACATCGATAAAAAAATGACGTCATATACAACCCAGGTATCAGGCATTGTCAACGTATCATCGTGATTTATGATACTGCAAGTAACGTGGGGATTTTCTTTAAATTTTCCCCACGTTTTTTGTCACATCATCCACATTAACAAATCACAATGTTTATACCACATCATTAGAATTATAAATTAAAATTGCCCACTCGTTACTTCTCGCCGAATAAAAGGTAGTTGAATCTCTTAGAAACCACCTACGAGGAAAAAAATCGAAACGGAGATCACACCGTTAGAGTATTCAAAATATTTCGATAATTGCACCAACAAAACTAGTAGTCGAGATGAAAAAAATCGAAGATTTCGGTAGCCGAGACTCTGGCGGGCCGCCATTATATCGATTTAATGAGCGGGCAGAAGCTATTTGATAAATGACTTCCATTGTATTTCTCCACACGAATGAGAATAACGAATAACATTTCGGATTTTATTTTCGATTGATGTCATAATTATGGAACTCGTTTAACAGCTTCCAAAATGACCAGGCAGAGCTGGGCTGGGCTACTTTTACTCGAGACTTGCGCCCTGTTCATGTTGGGAGTGAAAAATCTTCAGGAGAGCTTTATTGGCAAATGAAAACTGCCCTAGTGACAATGACGATCATTGGCCAAAACAATATTTTATTAAATTTGTAATACATTTCGGAAACATTCCTAACTTAAAATGATAATATTTAAAAATATAATACCTTTGTAAATATATATTTTAGATTAGAACAAATACTATTAGCTTTATACCTACCAATGTAAATAAGGTATTAGCTTTCGATAAAACATTTTTAATGTTGAATTTTTCACAATTTTTATATTACAAGCCGTTTTTGCATTCTCGACTTCACTAATTAACTATTTTTTTTATTTATTGAAAAAAAAAAACTAATGCATATCAACAAACAAGTCCTGCTAAGCCAATTGAATTGGCTTGTAAACAGGTGCTTATAATTTAGTTACATATACATTTTAAGAATTTTAACTTACATCTTAAGTATATCTACAGATTCAACATTTTTTCATACATACCTATCAATATAAATATTTTTTTTCTGTTTAATTTATTTTTTGATTATTAGCCAATTTTTCACCATATATTTAACCTTATTCATAGAATTACCTTGTTTTATAGTGTCAGGTAATAAATTAAATATCTTTGGTATGTTATATTCAATTTGATTTGATTAATTTGGGTTATTCCAAAATTTATTAATTTAAAATAACATATAGTATATTTGCGGTACGTTCCAGAGTGGAAGATACTCTCAGTATCGCCCTGGTGTAAGACCACCATTCAGAATTGAAACGTTGCTTGAAATGGCATTAGCCGTGTTTGGTGACCAGATCTGAATAGCCAGGTACTACCCCACCTTCCTCTTCCCTCTCTCCTTCCCCTCCCCACTACCTTCAGCCTCACAACATACCCCAATTGGGGATGCCATAGTCTCACTGGCTTCAGACGGGAGCAGTTGGGACTCTTGTGCGGTATTCATATAAAAAGAAAAAAATTCATACGTTCTCTGTCCGTACTTATTATTAAATTTCGGAAATATTAACCCGTCGCGCGTCGTTGCGCCTGAATCTAGTGCTGTATTTATTTTATCATAAAATTAAACGTGTAGCATATATCTATCCCCCAAAATCTTTATTGAAATAAATAATGCATTTTTCTAGGATTTACTGTGATCAATTTTTAGGTTATTATGCAGCGTTGCACTACCACTTTCTATAGCCAAATATTTTAAGGATGTGTCTCCACTTTGAGTTCCTTTAGCACCTTCTCGTTTGTAAACCGTACCCACTGCTCACTCTAGATGAAATCTTTAGCAATCTCTTGGACAGCTATATTTTAAAATCCTTGTTCTTGTTTATTAAGTTTGGTTTTAATGTCCAAGTTACACTATTGCATTTTACTTTCCTCTAAAAATTTAATTGCTGTTACACATTAATGGCACCATACAAATCATTCAAATAGTATTATTATGATTGAAAAAGCTAAAACTTAAAGCGTCTCAGTTCATATATGTATCTACTTTGTATATTGTTCCATTATTTCATCAAAGCTTTAAAAGCTCGTCTCTCGATGCGGCCCTGCGATCACTGTATCAATACTAAGTCCAAAAGGCAGTCCCTGACTGGATAAATCATACCAGAGACAAATTAATTACAGCCCAGGAAGAGTGTGTCTCTTGATTTAGTGCTCACCTAGCCTGAGTTACCAGCAGCAAGTAGGTAACTAACATCATCTGGTAGGTCGGAGATCATTTAGGCTATACTTAGAGGCCCAATGATGTAATTTGTAGCCCCGCGGGCGTGAGCATTGCGATAAATTATTTTTGTATGGTTTTTATAATTGTACAATTGTATAATGCGTGTGCTTGGTAATGGTTCTGTAAATGTCGGGTATTGCTATCGAGCCATCGTGGTCCAAGGTTCGAATGGAGTTGTCAAAACACCAGTAGTTAAAAGAGTTTTCATCAATTTGAATTCTTCAATATACTTTATTTTATATTAATTAATCAGTTAAAAAATAAAATCAAGCTACGTTTCTACGAGGAGTTTCTCTCACATCAGGAAAGCATCAATTTTTAATCAAATCACAAAATTTTAGGACGGGTTGTTTAAAAAAAAAAGATGAATTCATCAAATATTTGAAGTTAAAGTTCACGTTCTGTGGAGGTTTTATTCAAGTTCTGTTATTATATCATTATAGGCTAGTCGATGCATGAAATTGAAATAATCACAGAACTTGAATAGAACTTACACAAAACGTGAAAATTAACTTAAAATATATTTAATAAATTCATCCAATTTTTTTTAAACAACCCATCCTTAAACCAACTGAAATTGAAAAAATCTTTCAGGTAGAGGTGTACATTGTGAAACTTTACTTACATATCTTTTTTATCAGGTGATTTTAAATTGTGTCCACTGCTTCTAAACTTGCTAATTTCTGAAGCTTTATTTAGGTAACTGGAACATAAAATAACTTTGATAGTTTCTATGTTAATACGGTTCCACATGTACAAAAAATCTATGTTCAATATTTACGAGAGCTATAGAGGCTGATTTGAAGGGATGCGAAAGAACCGCTAAACTTAATATTTGGTATCGCGCTTGGGTCCCACCCAGGCGTCTCGTGTTCGATTCCTCGACTGGCTAATGCCACCATTAAGATACAAGGAATTTTTTTTTCGCTTACTCTGGTGGTAGTAGGAGATTTCCAAATATTGTTAGTTTATTCGTATCTAACCCGGGAATCTTTCACAAAAAAATATATATATATACAAGTAAAAATGGTTTCTCTTGTTAGGGTACCCCGATGTCGGCTTTTACACCAACATCAGCACACCAACACGTCCCTGGCTAGCTCTCAGCGGGACAAGGGTACTCTCTATTCAGGGGGTGGGCAGCTCAAAGGCTAGGGAATTTCTCTCCATCCTCTGGTGACCCACGGGATCCTCACTGGCCAACAATCCTCCCGCCGAAGCAGAATAATAACAAGTTAAATCATTTAGACATGTATTGTAAACTCAAACACATACATGGGTTTCTACAGTACAATTCAATTACAAGAAATGCAAATTACACAAACCTAGCTAAAGTGTTTAACTTTCTCTGACTGACTCTCAAAACGAAACTCTCCGGGTCGTGATTTCCACGGGGGCCCTACATTTCACTGTATTACGGACAACATTTAAAGAGGAAATCAAGATACAGCTTACATGTAGGTTGGCAGGAACCTCGTCTCATGTGGCAGCTTCATCAGGCACTTTCATAGTCTAAATAGACCGAACTATGGTGCGGCAAAAGGCCAATTATACACAAAGGTACTTCAATAATACATCGCGGCCGTTGAATTGGGTCCGCCGGCTTAAAGTGCGCCGCTAGCGTGTCCGTTCGCCAAGGCACTCAGATTGCTTCTGCTGGCGAGCAACGGATTGCCGGCCGCCGCGTCGCCGGGCAAGCGGGGCGGTGAGGAGAGGCAGACAGGATATGGGGGGGAAGAGGGGGCGGCCAGCTGTGGGCTAGCTCTCGCGTTCTCGAAACTATTCGCTTCAAGGGCGTATCGTAACACTTCCCCCGCGCTCGGAAAAAAAGCGACGTGGCAATGGAGCTGTAGGATAAAAAAATCCTCTTAAACTTCCATTGGGGTTTTTGAGAGATTCGTTGCTTGAGAGATGCCTAGCTAGAACATGCAATTTATGTTATAGTTTAGGTTACAATGTTTGTAGGGAATGGGTGAGGGGTACATACAATGTTTGGAAAGGAACAGTTTTGGTGAAAGTACATGGTGTGAAACAACATACAAGATTATGCAATTGAAAGATGACAATACATGGTTATGCAATTGAACAAAATAACAATACATGGTTATGCAATTGAAAAATAACAATACATGGTTATGCAATTGAAGAACAAAAGAAACAACAAGAACAAAAATGCCTGTGTGATTCTAAGGTTTCATTGGTCTGGGAGCTAAGTTTGCGAAGCGTGGATTTGTTTGGTTTCGGAGAATTTCGAAGAGGAGGACGTGGTTTCACAGATTCTTAGGATTACATTATCACTGTAATCAGACCCCTTTGAGATAACACTCAGAAGTACACTTGGGCCTTAGAAAACACTTGGTTTTGTCGAAGACGTCGAAGTTCACGAAGTGGAGACTGTGGTTGCTGTGCCGCGACTATGGTTACAGAGGTCATTGAAGAGGAGAATCCAGTGTCTGCAGGCATGCCAGTACGAATCCTAAAGTGTTATTAAGGTAAACACGGATCGTATATAATGGTTATTGAGGCATAATGTAGCTCAATCATAACTTGTATTGGTACGCATTCAGCGAATACTGGAGGTCAAGGTAATGATGGTTTACACATGACGATTTGCGTCTCTGCATGACAGCGCAAGAGACGACATGGTTGGCATTGATAGCAAGAGTAAGAACAAACCTAGGAGCTAGCGTGCCCAAAAGGTGGTTCAGAGTGTCATAATGTATAGTGGGACAACTCAACTTGCTGTGGCACGACAAAACAACATACATATGGGCGGTATGGTCTGTGCTTTCAGGAACAAATGCGTAGAAAAATGGCAGCAGGAGGGACCTAGTAACCACAGCGCGTGCTGTCAGGAAGTGGAGCTCAGCTTGGCTGTTGGTGATGACATCCGCCTGGGCTTCTTTTTAATCCGGGAGAAATTATTATTAGAGCAAAATTCTTGAAGTTTACCTGCCTAGGGACCAATGAAGAAAAGGTTTGGAGAGAAACAAAATGTGTCCAGATTATGAAATAAACGAAGTTTTAATCACCGACCCAGAGAGTGACGAAGAGAGAGTTTTCTAACTACATTGTGATTACATGAACATTTTCCTTTGCCAGGATGACTTGGCGTTTGCCGAGTGACAATATGTCTTGGTTAAAAAACAACCGGCCTTCCATGGCCTATGTTAACATAAAGGTGGTAACATTTTTTGTAGAATTTCAAAAAGCAAGACAAAGAAGTCGTGAATGAGTCACGGTAAAAGCAGAGAAACCAATTCATGAATAAAGGTTGTCAAAAGGAGACAGACGGTACGCCAAGTGCATATCGTACATATCCAACATTCATGAATGTGTTTCGTAAAATTGAGAAAAAGAACAAAAGGTGAGACATATGCAGAGAGTGAGGGAGAAAGCCTGCTGATAATTGGTCAATTTACCGATTCGCACTCCCAGTGAGGGCGAATTATGGTTAACAACAGATTTTCCTCTTCATAACATATACCTGAGAACATGATGGTGAGGAGAAAGGAAAGGAAAAGGAAAGGAGTTGAGTGACGAAACTTGCTAGAGACTGGACTAATTTCCACTTCAAACTCCATGTGAGAATGAAACATGATCCACCAGCAGATTTCCTGACTCTTTACAATTGTTAAAAGGATGAGGAGAAATTTGAATACACATTAACAAAGAGACTAATCTTTTGCGTGTATTGGGCAAAAGACTAGGGGTCATTTTAAAAACTCCTGCGTGATTGTGAGAGAAGACAGACCCTTGCTCCAATTTCACAAACCTGGGGGTTTTCTTATCCGTTCCCCAGACAACGAGTTGGGTGGTTTTGTGCTCAATCGATTAACTCCCACAGCACTATGCCCCATAGTTAGCAGTGAAGCTACAAACTAGTCCTTTTGGGATAGTAGATACTCCTGGGCTTCTTTCCTTTTTGCAAAGAAGTAAAAAACAGGAGGTCCACGGGCATTGGCGTTGAATGACAACAAAGGGTTGTGGACTACATTTCGTAGATCGCACACAAAAGGTTTGATATTATTTCGTTCGCACGACTCATGGTAAGTGTTTTAACGTCTCCACGTATAGTGTATAAGGGTTGTACACAATTATACATACAAGTGGTACTCATGACAAATTAATGACACACGACCAAAATACAAAAGCGGTACTCATGACAAATTAATGACACACGACCAAAATACAAAAGCGGTACTCATGACAAATTAATGACACACGACCAAAATACAAAAGCGGTACTCATGACAAATGAATGACACACGACCAAAATACAAAAGCGGTACTCATGACAAATGAATGACACACGACCAAAATAGATTGTACAGAAAGGGTGGTACTCATGACAAATATGTCACACGACCAACTCAATAACATTTAGCTATGAGCAAAAGTGATTATGACGAACTTCTCGTATCGTGGCAGGTATTTTAAGGATCCCTCCTATAACGGTGGATGTTCTAAGGATCTCTCCTATGACGGTGGATGTTCTAAGGATCTCTCCTATGACGGTGGGTTACGTTTAAATACAACACAATAAACGTTAACAATGCTCGTTTTAACACATTTTATAAAGATTCGTTAGATTAACTAACTCCGTAGCCCAAGAGCGTACGACAGAGAAGATAGACAATTTGATGCTACTTCATGTGTTACAAAATACAAGGGTGATGGCAGAGTATAATTCTACTTACACCAAGTATTTTAAAACAAAGACAGACCTATAATGGTTTTACATACTGTCTGTTGTGGCAACCTGCAGTGAGGAAGACCAAAGAAAAGGGACCAATTACGGTTTTACATACCCTTTGTGTAGTTACAAACATACCAGGTTATGTGCAATTTGGGTTGCAAATACTTGGTTAAATGGACACCTAAAAGTAGTGAATTCCAAAATCAGGATGACCATAAGGTTTTATTAACCTGTCTTGTAGGGTTGAAACGTGTCATATAAGACATACGTAACGTACAAGCAAAAAAACAAAAAGGTGGCTTTGTTATAACAACCAAAGACCGGATGATTCGGTTTTACGTACTTTAGTTGAAACGAGCCAAATTGATTTATATACAGGGTTATAAAGACCAATCATTGGTTTTATAAATACGAGTTCCAAAATGGACGTGTCGATATCCAATTTGGGTACATGAGCATGAATTTGGGTAGGACGCCATCAATTTTTAATTTAAGAGGAAAAAATTGAAAAAAACTTATATACACGAGGGGCGACTATGTAAGTAACCACTGTTTGATTTTCATGCTGGAGATACCTCGGAAGGTTTTACAACTCATGATGAACAAGATACAAGGAAAAATTGTAAAAATAGTTAACTGGTTCTGAGTCGGAATTTAACACTTTGGAATTTACAAAACCCGACTTCTAGAACGACACGCCGATGGGCAATTGTCAACTACTTTACATGAACAAAATAAATAGGTGAGAAAGTTCCTTTCCACACGACAAAAATGCAACAAAAAATAGGAGAAAAATTACAAAATTACATGACAAGGCAGGGTATGATGTGGCATGAACATTGCGTAGTGTACGTGTTGAGACAATAAATGGGCTCGCGACTTCCCAAACATTGAAACTCGAAATGTGTCTCCGTTCCAAAGTGATCAGTTTTAGAACAGGTGAAAAAAAAATAAAAGAAAAAAAAATTGCCGTGAGGGAAAGAAAAAACAGTGCAAAAACAACATTTGAAAGTAACTTCAAGGAGAGTACGCATTAATTTACAAAATAATTTACAACTTGTTTCATTTATGAAACGATGGGCATGTGATTGACACAATACACGCCTGACGTAGTAAGACTCTGTAAGCTTACAAAAAAAGGTGATGCATACTGGATCATTTTACGTTTGCTGAGATAGTGGGGGCAGTTTTACTTGACTCCTCACTTCCAGACTTTACAATGTCCTTAATGTGGTAATTACCAATGTGCTTTCCAGATGAGTCAGACAAGGAGTACACTAGGTCTGATATTTTCCTTAGGACTTTGGCCTTCACGAAACGTGGTGCCAGCTTAGCAGAGAAATACATGGCTCCTTGGGAAAGTGTGTTGTTCTTTCTCCAAACTATGTCTCCTGTATTGAAGGTGACATGTTTTCTTCGTAAGTTATATCTGTCCGCACTCTTTTGGTGAGCCAGGAGCAAAGCATCAGTGACTTCACTGTAAATGGCCGACAGTTCTTCCAAGCGATGGGCATAGTCTGCGGTAGGGTTGCTTGTGGTGGCAGATGACGTAGGAAAGTTTGTGTCCCTATGTAGAGAACCATGGACGACTTGTTCCATACCGTGTTTTAAGAAGAAAGGTGTGTAACCAGTGGCCAGATTAACAGTGTTGTTCATAGCGGCCTGAATTTTATCTAGGTTTTTACACCAAGTGCGTTGATCTTTATCAACTAGAATAGCTAGAGCTGTGTTGATTGTTTGGTTGTAACGTTCGACAGTGTTATTTTGGGGAGTGTACAAGGTGTTATAATAAATGTCCTTGATTCCGTATTTGGCAAGAAATTCTTTGAATTCCTGGGCAATAAACTGTTTTCCGTTATCAACAATTACGGTTCTGGGTGTTCCGTAAGGTATAAAAATGTGTTTTTCCAGAAGTTTTATGATGGCGGACGCATTGGCTCTTTTTAAAGGGAAGATCCAACAGAATTTGGTGAAAACATCCACTACACTAAGTATGTGCATGTGTCCGGCATAACTTCGAGGAAAAGGTCCGACGAGGTCCATTGACAATGACTGTAGGGGTCTGTCGGCACGTTTGGGGTTACCCATTAGGCCGGCAGGTGCTGCCGTGCTATGTTTATAAGCTTTACAAGTTTCACATTTAGAGATGTAATTGCGAATTTGTTTGAAAAGACCAGGCCAGTAATACTTCAAGGAAATCTTTTTATACGTCTTGAAAGTTCCTGGGTGTATAGAGTCGGGAGCACTATGATTGTCAATTATTATTTGTTCTCTTCCTTCGAGGGGAACGACAAGTTTCCAAGAGTAATCTTCGAGGATGGATAGTGGTGCCTTGCAATTACGGTATAGTTGTCCTTCTTTTATGATAAAATTAGGAAACTTTTGTTGATTATTTTTACAACCTTCGAAGATTTTCAAGTACCATTCATCCTTTGTAGATGGAGGGGGGGCAATTGTGTCAACATTTAATGAAGCCAATTCAATTCTTGAAAGAGCGTCAGGAACAATATTGTCCGCGCCTTTACGGTGTACAACATCAAAATTGAATTGAGACAAACGGGAGGCCCAACGAGCGAGTCTACCGGAGGGATTACTTAAAGAGATCAGCCATTTCAAACTACTATGGTCTGTGACTACAGTAAATTTGCTACCGTCTATGTAACCGCGGAAATGGTGAACAGAATCCAATACAGCCAATAACTCCTTTTCGGTAATTCCGTAGTTTTTCTCGTGTTTATTTAATGTACGGGAAAAATACGCTACAGGGTGTTCGCCATCTGGGAACTCTTGAGTTAGGACTCCACCGATTCCTACGTTGGAGGCATCCGTGTGGAGGGTAAAAGAGAGTGTAAAATCCGGGCAATTCAGAACGGGGGCTTTTTGAAGGGCATTTTTTAAAGTTGTAAACGCTTCTTCAGTTTCAGTAGACCATCGGAAGTTGCTGACACCTTTACGGGTGCCGGTGATTTTATTTAAGGGGGCTGCAATTGTGGAAAAGTCTTTGATGAATCTTCTGTAGTAACCTGCAAGTCCAAGGAAACCTTTGACTTCCTTCGCGTTTTTGGGTCGGGGAAAATTTGCCATGGCTTCCACCTTAGCGGGGTCTGTTCTTAGACCTTTTTCGTCGACAATGAATCCCAAATAACGTAAACGGGACTTACAGAATTCAGACTTCTTCAAGTTGATGGTTAAACCAGCGAACTTGAGTTGTTGAAAAACCTTTTCCAACATTAATAGGTGTTTTTCAAAGGTGTCGCTGACGATGATGAGGTCGTCAAGGTAACAAAACAGGCTGTTATCGACTTCAGGACCGAAGAGTTTGTCCATCAGTCTTTGTAATTCGGCGGGGCTGTTCTTTAGACCAAAGGGTAATCTTTTAAAATGGAACATTCCCCTACCAGGTACAACGAAAGCAGTTTTTTCACACGATTCTGCGTCCAAAGGTATTTGCCAAAAAGCTTTGCTTAGGTCAACAGAGGAGATGAACTTGGCGTTGCGCAGTTGGTCTAAGGTCGCGTGGACGTAAGGTAAGGGGTATGCGTCAGCTTCCGTACAAGAATTTAAACGTCTACTGTCAAGACAGAAACGTGCGGAGCCATCTTTTTTAGAAACCAAAAGAGTTGGGTTGGTCCATGCACTTCTGCTGGGAACCACCACACCCATTTTTAACATTTCATCAAGTTCTTTTTCCAAAAGTTTAAGCTTTTGGGGGGCTAAGTTGTAATAACGTTGCTTTATGGGTGGGCCATTGGTTTTAATGTGGTGTTCTACCAAATTTGTCAAACCCAATCCACATTTTTCGAAAGATATTGATTCGAATTTATTGACCATTTCCTTTAGTTGGAGAGCTTGGTCCGTGCTTAAATTTTCGTGAGGTATTATTGTGCGGATCTCACTAATTTGAGCAGCAGTGGAGGTTTCGCCAAGAGTATTAAATACTTGGGGAGCAACGTTAAAAGCCTTCCAGAAGTCAACGCCAAGGATGAAATTCTGGGATATAGAGGGCACTATTAGAAAATTGATTGTAATTATTTTATTGTTACAATTAATTGGCAGTGCGAGGGTACCGATGACCGGCTGGGAAACATTATCCGCAGTCGTCAGGTGTGTTGTTTGTGGCGAAATTTTAAAATCACTGTTAACAAAAGGCAGGTGAGCATTGTTGCCAAGACAGCTGACAGATGCACCGCTATCAAGTAATCCGGAAAAGGGCACATTGTTAACAGAGAAAAGAGCATAGGGTCTCCCATCTTTAGCTTGTTTGCAACAAACCGAGGAAACATTTAAGGTCTGGTTAAAATACTTAATGTGTGATAACCAATCAGTCCATTCTTTAGACCTTGGTTCAGAATGGGTACCTGAGAGGTTATTATTTAGTTTTTTGGCCTCTTCATGTAGAAATTTGGTGGGGGCTTGGAGAAATCCACCTGAGGTCTGACATCGCTTGGGTTTTGTAACCTTTCTGCATTGTGCCTTGATCTCTTGAAAATGTTGCGCAGTTCGTCGCATGGAGGAGAGCGGTCCCTAGAGTGATGTCTCTTGGAGGTTCGGGGTTCCTTGGATTCCAGAAGTCTTGCTTGCTTGAAACAAGTAGCGGCCAGGTGGCCTACTTTTTTGCAAAAGGAGCACACTTTTTTGTTGTCGAATTCTGGCTTTAAACCAGACGAACGGCTTGGCACAGCCACATTATTCGACACATTCTTTATGTTTTTCCTATCCTGGTACGATTCCAGGAGGAGGCAGACTTCGTTTAGCTGGGCCAGGGATGCAATTTTCTGTGAGGTGATGATGTTCTCGTATTTGCTTAAAAGGCCATCAGTTATGACTGGTAATAGTTCAGCTTCCGGAACAGGATGTGAAAGCTTGATGTTGATGGACTCAGCCCTTTCTATGAATGTAGCCACAGGTTCATCTACTAGTTGTTTAATAGATAGTAGAGATAGTTTGATCCGGTGCTGGGCCTCCTTTTTTCCAAAGCTAGAGATTAGGGCAGCTCTGAGTTTACTCCAATCTTTGCATTTAGTCTTTTGGATGCGGTGCCACGGAATTAATTCTGGGGAGATGAGTTCTATAAAGTTTCTCCGTAGAATCTCGAATGGGATATTTTTGATTGTAGCCGTTTCTTCAATACGGTCAATGAAATCCAGCACATCGGAGACGCCATTATATTTGACTTTCCAAGAGGATAAATCGTAAGTTTTATCTTGTGTCAAGATGGGTGCGACGTCCTGTTTTATCATTACATGCGGCGTAGGTTCTTTGTCAAGATTATCCAAAACTTGCGTAGCCGAACATGAATTATTTTCGTTGGAGGGGGCGAGATTTATTCTCCTAATGTACTTTTTGTTGAATAAAAGTGCATATGCCTTCAATGTAGATTTAGATTTGCTTGATGGCGAGAGTCCTCTATCCCTTAAAGCAGCTTGTAAGTGGGCTTTGGATAAACTATGCACATTGGGAATGGTACCCAAGTTGGATGATGTAATAGTTTGCTTGTCCTCCATTGTGAGTTTCCTGGGTGGTGAGGAGAAGAAAAAAAATTGGCCAGGGGTTTCCTTTAGAAAGCGCAAAAATTAATTTTTGTGAGGCACTTTTCACTTGGTGATCACTGTTGGCACTTCCAAATGTGTTTTGTATACATGACACCAGAATTCTTGTCAAAGGAAGGCAGACGAGAAAAAATTTTGCGTGGAAAGACCTTAGTGGTAAAGGTTTTTGTATTTTACTGACCACTTTTGAGAAAACTGTGAAATTCACAAGTATTTATTTATTTTAGAAAAATTTTTCCAGGACTGACCTTTAGAAAACAGGTCTTTTATTTTCACAAAAACACTTTACACTGAGAAAGGCACTAAAGTTCACAAAAGGCACATTTCTGGCAAATAAAGGACAAACTTCCGAATGAAAATGACTGAATATGGGGTTTATTGCATCCCACCATATTAAAATTATTTTATTTATTCATGGAATCAGTCATTGGTTTTATTATTATTCCACTTTTCACTTATGTAAGGAAAAAAACACAATTCACTTTCACTTATGCTGAAAAAAAACAGTACCTATAATGTACAATGGGGAAAGAAAGTCATTATTTTGTCCATTTGGAGAAACATTAAATTGTACTAATTTGACAGACACAAGTGGGCCGATTGGTATATTGTGCAGAAATAATAAAAAAATACGTAAGTCCGAAATTTTCATTAAGGAATTCGCAAAATAACTGGGGTTCCAGAATCAAATTTATAATAATGATTTCCGTTGGTAACCCAGTTCAGTCATAAAAAACGGTTTGGATTTAAAACGCAGCCTAGCAACAGTCGGTTAGGATTCCGGCGGGAACAAAGCATTTGCGCGCAATCCGGACTATCGCTTGGAACAAAAGCCGTTGGATTTTGGGCGGGAATAACTGTTGTTAACGCGCCCGCCGTTTGGAGACGCGTGCGCAATCAGATTCGTGGCGCCTCGGGTGCTCAAAATGGCCGTTGTTTCAACTTGCGATGCAATTTATAATTCCAATCAGATCCGTTATGGATCTAATTTACATATTGGTTTCTGTGGTTTTTTCACAGGATTCACTGTAGAATGACAAGGCATAATTAATGTTTACAAAGCAGTTGTTATGCGGGGAGGATTTCGACAAACAAGGGTCCCGCAAAGCGACCGGGTTAGAGAAAAAATTCCAGCCCCACGTTCGGGCGACAATTGTTAGGGTACCCCGATGTCGGCTTTTACACCAACATCAGCACACCAACACGTCCCTGGCTAGCTCTCAGCGGGACAAGGGTACTCTCTATTCAGGGGGTGGGCAGCTCAAAGGCTAGGGAATTTCTCTCCATCCTCTGGTGACCCACGGGATCCTCACTGGCCAACAATCCTCCCGCCGAAGCAGAATAATAACAAGTTAAATCATTTAGACATGTATTGTAAACTCAAACACATACATGGGTTTCTACAGTACAATTCAATTACAAGAAATGCAAATTACACAAACCTAGCTAAAGTGTTTAACTTTCTCTGACTGACTCTCAAAACGAAACTCTCCGGGTCGTGATTTCCACGGGGGCCCTACATTTCACTGTATTACGGACAACATTTAAAGAGGAAATCAAGATACAGCTTACATGTAGGTTGGCAGGAACCTCGTCTCATGTGGCAGCTTCATCAGGCACTTTCATAGTCTAAATAGACCGAACTATGGTGCGGCAAAAGGCCAATTATACACAAAGGTACTTCAATAATACATCGCGGCCGTTGAATTGGGTCCGCCGGCTTAAAGTGCGCCGCTAGCGTGTCCGTTCGCCAAGGCACTCAGATTGCTTCTGCTGGCGAGCAACGGATTGCCGGCCGCCGCGTCGCCGGGCAAGCGGGGCGGTGAGGAGAGGCAGACAGGATATGGGGGGGAAGAGGGGGCGGCCAGCTGTGGGCTAGCTCTCGCGTTCTCGAAACTATTCGCTTCAAGGGCGTATCGTAACACTCTATAAAGAAGACTTTTTTCTATAATGCTTTTGTTAAAAATAATTTAACGGCCCATTTAATTCTTAAGGTAGTAAGGTACCTACCCAACATGTCGCATAGCAAAATGCAACGATATATTGGACTCAAATGAGAACGATTACGTTCTCGCTGTAGGATTTAAATTATAGCTGAGAGAATTTACGAAAAGAATAAACGCAGCGTTCTGGTTTTTCTCATATTTAATCATGGGATTCACAAAACCAACTAAAATACCCTCGTAATTACAAAAAAAAAAAAAGATTTCAGAATAATCCTAATCCTCTTTTAAAATTGCTTCTACGCTGCCGAGTAGATACTCAATTTCCCAGTTGAAGCCTTTTCTTCCGCATTTGCCACCCGAATCGGTGTTGCCAGCCTCAGTGATCTATTTCCGGCATAGACGGACAGCCTTATTTCGTATATGGCCACACTCAATTTCAGGCCGACACCATGGCAAAGTTTTCCTCGTTCGCTGCTACGAATGGCTTTTTTATTTTATTTTTATTCCCACTTTCGTGTGATTCGCAGATCGAAATCTAGACCGATTTATAACGCCTACCCACTGCTAACTTGTTCTGAATTCGAGTACCTAACCAGATACCTGGTTAGAATTAATTTGCAGTTAGGTAGGTATTACGAGTTTTTTTTGTGTTTTGTAATTATTGTCATTTTAATAGTTAATTTATTGGTCCCGTTCCTCTTCTGCTTCCCCTTCCCCTCAAGCGTTCTCCGTACACCATCCCCGCCTTCCCTCCCCCACTCCTTCCTTCCGCTTCCCCGTCCCGCGAACCCCCCTCCTGAGTCCCCCTCCCCCTCTCACATTCCATACATTCAGTCCTGGTACATTCAGTTTTCCAACTGCTCGCGTGCCACCTTTTGCATTTTTTTATACAAATTTCATAATGCCAGAGCTCACCAGTATAGATAGAAACCTTTGCGGGCGTACTCACAACAATTCACCACAGTTGATCACCATCGGATGAATGGTTTAGCAACGCATAGACATCTCACGTATACTCATATGTGAGCATATTTAGCATTTTATAATAAGAAAAATTTCGTTGATTTTGATAAAATTGCGACTGGTACGATAAAATTGTTATTAGTTTGATACCTACCTAAGATTTTTAATGTTTTATGCTTGCTGAATTATTCAAATTGTCTTTTAATGTTTGCAATATAACCAAAAAGGATTTCAAAATACATTGGTTTTAGAATCCATACCCACCGATTATTTTGTCTACGAATAGATTAGGCATCATTTCAATTAAATAATATTTCTTAAAAGACAAACTGTAAATCCAAAAAATTTGTTCTTTAATTAAATGAAGACAAAATTATCGAAATTCAATAGGAAATCTGGAGACAGAAAAATCAGAAAAAGATATTGGCACCTCTAGGACTCGAACCCCGGACCTTTCGCTTTCCGGGCGACAGCTCTGACCACTGAGCTAAGAATTACCAACATTATCTCTATTTTTCTTAACGCATATTTTATTGGCTGCTATCTTTATGTATGATTGCAAGCCAATATCTTTTTTCTCCAGATTTTCTATAGAGTTTTGTTAATATTGTCTTCATTAATTACAATTCCAGGTCTTACTACTACTACTCATAAAGTTAAAAATAAAAATAAATTAGTTTTTTGTTTGGCGATACGAAAAACTAGTCTGATGTTAAGATATGTAGGTAGTTAGGTAGATATTTAACTACTTGCTGAAAAATTGCATGAAGTGTGAAGGTATGTAATTGATATAACTATTTCTATCATTTTTTATTTTTTTACTACGTTATGGAGGTGATCGAACTTCAACCACATATGTTCCCTCTCAATTTGGGAGGCGGGTGTGGGTACCGTTGCCCCAGGAACCACTTACTGGATAACCGACACCCCTGACGCAGGTCACCCCAAGTGGTTCGCTATTTTTGGTGAAATAGCAGGGGAGCCCGGATTCATGGGGTGAGGTTTATCTAAGTCTTTACGGTGAATGCGTTTGCTTATCTACTGCGTGGTAGGCCGGATCGGGAGATACTAGTTGAGACGTCTCCAGCCAGAATCTCTCGACCCATCGCCTTGTCCCGCTGTGAGAGGGATGGATTCATGCGTCCGTAGATTTCCCACCCTTCACACACGTTCCCTTCCTCAGAACTTCTTTTGCGTTATTTTCCTTCAAGGGTATTCTAGGCCATAATTTAAAATTACAGAGAAAGGACAGGTGAGTTTATATATTAATTTTATTTAAATGTGCAAATTTCAGATTTATATGAAAGATTGGAGTAGAGTTCAGACTTAGAAGAGATGAGATGTTGAATGCGGAGATTAGGGAATTTTAGATAACGCTTGATAGAAGAGAGGACATGTATTTAGAGAGGGACGACCAAAAATTATGTGATCTAAAGTTCCCACATCTAGACCACAGAATGTACAATCTGAGGAGTCAAGGATGTGAATTTTAAAAAAGTGGGAAGGAATGGAACAATGTACCATTCTCATTCGCAAGAGAGAGGAAATTTCTTTTTTGGAAAAATAAGGGAATTTTTGAAACCACGGTTTTGATGGGATAGTCCTTTACCCTTTACCCCTTACCCCTTGACCCGCGAATCAATGGGCATGATCACAAACAACGGCCGTTTGATTCGTGAGCATGCTCATTTGGGCGTGACACATATGCTACTAGGTATCATTTGCTCATTAGTATAGCAAGAGAGCATGCGACATGAGCAATGAACATGGACGTCCAAACCAGCGGCTTTAAAAAAAATGATCTGCTCATTGCACCCACCGTACAAGAGCAAACAGCATTTACATACTTTGAACCAGGGCCAAAATAAATAATACCTCCTCAATCCAAAGCAGAGTGGAAGTTTGCACAGTGTATATACCTACAGGCTGCAGGCTACAGGCAGTATAAGAATAGGTCTCAAGTATACGGGTCCTGGCCGTTGTAATGTGTCTGCCGATATTATGGCTGTGTTTACATACAACAATACACTTAAATGGTAAACTATATTCTCAATATTTTCGTCTCAAAACGATCAGTGTTTGAACAAGGCCCATTTAGTCTTGTGTTTTTGTTATCAGGGATCTTCAACTATTTTTAATGTGATCACACATCAAAAATAGTCCCTTCTTCTTCTCCTTTATTTTTTTACCATTTCAGAAACTCCATTATCGGATGTGCATATCAATAAATACCTGCTATGTTTTACATGTTAATTAATAATGTTTATCATTTATTTATTTATTTGCTTATTTTGACGGCTCCATGGTCGAGAGATAAGGCTCTCGATTACCAATCCGAAGATCAGGGGTTCAAATCACGACGTGGGCAATTTAATTAAATTAATTATTTTTTTATTATTTCACAATTAATTAATTAAAAATAAAATATAGTATATTTGCAGCATGTACGAGAGTGGAAGTTAATTTTCCCTGGTGTAAAACTACCATTCTGAAGTGAAACGTTGCTTGAATTGGCTTTAGCCGTGTTTGGTGACCAGATCTGAATTTCCTGTACTTCCCCATCTTCCTTTGCCTCATCTCCTTCCATTCCCACTACTTTCAGCCTCAAAATCCCAATTAGAGATGCCAAAATCACATAAAAAAAAATTGTTTGCGTATGCTTATTTATTTATTTACACCGGTTAAAGCTTTTACATAAAAAAATTACATACCTAGAGTAAAATATGACTAATAGAATAGAAAATTACGACTGATACAAACATATTTGACATTTATAGGAAGGTACTTAATTTCATATAAATATTGGAGACGTTTTTTCTAATACTTTTCCAAGCTTCAAGGTTTTTCCACTCATTCTGTTTAATCGATTTGTTTTTCTAGAGAGTCTTGAGAATTTTCCACATATCCATTATAGTCGATGTTTTGTATAAATATCGAATAAGTCATTTTTTCAAAAATGCGTGAAAATCTGAAAAAAGTAAGCCGAACACAACATAATTCCGATACCTAAATATATATTCATACAGCAAGTAAAAATCTTACACTCTAACGTGAGTGATGTATAAGTCGTTAGTGAACAAATTCAATTAATAAAGAAATGTGAATTTTGCAAAAAGTTTACCAAATATAATTTTCGTTTTAGCATTGTTGTTACACTTTGTAATATTATAATAAGAGTAGGTACCTTGGAACTTGATGGAACATTGACATACGTATATTTGAAAGAGATGTGGGTGAATTTCTCGTTAATATGCTTTGATTTCCGTATTGGAGGGTTACATAAATTGTAATGAAAGTTAGGCAACAATATAACTATTGCCTAATCCTTCGTTGACTCGTAAATTCAATGTGATGACCGTGGCCGGTTATCCCATATATTTCTGGACCCCCTTTGATGGATCCAGATTCCTCTGATTATGATGATCTCAGTACTTCAATAATAATACGTAGGTAGTCTCGTGATGTTTATTCCGGGATAAAGTACAATGTTATTCTAAGGAAGTCTGATGGTAAGAGGACGAATGGACAACAATCACACCCTTTTATACGTTCCTCATGTTGTCTCACTCATACACGCATGTCTCTTTCATACCGCAAGACATACGTTCACCACACATCATATTTTCATGACTGGGTACCAATACAATAATAGAAAAGGAGTAGGTAGTACATGTTGGCTTCAGGTATCTGCAATAAGGAAAATCTTTAAAGATTTTACAACGCCAGAGGTCTCTATTCGATAGTTTTTGCTACTTCCACATCAGATTTCTGGTTTATGGCAAGATATTTTCAAAACCATGTACCTATTTTTACCAATAACTGAAAAATATGCTTGTATCTTATAAATAACGACCGAAATAAGGTTGAGAGGCACTGATATACCTAAACAGTCGCATAGCAACTACCCCCCTCCCCCACGTTAGTTCCGCCACACCTCTTAACAATATATTTGGATACATAATAGTTAATTAAATATTTCACAGGTAGGACTTGTACGATATGTCACGACTTATGACTGCGCCAGAGGTAACAATTTTGCCCCCAGTAATAGTGTTTTTTAAAAAATTAACTACACACAGGAGGCCCTGAGGACATAAAATTCCCCCCAGGGCCTATCTTATCTTTGGGGATGCTGTGTGGGTAGTTTTTAGGGAAAGGAAGTTCTGGAAAGGAAAAAGGTATGAAGGGTGGGTTGGAATCTGTTGGTCCAGGAATGGCGGACGTGTGCATTCACCCCTTCCACTGCGGTACGAGGTGATGGGTCGAGAGAGTTCGGCTGGAGAGGAAAAAAGTTTTCCCTCAACCAGTCTCTCCCGATCCGCCACGCAGTAGGTGGGCAAACGCATGCGCCGCCAAGACCCAGACAAAGCTCACTCCGTGAAACCGGGACATGTGGCACATCGGTCTGTTATTAAATTACCTTTAAAATAAGTAACAATTTTCCTGATTTCCACATCGAATAATTAGTCCCAAACAGTTGATAGTCGCGCCACTGGAAATGAGCTTTTTCCTACAACTTTTGCCTAGCACTGGTATCACAACTGTCCTATACCAACAATCAACACGACGAAACATTGAAATTGACCCTTGATCCTATTGACACAAGGCCCGACTGCGTAGTTAAGTTAGGACTGCCACAAAAAATAAAGAAAATAAATAAATAACATCGAAATACAGAACACAGCCCAGTTTACCTTTTCTCCTGAGAGGTTCCCGAAAAGTCAACAAACAATAACCTAGTTGAGGCGCTCCCATATTTACTTAGGATGAAATACATCATTTTGGTCTATATTTTTTATACCTAATATTAAGTACAATATCTCGATACCACGCCCCATACATGGATGGCGCCTGCTGTATGAAAGAATTTCCGAGAATTTGTTGTGTGGTGTTTTGCAGGGAAAATTTTCCGTCAAAATCTACGAGTGAGTATGGCAGCCATACTATTAGTATTAGACTTCACTGTACCTTTATACCTCCTCGAAAGCATGTCATCGTTATTTGTATATGTTGCCTATTTCGTGGTTGTTCTTTTAACAACCTTTGGTTGCATTTAATGATTATTGGAAGAACGATAATCTAGTAACTACTATTGTTAAATTATTGTAACGCACCGTATAACGGTTTTATAACCTTTTAGTTTATTGTTCTTCTGGTAGACTTTACTATCAGAGGATAGCTATCAGCGTATCATTGGGGTATTTTTCATCCCGTAGATCTAGAACATCTGTCTTACAACGGAAAAAAACTGATATTATACCTACGTATATTTTTGAACGTTTTTTTCAAATGACTCCTGCTTATCAATGTCACATTGTAGTAAAATTATTAGTTAAACTTCACTGTGGCAGTATTTTTATTTAAGAAGAAGAAACCGAACTGATTGTTATCTAAGTAAGTTGATTGTATTGATAGGTTTTAAAAAAGACAATGCACATAATACTATTATATTAGAAACAAAGGGCGTAATCTCTTACTTATCTTTTTGCTAAAACAACTTTTGGCCGAAGAAATTTTAGATACTTTGCAACATAACTATACAATGAACTTCCACTAACCATTAAACAAAATACAAGGTATATATCTTAATATAAATTTTACACCAAGTCCTGGATTACCAGCCAAAACAGATCCAACTTTAAAGATATTATCGAAGCGAACTTATAAGTATGTATTTTTTCAATGGTACGATGATGGTTGTCTTGTTACTTATTTGTTATTATGTTATTATTTGTATTTTTTACTATAATATGTGTTATGGTTTTTATTATAAACTGTTTATATTTTAAAGAGCCTTCTATCAACACATGTTTTTCTAGTGAGATTGGCATATGACATCAAAAATTGTAAGTCTAGAATAATAAAGATAAAATATATAATATGATTTAATAAAAAATAATAATAATATCCATAGTTACACTGCTTTCTGAACAGTTCTATAATACAAGGGCGCCGGTTATTCAATAATTGAGTGGTGAAAAAAAACGACAAAAAGGCATCAAAGAAAGCTTGTCATCATTTTAAATAACATAAACATTTCCTTCGTCACGACGGCGAAGTTTCCTCGGGGGCCCGGACCGGGGTCCCGAGTCACCAGGGCCCCTTAGCCGGGGCCAGGGAACCGGGGAGCCCCCGCCACCACCATTTGGCGAGACGGTTACAAGTGGCTAGCAAATTACAGTAATTGCCCCCCCCGAAAGTTAATGCGTTAGTGTGAGGATATGTGAAAAACAGTGGTTGAATTAATTTGGGATTGTTTTAGAGTTGAGTATTTTTTCCAATTCGCTTCTCAGTAATTTTAAAATTGGATTGGTGAAGGCATTGTCTGAATATCTATATATTATTTACTCGTTTATTTGTCAACAAATTAATAATACTGCTGCAGTCTATGTCATCGCCAAAAAGCGTGTTTTTTATATTTTGCGAAGTTCAGGCTCAAATATTTAAATACGTATGATAATTTTCTAAAGAATTTAATTTTTCACAATATTAGTAGGTACACCTATAGCTACATCCGTTTATTTATGGAAATTTACTAACATGTATTTTAAATTAAGTATAAGAACTCTAGATTAACTGTATTTCATTGGTAGGTAGGTACCTATTACTTCATCTTAAGCAACAACCGATTTATCAGATATGATTATAATCATCTCATGATTCAATTTCCCAACAATAAACTCTCTGACTTCGCAACACTTTCTTCAGGGGTACTCCAAGGATCCATTTTAGGTCCACTTCTTTTCATCCTTTTTACAAATGATGTCGCCAAAATAATCGAGTCATTTGATCTCTTGTCCCACTGCTACGCTGACGATCAGCAAGTTTATTTTTACTGCTCTCCAAACGAAATCAATAGCCTCAAAATCCGCATAGCTGAATGCCTAGAAGCAATAACTCGTTGGATGTCTTCAAACAAGCTGAAGCTGAACCCATCTAAGCCTGAGTTTCTCTGGGCGGCCACAAACAAACGTCAACATTTCATAGACAATTCACTTATTTCCATTTCCGGCAACGATATTATTCCAAAGACAACAGTCAAACTTCTTGGCGTTAATTTAGATTCAGACTTTTTGCTTAAAAGTCAAATAAATAGGACAGTAAGCACCGGCTTTTTTCACCTAAGACAACTCAAGTCAGTTCGAAGAAACCTTCCTACAGAGGTGACAAAACTATTATAATCAACTATATATATAATCAACTCTTACGTAGTCTCACGGCTTGATTACTGTAACGGCATCTACGCTAGTCTTCCAAAATACCAAACTGACAAACATCAATCCGTGTTTAATGCAGCGGCAAGGCTCATTACCGGGGTCTCTAAATATTCACACATTTCAGAACAACTTCGTAACCTTCACTGGCTCAAGTGCCTTGAAAGAATCCAGTACAAATTGTGCTGGATGGTGTTTAAATCAATCAACGAAATGGCCCCACCTTACATCTCTGAATTATGCGTCCCGGAAAATACCGGTCCGAGGCAATTAACCCTTAGATCGGCAACTTCATCTGCTATAGGCAGACTAGAACCCAAACGAAAGCCAAATACTAAGTTCGGAGATCGTGCTTTCGGAGTATCTGGGCCTAAGGCTTGGAATAGACTCCCTCCGGAATTAAGATACATAAAAAGCCCAACAGAGTTTAGGTCCAAACTAAAAACCAACCTTTACGGGCTCTCATACCCTTAACTTAATTTAAATATACCTATCTGAGAGTATCATACTTGTATTGCCTATGATATGTCTTAATCACACTTTTCTTACTGAATTAAAATTGCTCGAATCCTTACACATCAATCTGTCTCTCGGAAGATCAAATCCTTGTAATACTGCACCGCCCATCATTAAATGTTGCTTTTACTTTCAAAAATACACTCATTAAAGAATATATTACATATTAAGATGAAGCCATACTAAATAATGCAAAATCATACAAAATCGTATGTTATAGTTTTGAAAATTTGACCGCTTAGAAGTATTATAGATGCTTCAATTAAACACTGCGTGTAGAACATACCTTGGCCCTTAAAAATATCGGTCATTTTTCTTCACAAGTCTTTTAATAAGCTTAGAAAAAAATAAAGTATTAGGTCTATAAAAAAGATTTTTAAGTGCAAACTCTCCTACTTGTAAACAATTTTTCGGATATGGTTTTATTGCATAATGTGGCAAATTCAGTTTATATAATATATCTAATTATCGCAAAAAAAAAAAAAAATTTACGCCTGAACCTCACAAAATAAAATATAATATGCATTTTTGCGTTGGTATTTTTGAAATCACGGCGACAATACGGCAGTCGACGAATTTGTTATATCAAAGTGAACCTTATACCGTCCACCGAAGAACGACTGGCAGCCGCCCCGATTTTCTGTCATTACTCCTCCGAACGGAGCGGAGAGAACACGTGTTATGCTCCGCGGCGCTTATTTTCGTGAAATCAATTTAAAAATTCCGTTTTATTACAATAAACAATGCATAAAAAAGGAATTAATGTTTTTTACAGGCCTTTACGAAATCAACATGTAAAAAAAAATCTCAAATATCTTTTCCAACCTTTCCAAAAGCTTTTTCTCAAGTATTTTTAAACTCCTCCCATAAAAGGGCGTGAATTCCGATTTCGATTTATTCCTGTACTAGTGGATCGCCTTAATATTAAAATATTTTCAGGATTAAGCAACATGTGTTCACAATTATGTCCTCTGCGTGCGAACTCTATCTAAATTTCTTAAAATAGACAATAAACAGTGTTAATTTCAAGCGACCTCACAGGTAAGTATGGTCCTGTATTAATTCATTTTTAGGCAGCATCGCGTTCATTGGTCAAAATATTGTACATATATTTTCGTATCGGTGATCAATGAACCGGTGTATGCAATTTTTAGCCATAAGTTGTTTTTAATTGTTTGTCTAGCTTGTAGTCTTTCTAGATTTTAGGCATGTATGGTAAGTTTGTACAGCGCCCTTGAGGTGATTTTTCACAAAAACGGCGGAATATAAATCGTCCAAATATTATTATTATTATTAAAGCTGATTTCAGAGTTCCCTACGGTTCCGAGACTTTTCATCCCGCGATAAAATACCCCTCTCAATATATCTCCGACAAAATATCCTACGGACAAAACATCCCCCAAAAAAATATCTACTAAAACCTAGCTAAAGTAACCTAACCTAAACTAAACAAACAAAAAAATGAATAAAAATAATACAGACAATCTGTAAGGAAAATAAATTATTGTTCAAATAATAGTAAAACGGGAAAAAAATAGGTAATACAAAGACATTAAATTATTATTCAAAAATAATAAAATGTAAAATATGGTTAGGTTTAAGTAAATATTTTGTTGGGTGATATTTTGTCCAAAGGATGTTTTGTCCTTGGGATATTATGTCGAGGGATATTTTGTCAGAGGATATCGTGTCGGGGATATTTTGTCGCGGGATGAAAACGCGCGGCACCGTTACCTAGTTGTAGTAATTACTTCACAATAAATAGCAAAAAACAATAATGATTTTTTTAATAAATAACAGATTGATGAACCCCACTGTCCACAGATATAAACAGCGTAACATCTAGACCAGGGGTCTCCAAACTTTCCAGCCTTAGGGCCGTACTGATTACTCCAGTAAGTTCCAAGGGCCAAAACCTTTTAAATTTTCCTGCCATTATCATTCGTGGTTCATGGGGTAAGGTTTGTCTATGTCTTGGCGGCGGATGTGTCTGCCCACCTACTGCGTGGCGGGCCGGATCGAGAGAGACTGGGTGAGGGAGGCCTTTTGACCTTTCCAGCCGGAATATCTCGACCCATCGCCTTGCATCGCAGTTGGAGGGATGGATTCATACGTCCGTCACTCCTGGGCACACTAACCCCCAGATTCCTACCCTCATACCTTTTCATTCCCAGAACTTCCTATCCTTCCCTTACTTAAAAATACCATCCACACAGCATCCCCTAAGATGACATAGGCCCTGAGGGGAAATATTTTTCTCTAATAGGGCCTCTTGTGTGGAGTTATTTGTAAAAAAATAAATACGCTTGCCAAATTCTCTAGTTCAATTACTATTGTGTTGTACTGTATTTTCACGTCTACAACACTTGATGACAATTGGTGGTTTTTCGAGGAAAAAGGTGGTGATAGTCCCCTCTATCCATCGCCAACGGATAGTGCTAGAAGTACTTTTTCGCGAATAATCTCGTTGGTTCGATATTACACTTTTGTAATTAAGCTTTACCTAGCAAGTAAATAAAACCGAGTTACTATCATTCTGTGTTTTTTATCCAACTTATCACAACAACTATAGCTATCGCCATTAGCTATCGCGGGCCTGATTGATGAAATTGGTCATTAGCTGTCGCGGGCCGGATTGATGACACTGGCGGGCCGGATGTGGCCCGCGGGCCGTAATTTGGAGACCCCTGATCTAGACAACAGGACCCATTCTCAAGTAACCTGACACCACACCGTAGTGTGGGTTTAGGATCATACCCACGTTGGTGTCTCATTAACCGGTCAAATAATACAAAATCTTCCTCCCACTGTTTTATGCCAATACGTATAATGTATGAAAGTATCTGGTCTTGCCTATTTGATTCAGCTATCGTTAGTTAATTATCTGTTGGCATCAGCTGGGTAAGCCAAATCAAATCACACTCTTTAAGCTTACAGGTTTCTTATGCTTTATTTTTAATCCGTCACTCACGCCTCGTTTCGATTGTAATGCTATTTACAGGGCCAGCGTAGATATTAAATGTTTTGGAAAATGAAACAAAAGTTCTATTAAAAAGTTTTAAATTGTTACTAAATTCTATAATGTTTTCAGACAATCAGGTTGTATCTGACTGGCAAGTAATATTTTGTAATCCACTAAACAAATTTTGTTAGTGGTAAAACAAAGCTGGATTTCTATGAAACCAATCGTGATTCCAGGTAACTTCCTACATATTTGATGTTTTTAAATATTATTTGGACGTTTAGTTAAATTTTCAAACTAAAATAAAAACAATTGTCACTGATTGATTATCATGTAAAATCAATTTTGTTCCAGAAGCAACAAAACCAAATTAATATGTAGTTTCGACTATCGACGAAATACTTTCAGAGTCCTTTGGAATCATTTTATTTATTAAATATGTAAACTGAATAAATTGCCAACCATACATACCTATAATAAAGCCCGCAAATGTAGGTACTACAATGCATTGTTAAATGGATGCACATTTATGGTGTTCATAAAATATATCAACCTGTACGTCCGCCTATGTAAAATACGACTTGATAAAGATACGACATGGCAGAAAAAATTTTCTACCACAGCACAGTATGTTGATATTAAATAAAAAAATTACAACAGTAGTAGATATAAGGGGTGTTGTGAGACGTTCTATAATAGGCGTACTTTATACGATATTATTCGGACTAAAAAATGTAAATGAAATATTGGTCTCCGGTGACTTTTTTGACGTCTAATTTTTTTTTTTTTTTTTTCTTCAAATCCAAACAAAAAAATCTTCTGCATATCCTCACTTCTCACTCAACCGAGTAACCGCCCCGCCAGTCCATATTCCATTTTAATAGAAAAAAAGTCACCAGAGACTAAAATTTTATTTCAATTTTTTACTCTAAACAATGTCAGGAATCATTGGTTGAAGTAAGTCAAGTACGTCCCTTAAAACCTTGTATTTAATAACTCTTTAAATAATCTTACCTGTACTTACCTATTTGCGAGTTAAAATAAGAAATCTTTTACTTTAAATGTATGATTAATCTGTAATAATTTATAAAAATATATATATATCTATTCACATGGAAAAAATTATAATTATATGACATGTCTCGAAAAGATTTTATCATGACTTTTGAAGGATTGATTACGACACTCGTCTTTTGAAAAGTTCAAATTACCTTCTTTAATTTAAATAATTGAACACAACAGCCCTGGCAGGATGTTCAGTATCAGCTTATCAATAATAATCATTAAATAATAATACTAAACCCTTCTGCCTTTTATTGGTTGCTTAAACAAACACGCTGCCATGTTTTGACACTTGGCTACCCTCTTCCCACAAGATCCTGTCGGCCCGAGCCCGGGCCATTAGACCAACCTTTTTATACATGGACTTATTACTTGACGGGTTTTATTGTTTAATCGAACATCGACAGCATCAGCAGTGCGATTATTAAACAAATTTTTAAGGTTAAGTTTGATGGTGGCTTTAATATACGCTTTGAATGTAGTAGTGATAATTACCTAATAATGCATTAATAACATAAAATATTTTAAAAACACTCTCCTAATAAAGCAGAAGCGTATACATAATATATCCATGTTGTTTTGATGTTATGTTTTACCCTACGCGCTCTTGACAGTTTTACCTATTAATACTGTTTTACCTATTTAAGGCGATCCACTAGAACAGGAAAAAATCAAAGTCGGAATTCACGCCCTTTTATGGGAGGAGTTTAAAAATACTTGAGAAAAAGCTTTTGGAAAGGTTGGAAAAGATATTTGAGAATTTTTTTTTACATGTTGATTTCGTAAAGGCCTGTAAAAAACATTAATTCCTTTTTTATACATTGTTTATTGTAATAAAACGGAATTTTTAAATTGATTTCACGAAAATAAGCAGCGCGGATCCTAACACGTTGTTTCTCAGCTCCGTCCGGAGGAGTAATGACGGAAGAATGGGGCGGCTGCCAGTCGTTCTTCGGTGGACGGTATAAGGTTCACTTTGGTATAACAAATTCGTCGACTGCCGTATTGTCGCCGTGATGTCAAAAATACCAACGCGAAAATGCATATTATATTTTATTTTGTGAGGTTCGGGCGTAAATTTTTTTTTTTTTGCGATAATTATATTATATAAACTGAATTTGCCACATTATGCAATAAAACCATATCCGAAAAAGTGTTTATAAGTAGGAGAGTTTGCACTTAAAAATCTTTTTTATAGACCTAATATTTTATTTTTTTCTAAGCTTATCAAAAGACTTATTAAAAAAATGACCGATATTTTTAAGGGCCAAGGTATGTTCTACACGCAGTTTTAATTGAAGCATCTATAATACTTCTAAGCGGTCAAATTTTCAAATCAAAAACATACGATTTTGTATGATTTTGCATTATTTAGTATGGCTTCATCTTAAGAGACAATTGCTTTTGTGGATTATTATTATAATGGATAAAAATATTGGTTATCTTTTTAAGACGACGCTATACCCTAAAACATATTCAGAATCTTAACGACGTAAGTAAAGAAGCCTGTATAAAAATTGCGACTCGTGACCCGTGTATTGGACGGACCAACTGTCGAATTTACCCCATCAAAGAAAAGAAGAAGAAGAAAATTGATGTAGGAATCTTAACGACGTAAGTGAAGAAAGCGTGTAAATAAATATGAATGTGTCGAATTCACCAGGCCTGGAGATTCGACTTTCCGCCAGGTTCATTTTAAATAATTCTGAAGAACGTGTTACTAATATTTAAGATGTTTCTAAATGCATACCTCCCGAAGTTATTAATTCATCGTCTAGAAAAATAAAATCTGGTGCTAACCGCTAACTTTAGTTGTACAACGTATTACAATTTTTTAAAGGCGTTGTACGTTAAAAAAATCATGGCACGTACTATTTTTATTAATCTAAGATATAAATAACTTATATCCCTTGGAAGGCATGGAAATAAATTTAAATGTGAGTCTCGGGCAAACCCCCGATAAACGTGGTTATTTCACGCTTGGCGTTTGAATGAAAATAGTGTACAAACGGTGTACAAAGCTTATAGATTTATTATTTTTTACCTACTAAACTTGTCTACAAGTTTATAAGTAGATAACACTACTATGGTATTTCTGTGAAATGAGACCTCCGTACAAAACAAAAACAATTTTTCTCATATTTAATAAATCAAAACCAAAATTACCGATGAAATCATTTTATGATGCACAAAATAATATAAGTAAATACATAATGTATTAATTTATGTACCTTTTTTTATTTCTATAAAGGAATTACACAATGTTTGATAACTTATAACCTTGTTAATAACCTTATGGGTTATAAGTGATTTTATTGTTCTAGAATCTTCTGTAGTTTTGTTTTCACTTAAGTATGCGGAGAAAATTAGGGGGTAATTGTCGATGACGTACGTACAAGCTCTCTTTTGGACAACTTTAGCCACCTTTACCTAATAGTGTGTTATTCGAATTTTTCATGCACTGCAACCAGACTTTTTTCCTGAATTTTATATCTGAACAGAAGTGTTTCTGCATTATTATTATTTATTACCTTACAATAAATCCTCATTTGCAATCAAGTCAATTCGAGTAAAAAGTTTGTTTTCGTGCGGAGCTTTTATCATTACTGAAAAAAAGTGACATAACATTTACTTCATATTATACCAAATATGAAAAAGAAAACATTATGACATTTATTTTTCGGTTCTTACACAGGTTTCAAAGAATAATATCAGATACTGTCTTTATCACTAAAACAAAGCTTCTTTCCGATTTGATGTTCCTTCCTTCATATTCTTAATTTGTTTCGATTTCGACCTCTACTTTAGTATGCCACAGTTTGTCCCACAGCCCGGGGGCGTTTTCTACCCCAAATAATTGCGGAGGGGGGTAGCTGGGGGCGGGGGCTACAGGAGAACCTACGCACGCGTATTGCATGTTGCTGTACACACCTCCCCCTACTTACCCCTCACCTTCCCAGGGAGATAAGATACATTGGAAGTCGTAATAAAAGTATAATTTGTTTTTTTACTAGTGCTTCTAGCGTCTACCAACAAATAAAAAATATTTTTTTATTCTGTTTTTCTGCTGTTATATAAATAGGTAATAAGAAAAGAAAATGGGGAATTTATTGTGAGAGTGAGAACGCTTGTACGGAAGAGAAGGAAAGGAGTATGCAGGAAGGTTGGGATGTATCTACCCTTCATTATATTCAGATATATTTATTATCATTATTATTGAATAAAAACCCAAATTTCATTTCATTTCGGGAAGCGGGTATGGGTATTTTTTGGATAACCAACACCCCTGGTTAGCTATGTTTGGTGAATTTGCGAGGGTGCCCGGTTCAGGGGGTAAGGTTTGTCCAGGTTTTGGCGGCGGATGCGTCTGCCCACCAACTGTGTGGCAGACGCAATCGGGAGATAATGGTTGAGGTAGACCTTTGACCTCTCCAGCACGACTCTTTCGGAATATCACCTTGCACCGCACCGGGAGGAATGGATTCATATGAAAGTCACTCCTGGACATTGACCCAAACATTTTTCCTTTCCAGAACTTCCTCTCCTTTCTTTCACTAAAACGACCCTCTACACAGCATCTCCAAAGATGACACTGGCCCTAAGGGATTTTTTTCTAAGGGCTTTCTGTGTTTTTTTTTTCATGAGCTCCACACAGGAGGCCCTGATGAAAATAATTTCCCTAAGGGCCTATGTCATCTTTGGGGATGCTGTGTGGAGGGTTTTTTAAGGAAGAAGGAGAGGAGAGTTCGGAGAAGGAAAAGGGTTTCAGAGGTGGATAGGAATCTGGGGTTCAGTGTGTCCTGGTCATCCGCCTACAAGACCTAGACAAACCTCACCCCATGAACCCGGGCACCCCTGCTAAATCACCAAACGTATCGAACCACTTGGGGTGATCTATGGCAGCGGTTTTGGTTATCCAATAAAGGTTCCCGGGGTGGTACGGTGTGGAGCTAATATCGAAAAAAAATCGTTCTTATGACGTTATATCGAGTTCAAAGGTTTCATGATTTTTTTTAGCAGGAATAAAAAAATGAGGTATCCATAAACCTTCTGAAGTCTTGCTCCAGCCCCACCCTTTAAATAATCAAATTGGGGGAAAGTAATTTTGCATCGATTTTTCGCGTCTCCGTTTTGTGTAACACCATACAAATGTAGAGGATGCAAACAAATGATATATTTGGGTTTAGATTTAGGGATTAGAAGTAACGTAGAAAAAATATTAGTTAAATAGGTTCCCTCAACACTCAACACTTACCGATCTTACTATCGTATGAAGTAGCAGTATACGAAAACATAAAATCAATGACCAAATAAAATACCCTAAAAGACGAATTAGCATAGCACTAAAACGTTCTGCCCAAACGGTTATACAAAAATGGCGGCCAAGATGGAAGCAATATTTTTACTATAATTATAATAAACTGAATAAAAACCGTGGAAACCGCCGCCAATTTTTTATAACCGTTTGCACAGAATTTTCGGTATGTATTTGGTTCGGTGTGCTAAGTTCTTCCCTCAGGTATTTTGTTTAGTCATTGCATAAAACGAAATAATGCTGTTTTTACGTTAGTACATTGATTATAATGAATAATTAATCGTTTTTTTAATGTTAGCCCGTAGTAACTAAAATCGATAATGAAATAAAAATATTTTTTTTGATCATTATACAATATTATATTTACCCAAAGTTTTCTTTAGGAACTAACTAGCAGAAGTCTCCGGCGTTGCTCGGGCTTTATATGGAGTTTTTGAAATCTGTTGCAAATCAAATCATTTTTATATTATTTTGAAGGTTAAGTATGTTATATTCAGCGCCCTTGAGGTGATTTTTCACAAAAATGGCGCTATATAAATCTTCCAAATATTATTATTATTAAGTGTGCAAAATCTCATCAGTTTCATAATAAAATTGTGGTTTTCCATACAAATCACATCCTTGCCACCCGCCATAGTTGATACTCTTCTTTAAATAAATAGATTCTACAAGCTTAATCTTTCAGTATTAACCAAATAAAGTTTGTACTATAAACAGTATTTTATTTGCGATTAGGTATCCTACCAAGGTATAGGTTCCTAATCTAACTGATTCCTCAAGGTGTTACTTTATCACATACATGACACTATAAATATTTAACACATTTTTTTTTTCAAAGAAAGAAAAATATTTCCGGGTTACGAATAACCTGAAAATATTCGAAAATCTCCTACTACCACCACAGTAAACGGATAATGTTGCTTGTGTCGTGATGCATGATTGGCCAGCCAAGGAATCGAATGTGGGACGCGATTCCATCTCAGCCACCGCCCGGAACTGTATGTGACATATTAAATATTTAACTGAGTCCTCCAGGTGTAATTTTATCACATAAATGACACTATAAATATTGTGTGTTTGGAAAATATGCATGTGGTGTATTTTACTTATGTTTATCTAACTCGCATTACAAACAGAAAAAAAATTTTTTGAGCGTTTCAATTATTTTTCGAAGACGTGTTCCATGGTTTTTTCATCGTCGGTTTTTGGCATAATTTATTATTTTATATTCAGAGACAACTTTCTCCGTTTGTGAATTTAGAACAGAGTGAAGGATGTTTAATTGAGTCTTTTGGTTAAAGCAATAATTGTTCAGCGTGTTAACTGCCTTCATAAGCCACCAAGCTGCTTAAATGGACGTTTACTGGAGAACCACCTATTTATAAAGAGCAGTACCTGGTACCTGGGTACCTACTTGCTGAGTTATTCTTGGAAAATATTAAATATTTTTTTTAATATAAAGATTAGATAAGTAGATTTAAAACATTTTAAACACCAATGAAGCACAATAAGACTAACAGCAACAAAGCTTGCAGTCTATAAATTGTGCTTCATTGTTGTTAAAAATATCCATATTCGAAGTGATTCTATTTAACAAAAACACAGCTCTCCCTACTGGCAAGAGTCCTGCTCCCAACCGCCTGGAGCCAGTGAGACTACGATATTGTGAGGCTGAAGCTAGTGGGAAGGGGATAAAGATAAGGAAGGGGAAGGTGGGGAAGTACCTGGCTATTCAGATCTAGTCACCCAATACGGCTAAAGCAATTTAAAGCAACGTTTAAATATGAATTTTGGTCTTACACCAGGGTGATTTGAAGAGTATCTTTCACTCTGGAACATGCCGCAAATGTAGGTACTTTATATTATTTTTAAATTATTAAATTGTAAAATAACGTAAATCAATCAAATAAAATTTACTTGCGCACGCCGGAATTTGAAACCGTGAACTCCGGATTGCTGGTTGAGAGCCTTACCCCTCGACCTACGTCACCTTCGAGAACGCTGTATCTACTACAAGAGTGATTAACAGAGTCGTAGCCTACTTTCGTGTACGAATCGTAAACAATACGAATAGTTTTTGATCTTGCCTTTATAATAATAATATCCCAACTCAAACGATATTATTCTAGACTTGTAGGGTAGAATTTTCAGTAACGAGGTTACAGTTTTCAATAAAGTCCCTGTCCTTTGCTTTCCTTTGGGAATATGGCCAGAAAGGACTCAGTTCTCCTTCGCTATTACATATTGGAAATCAACTTGGAGGTAGATAGATATCTGGCAATTTTTAAAGTTTTAAAGAAAATAAAAAGTACGGGAATACGAGTAAATCCATCGTTAGGTGATGTATACCTTTTATTGTAATTTTTTTTTTATTGATTTGTGTCATTTCACAATTAATCATGGAAAAATAATCCAGAGTAGAAGATAGTCTCATTATCGCTCTGTGTAAGATCAACATTCAGAATTGAAACGTTACTTGAAATGGCTTTAACCGTGTTTGGCGGCTAGATCTGAATAGCCTGGTACTTCCCCACCTTCGTCTCCCCCACCTCCTTCCCCCAGCCACTACCTTCAGCCGCACAACATTCCCCGTGGTTACTGGTTACACCATCGCTGGCTCCAGGCTGTTGAGACTATTTTGCAAAACAGGTTCCGAAAAATTAAAAAAATCCTTCTTGTTTGGTTTTTTAACATGTTACGGGCATGAAAGTATTCATTGTTTTTTAAAATGCTACAATATATTTGACCAGAGATTTTTGATTTACTTTAAACAGGTGAGTGTTAAGGAATTTAGGGCGTTGACGCTGTTGACCTATAAAAACCATATTCAGTAGCCAACAACGGTCCGCAAGTACAATTTTACAGAACGAAGTAAATATCAATTTTTATTGCGATTATTATAAATGAAACTGAATTTGCCACATTATTCAATAAACCCATATTCGAAAAGGGGTTTGTAAATAGGAGAGTTTGGCCTTGATTTTTTTTATAGACCTTATACTTTATTTTTTTCTAGGATTATTAAACGACAGATATTTTTAAGGGCCAAGATATTTAAATGCAGCATTTATAATACTTCTAAACGATCAAATTTTCAAAACGAAAACACGAGATTTTGTATGATTTAGTACGGATTCATTTTAAATCAGAAAAAAATAGTAAATTAATAATGTATTGGTAGACACAATTTTGATGATCATAATATCAACGAGCAATGGTTATGAATGTCAGTGCGGTATATTTCCAGGGACGGATATGAGGTACGTTAATTACGCTAAAGTTCTTAGGGGTGGTAGTGAGGGAGGGTGGATAGCTCCGGTTCCGTACAAAGGGAAATTATCCCTCAGCCCTCAGCGTAGGGCCTCCGGGCCTCTGGGCCGCCAGGGTAGCTGGGCGGCTAGCACTGCCAGCTGGAAATCAATTCCGAACCAGATAAGCGACAGTAAACCGATTTGTTGGCAACCCTGGAATAGGGCGAGTATCATTTCAGACTTTAAGGGAATTAAAAAAATACCTATTTATATTATTATTTAAAAATAAAATATTTATAAAAAAATATTTAAGTTTGTATGATAGCAAATCCTATCAGTCAGTCATCTTGTATGTGTTTTGACCAATTTTATTAAACGATTTAAGGCGATGCACCACGTCGTATAAAATTCGGAATCAGGACTCTAACAATAACACTTCCTATGTAGATGACGATGAGCCTCAGAGCCTATTTCATCTTTGGGGATGCTGTGTGGAGGGTATTTAAAGAAAGGAAAGAGAGGGAATCTGGGGTTTAGTGTGTCCTGGTCGTCCGCCGCCAAGATCTAGACGAACCTCACCCCATGCTTGCTCCCGGGCAGCCCTGCTAAATCAACAAACGTAGCGAAACCACTTGGGGTGACCCATGGCAGAGTTATCCAATAAATGGTTCCCGGGGTGGCGGTACCCATTCCTGCCTCCCAAGTTGTTCAAGAAAAAAACATCGCCTAAAACCGTATTTTATTTAGCGAAGCTCAGGCACAAATATTGAAATATTTTACGATCATGTTCTAAAGAATTTAATTTTCTATAGTCCGCAATAAAACTATAACCGAAAAGGGGTTCATAAGTAGAAGATTTTGAACATGAAAGAAGTTTTTTACAGGCCTGATACTTTATTTTTTTCTTGGCTTATAAAAAGACTAATCACAAAAATACTCGATTATTTCAAAGGCAAATATGTATTCTACTCGCCGTATTTAATTAAAGCATCTAAAATATTTAATTATCGAAAAAAAATCACATTCTATTTTCTATGGTTGAATTTAATGTCAGTTTAAAAATGTACCAGGTGTGTGAGCATGTACCCGAAAGATTTTAAAAGGCGCTTCCCGAGCGTATTTAAAGTTTAAAAAATTAGATGTTATTTTGATATCCGATGATATTTTTCGTTCAAACAAAAATCACATGTCACCACTGATCACTCTGCCACACGTCGCAATGTATGACGCGGCATTATTTTTCACCTATTATTTCTCGAATTAATTCTATTAAAAAAATACATTTCATGATGTACCCACAAAATTGTACATTTTGGTCACCGCTTCTTCACCCCACCTTTCCGTTATAAACTTACAAATAAGTGGAATAATAAAGCTCGGTGGGGTGACTTCGTTCAAATGCAAACACAGCGACTACTTTGTTCATGTTCAACTTTGTTACGGGACTTTTCTTGTTTGATTTCAGCCCTTATTTGAAACGGATTTGAACTTCGAACGTATTTTTTTGGATAGAGATGTAATAACTTTTGCTCACACAATAAAGGTGCTTACATAGGTATATTTGATACCATCGATTTCCCGGCATGCGTTGCAATGCCTCTTAATAAAGAAATTGTTTCTCCCTGCGTGTCCTTTCCTATTCGTTCCGTTCCCCTTCCAACGCCCCTTCCCCTCGTATGTCCCCTTCCCTCTCCCACGTCCCGGTATATTCAGTTTTCAAACAGCTCACGTACCACCTATTGCAATTTTTTTGTACAAATTTTCATTTTTCATATATTATAAACATTAATTTTTGTATATTATAAGAACAATTAATCAAATTTGGTATCTAACATAGGTACCTATTTAATATACCTATAATTCTCGATTAGATTCAAAGTACTTCAAGTAAATTTATTAATTTAGAAAGTGTATTCGAAAATTGAATTTTGATTGAACAATCAACGGTTATCAAAATTTCATTCTCAATTGTGACATTTTTGACAGTTTCGTAAGAGTTTTTGTAATAATTTAAAATACTTTGCAGTTGTATTGTCATGTGGTTATAATAATCCAAATCCTTAGCGAGGGTGGAAAGATGGTATTTTGATAGTGTCAAACGTTTCCTATGCTAAATCTAGCAATACATAAAATATATATATCTACATATATAAATGGAAGTAAGCAAGCACTCATTCATTTTTATGTATATAGAATATAACATCATCCATTCTAAAATATGACTATAAAGGTATATTATACTATCAACTAAATATTGTTGGATTTCAATGAGTTCATCATTTTCATTCCATCTACATATCTAGCCATTTATCTTTTTTTTCGTGCATCAAACACTACATATTACCTACACTATGTGCCCATTTGTACGTATATCTAATATCTAATTTTGATGTTCTCCATTAGTCAAATTAGTTCTGTTAATCCTAGCACACCGATTAGTATTATACAATCCCAAATGAAGACGAATCTCTTGACAAATCGCCTGTAATTAATTCCCCAGAACACGTATCACATTCCGCTTCTTCCGAAGCCAAATGTGTTTTGATGATGCATCAAATGTGGGGAATGGTGGAGTGTGAAATCAGCATTAGTTTCGGTGCATTAGCGACCAGTTGCCCTGTACGAAATGTAAAATTGAGCCCATCTAGGCACGGACCACAACTAAACGATAATAGTATCAAGCCACATAGTTAAATTAATAATTTGTTTTTGTTTCAATTTTAGGAATTTATGAATAAATCCGTATCATGTGAAATATCTGATTGTTGTCAGATTATTACATACAGGGGCGAACCGGTCAACCATATTCCTAAAGTTCTCTAATTTCTAATGGATTGGTATACCGAGATCGGTTCCGTGCCAACTCAGAATCAAGGGAACTCAATAACTCTTTAAAAAGTCTTTTTTTAAAAAAATAAATGGTAACCCTAACCTAACGTAACCTCTTTAACCAATTTTTTTTTTATATATTTTTTATCATCACTCTTTATGACCTTTCTGAGGTGGTTCTCAGTTGGTTTCATTCCGAGTTGGCCGGTCACCATCGAGATCACACATTGTAGTCATATTTATGGATACACTTTTTTGTAGCCCAAATAATTCTCTCACTTATCAATAAAAGGAATACGTAGGTGTTATACGTGTTATGTTTGAAAATTCATAATAATAAGTATAAAAAATACAGTTTTTAATGCCAACCGTAAAATTTGATAAATGAATGTTACGCATTCTACGAATTATGCCAAAGATTTTTTATAATCGTAAGTAAACATTTAATTTTATTACAATGTTAATTTTTTGACCAATTTTACCAGTGTAACTAGGGAGTTCAAGTTTTGTCGAGTGTTTTTATAATCCCTTTACGTTCCCTCTTGCTATTTAGGATTTTTCTTTAAAAAAAAAAAACAACTTTGACGAATAACACTGAATGCCACTGTTTAGGAACCTCTGTATACAAAACTTTTATTTATCCTTTATCTCGATTTTACTGTCATAAAAAATCAAACGTTTTTTTATCAAACGTTTTTCAAAGTTAAAAATGTAATTCCAGTAGGTATGCCCTCCAATATAAGTACTAGTTATTATTGGAAATAGCTGACATTTAGTTAAGCTCTACGATAACATAATTTAAATAATAAACAAATAATCTTTGATCGAATTGACATAGAAAGTAACATTATTATTTACCTATGTATGTTCCAACAAAGAAATAAATGTCTCTCATTAATTTGATACCTAACTATTTATTTGTTTTGCCTTGTCTACGTTTGCAATGATTGCATTCATTCGTGTTTCGCCGTTGATAGTAATCTCATGTTGACATTATCCGCAATGAAATCTGAAAGTACGCTTTAAACGCCACAATATCCATTTTCCATACAAGCTTTTGCAATTCGATTGTAAATTGCAGATTGTAATGCAACAATTAAAAGAACATTAGATCGCGCGTACGAACAAGTCGTTTTGCAACATTCTATGTTTACTTTATTATATAAGTACAACGTATGAATTATCGGATTAGTACCTATCTACCTATTATTTGTTGCCAGGTAAGTAGGTACAATGCGTAAAGGTGTTTATTGTGATATTATTTACTATGAACAATCAGAACCCATTATTAATAACGTATTGCTTTAGTCGAAATTCCGGAAGTACCTGTGTATTAATTAACCCACTATTGTTTGAAAACCCCTTGAGCTCTGGTGCTGTGAACTCAATACGCACGGTAGGTAAGTAGGGTAAAAATATACATTTTTAATTTATTACATACTCAATCATTTTATTCATAGTAAATATCAATAGACGAGATTTGAAATGCTGCAAAGGACAATAAATCCAAAAATTTGTTAGTTAAGATGAAGCCATACTAAATAATGAAAAATCATACAAAATCATATGTTTTTGTTTTGAAAATTTGATCGCTTAAAAGAATTATAGATACTTCAATTAAATACTGCGTGTAGAACATATGTTGGCCCTTAAAAATATCGGTCATTTTTTTAATAAGTCCTTTAATAAGTCTAGAAAAAAATAAAGTGTTAGTTCTATAAAAAATAGTTTTAAGTGCAAACTCTCCTACTTATAAACCCCTTTTCGGATATAGTTTTATTGTATAATGTGGCAAATTCAGTTACTTTTATAATTATCATAATCAAAAATGATATTTAGGCTCAAACTTCGTAAAATAAAATAAAATATCCATTTTCGCGTTGCTATTTTAGAATACGGCCGGCAGTCGACGAATTTGAATTTTCAAAAGTGGACTCTATGCCGTTCACCGAAGGACTACAGACCTATTTTTGTGTAAGTTCCGCCCCGGCCGCGACGGGGAATAGACGCCTTAGACTCCGCGCCGCTTGGTTCCTTGGAATCAATTTTAAATTTCCGTTTTATTACAATAAACAATGCTTAAAAAAGGTATTAATATTTTTTACGGGCCTTTACAATATAAAGATGTAATTTTCTTTTCTCAAATACCTTTTCCAATCTTTCCAAAAGCTTTTTCTCAAGTATTTTTAAACTCCTACTATAAAGGGGCGTGATTTCAGAATTAGATTTTTTCCTGGACTATTGGATCGCCTTGCCGTTTTATGTTTGCTCTTTCGATCTGCATCGTTGAAATATTTCTATAAAAATAAGTACATCAGATTTTAAGAAAACCTTTTTTCCGAAATAATAAAAATAAATTAAGTAAGTACTACTATTAAAGAAATTTACAAAAATGTCAAGTGTTTTAAATGATCCATGATTTTTATGATTAAAGATTTACAAGAGCAGGAGATAAAAATTTTCGAAAAAATAAAAAGAACTTTCTTTTCGTACTTCTGAAAAATTAACTTTTTGTCCTTCACAGCATTCAAAATTTCCATTATCGATACGGACCACGGACGTACAAAATACATGGACTTGCCCTAAGCGATAAAAAGGCGAATTATTTCCCCCCCCCCCCCCCCATTGGAACCATTTTTCGGAACCGGCTGGGCTTGCGAGAGCCACGCGTCAATCTAAAAAATGTGACGTCATCATTCGTGTCTGGACCAGTGTCGAGCTCTCATCGTAAATAACACGGTAAGAATGGTGGCTTGTGCTATAAATACGTGTAAACATAAGAGAAAAAGAGAATAAACCCAATTGTGGTATTACATTCCATAAGCAAGCATTATTTTACACTATTTTAAGCTAATTCAGATCGCATAATATGATCGTTTTTGAACATACACCATAAATATACCAAACCACCCATACATACACTATCACTCCGAGATACATGGCGTGTGCCCGTCACTGTTTACTGGGGTAAGTAAATTATGAAACATTTGTAAAAGTGTATTAACTAACTACAGGAGCAAAATATTGGACTCGACCTTATAGGCGACCTTACTTTGACGTATTTGAACTTCAAATTTGTTCATTGCGTGGCGAGCAATTTGCGCTCCCATGTAAAAAGGTCTATTCATTCAAAAGCAGAGTTTACTTTTAAGAACTAAATGATGATTTTATAGTGCGAGATGCCTATATACTGTCAGATTGAGTTTTGGCGAATCACGTATCACCAAAGCCATCTTCCTGCCCTTCGTCCCGCTGTAGTTGGCTTCTACCCCTCACCTTTATGTTCTGGTCTATCAATATTCATATGTCTATGATACGGACATATTATTTGGTGCTGAAAATTAAGAAAAAACTTCGGTCAAACATGATTACGTCCATTACTGCTGGCAAACCGATGGGTACCACTGTCCACCTTTGACAACTTTTGTTGTGAAGTTAACATTTTGGTGATTTATGTAGTTATTTTTTAGGTTAGAATGATAGCTACCTCTTTTTTTTAAATAGGCAATTCAACCTAAAAAGATTGATTTGTAACTATTTCTTTACATATATGGGGTTTTATTCGAACCTACTATTTTGTTTTGAGCTATATTCGACTTTTCCTTTTGCATTTTATTGTCTTTTAAGATGAAGCCATACTAAATAATGCAAAATCATACAAAATCGTATATTTTTGTTTTGAAAATTTGACCGCTTAGAAGTAGTATAGATGCTTCAATTAAATACTGCGTGTAGAACATACCTTGGCCCTTTAAAATATCGGTAAGTCTTTTAATAAGCTTAGAAAAAAATAAAGTATTAGGTCTATAAAAACATTTTTAAGTACAAACTCTCCTACTTATAAACACTTTTTAGGATATAGTTTTATTGCATAATGTGGCAAATTCAGTTTCTTATTTAATTATCGCAAAAAAAATTGAAATTTACGGCCGAACCTCAAAAAATAAAATATAATATGCATTTTCGCGTTGGTATTTTTGACATCACGGCGACAATACGGCAGTCGACGAATTTGTTATATCAAAGTGAACCTTATACCATCCACCGAAGAACGACTGGCAGCCGCCCCATTCTTCCATCATTACTCCTCCGGACGGAGCGGAGAAACAACGTGTTAGGGTCCGCGCTGCTTGTTTTCATGAAATCAATTTAAAAATTCCGTTTTATTACAATAAACAATGCATAAAAAAGGAATTAATGTTTTTTACAGGCCTTTACGAAATCAACATGAAAAAAAAAATTCTCAAATATCTTTTCCAACCTTTCCAAAAGCTTTTTCTCGAGTATTTTTAAACTCCTCCCATAAAAGGGCATGAATTCCGATTTCGATTTTTTCCTGTACTAGTGGATCGCCTTAAGTCTTAAATGTATCGTCTTCCATACCTTTCCATGTAAACACAACAACAGTGTGCGGGACACGTACCCTGCATCAGTAAGACGTTATTATTACCAGTGGCCGCAAACACAACACAAATGAACCCATTCACACATTGTATCGCATTGTTCCGCTAATGGCATTGCCAAGATAAAGACCCCAAGAACAAGCGACTAACAGCATTCTGCACCGCACAGAAGTCCGATTGGTTTGATGCTTTGATCCTAATCAGGGAATTAGAAATTCTGTCGTTTGCAGCGTGGTACAATCCACCACGTACAATATTATATCATTATAGTAAGTCATTACGAGTAGTGTTATGGACTGTTGTCTGATGCATGATGTCGGGAGATGGAAGTATACCCTTCACTTTGTACAAGTCAAGGATTTTTATAGAATCAATGTTGCCGTCATGTTTTGAAACAATGATGTTTCATAAATATTGTATTCCTATGTGATGTATGGATATTTGTATTTTGTTGAGTGTTAATGTAAAAAATACTAAGAAATAAAAAAAATCATAAATACAAAACGTCCAATAACGGAATACAACAACATGTAAAAATAAAACATATAAATTTAAACAAGAACAAAAAGAGACAATGATGTTTGGATCAATTGAAATCAACTGAAAGCAAGAGTAACAATTATCAGCCTGAAACACTCATCTATATTGAAAAAAATCTTCCTATGGAAGTGTATCTTCTATATGGAAGATTTTTTCAATATAGATGAGTGTTTCAGGCTGATAATGATTGCTTATAATAATTGTTACCCTTTGTGCTATGCATAAAAATCTTATCTTAAAAACGTTAGTTTATCGATTAAAAAAATAATAATTGAAAGCAACAGATTTGAGAAAATTTTGAAAAGTTTTGGGGGTTCCACAGTGGATGTTAGTCCACACATTTGCATAAGAAATTAGGAGAACATTAAGTAGGATCTTTGTAAAATAACAATATTTATGAAAATTAACAAAATACGAACTTATCTATAACAACATCACGAAGATATTGATATTAGATTTTTTTTAATAGATTTTTTCAGATGGAAATGAAGAAATGAAATGGGAAATGAACTTGATCAAGCAGTATTGCACTAACTGTTGAAGGGAATGCACTACTGAATATCTGGCTCTTGTTGCAATATATGCCATTTTGACAGTTTTGGGATATACAAATGGTTATAGGTCAACAGTTCCTAAATGTCGGGTCAAAGCTTTGTTGAATAAATATCACCAAATACAGTGCTGGAAATTGAATGATCTCCCTACTACGGAAAGACTTCTTGGATTTTTAGATTGTACATTTTCTACATGGTTACATAGTCTGAAATTTAGTTAAAAACATAAAAAAACCCTCAAAAATAGCCCTTAGCATCATTTTTTAGTCTCCTAGCTCTAGTACTACACTACTCAAATACTACAAATAATTTATTTATAAATTTACATCGAACTGCATTACATTTACATTTTCCTTGAATTCAGAGACATGTAAATCATTCATAGTACTTGTATTTCATGCGTTAATAGAATAAAAGTGTTTAATTTGAGTGCCCCTATTTAAGGAAATTTATCAGCTGTTTCAGAGACGTCAGAAAAATTGAACTGCTGAGATTTAAACCTTAGATTCAGATTGTAGGCAGAAAGAGAAACGATGAATATAATGTGGGGTTCATTATGAAATAAATATATTTTCACATTCAAAGAATAGTCCAGTGTGTTAGGTATAGGTAGGGGTAATTATGGTGAAGTTTTTTTCTGCCACCTCTGGTCATTACAATCTATTTGTTTTCAGTCGCCATCAAGCCATATTAATTACACGACAAGAGCGAAAATGACCTCCTTTTGTTAGCCACTGCAACCCTTCACAATGTTCACCGGCCATTACACGAAACGCCCGGCAGTAATCGTACGGCCGCATCAATCCTCGCGACTTCGGTGGATGGTGGATGGCTCGGGATTGTTGGAGCCGTATTAAATCATGCCGATTAACTTGCATGCGTGGACAGGGTTAAACTGGCCTTTTTAGAATGTCAAAAGGAATCAAATATCATTAAATTAAATGGTCCTATGTAAAACAGTCCTCTATCGTATTTTGTTCTTATTAAATTACTAGCGCAAACCCATGAAAAATCACTAACTTCTCGACATCCGATTTAACTGAAACTCGGCAGATAGAATCGTTATCGATGACAATGCATGTTATCACATTTTGGTGGCGCTCACGTACACACACGTGCCTTTTTTTCTGAAAATGGATGACAAAATATAAAAAATAAAAAAAACAGAGTGCGCAATTCACACGCGGTAGAAACCTTCAGAAAACTAAAGTACACAAGAGTGAGAAGAATACGAGTTCGTCTCTGGTGTTGAATGGCAGCATGGCACATCACGGAACCTTGGCACTTGTATGGCACTTCCATGGAACTGACATTATGTCGTCTCTGCTTCCGAAGACTGTATTGTGCGACCGTAATAATTAATGACCGGCTCTTAATGAAGAGGTCGATCCCGCACCATTCATCTTTTGTCCGCGGAGTTTCATTGGAGATATTAATCGGCTCATTTGTTAGGGATGTTGTCATTGTGATGGAGGTAATTGCTTTTGATGACGAGGTGTTCAACAACGTGGTTAATCTAAGTTATCGGGCTTCTATCGTGTCATATCAACGTTTTATAATTTCAGATTAAACTATGTGAAAACGCGAGAAATACAACTCTTTTGTATTGTATTTACAATAAAATCGCTACAGAATTTCAACACTTTAGTTAGAAAAATAAATTACAATTATCTTCCTATTCTAAATTCGATCACGATAATTTATTTTAAAAATTGAAATCGGAATTCACGCCCTTTTAAGGGAAGCGTTTAAAAATACTTGAGAAAAGCTTTTGAAAAAGTTGGAAAAGGTATTTGAGAATTTTTTTTAATGATTGATTTCGTAAAGACCTGTAAAATACATTAACTCCTTTTATACGCATTGTTTATTGGAATAAAACGGAAATTTAAAATTGATTTCACGAAAACAAGCGACGCGGACCATAACGTCTGTTCCCGCTACGGCCGGGGGAGGACTGACATAAAATGGGTGTGGCGAGTCAGTAGTTCTTCGGTGGACGGTATAAGGTTTTTATTTTATGAAGTTCGGGCGAATATATTTTTTTTGCGATTATTATAAAAGAAACTGAATTTGCCACATTTTGCAATAAAACCATATCCGAAAAGGGGTTTATAAATTGGAGAGTTTGGACTTGAAAGTGTTTTTAAAGGCCTTATACTTTATTTTTTTATAGGCTTATTAAAAGACTAGACTATAAAAAAATTACAGATATTTTTAAGGGCCAAAATATGTTCTATACGCAGTATTTAATTGAAGCATCTATAATACTTCTAAGCGATCAAATTTTCACAACAAGAAGTTACATTTTGTATGATTTTGCATTATTTAGTAAGGGTTGGCATTGAAAGAAAAATAACTTCACAGTATAAAAAAATAATGTGTGCAGTTAACACGCGGTAGAAGTGAAATCTCCCGAAAAGTAAAGTAGACAAAAGTGAGGAGGCTTCAAAGCACCGCATAAAGAGGAGACCGATTTTACTATCTCATTCTCTCGCATGCTAAATTCTATAGATGTATATGTTTTTCTCTTTTTAGTATCGCTATCTTTCGTTTCACCGGGTTTCAAATCACAACCTATGCTAAAGATGTTTTCACCATAAATAACTCTCTGAATATAAGTAGACATCGTCGAGAAACTATATAGTACACATATATACAATATTTATAAATATATAAACACATTATCTGGCATGACATAACAATTTACAAGAACATCATTTTGCAAAAAAGAGTTATTATGAAAATAGTGTCAGCATTTTAGCTGGTATACTAAGGGGCCATTTCACCATTCTCTTCACAGATTATCCATACGATAACGTACATTTTAGATTAATTAAACTCGAATTATTTATGTAAGTTTACTATTCGGTACCTGAATCTTTGAATAGTGGCTATATATAGAACAATATTAAGCCGGGTTTTTTACCAGTTGCGAGTATTTATTTGTTTATTTATTAATATTGGTTACCGTACGGATTAGCTATCAGGAGGATGGTGAAATGCCCCCCTAAGGGTTAAAAAATGTAGTCATTCCATAATAATATAATAAGAGATTAGTGCCTACCTATATTAATATGTGTCGCATATCTATCAAATTATGAAAGAATGACACCGGGACGGGTCTGATGAGATTAGTAACACGAAACATGAATTTACCCAATATTGAGCAGGTATTAGGGAGGGCCTATTGTTCAGAGCCGCCGCAACTGATGGGGTCACATAAACTCTACTGATGGGATATAATATTCCATAATGTCGCGTGTTGTATTCGTAATGCTGTTAATAGTGTTAATGACTAATGTTGATGAAGAACAAAAGTGAACCTAGATTTGAGTCCATCTCAAAAATGTATTCAAAATACATGGGACATATTTTGGTTATGCATAGCGAACTATGTTCTTGCGGCACGTTCTGTTTTAGGTACTCTCGGCATCGCCCTGGTGAAAGATAACCGTTCAACTTTATTTAAAATGGATTTAGCAGTGTTTGGTGATAGACCGGATATGAATAGCCAAATATTTCTAAAACATCCACTCTTCTCCTCCCCTCTCTTTTGAGACACATAATATATCTCTATGGGGATGATTTAAGCACTTAGGATTTTAATGCATTATTTACATTAAAAAAATAGGTGTCGCTGACTTGAGAGGCCAATATTCCATTTTATAAACGGGTGGGTCGGAAAAACGATGCATTCTCACACTGACGAAATCGTCTGTGAACCAAAATACCTACATATTGTACACGGTATCAATGGGTGAATATATATTACATTTGGAATTGGACAATACTGTTACTCAGTCCGAAACGTTGGCTTAAGAAGAAGGTAGCGCAATATGACATAATACCTCAAAAATAAATCGCGATAACCATGCGACGTAAATTCTCCAGTTCCCCACAAATTTATAATAATAATAATAATATTTGGACGATTTATATAGCGCCGTTTTTGTGAAAAATCACCTCAAGGCGCTGTACAAACTTACCATACATGCCTAAAATCTAGAAAGACTACATGCTAGACAAACAATTAAAAACAACTTATGGCTAAAAATTGCATACACCGGTTCATTGATCACCGATACGAAAATACATGTATAATATTTTGACCAATGAACGCGATGCTGCCTAAAAATGAATTAATACAGGACCATACTTACCTGGGAGGTCGCTTGAAATTAACACTGTTTATTGTCTATTTAAAGAAATTTAGATAGAGTTCGCACGCAGAGGACATAATTATGAACACGCTGTACAAGTAGGTTATTCTATGTCCACGATATCCAAATAATAACCGACAGGTACTCAATGAATCAACGACACACCTATCAAAAACTCTTACATAATCACATCGGCGACATTTACAAACCGTCTTTAAAACTATCCATGTACATAGATTCTAGATTAAGGTACAAGTAGATAGTGGAGGCAAGGCGAGGTCATTAGGGCTGCATTACACAGCCCAGCTGATGATGTTCTGGGTGCATCCATCAACAGTGACACTAAGCGATTCCACCGTACCTGTCTGTGTGTATATGACTTAATGTGACAGTCGTATACCATTTGTCATTTTTTTCGGGGGAATTCATACGATTTCCAGGAAAAGTCGACGTTATATTATGTCGGAGTTTCTAGATTTCCATTAATAGATACTGTATACCTACACGAAGCAGGTTGATAATATCCACGAACAGAAACTTCCGATGATGGTGACACAAATGAATGGACTAAACATCCAATCTTCAAGCAATGGTATAGAGTGAAAATTGATAGAGAAAGAATAGGGAAGGAAAAAAATATGGTGACCCGACATTAAAAGTAAAAAATGGTTGAATAGATTACGTTAGGTTAGGGTTATAGACTACTTTAAAATGATTTTTTTCATAGATTTATGAGTTCATTTATTCAAAAAGGTTTTGAGTTTTTTTTTTTTTGTATGAATACCGCACAAGAGTCCCAACTGCTCCCGTCTGAAGCCAGTGAGACTATGGCATCCCCAATTGGGGTATGTTGTGAGGCTGAGGGTAGTGGGGAGGGGAAGGAGATAGGAAAGAGGAAGGTGGGGAAGTACCTGGCTATTCAGATTTGGTCATCAAACACGGCTAATGCCATTTCAAGCAACGTTTCGATTCTGAATGGTGGTCTTACACCAGTTCGATACAGGGAGTATCTTCCACCTGGAACGTACCGCAAATATACTATATATTATTTTAAATTAATAAATTGTGATATAACACAAATTAATCAAATAAAATTTATTTGCCACGCCGGAATTCGATCCCGCGGCCTTCGGTGTGCGAGTCAATCCCCTTACCGCTGCGCTACGCCGTTTACTTAATTATAAGCTGGCATGGTACCAAAATTATAATTAATTTGGGAGGCGGTTATGGGTACGTCGTCGCTGGGAACTATTTATTGGATAACCATGGCGAAAGGCCTATTGCAGAGAGGTGTTGGTGGTTCGCTACGTTTGGTGACTTTGCAAGAGTTCCCGGATTATTAGGGTGAGTTTGGTTTTGGCTGTGGACGCATCTGCCCACCAGCTGTGTGGCAGGCTCGATCGAGAGGGACTGGTTTTTGGAGACCTTTTGACATCTCCAGCATGACTCTCTCGGAACATCGCCTTGTGCTGCAATCGAAGGCAAGGATTCATACGTGCGTCATTACAGAGACACTGACCCGCAGATTCCTGCCCACCCCCTCATAAGACCTTCCACCCAGCATCCCTAAAAATGAGCCAGGGCCTCCTGTGTGGAGCTAATGTAAAAAAAATATTTTGTAATATTTCCTCCGTGAAAAGCTAGAAAAAATACTTATTCTTTATTACAAAAAAAAGTAGGGCAGTTCCAATAAGAACTTTTTTTAATTTTACACAAATGATCAACAACCGTTTATCGATTATGTCAAATTTTAATGACTTTTATTGGTAAGAGGATATTTGTTTACATAATTTCATGAATAAAAAAATGGGTAATTAAAAATGGTGTTTTATGATACCATGGCTGTGAAAGACTTGAGATTTGAGGGATAAAAAAAATAAGAAAGGGTAAAGAAAATCCAATTCGAAAAGGGTTTCAATTTTTCATATTTATTTTGGTAAAGGTCTGATTTTCTGACGGGTTTATTACATAAGTCTCTCTCTGCATTGTGTAAGGTTTTTGTTCTTGTAATTTTATTTTTTATATTGTTTTACAATATCCCCACACAGCAGGTCCTGAGTAAGAAATTTCCCTCTGGACATACGCCTTTAAAAGCTTGCTTATGGCATCATCAGATATAGACTAATGGAAATTTAAGAGTAGTTCTTATTTATTTTTTAATTACTGATGGATACAGTATTTTTTTAGATAAAATAAAATAAAATTTCCAATACATGAATCTTGTTTTCAAATTACCAGTCACATCGAATGGCATTCAATATTTTTGGCAAAAGTTTCACAATTTTTTTAAAGTCGATGATCAGATGGAAAGGAGGGGATCTTTTGAGGCCAGGTCAGAAATTGACATTCTGAACCCCCGGTAGATATATCAGAGCTTTCCAAGAAAGAACCGTTAAAATTGACAAAATTAAAAAAAAAAAAAAGATAATTTTGAACAACTGTATATCAAACACCATTTAATTCACAAAATTAAAAAAACAACAATTTTTGTCTACTTTTAAAAAAGTGTTGATAATCTCAGCTCAAAAATTAGACCGTCTAGGTCCGAATTGGCAAAAATGGAAAAGAGGTAAAAAATTTGCGTTTTTTTGGATTTTGAGAAAGATCCGGAGGTCGGCCGATTTATAAAACTTTATTTTTTTTTCATTAGGCCTTCGTCATGTACAACAGAGCAAAAAATCAAACCATACCCTATTTGATGCAAGATAAGATGTTTAAATTTACTGGACTAATGTCATAAAGTCAAACATTTTGTATTTGTAGAGAAAATAAATCGTCTAGCGATATTTTTCAATGTTCTAGAAAGTAGAGACAATTAATTACTCGATGCATAATCAAGAAGTAAAGTAATGAATGTGGAAGCAGCGAATTAATAATATTTGCACTTGAACACGTCATTACCACGCACGTTATTAAGTGCCCCGTACACCATACAATATACAATAATATACTCGTACACCATACATATTTCCATGAACTACACACCTTCCTCGATAGCGGCCACAAAAGGCAGGAAGCTTGTCGTGGACGGGCATTCATGTGTCTGAAAGGCGCGGGGTTAAAAGGGTCAAGACATACTGAAAATATAAATACATTATTTTATCAAGCATCATGAAGAAGTTAACGAAATAGGCAACTGGAAGGAAGGAAAATCGCTGATAGTTCTATTATAAATAACCAATGAAATACAGGTTACAACGGACCTCTCGGCGGCAGGACCAAGTTAGTGTTTTTGAAACTGAACTAAAGAATCTTATTTGAACTTTCTGTAATACGTGGATTTATTAATTTAGATTAGGGAAGGTATCTATTTTTAGCTTTACCGTAGTCGTTGCCACGATTTTTTCAAGAAGTTAACGAAATAGGCAACTGGAAGGGAGAATCGCTGATAGTTCTATTATAAATAACCAATGAAATACATGTTACAACGGACCTCTCGGCGGAAGGACCAAATTAGTGTTTTCAGAAGAAACAGAACTATAGAATCTAATTTCAACTTTTCGAAATACGTGGATTTATTAATTTAAATTAAGGAAGATATCTACGTTTTGCTTTACCGTAATGGTTGCCACGACTTTTTTAAGATACCACACAACAGAACACATGTTCTATCACAGCATAGCATGACAGAAGGCATTGTGCTATTGAGTGAACTATCTAAAACGGTGGATATATTTAATTAGTCTTTAAATATCCTTAAAACTTCTTAGAATATGTATCCTCTTAAATGTCGGCAATCATGTGCCGTAACTGGATAAATATTTTGAATCTAATTACAATAAAAGAAATATATTCTAAAGCATGATAGAAAACAACGGCGCTTGGTATAGGAGTGGCTAACTACGTACTTGCGTTACTTTAGCTGTCATGTAATGTTGACTCTTTATTACAGAGGAAGCGTCCACACAGAGAGTAATATTATTTTTCAGTAGACAAGACAGTTAAAAAAAATTAAGGCAATAAGGATTTAAAAAATTCATCATGTTATTAATCGATAATAATGTTCTTAACCTTTTTATCCCGTTTCTCGTATTAAAATGTGGTTAGGCGGTCAGGTACCTACCCTTAATTAATCGCTTTATTATTTTATTCACCAAACGATCGCTCCCCATTGTTCGGAAGCGCATTAGTCCGCCTTTTTGTGTGCGTTCCTTTTTATTTCATTTTCAAGCTACCTTCCTCTCTGGTACTACCTGGCAACATTTATATTAAGATATTCTACAAGATTATAAACATGGCATTAGAGCATTTGAAGGACTGTTTTCTTGATAACGATTTTTGCTAATTTGTAACTTTTTTACTTGGAAAATAGCATCTCGAAATCTGTAGTAAGTGCAAATTACAAAACTATCTTGATTTTTTAAGTGAGTTCCAACTGCTCGGAATAAGTGGATCTATGGCATCCTTAATTTAGGGTTGTTGTAAGATTGAAGGATACGAAGAGGGGGAAGAGTAACGTTTAGAATTACCTACCTACAAACCTGACTATTCAGTATTCAGATATATGAAACATGGCTAAATAATTTTAGGCAACATTTATCTTTTGAATATCGTTCTTCGAAAAGGCGACACTGAGAGCATCTTCCAATCTGGAACGTATTGCAAAAATGACTATGAATTATTTTATATTATTTACAACACCTCTGCCACAGATCATCCCGAGTGATCCGCTACGTTTGGTGATTTAGCAGGCGTGCCCGGTTTCATAGTGGAGAGATTTGTCTGGGTCTTGATAATGCGTAATGACCGAATCGGGAGAGACAGGTTGACATAGACATTTTGATCTCTACAGCCGGACTCTCTCGAACCATCGATTGCCTTGCAGTGCAGTGGGAGGGATGGATTCTTGCATCCGTCACTGCTTAACACGCTGACCCCAGATTCCTCACCCACCCCTCATTCTTTCCCAGAACTTACCCCTTGACTTCCTTAAATGTACCCTCCATACAGCATACACAAGGCAATAAGCTCTGGGAGAAATTATTTTCCTCGGGGACTCCAATGTGGATCGAATGTGAAAAAACACATTACGTGAATCACACATTAAAAGCACGCCGGTTTTCGTTTCCGACATAATATTTCCTAAACCAAGGATTTTAATCTCTTAGCCTTAGTTCATATAGATTAGTTCATACATCTGTACTTTTTAGTCGTGTTAAGGCTCCGTTACCGGCCCCAAAAATAAGAAGATGGAGAAATACGAAATTACGAATGTTAGAGGAGAACGCTAACATTTACAGCGCCAAAATCGATGCAAAAATTGCGAAAATCTTTAATAAAACACGACTCGTTTAAAATAGAGAAAAAATCTCTTAGGGGCTGTCTAAAACAGTATTAAATGAAACACTGTGAATTTTTTCATACATATAACTTGTAAAATAACGGAAACAGACTTGAAGGGAATTTCATATAATTTGAATTTCGGCGTGGGGAATGTATAGATATTATCTTAAAAAATAACATATATTTTTTTTAGAGCTTGAAAACTTCAAATGTTTAAGGGAGGTTTGCAAGAAATCGGTAGAATTTCGGAGAGCGGCCTCTTAAGTTAGGTTAGGATAGGTACCTACATTAAATGACAGATTGACATAATTTTCTCCACAAGACCCAAAGAGAAACTAACGATCGAAAACACCGTTTTTATTACCAATATTTCCTTATCCGACTGCTTAGATAAGTGTGTCGATCTATTATCGATATATTTAATGAATGGCGGTCATGATGCCCCGTGTATAACCAATTAGAAGCCGCATAGAAAGGTGATTGAATGCTTATTGACCACGTATCAATAGTTTTAAAATAAACGCTTATAATAATGACATAAACGTGTCGGAGTAGTAATTATTGTTCACCTTATAGGTTATATAATTGATCGGCTGGCTTACAATCTGAAGGTAAAATATAGATATTACCGTGCAACTATGTATATGTCCGTGTAAGTTATTTATTATTATCATTACATTTAATGCAGATAATTAAGATGCATTATATATTAAGTTATAGAATTTATCACTTATTTTATTTTTAGACACAATCAAAAGATTACAGAATTGACCTTACATATATTTATATTAGTGAACGTAGAGCTCAACAATATGTAACTTTATCACCTCCTTTGAAAAGTCATTAAAAGTTAAAAAAAATTGTGGTTATATGTATAGGTTATGGGCTATTTTTAAAATATTTTTTTAAATTAAAATTTTGAAGGGGTGTTGAAATGTCTCATTGTTGAGTTGTCGTGGAAAAATGTATGTTTTTATACTTTTATTATTCTTGTTTTGTCTTAAGGTGAAGTTATACGTGAAATCCTATTTGGATACTATTTAGATTAATCTTTATGACGAATTGGCTTACAGTATCAACATCAAAAAATATGCTACGGATAAATTGAAGCTAGCTTTTACTAGGTTTTCTATGTAACGGAATTACAATAACATTATTATTTACATAACAAAAAAAATAAGCGTAAACCACTAAAAAAAATGTTTTTTCATGACTTAACTATGAAGTAATACAAGAAACATTTTTATAAAAATACCCCTTTATGGCTAAGACCATTTTTGAGGTTTTCTATGTTCTAACTTTTTTTCACTCTTATAAAATTATGGACAAAATAAATAAAAAACACTTTTTCGCTTACTTGCCGCGCGCAAATAAAACGCTCGATTGCAAATTTTGCAGGCACGAGAATCGAAATATTTCTAGCGTTTATATTCCTCTTAAGCTTCTACACTCGTATTTTAATTGTATAATTTACAAAAATTCTGATTTTATTTTTAACTGTTATTTTCATAACATTATGTAAACAAAAAATTAGCTAACAACCACTCGTAAATTGCCATCTCAATACAGGCGTTCCTCACCTGCCGAAGGATTCTATATCTTTTGTGGGATCCGTATTAGATAACCGACATGTTCTCCTGTCGGATTTGTGTGATTTTTATGGCTGCTATTTGCTTTTTCTATGAACAACGTAAATTAAATCAATAAATAATAATGGATACTTGCCGGAATTCATGTCTAAAACTATCTTAACTAAAATATGCGACAGTAAATATGTAAAAATCACACAAATCTGACAGGAGATAACGTTCGTTATCTAATAACGATCCCACAAAAGATATAGAAGCGCTCGGCTGGTGAGATTGGTATTACGTCATTACTGTAATCAAATGTGATATTAAAATAATGAATTTAAAAAAAAAATCAGGTATGACACTTAGCAAGAACCTGGCGAATGTGATTTTTATATGTTCTTAGCTTTTTTCACATTAATCTCACACAGTCTAGAGAAAAAAATTCCCAAAAGGCCAATGTCATCTTTAGAGATGCTATGTCTAGGGCCTTTTTAAGGAAAGGAAGGAATGGAGGTTCTGGAAAAGGTGTGAGGGGTGACGGATGTATGAATTCACCCCTCCTGCTGCGGTGCAAGGCGATGGATCGAGAGAGACTATCCGCAGAGTTCGAAGAGTTTCCCCAAACCGTCATCTTCTGATCCGGCCCACCATGCAGCTAGTGGGCAGGCGCATCAGCCGCCCACCCTCACAACCTTTCCCTTCCCAGAACTTCCTCTCCTTCCTTTCCATAAAAACACCCTACACAGGTCTAGAGCGATATCGAGAGTATATTTCACTCTGAAATGTGCTACAAATCCACTATTAACTAAATATTTTTTAATTATTTGTGAAATAACACAAATTAAAAAAAATAATTATTATACGCGCACGCCGCGCCGGGACCATTAGACCCGCGACCTTCGGAGTCGATCAGGGAGGCCGTCAAAAAAACAGAAGGAGAGAAAAAGTATGTTGTTATGTAGCTTAATATTTGCACTGGAAGGAAGAAAGTAGGCTGAATAGCATAGAAATTAAATGAAGGGGGCGTATGTGTGGTGAAACCAAGCATAACTGATTTACGAATGACTGAGATACGAGAAAACTAGGGCAGTGATAAAAAAGAGCACTCAACAGAAAATTTATTTACCTATCTATGTTCCTGAAGACATAAGAGAAGCCAGTGTTTTAAATCCATTCATATCAGTGCACCAAATCTATTTAGCACCGAAGCTCGTTATAATATCTATTATGACATCCACGTTTTAAAAAACTACTTACATCCTAAAAATCAACCCCATCATTATTTAACCCTTCAACCATCGGGCATATTTTTCAAAAAGCAAAAATATTTCCGCTTTGCTATATAATCCAAATTTATGGAATATTTGTAAGTGGATTAGAAAACTAAAAACAATTTTGGAAGGTGGTGAAATACACATTCAAATTTTATTATTAGAAATAACCGTATAATTATTTAAATATGTATAAAAAAATTGTACGCAATCTTTTAAAAGTTTTAAAAATGCCTTTTTTGTCTAAAATTACTTCTAACGAAACAAAATAAAATACATAAATATTTTATTAGACAAATGAATTATGTATGTAACGTTATTGTCATCTCACTTTTTAATCGTGTCATGTAAAAATAATTGTAAAAAAATCAACAAAGTTTCATAATTATTTTTTTTCAAATTTCGGTCCAAAATTTTGTTTTTATAAAGGCGTTTATTTGATTTATTTTATGGTTTACTTTTAGATTTGATTGCATAGCGTGTTGTTTTCTCTTTCCAATACCGTTTCGATCATATTTCTCACTATGATAGTAAAGCGTCGATGACACAGGGCGAGTTTACAAGCTAATATCTGGGAAATTCACTATCTGCTAGTAAACTCGCTCAGTGTCATCGTGTTACTTGCTAACTAGCAGATTGTTGACAATCTATGAAAAACGTTGATAGGTCGTCAACTTTACTCGCCATTAGTTAACTCGTGATTGGTTTATTTTTGTTTCCAATATGGCTGCCGATAAACAGCTGATTTCGACTGTCAAACTTCTGAAGAATTAGTTTACGTTATTCCCGCTACTGGCACTAGCAGCTACGTGCGAGCCCAGTTTCCTACAAAAATGTCGCGAGCTACTGAGCGAGTGGTCAGTTTTGTGTGTCATCATGACAATCTCACTCGCCGATTCACCCGCTTTTAAACTTGGTAGATAGTAGCTTGTAAACTCGCCTTGTGTCATCGAGGCTTAAGGGAGACAATGGTTTCTATGAGACTTATATGTGCTGGAACAAATATGTTATCCTGTGATTAAACGGGTTAAATATATTTTTTAAATGTATAACATATCCGAACAGCAACATCTCAACTGGCCGACAGGTTGATACGTAAAACAATTGGTAGAATAAATAAATAAATAAAAGGCCAGTGGTTTAACAAGCGGCTCTCCAATGACTGGCAAGTTTGGGCAATCGGCCTAGCGCCGATGGGCGCTGCTCGGGCTTGTAGACTATAATATTATGTACTGCAACACGATACAAACATTCAGCATTCAACCGACTTGAATGTTCTAAGAAGGTTTATAACGATTTGATTATGTAGGGTGTTTAAAAAAAATCTTCACCATGTGATCAAATCCATTGAAATATTATTTCTAATCTACACACCGTTCTTTTGTGGTCATTCACAAAAAGTGAAAGAAAGCTATAAAAGTAATATTTTTTTAATTTAAAGTTTAATAATAATAGTATTAAAAATGATTCAAAGTTGAATAAGCCTTTTATGTTCATCGAGAACAACAGGACTTAGGTTCTCAAATGACGAACAATTAAAAACGTGTGTTATGACTTAAAAACAAATAAATTTGAACTGATAAAGAATTCTCGTATTTTTTTGCATAAAACATTTGGTTCCACCAGACAGTGATGACTCTGGAATCTGTTATATTTGCATACCTACATTCTAATTGGACAAGATTTGTTTATGCATAGCACAAAGGGTAACAATTATTATAAGTAATAATTATTAGCCTGAAATACTCATCTACATTGAAAAAATCTCCCGAGAAAAGAAATCTGAAATTTAACAGCAAAACTTATTTCTCATCTTATTCTGTTACACGTTCATATAAAATCCATCTGAAATAGGTTAATGTTGTAAACAAACTAAGTCTCCCTTTTTTCCAATTACTTGTACATTTATATTTCTCAATTAATTTTTTAATAACTCTACATGACATTCTAAGTACCATGTTTATCAACCATTTTTTAAATGTATTTAAAAACAATTTGTTTCAAACTGAATCACATAGTTGTCATCATATCATGCAAACGACCGCCGCCCATACCATCGGCATCTGCTTCGAGCTTTGCAGATTACCTTGCAGTATCTCTCATTCAGTATGACGCGAATTTTCTGTGAATGTGTAGATTATCCCAGTGTTTTCTACATTTTTTAATTTTGACTAAGATACTTGTTTCAATCGGTCCTGGCTCGTATTATTGCACTAAATTGCAAACTTATTTTTCTAGTCTTCTCTTTTCAGTACATAGATTTCTTGTTTCAGTTTTTTTTTATTTGCTGGAGTCGCGGTCGTCGTACAGATATTATTCAAAGTTATATCTTTGTAATCATGTACTAAATGCTAGTTGATAGTTATTGAACCTTATCGATGCGATTTCAAGTGATTTATTCTAATTTTAATCGCTGTTAGTAATTATAACGGAACGTTTCCTTCATGAAATATTCCACGTTTACATAAAACATGGTTTTAAACTAGTTAGTTGGAAGGTATATTTATTTTATCAGTATTTTTTTTACATATTTGCGTCTAGAGTTTGATAATACCATCACCAGCAAAAAAAGTTAATACAAAATTACCTTTCGCATTATATAAGCTTAGTTTTTTAATCAATATAAAATATTGCATGTGTATTCTATACACATAAATATGGTAATCAAAGTATGTATGAATGATAACGTACAGGTACCTAATCATAAGTTGCATACGGTCAAGTTATGATGATGTCCATGCATATTATATGTGAGGTATACGCATATCATATGTGGAGTATATGGTAAAGGTATAAGCATATTATTTATGATCTAGTATGTAGGTATATAAGTCTTAGATGTGAGTCACTAAGTTATAAATCATAGTTATACCAATTTTATTATATATTTACTTGTGCAGCTCCCTTGAGATGATTTTTCACGAAAACGGCTCTAATAAATTAGGCAAGTATTATTATTATTATTATATGAAATGCGCAATTTTTGTTTAGATTCATTACCTGCATTCATAATGAACATTTTATCGATGAATGTAATAAATAAATATATTAAACAAGAACAAAAGTTACACACATTTCTTAAACTGTACGTAGGTTAGTTATGAATTAGCAATACCTATCTACTACTTGTTGAGAAAGAGCATTTCTGTTAGGTAATTATTTCTTGATCACCCTGTCGTTCGAATGTTTGTTTTTTGTTTTTGTTTCAACATGATTAAGTCGCCGAGGGTGAGATGATAGCGTAAGATTTTGACGTGGCCGGGAATGTATATTGAATAAAAATATGATTGCTTTGGCAGGGTTGCCACAAACACAATAAATATAATATTCCAAATACGGATGTAGACAACTTAGAAGCGCGTGGGATATGTCGAAATTTTCATTCCACAATTATCACTTATCTGTATTACAATGCCATTAGTAGAAACCTAAATATACTTTATATCCATTGTTAGGTGCTTACTTCTAATGGCTAAAGTTCGGTTTAGTGGCGAAATTCCTAAAAATACAAACTAGTTATTTTCATACTAACTATGGGCCGGGGAATACGAATCTGAAAGAATTAGGCGGCGGCAAGCAATATTAACTGAATTATACGACTTTAAAATTTTTTTTTACACACATAGGAAAATGGCCATTTTGGAAGCATTCTGATTCCTAGAAAATCAAACTAGTTATTTTTATACTAACTTTGGGCCGGGAAATCCGAATCTGAAAGAATTAGGCGGCGGCAAGCAATATTAAATGAATTATACGACTTTTAAATTTTCAATATACACATACGAAAACAGCCATTTTGACACATGAAAACCATAGAAACCATCAAATTAAGTGTTGCCATTAAGCAGTTATATCAATAACGTAAAATAACATGTTTATAATTTAAGTACTTACTTTTTATAAATTTTACTCACTTTTGTATCACAAACCATGCTACCTAAACCTAGCGTAGCCGCTAAACTACTTGAAAACTGGGATGTTTTTTTAAATTGACGCGAGCAGGCGGTATAAAGGGGCACAAACCATGTGACACAAACCTTGCGTAGCCGCTAAACTACTTGAAAACTGGGATGTTTTTTTAAATTGACGCGAGCAGGCGGTATAAAGGGGCACAAACCATGTGACACAAACCTTGCGTAGCCGCTAAACTACTTGAAAACTGGGATGTTTTTTTAAATTGACGCGAGCAGGCGGTATAAAGGGGCACAAACCATGTTACACAAACCTAGCGTAGCCGCTAAACTACTTGAAAACTGGGATGTTTTTTTAAATTGACGCGAGCAGGCGGTATAAAGGGGCACAAACCATGTTACACAAACCTAGCGTAGCCGCTAAACTACTTGAAAACTGGGATGTTTTTTTAAATTGACGCGAGCAGGCGGTATAAAGGGGCACAAACCATGTTACACAAACCTAGCGTAGCCGCTAAACTACTTGAAAACTGGGATGTTTTTTTAAATTGACGCGAGCAGGCGGTATAAAGGGGCACAAACCATGTTACACAAACCTAGCGTAGCCGCTAAACTACTTGAAAACTGGGATGTTTTTTTTTAAATTGACGCGAGCAGGCGGTATAAAGGGGCACAAACCATGTTGGGTTAGGTTAGGTTAGATTAGGTTAGGTTAGGTTAGGTTAGGTTAGGTTAGGTTAGGTTTTATATAATAACATTGATATTGGTGACCGGTCTAGGTAACAACTTTTTAAGACTACGAATTTTCATACTTTTGGTTTAAGAATACGGCCGTTGAGATAGTCATAATTCATCAGGTTAATGTATTGAATGTAATGTAATGTAATGTGATGAATTATCATGTGAAGAATTATCGTGTCGGAAAGTTTTACGTTATTGATATTACTGCTTAATGGCAACACTTAATTTGATGGTTTCTATGGTTTTCATGTGTCAAAATGGGTGTTTTCGTATGTGTATATTGAAAATTTAAAAGTCGTATAATTCATTTAATATTGCTTGCCGCCGCCTAATTCTTTCAGATTCGGATTCCCCGGCCCAAAGTTAGTATAAAAATAACTAGTTTGATTTTCTAGGAATCAGAATGCTTCCAAAATGGCCATTTTCCTATGTGTGTAAAAAAAATGTTTAAAGTCGTATAATTCAGTTAATATTGCTTGCCGCCGCCTAATTCTTTCAGATTCGTATTCCCCGGCCCATAGTTAGTATAAAAATAACTAGTTTGTATTTTTAGGAATTTCGCCACTAAACCGAATTTTTTCCCTTCTAATAAGTACCTAATAAACAAATATTGCCCATAATAAAAATTATCAAATTGATTTTTTGTAACTAACAGTTGTTTCTTTATTTGTTTCAGGTATAAATCTTTCGAAGTTCTTTGCTAAATTGGTGATACACTGACAAAATCAAGCGGATGTGGTGTGGTGTGGGTACGTACTTATTAAATAAACTAGACTGATTCATTTTCCAGGTTTTAATATATATTTTTAACACTGCAATAAAATAATGTTTAAATTACCGGAAATCATTAAGATAAAGACGGAAACTTTTTCTAATTTGGCCAAAGTATGACCATATGATTCTAGTGTTACCTATTCTAGTGATCCAATAGCACAGGAAGAGTCGAATTCGGAATTCGCGCCCCTTTATGGGAGGAGTTAAAAAATACTTGAGCTACAGCTTTTGGAAAGGTTGGGAAAGGTATTTGAGAAAAAAGAATACAGGTTGATTTCGTAAAGGCCTGTAAAAAAACATTACTTCCTTTTCTACGCATTGTTTATTATTAAAAAACGGAATTTTAAAATTGATTTCACGAAAACAAGCGACGCGCCTAATGTCTGTTCCCCGCTCCGTCCGGGGGAAGACTGACAGAAAATAGGTGTGTCTAGTTAGTAGTTCTTCGGTGGACGGAATGAGGTTCACTTTGAAATTCCAAATTCGTCGACTGCCGTATTATCGTCGTGATGTCAAAAATAACTAAGTACTAGTGTGTATTTTATTTTGTGAGGTTCGGGCGTAAATTTTTTTTTTTGCGATTATCAAAAAGAAACTAAATTTGCCACATTAAACAATTAAACCATATCCGAAAAGAGGTTCATAAATATGAGAGTTTGGACTTGAACGTGTTTTTTATAGACCTCATACTTCATTTTTTTGGCTTATAAAAAGACTTGTTAAAAAATTACCGATGTTTTTAGGGGCCAAGATATGTTATACACTCAGCATTTAATTGAAGTATCAGACTTCTAAGCGATCACATTTTCAAAACGAAAACATATGATTTTGTATGATTTTGCATTATTTAGTATGGCTTCATCTTAAAGCAATATTGTCATGTTTCACGAGGCTGCATTCAATGATTATTTACATTAGTTATACGAAAAATGCTGCGATTAATTTGCGGTCAACGGAATTCCTACAATGCAATTCAATGGTTATTATCGTCATCCTAATTTAGAAAGGAATCTTGACCAACGGTGTTTACATGGGAGTTACAGCCCGGCGACATTGCCGAGAATTTTTTTCCTACACTGCACAGGTTGGCTATAAAAAGAGACCGGGAGCTTTATGACTCCCAATATGAAGAGGGTATGTGTGAATAATACGAATCCAAATAAGGGTTGAAGACATTAGGAATGTAATATCTCCTGGCTACTGGTTTTTTGTTACTTATACCGGGAGAGAAGAATTATTATTACACAGGTATTTTATTTATGTATTCTATGCATGGAAGGAATATTAACTCGTGTAACACGTATCTACTTCGTACATGCGGATGATAAGTGGAGGTTATTTTAAAGGAGCGAAAGGTGTTAAACTTACCTATGTATGTTATATGTAGAGCAGAATAAATAGATAGGTATATACTAACGTGAAGAAAATACAAAGTAAAACATTACCTAACCTAACCGTTTTTTTCAATTTGGGAGGCGGGTATGGGCACCACCGCCTCGGGAACCATTTATCGGATAACCAACACCTCTGCCATAGGCCACCCCAAGTGGCTATTACGTTTGGTGACTTTGCAGGTGTGCCCGGGTTCATGGGGCAGATTTGTCCGGATCTTGGCGGCGGATGTGTATGCCCGCAACAGCGTGGCAGGCCAGGTTTTGCATTGCCTTGCATCGCAGTTGAAAGAATGGATTCATTCGTCCGTCACTCCTGGACACACTGATCCCCAAATTCCTACCTACCCCTCATACCTTTTTCCTGCCCAGAATTTACTCTTCTTTCTTCCCCTAAAAAGACCCTCCACACAGCATCCCCAAAAATGAAATAAGCCCTGAGTGGAATTATTTTCCTTAGAGCCTCCTGTATGGAACTAATTTTAAAAAAAGCCGAAACTAAACTAAACAAATTCATTATTTATTAATGCTCTATTTTTCGTAGTTCTATTTTATCCGGTTACCATTTGCAACTAATGCTTTTCCACAAAAGAGAGGTAAAAACGACCAGATCTCATATTTTCCGTGTGTCACCAGTCGCCCCCGTGTACCGGACGTCAACGACGCTAATCCTCAAAGTTCATTCCATTAAAATTCCAGTAAAATATACCCAGCGAAATCGCCTGTCGTCTACGTTTAAGCGATTGCATCCTAACCGTCAAGAATCCATCAAAATGATTAACAACTTTAATCACTGGCAACCCTAACACCAAACGTTATAATGTTTACCTATAGATTGATTTCCATTCTAGACATAATCAGATACCAACTAATAGATTTATTATCTGACTGGGTACTTTAAATTGAAGGTGATGGAAGGAACTCCATTATTTTATTGACATTATATCGATGAAAAAATGCAATATTTGTCTCGAGCAAGATCGATCCGAGTATTGAGACGTTAGAGCTGTGCACACCCATTGTGTTCGGAATGACAGTGTACATTTTGTATCGATACTTTTTTACGTGGGTACTTCGATACCTAAATATCGATTCTGACGTGTGAACGGGCCAGGGGTACCTACGCTATTCAGAAGACAATTTTTATTTTATTTATTGATAGCAATACTGTTATTTTTCGAATCAACGTGAATTAGGTCACATTTTTTCATTTTTTTATGTTCTAGGTAGGAACTCACCCAAGAGAGTTATTGAAAGACGTGTTGATTTCAGTATATTTCTAAGATTTGAAGTTATAAAAAAAGTTCTTTCATAATTTCAAATTATGTTTTTTTTTACTATTTGACAGAATTTTTAAAAATTGCGCTTTTAAATGAACTGGTTTCGCAACATCGTTAAATTCACAAATTTTACACGATAAATATATCAACGATCATCAAAATCAACATTTGCCTATTTAAAATCACATTTTTCTTACCTCTGTATAATTCCCAAGGAAAATGCATTAACATATAAAAGTGATATAAATTCTTTGACAACTTGATGGGTATTGTTGTTTGTTTACTTAATTGAAAGACCTTAGTAGATGGCCTTACATCTTAGGTGCTACGGACTTTATTCCCTTGACTCAGAGCAGAAACGGGCGGTCAGTTTATAGATTCTCCTATCTTAGCAAACATTGCAATCTTTAGAGCACAGGCGTCAGGAAAATGATGTCCTTGTCCTATCAGTATTCCAATGGAAGATGTTCCGAGGAACTTGCTTCATCGATCCCTTCGGCACCTGTGCATCGTCGGGAAACACACTAAACGCGCGCTCAACATTAAATTTGTAGACGGTTGATTTGTGTCACATGAGAACGGTTCGTTTCTACGCCTCCTACAAGATGGGTCTCTTCAAGACTATTTTCCCTTCATCTTCCCAAAATTATCCTCCACACATCATTCCCAAAGATGACACGGTGTGTAAAGTTAACGTTTTTTTTATTTAAAATTATTTTGGGAAGCGGAAATGGGTACGGCCGCCTCGGAAACCATTTATTGGATAAGCAACTGCCATAGTTGAATCCAAGTGGTTTGCTACATTTGGTTACTTAGCAGGGGTGACCGGGTTCATAGGGTGACAATTGTCTGGATCTGGCGGCGAATGATCTGGACACACTGAACCCTAGATTTCTACCCACCCCCCCTACCTTTTTCCTTCCCTTGAACTTCCTCTCCTTACTTTACTTAAAAAGACCCTCCACACAGCATCCCCAAAGATGACATAGGCCCTGAGGGAAATTATTTTTCTCAGAACCACCTGTATGGAGCTAATGTAAAGAAAAAACGAAATTGTGATTGTTAGAAATTGAATAATTTTCGCACGCCAATGAAAAATTCAATTGCCAATTATTGCAAATCTAAATGACGTAATAATAATTCGTGATTCCTTCATATCCGTATACATTAAATTCTAACAGCATTGTCTTATAATATTATAAATAATAATAATTTCGTACAGTTGGTTTTTTGTTAAAAGTCGAATTGGACATTGATCCATCGGCTGTTCGGAATTAAAGCGTGCTGCATCTCATGTGCTGGGAACTGGAGATATCGGGTTCAATCTCAGGCACGGCATCAAGATAACGTGGAGAATTGAGATACCCCATTGACGCTGGGGTCCACGAGACTGGAAACTCCGGGACTCCCAGAGAGATCTGTTAAACAAACTGATTCTGAATCTGTCAGGAGGGATTTTGATATTTCAATATTGTAAATGATTATTTGAGAAATGTATCTGATTAAAAATAGGTGAATAAAATTTGGTTTGAATCTTCTCTTACACCTTTACACACGATTCTTGGAAACAAGTTGGAAGCGTTGGTACCTGCCTTAACCTAACCTAACCTAACCAACTTTTATTTTTAATTCGCTTTACTTTTTTTCCACAAAATATGCCAACATTAATGACGTCACCATCATTAAATTTAGCTATTCTTAAAAAAACTTCGACCCTTTTATTTATTTTTAAGTTTAATTTATTGTGCGAAAGATAAAAAGATTAATCCTCTATTTTTTATCCTATCTAATTTTAATTCAATAGCACCTTGTTCAATAGCTCCGTTTTCGAAATTTCAAATCAATAGCATCATCTTCGAAATTTTAATTCAATATCACCATCTTCGAAATTTCAATTCAATAACACCTTGTCATGCAATGCTGTGGTAGAGCATTTGATCTGCCGTGTGGTATCTTGAACCAAACACCTATTTCAAAATTAAACTTCTGTTTATGTTTAGGTAGGTACCTAATATTATGTAGGCAGGTCTGGTAGTTTGTACTACTCTGCTTTGTCCGACATTTCAGCACATATTTTTGTGAAACTTTTATTGAACAATATGGAAAAAAAACAGTACCATTTTGTGACAGAAAATGTTTGAAAGCTACGTAACTCATGATATAAATAATTTTGAAAGTCGGGGAGGGGGGGGGGGGGTGAAAATTGTTACAAAAAACTATTTTTTATGATGGCAGGGCTCAGATCAGTTGAAACTTTTAATCGTGTCACTTTCTACAGACGTAAATTTTCATTTTGCAGCTGAATTTTGATACTCCAAGGCGCCTTTCTAAACATACCGTGGATATGTTTCGATGTAATAATTTTCAAAGGATCTAATAACAGAATCTGTCTATATTACGTACAATAATATTATTGCAGCATCGAACAAAGCACCATTATTGAGAATAGGTGAGGTTTTACCTGAATGATAATCCCACACAAATCCCTTTACAGAACTTACGGAGCGGAAATATTAACGGAAGAAAAAAACTTTCAATGCATCAACTGTGCGTGAAGCTTAGTAGGAGATACCCTTAGCTTAGGTTTGCCATTTTATTTTATTTTTGGATTATTCTGGGTTTTTAGCTTCCGACGATAAACACACTTAAAAGCCAAATTCAGTCTTGTATTCTCTATCATTAGAATTCGCAGTGTTTGAATGTAAGTATTAAAAAAAAACTTGAAATAGATATTATTTAAAAACAATAAAAATTCCCGTGCTTCGCCTAAGATTTAAAGTATTTTTTCGATGTTTTTTGTCTTCCAAAAATGATAAATATTTAACATTATGGGATTTTGTCTTATTTATGGGGGTAGCGAAGTCTTGTTTTAACTCAAGTGCTTTGTAATTATTTTGTAAACTTCTCAAGTGCTTTGTAAGTAATTTCGTCTACCGTTTGTTTGTGTATTCCATGTCCGGTCACTCCTGTCAAGATGGTAGTTGGGTTGGATAGTACCTTTTTCCTCTGCCAGAGTTCGCATGAGCGTTACGAGCGTCTGTCTAATCGGAATAATCAACATTACTCGATGTCTACCGTTAGATATTTTAAAGCTCCATAGATCATTATTAAAAGATAAAATTTAGATGTTTTTGATATTCCAGGAGGCCTAACATGGTCGATCGATAACATACAACCTTTATCTTTACGATAATGACCAAACCCGTCATCTATGGTCAGTTATCAATATTTGCAAGCACGGTCTACGATTGTTAACAAATATTTCGAAAAACGATTGATAGCTTTTACCGCGGCCTTCATAGTATCAGATAAGTTTCAATTAACTATCGATAAACACATATATTTTTTTAAATAATTTTATTAGTTATGCAAAATTACTGGCTTATTTAATGAACGTATTGAACTAACGAAGCTTTTAGAAATGACAAAAGTCGTGCACACGATCTTTAGACTTTAAAAATGCAACTCAATTTATTCCGTATGATCTTTGAGAAACGAGAATGGTTAAAATATGAATATAGACATTAACTAATTAACTCCCGTTTAGTGTCAAACAGTAAATGTGGACTGCCAATTCATAGTTAGGTTAGTATTACAATTCAACCTTGACAATTTATTAATATTTGATAAATTTATTAAAATTTTATAAATTTATTAATATTTGACGAAATGTCATATGCTTGGCGTATGACATTTCGTAGTATCGATTCACAGAAAATCCTTCCGTATTGCCAGCGTGTAACGATTTCTTATTTATTCCCTATCAATATCGGTTCGGCTGTCAACGGTGTTCTGTACATCGATATAAAATCATCGAAAGTTAAGCCTATCGATTCGATATCGTAAAGTTATCGATTTCACTGTACTATAGAGCTCCTGGCAGAACAAAAAGACATAAGTCACCGTTAGCAAATTTTGCTGGTAATATGCTCTGATAGGTTACTCAACGAATAATTTTATACAGATACTTACCCCTCTTCTGCTTTAGAATTGAAACGAATATAACTAACCAATAAACTAATTCGAACTGAGAACCCGAACATTGGTAGGTATATTAGATTTGATTTCGACCTGCCCTTATTCCATTGTCAGGCGAGCTTACACGAAACATATCGCCGATTCCCGGTAAGACTTCATTTCAGATCACCGTCAACCTCCACAAGATCCCGAATGGTCCACGCAACCAGACGCAGCCTCCACAAAGGCCCGAGAAGAAACCGATCTTGCCATCTTCAGCAGAACCACCAGATATCAAGTATCAAGTTACTGACTGTGGTTAATTCGTTTAGGCGGCTATTAAAGCGACATCGGAAACTGATATTTTGCTCCGGTGTCTGCCATTTTTTTCATCGCCTTTCAATCTTTTTGGGGCAGGGTATTTTGCAAAGTATCGGGTTGCGTATTGCGTGTATAAATTGAGTGAAGGTTCTGTTTTTTTTTGGATAGTCAATGAGCTGATATAACTCGGTAATAAGGCCGGTGCTCTGGTACCCGTCGCAATACCCACCGGCAGCTTTCTTGTGGCGAGGAAATTCAGGTTCATTTTTAGGGGTTTTGTAAATACGCTGGGTTGTGGAGAATTATTTGCTTAAGGCGATCCCCTAAGTACTGGACCCATTCGGAATCAGGGAGAGTTAAGGACTTTACGGCGTTGACGCGGTTGAAAAAAAAAACTATAAACAGTAGCCAACAACGGTCCCCAAGTACAGAACGAAGCGACGCGGAGAACAGAGCAACGTCTTTTCTGCCCGAAATCCGGGCGGCAACTAACTGTGAATATACTACGCTCTATCAGCCCTTCTGCAGATGGCGTAGGGATAATATTCGCAGTTGGGAAACGCCTCTTTTAATGCATTGGGAAAAAAAATCGCCAAAATTTATGTTTTATTCAATTTTGTGAAGTTTGGGCGTAAATATCAATTTTTATTGTGATTATTATAAAAGAAACTGAATTTGCCACCTTAAACAAAAAAAACATATTCGAAAAGGGGTTTGTAAATAGGAGAGTTTGGACTTGAAAGTTTTTTTAATAGACCTTATACTTTATTTTTTTATAGACTTATTTAAGGACCGACATTTTTAAGGGCCAAGATATGTTCTACACGCAGTATTTAATTGAAGCATCTATAATACTTCTAAGCGATATAGTTTTCAAAACAAAAACGTATGAATTTACATTATTTAGTATGGCTTCATCTTAAGATTATCAAAAATTTTCATCATCTGCAGAGAGTTCTAGCTGCATCATTTTTTTGTTGGAACTTACTGAAATTATAGAATGTCTGTACTATACTTTAGGAAAATAAATAATTTTCTGTATGAACTGTGGACTAGAGTATATTTATGTGGGGACATTCATTATAATTATAATTATTTCCTTTACATTTACTCTACACGGAAGGCCCTGAGGAAAATAATTTCCATCGTGGCCTGTGTCATCTTTGAGGAGATGCTTTGTGGATATTCTTTCATGTGGAGAGGAAAATGTAAAAATAGATCTTGAAGAGACTTGTTGTTGAGGAGAGGAAACACAGAGAACTGCAAAATTGTTCTAGAGCCGTAGATTTTTTTTTTTATTATTAAAAGATTCGTCTCTGGGAAACACCAACCCTAAAAATGATTCCACTGGAATAAGGTACCTACACAACTGGAGGTTGATTTCTTATTTTATTTTTTATTTTTTTTTACATTAGCTCCACACAGGAGGCCATGAGGAATATCATTACCCTCAGGACCTATGTCATCTTGGTGGATGCTGTGTGGAGGGTTTTTTAAGGAAAAGGAGAAGAGAAAGTTCTGGGAAGGAAATAAGTATGAGGGATGGGTAGGAATCTGGGGTCAGTGTGTCCAGGAGTGACGGGACGTGTGAATCCATCCATTCAACTGCTTTGCAAGGCGATGGGTCGAGGGATCCTGGCTGGGGAGGGCAAAAGACCTCCTCAACTGGTCTTTCCTGATCCGGTTTGCCACACAGTCGGTGGACATATACGCATCCGCCGCCAAGATACGATCAAACCTCATACCATTAACCCGGGCACCCCTGCTAAGTCACCAAACGTAGCGAACCACTTGGAGTGATCTATGGCAGAGGTGTTGGTTATCCAACAAATGTCGATTATCCAACGAGGCGGCGGTACCCATGCCCGCCTCCCAAATTAAGTTAGGTTAGGTTACATCAAAAGGAGTTTTCTCCATACCTATGATGAAAATGTTTGTATTTGCCTTAAGATTGAAGGTCCCAAAGGTGACTAGCGGAAAAAAATAGGTTTTGCTTCTTCAGAAGGCAGGTTGGGTTACGTTGGAAGTGTCTATTAGAAGGAAGTAAAAAATACACTCGGAATGTCTCAGAACTACAACGTGATGTCTCAGATCTCAAAATATCTATAAAAAGTGATGAATTTGCCTATTAAATTTCCAACTTAAAGACTACCAGGCCACGCAAGCAACTCTTAAAAAATAGACTTCGTGACAAAAATTGGAATCAGCCAATCGAAAAGATTAAATTCATCGCCCGATCAAAGTTACCGTTTCCATAAGATAAAAGATCTCATCATTAGCAGATACGAGGTTGGTACCAGATATCGGGTATGAGGTACCCGACAGTCAAAAGCGTAAAGAGATATGTGCTCCGGTGGCAAGATACAGGGCATAGGTATACTCGTATCTACCTCAAAGAATATCGGGTGTCCGGTGTCTGGGGGCAGTTGGTGCACCATTCCACGCGGGTAATACGAACTAATGAGGCGTCATATATCAGTGCGGGAGGGTGGGGGTAATTAGTACAGCAGGAGTTTTCGTCAGGTAAATTTGCAAAATAAATCAAGAAAAAATTGCAAATCGTTTTGCTGCTCTTGGTTGTTCATGTTTCAAAATTTGATTATTTTTTGGTTTGTTTAATTCACAGTAATGTGAATGGTTTCGCTGGTTTGATTTTGTAATAATGTTAAGTAATCGATATTTTAATGTGGACAACTCCGATAAGTTGGAGCAGTTAATTCTGAGATGAAATAATAAATATACTTTTGATAGTAGATAGATAGATACTTCCTAACCAAATTGAGTTTGGTAAGTCAGATTCTCCTTGGAATTCCCTATGCCAGTACAAAATTTTACATTACAAAATGAGGATATCAGTGTCTAAAATTGTTACAAAAACGAATAAAATAAGTTTATACACATCTTCCGCGATGATGGTCACTGCAACGCTGTCCGAAACGTTGGCTAAAGAAGGAGGTAGCGCAACACGCCATAACACCCCAAAAACAAATAACTAAAAAAAATTAACAAAAAAATATATATTTACTTAACGTATTGGAGAATTGTTATATAATGTTCGTAGGTGAGTACCTATTATTTTAGCTTAAGGCCCGGCTTCCCGCATTTCTACCGATTTATTACATATTTTCCTTGTTTTAGATCTCTTAAAAAATATGTTTTTGAAGATAATATCTATACATTCCACACAAACGGTAATTAAATGAAATTCCCTCGATAGAAAAAAATCGCAAAGTACCTACCTATGCCCCGAAAATTATTATTAACACCTTTTTTTCAGCTATTTTACAAGTTATAAGTATCTATGTATGAAAAAATCAGTGTTTCTTTATATGCTATTTTAGATAATCCCTGCAAGATTTTTGCTCTATTTTAAACGAGTCGTGTTTTATTGAAGATTTTCACAATTTTCGCTTAAATATTATGGTTTTTAATGTTAGCGCGCTCTCTCTAACATTCCTATTCACGTATTTCTTCTTTTTGAGCACCTTAAAGGCATTCGCTAGAATAATTGAAATATTCGTTTATCTGGAGGTCTTCGTAATCAAATTGCCACATCCCTCGGTGGAATTTGGCTTTCTTACTTTCTTCACAAATATTCTCCAGTAGTCCATCCACCCTGCTCCTATGTGGACTGACTATGTTTCTTCGCATATTTCCTCGGATGCTAATTTTTAAATATAGCAACACAGGAACGTATTGAAAGGTAACTATAAATCACTGTAAATGTAATTAAAATGAAAAGTAAAGAAGCTGTTCTGTCCCAAACAAGAGATTGTTCGGACCATAGAACTATGATTGAGATCCATACTCTTAGGTTCGATAATATCCATACTCTTAGGTTCGAACCCACCCAGTCACCAGATGCCGCTCGCCGGATAAATCTCCACCGCCGTAGGTACTCTGTTCAAATCAGGGCAAGGTATCGGATTGCCTGGTCAGTTGAGCGTGTAATGGAGGTGTCCCGCACTCTGTAATGTACGGTGAACACGGTGGACACCTGTGCTGCCCATAATTATAAAATTGAAAAATAACAGACAATATTTATTTCACATAAACGTGGCGTCATAAGATGACATTATTTTCAATAATGCAGTAGTGATTAAGGAGAATATTAGAAGTTATCATGTGAAATAAATTTTAGTGGGAATCATTGAGGATGGTTCCGTAGTGACCATTAAACTAACCGATGCACAGTTGCTGTTAGGAGATGCGGCAAACGCTTGTGCTGTAACTGACGTATCAGTTGACATTGTTTATGCAAAGGTTTTGGTCGTTTTTACGACTTCTTTACTCAAATAGCTCGGCTCTGGAACTATCTGTCAGATATTCACTCCAAATTCCAGGCTAACTCTTTCCTCTCTCAAAATATCATCGAACAGCTTAAGATTATTAAGGGAGATCTAACTAACCTAGGTATTAACACTTTCAGACTGTATCTTTAAAAAATATTTTAAAATATAGAGGAAATAAAAATTGGCAGTTTACGTTTTCAAATTGCTGGTATAACTGGCTGTGTGCACTATTTTTATTTGATATTAGCTACTCGTTGAAGCGGTAGCTGTTATTACATAAAGTGATTTTTGTGTGTCTCCAAATTTTGTTAATGTAAGTTTTAAAGGTATGACATCAATATTTAAATTTTATTTAATTTTATAAATTTTAATAAAATGTTATGTTTTTGGTACGATTGGTTATTTTATGTGAAACAAGCCCTCTGAGGCCTAATATTCTTTCAAAGCATTAACTTCAATTTAAAAAAATAATAACAAGCAGTACAAGCATTTCAATTTTTTTTATTCACATTTTCAATTGCGAACTTACCAAATATAAGAGGTCCGTAAAAGAATATTTCTCTGGTGGTTCGTGAATAATGTTATATTTTTATTGTTTATATTTCTGTTATGATTTGATTTAAATGTACAATCTCTCTCCATGGCCGAAAACGTATTGATAGATTTTTGGTTTAATGTTTCGTTTTATATAAGAAAAAAATTGTTTTATATTTTTTGTTTTGTATAATTTTTGGATTCATATGGATTTTTTATAAAATTAATTTGCTTATTCTTATTATGCTGTCTCAATAGAAGTAAAGTCATAAGGAGGAAATCCATAATTGGATTTATTTTGGCTATTTAATATTACGTAAAAACTGAAATACACGTAAACTGTCGATTTCCTGAAAATTAAAAAAATAAATAAATGATTCTACCAATTTTTATCAAGCATCAAATCTGTTCTACCATTGCCAGTTTTAATTCAAGTCTGAAAGGATTAAAAAAGCATTTCAAATACTTGTAAGAGTAGAGTAGAACAACAAATAAATAAATTTAAAAATTCCTATTTCTTCATACATTGAAAAAATACCTGGCTAATGATGAACAATAGAACCAGCAGTAATTGCAAAAATATACTTAATTCTACCAGGACTGCAGCAGAAGTTAGGGGCTATTAGCGACACGTATTCTGGACTCTGTAATTTTGCAATTGACACCTGTCAATACCCTCTGGGGCTAATTAGCAGCGAGATGAGGCTTAACTACTCTACAAGACCCCTATAGGGGAGGGGATGTAAAGGTATATTCAAGTTAGTAGTAAAAAGGGGTTTTGGAGGTACTTAAATAATGCATTATTACGATAAACTTCCTATTTTCAAAATCATCTTGCATATTTTGTTTTCCGTCTCTCACTATTAATTTGATTTTCTTTTGGTCACGTGACAACTCAAAATGAAATCAACTCAACATCTCCTTTGAAAAGTTATTAATTTGTAAAAGTTATGAAAAAAATATATTTAAAAAATAGGTATACGTTAGCCTACATAGGTTAGGGGCTGTGTTTAAAATATATTTTTCAAGACTTTTAAAAGAGGTGTTCAGTTGACTTGATTCTGAGTTGGCATGCAACCATTTTCGCTATGGTTCATCCCCTTAACTTATGTGATTAACTGTGATTGTAAAGAAAATGGACCTTTAATGCGTCTACTCTCAACACAGGAGTTCCTAGTGAGATCGGCATAGTAAATCAGCATTTGAAATAAAATTAATAAAGATAAATAATAAAAAGAGGAAGATTTTAGTAGAATTACCAATCCATTTTTATTTTTTTATTTTAACTTCAGTCGTGTACAGTCAGTACTTTTTAAATTCTCCAAAAACTTTCACTTGTGGAGATTTTATCAATGTTTAGTAGATTCTCAATATTAACAATCTGGTTTATTTATGTTTAAGTATTTACAATAAATAAGGCTACAAGTTAGCCGATCTAACTGGGAGAGGGGAAGACTGAATCTGGGGCGGCGCGCGGTGCCGACCGTCGAGTCACCAGAAGCGACACCGGTGCCTCTGTCGGTCAAGTAGAGAAGTACTTCCCTGCTGACATCTTGCGGAGTAGTTGGAAAGCTTTTGCAATAAGTACGTTATAAGTCGTAAAACGCTTTTCCGTGTATTTTCACTCAGTAACAATAATTAAGCAAATGGCTTTAAATATCAGGATAAACTTGTGAAAATTACTTGATTTTTCCATATCTTATTATTTCTTCTTTATTCTATGTTTCTTTCCTTCCTCTTCAATCTCGCAAACTATTATGATTAAGAAATCTCTATAAAAGAAAATTAGCAATCCGGTCAACAACAAATAATTTTTTTGTATGGCAATATTTCACTAACACTGTTACAAAAAAACTCACGAAGAAAGCAGACAGTTGAATCAGGCAAAAAAAATACCTTTCATCCCCTGGTACCGCCAGATGACGGATTACTCTTCAAGTGATATTTCAATTATGCCCAGCGCGTTCCCAGTCCACAGTGACAGGACCAACACGGAGGTTGTTAGGGAGAAATGAGATCACATAGACGGTAGATGACACCCCATCCGTCTTACAGTCTTACGGACCCGCTGGGCAGTGAACTAGGAACCAAGCGAGAGAAAAGTATGATTTAGACGTCATCACGCGAAGTAATAATTTAGCATAGGTTTAATTCAAAAAAGTAATTACAATTACATCGTACCATGCACGCAACATAACCTTATTATAGTCTTACTTCTGAGACCTGTGTTGAATTCTCTCTTTATGTTACACTAGCTGGGTTACCCGGCTTCGCTCAGGACAATAAGATAGTGTTCTGGAATGTTGCACAATGATGTTCCCGATTTCCTATTTCTGATCATTCCACGACATACTCCGCCACTCCTTCCACAACTTTCTACATCTCTATGGAACCTTCTAGAACTTTCCGGAAGACTGTTCTAGAAATTTCAAGACGGCGAAATTTTCAGCCCTTATATCTTTAAAAGCACGCCCTTTAGGTAAAAACGGATACCCTTATTCCCTAGGGGGGATAGAGATCTACCACACCATATAACTCCCTTGATCGAACCGGGACTCGTTTCTGAGTTTTTGCGAGCTGCACGTTTTTTTTTGCTTTCTTTTATAATATATGCCATATTAAAATAAATAAAATGTTACTCCTTACATGTCCTTTCCCGTGCGTTCCCCTCCATCGTTCCACTTCCACCTTCCCCGCCACCACTCTCCCGCTCCCCCGTCCCGCCAACCCCCCATGCACTGCATTTCTTGACTCCTCTCCCGCCCGGCCCGTAGCTGAAACTTTTTTCTAATACTAACAATTTTAAACTCGTGATATCTTTCTAATTAAATATCCGAATTCAAAAATTCAAAAAGTTAAATAAAGGTATTGAAGCTGTCTTGAATATGAAGTAATTTATTTTGATAAGGATTAAAACCAAGATACAAATAAAGAGCCTTTTCAAGCGGCGACATTTAAATTGAATTTTTAAAATAAAAGAACACTTTAAGGTTTCCGCGACTTTTCATCCCGTGACAAAATATCTCCAACAAAATACCCTCCTACCATCCGGACAAAACATTCCCCAAGAAAATATCTATTAAAACATAACCTATCAAAAATAATACAGACATCTTGTAAAGACAATAAATTATTGTTCAAAATTAGTAAAATGTAAAATAAGGTTAGGTTAGGTTAGGTTTTAGTAAATATTTAATTGGAGGATATTTTGTCGGGGATAATTTGTCGCGGGATGAAAACTCGCATTACCATCTGTAAGTATTCCTAAAATACAATTGCACTTGATTTTTTTTTTTGATACTGCACATAGGTCCCAACTGCTCCGTTTGGAGCCGGTGAGATTATGTCATCCTCAATTGGAATATCTATGTTGTGAGGCAAATTTTTTCGGGAGGGGAAGGAAATGCACTAGAGGAAGATGGAGAAATACCTGACGATTCAGACATAGTCACCAAACACGGCTAAAGCCATTTCAAGCAATATTTCAATTCTATTAATTGGTTTTAAATCAGGATGATACTGAGAGTATCTTCCACGTCGTAACGTGCGGCAAATATAATACCTAAATATGACACAAATTCATCAAATAAAATTTACTTGCGCACGGCACAATTTGAACCCACCTCCAACGGATTGCTAGTCAAGGGCTTTACCCCTCGACCACGTATAGCGGAGTTTTGTGCAATTTCACTTCCAGTGCGCTTTACCATAATAAACTTTTATATAATGCTTGAAGAAGAAGATAATGCTAACGAATCTATAGGAAAATATGAAAAAAGAAAAAGACGCAGTAAAATAAAAAGTCAACTGGGACTCGAACCAAAGATCTTTCATCTTACCGGGACTAGCGCCTTAACCAACTAATAAAATAATGATTTGGTGTTTATATTGATAAAATGCCAACTTTCCTTGACCACCGTGTTTTAAAACTATTAATACATAGTACCCTGTACGATATTTCACAAGAATGGCGCTATTCAAATTAGCCAAGATCGTAGCAAACACTTTACGAATATTTTGTAGCATACTTCACACTGTTCCAAGTATTTCAGAGCACGCTTGTCGATTATTACGACTCTTGACATGGCTGACCTGAAATAAGGAGGTATTTAGTTACACTTGATCGTGCCACGTCTCTAGGACGTACTCGAATACTGTAGCATAGCACAATTGCAATGTAACTGGATATCCCAACCATTCTTCAATAAACGTAAATTAACAACATTTTTTTTGCCATGACAACTCAACAAAGTGGCATTTCAACATTAAAGAAGTGATGAAGTTACACATTGTTGAGTTGTCCGCTCACCATATTTTTTAACACAAATAAACTTAATTTGGGAGTTGTTTGGAATTTTTCAATGCCATCTGTTGGGGAAAGTGGTAGTATCTACCTAAGCAGTAAGCAGATATGTGTTTATTTTAATAATATATGTTTTATTATTATTTATTCCAGTTAGAATTGAATATTCATAGCTAAGACAGGACGACGTTTATCGGGTCGGCTAGTATTAATATGTTATCAAACGGTTTCGGAATAATCGTTTCTTTCTCAGGACAACATATACACTAACTTAATCTGAATTCATTAAAGATATTTACCAACGTTAAAATACGTGATTGATGTCGATTATTTTGTAACTTTATTTATATATTTGCTTTGTGAGTTTTTGAGCCCGGATGGCTAAGAATTTTCCACTAGACCACTGAATATAAGAACCAAACTATTTCATCATAAGAACATTGTATTTCCCAGAATTTTCAAGTACTTAAATTGGCAAGTAACGACCCAAGTTCTATTATCAACTACATACCTACTGTATCTAACTACCTGCACACACAAACCTACTACTCAGCAAGTGTATGAATAACAGTGAACATTGTTTCTTCAGACATAATTTTACAAAAAGCACATCTCATGTAACAACGTAACGTAAGTACGTATGGAGAAAGAAAAGTGGCGTACCGACCGTTACATTACGGAGCATTTTACATTTACACCAACTTTACAATATCTACGAGTCGACTATCGTCTATCTCAGTGGTTTTCAACCTGTGGAAAGCGTATCCTTTGGGGTACGCGAAGCAAGAATTGGGGGTACGCAATATCGTGGCACGAATGTAGGTTTTGAAACTCGGCGTAGGTCACAAAGGTAGGTTTTGAAACGTTTTCGAATTTCGGCAGTTACGCTACGCTCGGTGGTCAGTCAGTTCAGTTTTGTGTATCAACATGGGTTCCATGTGATAAATGATCCGTCGACAACTGCCCCCCCTTCCCCCTGGCATACTTATATACAATATGCAGTCGGTTTAGGGAAAATACGTTTTACCTTATATTACGGAAAATATAATTAAGTGACCCATTAAGAATGTGCCTACGAATAACACATAACGTTTGAAATTGGCAAATAATTTCAAAAAAATTATAACTTTCAGTAAATATCTTTGGGGGGGGGGGGGGGTAATTTTGGGCAGATCAACTGTCGCCTTCAACGTGTCTTTCATTACAGATGTGCACAAGATAGATGAGGGTACGGGGTAGGTACAACAAATTTGTAGTAAGAGCCAAAGGGTACGTAGGCTCTTAAAGGTTGACAACCGCTGGTCTATCTAGTTAACGTAAAGGTAGATATATCTCAATATAAATACGTTAATACATCACTTAACTTACTTAAATACGGTGAGCTCATCCATATTGTTGGGTATTTTTACCACTTATTCGGTAGCTAGACGTATAAAAAAACAATTTGGTAAATGGAATTGGTCAATAGATGATTATAAACGGGATGCGCGGACGTTCATTGGGCGCATTGTTATTTTGGGCAATTTAGTACTTTACTGTCTGTCGAAGGAACCGGTTAGAAACTGTTATCTTACGAAAATCATTCGGTTAGCGGTTAGCCGAATGAAACGTTATTTTTAAATGAATTCTAGTTTAATAGATTATAATAAAACAAATAAAAAGCTTTATTCCATTTAATTTTATTGACCGTAACTGGTTTCAGATCGTCAGGTATAAAGCTCGTCAGTAATAATTTTGAAATTAAAATATGAATTTAGTTTTAGACCATCCCTACTCCATAAAAATATATCCCTTCAAAAAGTAACTTTTTAATTAATAAGCTATTAGAATCATTTGCTAAATCCATGCTTTTGTATCCAGCAAAGATATTCAAATACAAAACTTTGGTATCCAGTATAATTTTCATAATAATTTCTCCAATGTTAACATGTATCCCTTCAAAAAGCAATTTAAAAAATCTCATAGGTACATCATAAATATTTATAATAACGATTTGACAATAAAATTAGGTCATTAATAATTCATATTAATTACTTGTGAGGTTTTTCCCTAAACAATATTGAAGTGAGCTACAAACCCAAGGTAATTAGCTTACTGGAATTACCTAATTCGACAGTCTAAAACGACTAAATAACAAATAAAATTGATTAAAATCCTTGTAGACAACCCCTCTTCCCTCCCCCAAATGTTGTGTATATAAAACGTAGACTAAGAATTATTTGTTCCAGTTTGAAGATGGCTCTGACGAGCTGAAACCGGTTACGGTCAATAAAATTAAGTGGAATAAAGTTTTTTATTTGTTTTATTATAATCCATTATAATGGAATACCACCACGAATTGTCAGTTTCAAAAAAAGATGAATTGTAGTTTTTTATAATACCACTAATAATCAATTTAATCATTAAAACTTCTTTCTGAACAAATGGTTTGTCCTGACTAGGAAACCATCGGTTCATGTCGATAATTTTGATTACTTGGTGATGTAGCCAAAGCGATTTATTTTCATATATTAGTATTACTTCATCTTAAAATGATTTATTCGTAAAAGTTGTTTTAATTAATTTTTTTGAGGTGAAAACTTCTTTAACATCGTTGTGATTTGAAACTCGATGAAACGGGAAAGTGACACTAAAGAGAGGCAAGCACATACTTCTATAGGATTCAGTCTGCAAGAGAATGAGATATAATAATCGGCCTCCTCTTTGTGCGGTGCTTCGTAGCCTCCTAACTCTTGTATATTTTAGTTTTCTGAAGGTTTCACTTCTACCGCGTGTGAACTGCACACTTGTGTTTTTTATACGATTACCTCACAAGAATCACAAGTGCTCCCAACCGTCTGGAGCCAGTGAGACTATGGCATCCCCAACTGGGATATGTTATGAAGCCGAAGGTAGTGGGGAGAGGCAGGAGTTGGGGAAAAGGAAGATAGCAAAGTAAAAGGCTATTCAGATCTGGTCACCAAACATAGCTAAAGTCATTTCAAGATTTTTAGTGGGACACAAAACATATTTTTTTCACAGAGCCTGACAAAAACTGTGAAGGTTTTATGAAACCATAACTTGCCGAGAATGTATTATACATAATTATAATAAATTAGACTATTTTACAATTTTGTGGTTAGTTCGGTTAATCAAATTTTTATCAATTGGGTTATTTATATTTGCAAATCCACCCCTGGTCATCAAATTATAATTAGAAACCTATTTCTCTCCCTTCATATATGGTCTTTATAAAAATTAGGCACTTAATAAAAAAAATATAATTCATTAAGATGGTACCTATGTTTTGTGTTTCAACCCCGTTTTGATTAACGATGCATTCCCACCCTCCTCGAAGGGAAATCCTTTTATTATTAATAAATGACGTCATTACCGACCACAGTGTTCTGATTGTCAAAAACACGTGTTATTCTCGAGCGAGTATCGTCTATTTAACCTTCTACTTACTAAATCTAAAAATTATTACATAGGAGTAGGTACCGACGTTCTTTTAGAGCAGGGGTGGATTAGTGAAAAAAGTTTTTGGTTAAAGGTTTTTGGCGACCTGAAGTCGCAGGAGATAATTTCGCTACATAACATGATTTAAAAAAGAAGTAGGTACCAAACTACCCAAAGAGAATTGTTCAGAATTAATTTTAATTCAATAATATACATATAACTTTTAAAGCATAACATAAAACAACAGTTCACGGTGTATTAACCAACAACCCGGTGGTGTAGATTGTTGAACAGGTAGGTAGTAGGTATACTATAATACATTATTATGGTTTATTTTCGAGAGCTGATCACATAATTAGGGACGTACTTGACTTACTTTAACTAATGATTCCTGACATTATTTGGAGTAAAAAATTAAAAAAATGTAAATGAAATTTTGGTCTCCGGTGACTTTTTGATGACTTTTTTTTTCTTTCAAAATCAACAAAAAAAATTCTTCCGCATGTCATCACTGGTAACTCAGCCGAAAAACCGACCAATCTCTTATCCCGGCTCCAACTGTCCAACACCTACCATTTTTTATGTTTTTGTAAAAAAAAAATCTATAATGTCACCCGAGACCAAAATTTCATTTACATTTTTTTACTCCAATAATGGCAGGAATCATTAGTTAAAGTAAGTCAAGTACGTCCCTAATTATGTGATTAGCTCTAGAAAATAAACCATAATAATATATTGTCAGGTACATCCCTTTACACCGGGGGTATATTATATAATATGAAAATGTTCTCATGCACTAACAGTGATCTTAATCAGTAATCAGTACAAATACATTGATAACGTGCCATGAGTAGTTATGAAATTAAACAGTAGCTTTGAATTTAACGACTTACGATTCAAGACGATTCAAGACATTTCTTGAATTTTATAAATTTATTTTTGGAAACAGGTTTCGGCGCGACAGTGTTTCATTTTGAATATTTATTTTTCATCGACTCGAAGTTAATAGCACAGAGAGCGAAGGTCGCCAGGATACAAAACCATATTAATTAAATAGATGGTGCATTAAAAATAGTGATACTCTTTTTACGAGACTCTCTTGTATCTTAGGTATATCCCATCCCAAACTTCTGCAGTGTTCTTATTGCATCCTCCCAAATTGTCACTAAAATGATTGGGAATATCTTGAGAACTTTTCAAAAGAACAAATACGAAATCGTTTAAGATGTCAGTTCCTCGAATCCAGCCCTGCTCACTAGTTCCTTGAACAAATAGCAAGCCGTGTTTGCCGCCTGTCTAATAAATATCCCAATCGAGGGACAATTTAGTGGCCAGTGTGTTTGCGGAGGGCTGTGTAGACCTGGGGCACCACCTAGATCGCTAAATACCACTGCTGCTGCTATTTGGGGTGGTCACCGCAACACTGATGACGATTTGCTATTTGTTTGTGTCGATATGTACAGTTTTTATTTGACCAACCTAAATAGGTACGCGCAGAAAGTTAAATTGAGAAAAAATAAAGTTTTATCCTTGAAATGAAGCAAATATTCGCATAAACTAATAAGCAACGTTGCAATATTTATCAGATTATTTATTGTGTGAACTGTTTCGAAAAAATCGCTACGTCACTACCCGGTTATACTATCATCAAGGTAGGAACTTTCTTAGGTTAGGTACCTACCTACTTTAAAACGCATTTAAAATCTCTTCAGAATAAAGAAACCAATATTACGCGTTTATTCCAGCTTATTCACATGATTTTTTTGAAATATTTTGCAATCTCTCAATTAAATACCGACATTAATAATAATTAGTACGCCATCAACGCTTGCTTGTACGGTTGTAATAAAAATTAACTATCTGCGAACGTATAACGCGTTCGTGTAATTTATTTCACATCACAAATCGTCGCCGACGAGGTGAATTTGCTATTAGTTCTGCCGATAGGAATGCGATAACCTTCCCGGTGAAAAGTACTAGGCGATCATGAGTGTTGGAGAGATTCCCGCTCGAAGACAAAAGCCCGTATCAATCGCCGATTGTTTCCCGCCACCGAAGTGACAGCGCGCCAATCTGCAACCCGCGGCGGCCATTACGGTGTTGCCACGTTATTATGTCGTTTTTCCCGGCTAATGATACAAATTTCTCTCCTGTTATGTTTAGTTCTTTATTTATCGCGTTATTCCGTCAGAATTACGAGGTGTGTAGTGTGAAGTATTATTGTGAATTATTGCGGATTGTGGGAAAAGCGAGTTGGCAAATTGGAGAAACGTAGACGTTTCGTAAGATGGATGCCGCCCGTTGTTGTTTGTGTTTAAAAATAATGTTCTAGAATATTATTGTTCGAAATACAAATAACTCGCCGTTTTGTGTAAAGAGGAAATGTATCGTTGGGTTCACATCCAATTATTTGAGTTTTTGTTTGATTAAAACGATAACCAAGAAGTTATTTTATACAGCAAAATTTTTTCATACCCAGATAGGCGTTAGTTGCGCGTAGGTACTTACTAGTTTATTCTTATTAGAACTTGTGATAGTTAATTTTTTTTAGAGCCGGATGTAATGGTAAAATTGTACTAATTGTAACATATAACTTATTATAAGGCGTCCAATGAAGTTATTACTTTAATTATTCAGGTATACCCATTAATTAAGCGTTGCAAGGCTAAAAAAAAAATCGGTTTTAGCGGAAAAATTAATAGGTAGGTACCTAATCCAATTACATAGTAGGTGGGTGCCTACCTTATTTTATTTATGAATGCACATCAAACTATTTTGATTTAATTTTAATTCTACTTGAAAATCACACGAGGGTTCCGTCAGTCTGGAGCCAGTGCCAGTGGGACTATGGCACTCCAAATTAGTGCATGTTGTAAAGCTGAAGGGAGTGGGGAGGAGTAGATGTGTAGGAGGATAGTTCGTAATTATTTTTACATTAGCTTCACACAGAAGGCCCTGAGGAAAATTATTTTCCTCAGGGCCTATGTCATCTTTGGGATGCTGAGGGTCAGTGTGTCCAAGAGTGATGGACATATGAATCCATCCCTCTCACAGGGTGAGAGGGTCGAAGGATTCCTGATGGAGAGATGAAAAGGTCGCCCTCAACCTATACCTCCAAATCTAGCCCGCCACAAAGTAGGTGGGCAGACCCATCCACCGCCAACACCTAGAAAATCACCTGCTGAGACGCCAAACTCAGCGAAACACTTAGGATAACCTATGGAGGTGTTGGTTATCCAATAAATTTTTCCCACCACCTAAATTGAGTACCTACATACCTGGTTTTTAAGAATTGGTCGCCAAACACGGCTAAAAGGTAGTAGGTATCTACCTTAAAATAAGAAAATTAGTTGATAAATTTGATGCTGGGTGCAATAACTAATCATTTTAAATCCCCTTAAGTTTTTCTTTCCCCATCCCCCTAATCTATCACCGAAATCTTTCCTGTGAAGTGCAATCGACAGTAGTCTACACTCTCCTTCATCACACTCCTCACTCCCCCAGGGCCCAGTGCCACCCTGTCACCTCGGCAGTAGGGTGGGGCGCACCCTCCACTAGACTTGTTCCCTTAGGGCGCTTCACAAAGGTGAAGGCGATTACAAAAGGGAGACTAAATTGTCGTGTAGCCGGTATCAGGTTAACGGTAATAGACCGAAATTGTTTTTATTCCAGGTACCTAACTACAAACATACTTAAAAAAAAAAATTATTATTTCAAAATTATACTTTTTCATGTGAGCTATAAACCCTATATGTACCTATATTTAAACATTTTCACTCGGCATCCATAGCGTGATGGTAATCACTTAATTTAGTTTGGTAGGGAGAAATGGGTACCGCTGTCTCGGCAACTATTTATTGGATAACCAACACCTTTTCCACAGGTGGATCACTACGTTTGGTGACTTAGCAGGGATTCCCGGGTTCATGGGGTGAGGTTTGCCCGGACCTTTCTCTGCGGATGCGTCTGCTCACCAACTAATTTAGGGGTAGACGTTTTGATCCCTCATAGGTCCATTCGTCCGTCTTGGACACTGACCGACCCCTCATAGCTTTTCCCTTTGCAGAACTTCCTTTCCTTCCTTTCCTAAAACTCCACACATTATCCTCAAAGATGCTGCAAACATTTTCCTTAAGACCTCCTGTTTAGAGCTATTGTAAAAAAAAGTGATGGAGACTTCCGGGTGTCAATTTATTTATTCGTTGACTCGATTTTAAATATCATATCACATCATTCAAATAATAATACGGAAACACACGAACTGCTTATTTTTCACCGTTTATCCGATTTATTTAGGTTTTATAAAAAAATTGATGTGAAATTTTTAATAAATTTATATAAAACCAAGTAGGTACCTAAATTTGGGTAGCTATCGCCCGGCATTTGACATTTGAAACGGGTTAGAGGTTAGATTTTGTCATCACCCAATATAGGGTACTCACATTATTGAGGCATTTTCTGGTTTGGGCGCTGCAATTTTCCATTTTAAGTATGTCAAACATTTACAGATTTTGAATAAACTGGCTATTTTTAAATTCCTTCGTAATTTCATTATTATAAGCGAATTTTTTTTAGACTTGGCAGATTATTTTTTTTTTGCAACGCCATTACTATATGAAATACACATTTCAAATAACTCACGCGCCACCTTCTGTAAATTTTGTACTATTTTAATAATGCCAGAGCTCACCATTATGTGTAGAAACTCTTGCGTGCACACAACAAATCATCAAAGATTCATTGCGATCGGTTGAATGGTATAGGAACGCATGGTATGGGACAAATAAAGAAACATTCACATTTATGTACAGGAAGTAGGCACATAACGGCGAACAGACATAGGGTTAACTTATAAAAAATACAAATAATAACTTTTACCAACCGCCGAGTAACGGTGTACAAAAATATATAAAAATCAAACAACAGGTAAGCATAAAACACCAAAAACAAGAGATAATAAAATTTGGGTTATGTAGCTAGCATTGAATTAATAATAATAATAATTGGACGATTTGTAGAGCGCCGTTTTTGTGAAAAATCACCTAAAGGGCGCTTTACAATTCATTATGAATTCCTAGGTTCTAGATAAGTTTTTTAGATTTTCACGGCCAAAAGCATTTTCGTTAGTTTTTGGGGTGTTATGCCGTGTTGCACTACCTCCTTCTATAGCCGACGTTTTGGACAGCGTTGCAGTGTCCATCATCAGGGCAGATCCGGTAGATCAGACGATTAGGTTCTATTTAATTTTATTATTTACGGATAGATATAAAAACATACTTACCTGCAGGTCACTTCCGATAAACACACTTTTTTAGAAAGTTTATGCTTGGGAAAGAAACGACTTTGCACGTGGAGGACATTATATTTAAAACACTGGACATTGCACGACTTTACCTTTGCTACCCTAATCACTGTTGGTTTTACATTTATATTTATAAGAAGATTAATACCAAAGTTGAGTTAATATTTATTTTGAAAGACTGGAGAATTGTAAGAATTTGCTTTACTTTTACACAATTAGTTATTTACTATGTCGCGAGCCGTGAAGCCGAAGGTGAAAGGTTTTTTTTTATCTTATGGATACGACTGTCTAAAAAGATGAGTTTTTAGTTTAGCTCTAAATTCCGCTGAATCTGTGATCATTCGGCAGTCCATTCCAGGCTTTAGGTCCTAACACTCCGAAAGCTCGCTCACCGAATTTAGTATCTGGTGTGCGCTTTGGTTCCTTCAACCTTCCGATAGCTGATGTTGCTGCTGACCTGAGGGTTGATTGTCGCGAATTGGAATTTTCTGGAATACACATTTCCGCTAAGTAAGCCGGAGCCATTCTGTTAAGGGATTTGAATACTACCCAGCAGAGTCTAAACTGGATTCTTTCAGGACACTTGAGTCAGTGAAGATTTTTGAGATGATGAGTCTTGCCGCAGCGTTGAACACAGATTGTAATTTGTTGATTTGATATTTCGGGAGACTAGCATATATTCCGTTGCAATAATCTAGATGTGAAACAACATACGAATTGACTAGTAATTTAGTCGTCTCTGTTGTCAATTGTACCCACGATGCCCGGGTGGGAACCGGATACATTTGTTCACTCGGCTACAATAAAAAAAAGTCAAATTTCTAAATAAGACGACAAATATGTAACGACGAATATCTCAAATCCCCCGTCTACGCCATAATAGCACGAGACGTCTACTACAACAACTTAGGGGGAGATCGAGTCTCGAGCCTCTTCGGTCAGTCTACGCCGCGGCTACGAATCGCCCGTAGAGCCCGAATCTAATCGCCTTTGTCCGGCAATAGGCCGCCAGGGGGTCGAAGTGGTTTTAAATTGAATTTATTCGAATATGGAATATGTCACCGCCCTTGGACGTGGACAATCGACCGAAACCATTCTTGACAGCTACAAGAATGGGTTTTTGAAAAAAAATTATGTGGGGAGCGTTATGACAATAAATTCTAACTGTTGAAATGCGTATTTATTGAAAAATGCCCGTGATTCGATTAAGTCAGTTGAATTATCTGGCAGTAAAGGTAGGTACTTTCTACTTACGTAACAACGGCCTATGACACTTCCATATGGATTCTCCATGTTTCAATTTGTAAGAGTGAAAAAAAACACTTGTTATTTCGTAAATGGTTATTTCATTGAAGTGTCTTCATTTTTAACAGGTTGGACAAGGTATTGGTTACCTACTTTGTTTTTATGTTTGAAATGTAAGTACCTAGATAGTAAGTCGTTGATCACCGCCATTTAGAATTTTCGACCTTCGAACGTTCCCTGGTAAACGCCGAACCTCGTTAAAATGAGGAGCTAAAGCTTTATATCAAATACTAGCCGACCCGGATACACGTTGATGTGGCTAACGAAATACAAGGCCATTACCCAACCTTTATAAAATCCACACCACCCGCTTGCCAGCTGCCCGCTGCCCGCTGCCTGAATTGAATATTTTAATTTCTCGGCTTTTCTCTACTATACTAAGCATGCATTGTACATATGAACCTTCCTTTTGAATCAGGCTATCTATTGGTGAAAACCGCATGAAAATCCGTTGCGTAGTTTAAAAGATCTAAGCGCATATACATTTTGAGCGAATTCATTTTATACTATGTAATGATGATCAGATGACAAGCCAAATTAACATTTTTTAATAATTCTTTAAAAATTATATGTCTAAATTTTTAAAGAGACATTTTATTTACTTTTGTCTCTTTTTCACTCTTGATTCTCACAATTCGTATTTTCATACATATTTTTTGTAAATTTTATCAGACATCGTCTAGTGAAGCGGGTAACTTACTTGCAATAGCAGAATATTTTATACCGGGTTGCCGGCAATTAAATTAGTAAATTATCACCATGCTTGGTAGCTGACCACAATTTGACCCAGTGCCGAAATTGGCCGAGAATCGGAGTTTAAATATGGACCTTCAAAGTGCCAAATTTCAAAATGAAGCTAATCGTTGATTTGAGGGTCATCAAATATGAAGGAATTCGATACACCCGTCCTGTGTATGTTTTTCCAACATTCTTGAGTAGATATTGAGTTTTTCAAATCCTTTAAATAATTCACTTAAAACTTTTGTGTAATTCAACTTATGTTTACTCTAACTGCTTCATTTTATCTAGAATAGCAATTAAGGACTTTTTTTATTTAAAAAAATGATAATAAAAACTCCCAACTACACTAATATTTAAACATTGTGTCATTTTTGATAAAAGTACCAGTCGTTTGTTTAGAGGGCTTCCCATCGAAAGTGTTCTTGAAATTTTGAACAAGTTGTGACCAGCATCCTTCATCTCATCTTGTGATAGTATCATCATCTTCCGCAGCTGTCAGCGGTGACATTTTAGCTGTTTGTCACGTGATATTATCTGACACTGACAGTTGTAGTTGACAGATCCGACTGGCCAATCAATAGAAAAATCTATGGCTGACCTTTATCTGTTTGTTGAGACTGATTGGTACACAAAAAAGGGAATTTATTAGTCCAGTATTGATGTCTTATCTATGCGTTCTTTTAGAAATATCGCTAACGTTATTTAAATTGAAAATAATTTATGTATTGTTGGTATATATTCGTAAGTATTTTATTGAAATGCATCTTCAGGAACTTTCTTCGACCACCATGTCGTAGTTTACCACATTGCCTTTGTCAGGCCAGAAAAACGGCTGATTCTCACTCAAGACCTTCAATAACCACGACATTGACAACAATAGTAAGACAAAATATCAATTATTAAATTTCTTGTGAGATGTCATTTTCTCACTAGTTTGAGTTCACAACCCCATCTTATTTCCTGTTCTATTCCGGATATGAACAGCGTGTCTCACTTGCCGATGGCACTCTTTATTAATTTCGTAATACAGATCAGTATTTGCCCTTTGTCTAAATTGTATTGCGATGCAATAATTGAGAGAGTTGACTCCTTTGTTCGGCTTACACGCTTTTTTTAAAGCCTCTTTATTGTTCAGATAATCGGAAGTATTTTACCATCTTTATACTATTTGTTATTGATGACTTAAAATATATAATGTGTCAAAGGCTTCGGCGCTTCTATCTGCGCTTAGTAAGTAATAAATTATATAAAGAAATCGTTTCCCCTACAGTTTAGTTTTCACATTATTTACCATCTAGAAGCGACGATAAATTAAATTAGAATTCAACTAAAACTAATTAAACAACATACCCCGTATTCGTAAAACCTAGTTGCATTTCTGAAGCTTCATTAACGAAGCTTTTCACACCCTCCGCAGGCGTTTAAAGTTATGAAATAAATCAAATTGCATCACTCCGTGGACTCAAATTAGTGTACAACATTAACTATTCAAAAAAATTCTTTTGCGTAATTATTAAGCCAACGTGGAATATTCCAGACGCTAAAAACAATAAAATACACATACATCTCTAATTTTGTATTTGTTACAATAACTTTAAAAACACATTGTTTGATAATGTGGGTCTCACGGGGTGCTTTACCAGTGCTGAGGTCTCCATTTTAATGACGTTTTTTGAGAATTGCAATTTTATTTTTTTTAAGCTCGAAATGTGTTTCACATAGCCTTTTTTGTTCTTTATCTTTTTTTCTGGTTTAGGTATGATTTTTTCGATACCATAGCTTTACAAGGTCAACAAATTTTGAAGTATGAAATCTTGTGAAATATTTTTCCTATAATTTAAGTTGGGCAATCTTAAAGACTCTTGAAAGTGGTTTAAGCAGATCTTTTTTCCAAATCTTCATTTTTTATGTGAAACTTTTTCTGTTTCTCTAATTTTTGTTTCGATGAATAAGATTTTTAAATGCTCATTTTACTGTCTGTTATCTATGGTGTGGTTGTCAGAGCTTGTGCTGTTGACTAAGTTTTTTTTTAATGTTTTGTGCGTTCGCTTATCTATCTGGTATATTTATTAAATTTTGTTTAAAATCATTGTTGAATCCGAACGCTCCGGCATGTCTCTGATTCCATACCATGTCGCCCTGGACACATTCGCAGATAACTCGATAACTAAGGGGCCTAAGGGCGCCTTGAGTGTAAGCCGCCAAATCTCTACGTCAGTGGTGTCGCTAAGTAAACTTCACTTATTTAAATAGTATTAACACCAAAAATATTATTAACACCATGTCCATTTTCGTAAAACAACAAACAAATCAGCAGTACAAATTAGTATCAAGAACAATCACAGTCATTTGCGCACTGTCGTTGTTCGATGGCACTGATTTGATGACGTGACTGTAGTCGGCCTTAATGTTAAACTAAAATATCACGTAATCCTGTAAGAATTTCCTTCTTTTTACAATAGATCCACACAGAAGGCCCTGAAATGTTTTTAATCCTTATGGCCTGTGACTTCTTTGGCGATGCTGTGTGGAGGGTCTTTTTATGAAAAGGAGGGAGAGGAGGTTCTGAAAAGGTAGGAGGGGTGGGTAGTAATCTGGGGGACAAGGTGTTTAGGAGTGACTGACGTTTGAATCCATCCCTCCAAGTGAACTATAAGGCGATGGGTTGAGATATTCCGGCTGGAAAGATCACGCATTAGGTGGGTAAACGCATTCGTCATCAAGACATACACAAAACCTCACCCCACTTGATGCCACTTATTCTGTTCTTTATAACAACAAAAATACGTTCGCTGATTTTTAAAGTAAGATGGTGATTTCCTATCATAAAAAGTTACAATTTGGGTACTTGAATTCGTTTAAAGTGATTCATAGAACTTTGATAAACCCAAAGAAATGAAAAAAAAAACAATAATTGCGATCTTTAACGACTGAAACATATGGATGTCTTTAAATTACGTAAGACTCTTTGACTTCCAGCCAAAGAATTTGATTATGATGAAGGAACAATTTTGGCATTTGATAAAGTCAATCAATTTTCACCTGCAGTAAGAGAAACTATTATAGACCCCTTGACATGCGATCTTTGGCGGATAATAATTTGTGTAGGTACTTTCCTCCGGGTGACTAAAGGACTAGATAACGAGTCCTAGAGCGTGCGACGTCACCCGTTACATCACAGTGAGCAGTTTGAGCAGTTGAGAACGAAGTGGTGTCGAGAGGCGCTCGCTGCTGGACGGGAGTCGGGTCTCCTAATGAAGGGGCGCCATTTCACGCCACTTCTGGCGAGCGAGGGCCACTCGTTCTTACTTCGTTAAATGAAGAGTTGCCAGTCGTGTGCAGGGGTATTTAAATTGGTGGAATAATGCTGGGTAAGTCTGGCAGTGCCGACACGAAAAGCTTTTAATAATTTAGAAAACATAATTTTTGTCGTTTTAGCATCGTTGAGCAGTGTTCATCCTTGCACATCGTTTCGGATACCTTGCAGAGTACATTATCATGACAGATGTTATTTTACTTTTCAAGAAGGTAACTCCTATACGTGAATCTTGACGAACACAAGCAGAAAACAAGTTTATTGTTGATATTTTCTTCACGAGGACGCACTGCTTCTTCGACTCGTTCTTTTATATCGGCTCGTGTGTGGAACGAGCGTTTTCCCTCATTTATACAATTTGGCCACGTGCCTATAAATTCCTTCCCACAGCCCTTACCTTAACCGAACTCACAACGCTGCCCAATCGGTGGCGACACAGTTACCAGATGTGTACGGGGCGCTCTTGTGAAGTGTCATATAAAATAATAAAAGAAAAATTAATGAAATCAAAAAATTTATTAAACGAAAACAATAATTTTCTTTGGATTTATTTTGGTATTCAGTTTAGTTTTTACACCTATTAGCTCCACACAGGAGACCCCGAGGGAAACAATTTTGCCTCAAGGCCTATCATCTTTGGGGATGCTGTGAGAAGGGAGAATTTATATGCGCTTTATATGTATTAAATATTACAAGTTATCGCACGTTAAATATAAATGGATAAATTTATCCAAGACACTATCTAGATAGCATTTAGTTCGGGAAAAATCTGGCAATCACACATATAAAGATAGCAGCCAATAAAAATATGCGTTAAGAAAATGTAGAATTAAGTATGGCCGAAGGGAATGGGTTCGAATTAGTTCAGTGATATTTCAAGTTTTCGATTGAGAGTCTTTAATATTGTCCTGCAGTGATTGAAAAAACATATATTTTTGTTTTTGACTTATTAGAAATCTACGTATTTTTCCTATGAGTGTTATTGACGCATTTGCTTGACTGAAAGCCGAAGCAATTAATATTATTTAATACTACTTAACGTTCAAGGCTTGATATTATCTGCTTTGAAAGTATCGATATTCTGAAGTATGCCGATAAATTTAACTAACAAACGCCAATTAATTCCCCTGTTAATTAAGTTGATTGAAAGCAATTTGGAAACAACTAACAGCAAATCGTTTGTTTCACTCTTGTCGGCACTCCATCATCGTACTCCGAGAGGTAAAGAAGCTATACAGGTAATTAAGAACTCGGATCTTGGTACGAATATTTTCTATTACGGATCTTATAGGTACACAATTCAATTGAATGGGATAAGTACTTCCATACAAATGATTGTAAAAGGATATGTTCTAATGATAAATATTATGACTTTTATACATGTATACATATATGGTAAATATTATTCTTATTTTTTGGGTGGCGGGTGTAGGTACCGCCGCCTTGGGAACCTTTTATTGGATAATCATCACTTCTGCCATAGGTCACCTCAAGTGGTTCGTTACTTTTGGTGAGGAGTGTCCGGGTTCATGGGGTGAGGTTTATCCGGGTCTTGACGGCGGTTGCGTCTGCCCACCAACTGCGTGGCAGGCCGGATAGAAAGAGAATGTTTGATGGAGTCTTTTGACCTCTCCCCCTCTCTTGAAATATCGCCTTGCATTTGTCTATTACTCCTGGGCACACTGACCCCAAGATTACTACCCTCTACCCATACCTTTTTCCTTCCCGGAACTTCCTCTCCTTCCTTTCCTAAAAGACCCTCCACCCAGCATCCCCAAACGACATAGAGCCTGAAGGGAATTATTTTTCCTGTGTAGAGCTAACGAAAAAAATATGTCGTACAATTATTAAATCGATCGTGAAAGATCAAAATGTATGTAACAAATCTAAACTCTCCGACTCGACCTCTTCCTTTCTTAAAAGTCTCTCCACACAGAATCCCCAAATATGACATAGACCCACAGGGGAATTATTTTCCTCAGAGCCTCCCGTGTGGAGCTAATGTAAAAAAATATCGCAAGAAAAAATAATAAACATATCTGAACTCTCCGGCTCGACTCTTACGTCATAAATACCTCCCGGGAGGCAGCTATTGACCAGATTATCAACGAAATGACGTAATCTGATGCAAATACCCCCGGACACACAAAATTGGGGCATTTTGAGAGTAAATTTGTTATATTGCGGAAAGTTCCTCATAAAATTTCAAAAAGAAGTAAAAAATGTTTTTAAAAAATTGGAATGTACTGGAATTGCCCATTATTAAGTCATTTTGTCGCCATTGTTAGTTTGCATAGTACGACTGCGAGTAAGGTCCTTCAAAATACTCCTAGAAATATGATTGTAACGTACCACGCTATGCAATTGATTTCTAATAAATCATGTTTCAAACTGTCAATAGATAGCGCAACATCTTTTAATTTCTTCCCTCCTTCAAGAAAAGTAGGTCGATTCTGCTTCGAACGATTTCAATAGATAAACAACGTAATCTTAGATGGAGAACAATCAATCCCTCGCCATAGACAATGAACATGAACAACACCATAGATGTTCATAGATAATTCCTCGACTGTTTCGACAGATTGTTTTCGTTTGTAAGTGCTGCCAGCTTTCGTTTTCCGCACTTTGGGGGAAATCTATTTACATTGTCTCTCGCCTATCGTTTTTCGATAACTGTTGCTTGTTCGAGGGCCCTTGAGGGAAAATGGTAAGTATCGAGGAGCTGCTATTCACAGAAACAATAGCCGACAATACAATAATACAATGATCGATGGAAAGACATTACGTGCTGGAGATTTTATAGAGATAGCGATAAATGATTGTGGGGTATTTAATCAACTAGCAGCGTTCGCGGTGAAATTTTTGGAACACTTTCATTTTGAACAATAAAACAAATTTTCGTCGCCAAAACACTTATTTAATAACTAGCGAGTTGCCAGCATGCGTTGCTATGCCACTTAACAAAGGAATTGTTTCTCCCTGCGTGTCCTTTCCCATTCTTCTCATTCCCCTTCCGCCTCACCTTCCTCTCCCACGTCCCCTTTCACTCCCCACTTCCGTTTCCACCGTCCCGCGAACCCGCTCCCAAGTTCCCCTCACACCTCCCAAGTTCCCCTCCCCCTCCCGAATTCCATACATTCAGTCCCTGTATATTCAGTTTTCGAACAGCTCCCTTACCACTTGTTGCAATTATTTTTATACAAATTTTATAATGCCAGAACTTACTATTATATATAAAAACAAGCATGCGCACATCATATTCTTAAAGTTTCATCGCAATCGGATGAATGTTTTAGCAACGCATAGACATCTCATAAACATACATATAAGCATATTTAGATGTTTATATATACAAATAACTTGTATCACACTAATAATGAACTAATTCTCTGAAAAAACTATTCTCTGAAAAAAAACTTTGGATTATTAGAATCTTTCTGATATGTGATTTTGGGCTCTAAATAAGCTTGGAAACTTCTGAGATTATTAAAGAATATTGAAAGCGATATTTAAGTATTAAAAAAGTACACCATAACATTTTAGTTCACATTTGTTGAACTATGTAACCGAGAAATCAAAAAAAAGATGTTACAAAATCGACTTCAATTGTGATATAGATTAACCAGTTTTCAATCATGGTACCTTCCTGCAACATGAAAATGATAAATGACAAAACAAACCTTATACCTTCCATTTTGCAGATTATATAGTAAATACATAATCATTATTTTTCGTTAATATTTGTTTGAACATTATAACAGCAATACGACCACAAAAGTAGTTTCCCGTTCAAAATTATTTATTCAACAAATTATGTAACCCCCTCTGCGCCATTTAGAATAAACTTCAATCAGTTGTAATTTAATTGTTTGGTTTGTTCATTAAATATTAATTACTCTGCTTCTGTCACTGATTGCTAATGACTCGTTAAATAATAATTCCCTAAAAACCACACTCCCTAATAATATAAATTGATGATTTTAATTTGGCTATGTTATTAGAATAGTCAGATTTTATAGAGTGCCTAAAAGTAATGTTTAATATCGTCGTAACTGGTAATAATGATGAACTGAACACGATTTAATGAAAAAATATCGATTTGTAACGAAAAATGCATTAAGGTTTTTGTGAACACATTGATGGCCGTTTTCTCAGATTCTATGGGACCAAATCGTCTGAATATTTGGATTGGTGTTAATAAGTAATATGTAATACGCAATACCATTATGAAACACACATCATTTTATACAACCGTCCATAATAATATTTGCTTATTAAAAAAATATTCATTATCGACTTATTTTATTTCATCTTAATTTAAGTTTATTTTAATAATAATACGTAATAAAAACGTTTATTCAACAATAGATTTTTTACAATAGGTATTACACTTTTTATTCATTCACCGTTGATTCTATTGATAAAAAGATACTGCTCAGCTACTATTCAGGATTTCTCCTGGAAAGTAGCTGGTTTTCAGCAGTGCCTATAATTTTATTAAAATTTATTAAAGTTTTTAATGTATACAAGCTCCTCAGCAAGGGTAAGGCGTCCAGTTATATAGGCCCACATTATTATCAAATATGTTTTAAAATATAAGTTAATGTATCAATTTTAAAAAATTCATACATATTGATAACCATTAAATGAAAAAAAATTAACGGTATGTAACACTAATGAAAATGTTAAAGTACATTTATTATTAAGAGGCTTTAGCACATTAAGGGCCTTTTTTCAGGGTTGACGACCAACCTAAAAAATTTAAACAAATATGAATATTGTAATATGAGCCACTAATGACCAGAATTGCGTTCCACGTCGTCTTTACCTTCCTTTTTATTCTTCTGAACGGAAAATATTTTTAAAATACAGAAGCAGATACCTACTAGTTTTCGTCGTTCCTAACAAAAGCCGTTTTTTTAAATGTACCAAAACGTTACATTAAAAATAGATCAAAGATTTCATTGACCATTGTGTTATGTATACCGTTTGTAGAATTTATAATCACTTTCACGTTAAACATTGGTAAAGGGAAGCAAACCTAACATAAATGTTTGACTCAAGAAGGGTTAACTAATTGCCTGAAAGTTTTCATGTCACGCTGTAATTTTTTTTTGTTTGTTTAAAAAAACTCCGTTATGCAACAAGACGTTCATCGTTATCAATTTATTATACCTGAAACGGCAATACAATACCCTCCCTCTTACATCTCCCACCCTTCCTCTTTCCTCTTCCCTTCTTTCAGTCATTCCCCGCCGAAGCAATTAAATGTAATTTACTCCTTATTAAGTGGAAGAAGGTAGGAATGTATTCGCCACCAGATAGAGACATCTTGAATTCCGATACAAAAGTTGCCGCTTCTACCTGCCGCGCAGTATTTACTTCATACTTTCCGAGTCGGGTGTGAAGATGCCCAGTTCAAGTCCCGGCTAAGGATACGGGGCTCACAACACGCAAGGAGATGAAAAAATATCCGTGGTCGTCACAAAACATCCAACTGGTTATTGCTGATTTGTGAGACGTTATTTTCTTCGCTTGGAGTATTCTGGCTTCAAAACAATCTACAGAATTTAAAATCCGACGTGAGCTCAACGAATCACATTTTAATAGATTGTTGCCAACAATAGAGTAGGTATAAAATTCCAATTATTTATATTGTTTTTTCTTTCTCAATAATATCACTCTGTGTTAGCCTTTTAAATACCAAACATTTTCAATAATTTGAGTATTTCAAAGTTTCGAATTGTAAGAATGTATTTACCAAAACGCCTATTTTGCGACCTTGAGGAAAACCTTTTGAACTACTAATGATATTTTGTATTAATGTTCTCCACACAGTATTTATAGCCTATAAGACTTTTATTATTTTTGTATGCTTCCATGTTTCGTCTAGATGCATGTTTTGCTTCGCATATAATTTCCACATTTTTATGCGCTTGAATACATTTCTACGTTCATTCGTTATGTCTGGTGAAGATAAAATCACGCATAGACTTGTCAATATGGTATAATTTAAGATTCCACCAACTGTATTTATCTACTATATTATGTCAGTTATGATAGCCTACACACCACATCCATATTAACGCATCATCCCTGATGACAGATACTGCACAACCGTCCAAAAAGTTGTTTCAGTAATGTGGAGGAAGCTGAATAAAAAAACATCAAACATTAAACGGTGGATTGTAATGGCTGGAAAGAAGAACCATTTTTGTAGCTTTGTACTGCCAATTAAATGTGTACTTCGTATACATCAACCTCTATTAACAGTATCATATAATTGTTTCACTTTTTGTGTTGCATGTTGTTCACTGGGATATTTGCAAGAGAAGGCGAATGCAGGACAATTCATTGAAATTCAATGGCCTGATTGATGCACTGTTTTGAATAATATTGCGAGAAATTCTTTGCATGTGTTGGAAAACAGGAATTTATTAATTAACTGATGATAAATAAACAGCAATTAGTGGTAAAGGAATATAAAATTTTGCATTATTAGTTATTTACATAATATCTTAAGTTAACGATAATAGTAATAAAGGAAAGGTAGAATATTTATCGCAATAACGGTTCCATAATACACAGAAGGGGTGACCAGAATGAAAGTGTTACAAAATGCCTCCATTAAATTGACTGGAAGATAAGCAAAAACGCAAGTTCTTCAAGTGTCCTTCATTTCGATTTTTGTGAATGTTCTTTGCGAGTTTCGGGGGAGAGGGCGTAGGTTATTTTTCTAGCAATAATGTATCTTATTTTTGCAAGAATGTTGAAGAATCTTTATAAATTAAAACAATTCATTTTAAGTAGAATTTAAACCTAAACATTTTGGTGAGACATCCAGGTGACAGACTGAAATTTCAAAAGAAGTATAAAAATCTTTGTTCTGACTTTAACAATAAAGCATGAATTGGCAGAGAAATTGAGAGCTATAGAAAAGCGCTAAGTAATCCCATATGCGTGTGTGTTTTCAATAGTTCAAGTGAATAATATAATGAAAAATAACCTTACTTGATTTCGGCAAGTTTAATGAATGGTCGAAGAACGGAGTATGAAAAACACAAAAAAAACAACATGCTTCAGTCAAGTCGGGTCAAATCTCAGAAAAAATCAGAGTGTGCAATTCACAAACCTTCAGAAAACTGAAATAAACAAGAGTGGGGAGACTACGAAGCACTTTTTTTTCAATTTGAAGGATGATTTTTGAAGTAAAACTTCTTTACGCACGCTCGACACTTGGGGGGTAAACTAGTGAATGCGTTACGAAAAGTGGTGATTGTTACGAAAAATGACAAGCGAACGGTAATCGATGCGAACGGTGTTCGATGCGAACGGTGATCAATATCATTAAAACAGGAAACGGAACATGGCAACTTTTGCCCAGCGAAAAAAGTATGTGCAAAATGCAACCAACCATATTGTCTGGAATGTCAATGTTAATGTCATATGTTCTTCTATAAGTTAGTGAAGTTTAACTTCAGTCATGTGGTCTAAAGCACACTCGTTTTTTTCCATATTTTTGTCGTCGAATTGCAGTGCACCTTTTACTATACATTTGGTTATCTTATTAGTATTTGTGTTTTCTTCTTCGGAGTCGCTAGATGTCGCTTTATTTTGTGTCTTCTTTTGCTTGTTCGTTTTGGAGTGGTTTGAAGATTGGGTATTGATTTTTTAAAGTTTTTTTTGTTGTATTTCATAAGATTCGTTCTTTGGTCAGTCGCTTTATATCACTACACCAAAGGAGACTTGCGTGGCACTGTGGATTTATCGTATTATATTGAAACCAAGTACACATGAAAAAAATATATATTTTATTGCTACCTCATTCTCTCGCAGATTAAATCCTATAGATGTATCTGTTTGTCTCTTTTTAGTGTGGCTCGCTTTCGTTTCACCGAGTTTCAAATCACAGCACCCGCTAAAGAAGTTTTCACTTCAAAAACCAAGAGTATGCTGATGACACAAAAAGTACATCAAAATTATATCGTATAAATTCGTAATAAATCTAAATGTGTCCTTCTTCTGTGTAAGATATACGGGAAACAGTGTGGAAGCAGGTAGCGGTAGCGGTAGCCAACCTGAGGCAGCATAAATCTCAACAATGACGCTTTAATGACTGTGCAAGGAATACACAACAATTAGTGCAGCCATTTGATCTGGCCGCTTGGGATACTACAATAATCGGTTAATGAACACATTTATACCGGGGATGTTGGAACTGACGTGGATGTTATATTGATATTCCGAATGAAATCCTACCGAATATTTCATGAATATGATCATGGGTGTCTCAAATTGTAAATCCAAGCGAATATTTCATGAATATTTTCGTTGATGTCTCAAATTGTAATGAAAGCAAATTTAACTCATGTTCTGTTCACCAAAACGAACATAGAAATTAATGTTAAATTTTCTGTTAAATATTAAATACGAAAGAAGAAAAATGTTAAGATAATCTTAGCGTCTTTAAAATTGAAACTTATCTGTGGTCTAGCGGTAAATTCGCGGGATCGAATCCTGGCGTGGGCAAATAAATTTTATTGGATTAATTTGTGTTATGTTCACGATTAATTTACTTAAAAAAATATATAATATATTTTCGGCACGTTCCAGAGTGGGAGATACCTAGTACCTAGAGTACCTTCAACCTCCACAACATACCATAATTGGGGATGCTCTGATGCTGGGACTCACTAACTCGTGTGAGGTATTCATATGAAGAAAAAAAAAGATAATTACTGCACCAGTTCTTTGTAGTATGTGATCTCATGATGACAAAATTTACACGGGGTCTATCATCAATATCTCCACCCAACCTAAAGTGCTGTATTATAAAACTTCCAACTTCAACAGACAACTTCCGTTGCATCAAGTAAATTAATTAATCGCTATAAATAAAAATAATAATTGTTTATTCCAGAATTTATCCATATTTCAAAATAGGACGAAATAACAATCCATACGTACGTCGAATAGAACACAATTAGAAAAGATGTTAAAAATTTATAATGTATATTAAAAGAAATTAATTAAAGAAGATAAAAATAAATTTTAAAAAAAACGCAAATATCCGTTTATGGAGGACATTAGACCATCTCTCGTCACCGTAAGGCCATCAGGGGGGACTCCATACAGGCAGGGGGAGAAGTGCTCCAGGAACATTTCCGTGGCGCTGTAGCTTCTCGGTAGGCAGAATAGTTGGTTATAAGTATTATTGTAAAGAAACATTTTGCTTATAATATGCCATTGGGTTGCAGTGTAAATACGTTTATTAATAAAGACAACATAGTTTTCTTACATCTAACTCGGACCCGTGAAAAATCACGGGAAAGTCTGAATTCCTGTTAAATCTGTATCGCTTGTCTGAATCACTCACATAACTGATTACAATTTGGGAGGCGGGTATGGGTAACTTAGCAACTTATTGGTGACTTAGCAGGGGTGTCCAGGCTCATGAGGTGCGGTTTGTCCGGGTCTTTACAGTGGATGCATCTGCCCACCCACTGCATGGTGGACCAGAGAGAGACTAGTTGAGGGAGGCCTTTTGACCTCTCTATCTGGACTTTCTCGACCTTGCACTGCAGTGGGATTGATGGATACATATGTCCGTCACTCCTGAACCGAGTGAACCCAGATTCCTATCCACCCCTCATACCTTTTTCCTTCCCAGAACTTTCTCTCCGTCCTTTTCTTAAAAATGCCCTCCACAAAGCATCCTGTAATATGACATACGCCTTGAGGGATATTATTTTCCTCAGGGCCTCCTGTGTGGAGCTAATGTTAAAATAAAAAGCAGTTTTTCAAATGACACTTAAATTCAAAGCAAAGTTCAGAACATTGAATTCACGCAGGACTAACATTATAACTTGAGTATTCGAATATTTTATTTGTCCACAATATTTTATTTGTCTACGTAAATTCTTATAGTTAGATGCTTTAATTTATTAGTAGTGCCTATCTTAAGACATTTTTTACATAATAGCACCATCCGTAGCACCACTGCAAAAAGCAGACAGGCATAACCGGGAACGGAGAAAAACCATTATGCTGAATGTATCGGTGATATCAATGGGCTTAGTAATATTGTTATATTGATATAATTATCGGCGATATAAATATCAGTCGAATTAATTGGTAGGATACAAATAGATTCACATAAAGTTAACTTGTTTCAACATGCTTCTGAAGAACCGACCAGTTCTGGATAAATATTATTTTTGCAAAGCAAAGTGATTGATTAGTATTACACCCTATTTTCGAATTTGTTTATTGAAAATGTTAACATATTAGTGAAGAGTTTTACTTAGAAATGAATGATGTTCTGACGGTTAGCCCTGTTAACCCTTAAGGCCTCGCTTTGTCAGAAAGTCAGAATATTTTAAATTTGCAATAAAATCCAAATAAATGGAACATTTCTGAAAGTATCCGAAAACTAAAAACCCTTATTGAAATAAAATACGCTTTCAAATGTTGTTATTAGAAATAAAAATATTAATTTTAAAATAATAAAAATTTTAATCCAAAAATTAAAGGTTCTAAAAATGGTTCACTTTACGCTTTTTCTAACTAAAATTATTGATATGAAAAAAAGAAATACACACATATTTAATTAGACGAAAATATTATAAACGTTATTGTCTCCTCACTTTTTTGTAGTTTCATAAAAAAAAATTTGCAAAAAATTCACAAGGTTTCATTTCATACGATCAATTTTTTCTGTTGTTGACTTCTAGATTCGAATATAAAGCATGGTGTTTTCTCTTTCCAACATCGTTTAGATCATATGTCTCACCATGATAGTAAGTGAGACAATGATTTCTATGAGACCTATATGAGTTGTTCCCAAAAGCGACCAAATTAGCCTGAAGGGTAAACCCATTACATCACTTCCCCGACTTTTTTCTGCCTAGCAACACTCCCTAAATTCAATACAGCATCGATACAAACGCCTCCACTCGTCTCGTACATTTTGGTCCTTCGAGCCGGATATTCACATCACTTCTTCATTCTCACATCAAGCCTTGAGTCTAACGACACGCGTTCAGTCTTACCCAGTGGAAATGCGGTCTCTTCTAAGCGGCCGTAAGACCCCAACATCATAGGGGGCATCCATTAATTACGTGAGCAGTTTTTCTTCTAATCTTGACCCCCCTCCCCCTCGGTGAAATAAATTTGGGCCAATTCGTATGTTTTTTTCTGTTTGTTTATGTATTTATGTTTTGTATGTTTTTTTTGTTTTGTTCTCACGTAATTAATGGATGCCCCCATACGAGAGATCTCTGTCTAAACTCGACGCCCGGGGTCAAGTCAAAACAAGCCTGCGTCACCCCATTGGACCCCAGGTCCATGAACCTTAAATCCCGAAGAGACAATGGGGAATCCTTAGTCACACCATCTCTTAAAAATATATTGAAAAACATTTCAAACCACGTCGTAATTTTGGAGATATTTCATTTGAAACCAGTAGCTCGCAACTCGTTAATTAAGAATTATTCATAACCAGAAGAAAACTCATTGGCTGATGAACGGCATTTGACGGCCGGCGTAGCGCAGCGGTAAGACGCTTGACTCGCGCACCGAATGTCGCGGGATCGAATCCCGGCGTGGCAAATAAATTTTATTTGATTAATTTGTGTTATTTCACAATTAATTCATTTAAAATAATAAATAGTATATTTGCGGCACGTTCCAGAGTGGAAGATATTCTCTGTATCGCCTTGGTGTAAGACCACCATTCAGAATTGAAACGTTGCTTGAAACGGCATTAGCCGTGTTTGGTGACCAGATCTGAATAGCCAGGTACTTCCCCACCTTTCTCTTCCCTATCTCCTTCCCCTCCCCACTACCCTCAGCCTTACAACATACCCCAATTAGGGATGCCATAGTCTCACTGGCTTCAGACGGGAGCAGTTGGGACTCTTGTGAGGTATCCATGTAAAAAAAAAAAAAAAAATAACACCGTAGCTACTTGTTTATTTGAGTTGAAAGTTTTGCAGGGGATTAAGTACCAATTTACGGTTCGTCCATACTTAATGACTCCCCTGCCGTGTCCAGGCAGATACACACTATACACCTTACGTGATAATACTCTGTATCCTTAATACTCTGTATACTTAATAATATGCTGTTTACTCAATGCTCTGTACTCGGGGTTTAATGCTGAATCCGTTCGGCTTAGTGTCCAGTCTCAGATATAATCCCAGCCTGGTGCAGTCTGATTAATTTTAATCAGTTTTGGGACAAATACATACTCGTACGTTGCCCGTTGCTTGAAAAGTCTTTAATGACTAACGTTTCTATTGTTACACTATAAATGTTCTGCCGCAGTGATGCATAATCCTCGGCCTTCGTGGATAAATAAAATAAAGGTTGTGCATCACTGTTACTTTGTTGGTGTAATAGGAAATGAACCAATGCACCTTCGTATTATCTTGTTTCTTCTGATTATGTCATTACTACTTATCAACAAAGAATATTTCAAATAAGATACATGTTTTGTCAAAAATTAGATCAAATTACTTTTCAAAATAATTATAAATAATCATGTAGAATATTCCCTCTTGGCTACAATCAAAATCAACATCAATCATCGTTTACTAAGAAACTCCAAACTTTCCGCATTCCTAATTTTTTTTTGTGTATAGTTCATCGAAATCAATTTAGTTTAGTGTAAATCAAATTTAATAACATTATTTAAAAATTTCGTAATTATTTCTGTTTTTTGGTATTATAGTGACAGCTGTTTCGGCGTTCAAGGCCATTTTCAAACTGCGGTTAGGCCAAATTAAGAAATAAGTCGTCTCAACGTCCACTGTAGTGACAAAATTCCGGACATATTTAGCGATAACCCCCAAAACTTTTTAAATTTCTTATTTTCACTTGGCTTAACTTGACCCAAAATGTATTGTCTCTGGTTCTTTATGTTATTGTCTTACAAATATTGCTGTTCACCGTTGTAGGACGGTTGGTATTTTTTCTTTATAAGAGCCTCTCTACACCTTTAGCACGTTTAAATTGACTAATATCAGCCTCTAAAATCGTCTACAACTACGCATCTTTGGCTTTCAATTTCTTATTTTCTATCCATTAAACATATCTAAAATTTGAAAATAGACACCAATCTTGTTCCGCATATATATTTTCCACTCTTCGGATCAAAGATTATTTTGAATAGTCAAAAATATTTATTTATTTTTATAAGATTTGTGAAAATAAAAATCTTAATTAACTCACATGGTAGGTACGTTAATGATTTATAAGAGAGAGATTACGGCTGTAATTTTGTCACTTTCCGGCTTGCAGTGTGCTGAATAAAAACCTCAACTTTCCGGCTTAGTGTGCATAAGAATTAGCTATAACGAAGTCCGGTAGCTCCGTTATCCTGTGGTAGTGAACTTGCATACGGTCCGTTTATACTCACGTAATGTATAACGTCTACAGGTAGATTGGACCTTCAATGTAATCAACTAGAAAGTTTTCATCAGTGCTGCCACACTGCAGACTCAAAAATATACGTTACGTTAATTAAACGGCGAAGATATATCAATCTATGTATCTGTAAGTAAATAAAGCTTTTGAAAGTAATATAATGGTGTCTTCTTATAGTAAGTGGGGTTCGTAGAACGGAACAAGTATGATACTTAAAGCCATTGACTATCGATTAAGGCTAATTATGTCATTTTTACGAGCATAACGAAAACCTCAAATTTTCTGGTAAATGTTGTAAATTATATGAAAATAAGAAAGTACATTGCATTATGGGTCAGTTACTTTATATGACTGAAATAATAACAGAACTTGAATAGAACTTGAAAATTGACTTAGAAATTTTGATTTATCGTTAAAATTCTGTGAAACAACTGTTATTTGTACAGCAGCTTTCTTTTACGGGTGAAAAAACGGAGTTTCACCCTTTTTTGCTTGTTTCAAAATACCACCGCGTTCGCTGAAGAATAACACAGTTCTTCCCAAAAATAACGCGAATTTCGCTGAAAAATAACGCGATATTTACATCCCCCTACTGAATACGAATGCTTAGTGAAAAGATCTGTAGAATGTAATATAATATTACAGCTTCTGCATTTTAAATAAATTGAAACCAAAAGCCATAAGCCTCATTCTTCAGCGCACATCGTACAAGATCTCAAAATTCCCAACAAGAGAAACTTGTTAAATTAGTTAGCGATCACAGCGAGCGGCGTCCGGTCCTTAGGCATACAAAATAGTATAATTTACTCATAATAAATTCATAACATTATCTTGTTCCTCTGGTTTTCAGACAAAATCACAAGAATTATAATCTGTTTGCAAGCAGCCCTCGACACCCAACACCGGCCGCGGTAGCTACCGACTAAACTGACCTTAAGCTCGGCTTTTACGGGATTTGTGCATTCGCCTTAGCGCGGTTTTAACTGAATATTAGATAACACTAGAGGAGGGGCCCTTTTCAGCGAGATTAGTTTTCCAACTCGCTCCGAACAGATCAATTATTCAATTTCATATCTGACCAGTTTTAAATCCAGGCTTTTGTCGGTAATGGCTTTTAAATGGGTATACACAGAATTAATGAGAGAGGGATATAGTCAGTCTTCCTTTCCCCCTCTCATCAAGAACAGAATTATAATGTTGTTGTAATTTGGCTTAGTTATAGACAAATACTTTTTACTGTCGCAAGTCGTTACAACATAATATTTATTATCTTAATTTAGTATAATGCAGTTTATCTATGTGCCTATTAAATCAATGAACACAGGTCAAAGCTTTGGTTTGGAATAATACTTGATGGCAAATGCGTTAAAAATAAAGAGATTTTTCAGTTTTTTAAGTAGGTGCCATCTAATTGCACACTGGAAAACTTTCCCCTAAAATTGACTCACCAAAAATATAAGTATTCTTTACCGTACCACCATAATAACAATAATAATTGTACATTTTATTATTTATTTATTTTTATTAATTTATTTATTGTTATTAAGTTTATTTTGTAGAACTCCGTTTTAATTAATTTATTTATTTTACAGTGCTTCAGATTTTATGTACGGGTTAAATCTTTCCCAAATGAAAGACTATACCCTTCCACACACTTTTCCACAAATGATTATCTAGTAAATCCACGCAATGTAAGTGCACTATACATATAAGTATAATAAATACAAAACAATACAAGAACAATACGTCAATCCACCAGAAACATAATGGGAAAATATTTCACTATAAAAAGTTTATTTTATAAATTCAATAATATTATTACTATTTTATAATAAACTGTTTTTGTACATTAAATAATAACATTATTGAATTTAAAAAAAAAAAAAAAAATTAAAAAAAAATAATTGGATAATTTGTCGAGCGCCGTTTTTGTGAAAAATCACCTTAAGGTGTTCAATGGAAAGAATATTAGATTAAATCAATACATTTGATACACCTATATGTATTTTTTAATTATATATGTGTATTTTTTTTCAAATTAATCAAATTTATAATTTGACACTAAATGCCTCGCTAAAATACTTTTCAGTAGATTGACTAATGGTTTCTTTACTTTAAAATCTTGTTATTTACACACAGAAGGCGACGCGGGAGGGGAACGGGGGAGGGAACGGGGACACATTGCGGGAGGGATTGCAAAAGAGACATAGGTAGTAGCGGTAGGGGATAACAGTGGTGTAAATTAGGAAAATCCGTGTTTCATGTTATATGTGGCCTATTCACACGTCGGAAAACCTACTGATTTATTCGTGTTCGTGCCAGATGGAAAAACAAAAAAATATTGTATACTTATCCAAAAGTACCTCAACAAACAGAAACAAAACACACTTTCTTTCTTTGAGTGGCATTGCAACGCATGTCGGGTACGCGCTAGTATTTCGTAAAAATCGAAAACAAAAAATGTATTTATTTCAGCTAGCTTCTTATTAATAGTGATTGCATGTACTTTAATTGTTTATACATATATACATGTTTTCCACATGCCTGATCTGCACACATCTATACGTATACAATAAAATATATAATGTCACTAATGAATGTATTGTTTGTTTCAGGTATGAATCAGAGGCCTGAGGAGTGACGAAAGGATTTGTGAGTAGTGTTAATTTGTAGGATTTTCTAGAGATGTATTAAATTTTCTGTTTATTCCTCGGACTCGAACAGGTCCGGATAGTTAGCATGGTCGATCGGTAAGGATTGATAGGATAACTTTCGGTAACTTTTCATCGTTCTCTAGGACAACTGCAGATCGCTAACGTACATACAACAGTTGACATCGAATATATTAAGATCACTCAGTCATTTTGAACTGTTACTTATTTAATGGCGATCTGTAGTCATGCTAGGGAACGATGAGCAGTTACCAAAAGTTATCTTATCAATCCTTATAGATTGACCGTGCTAGAGGGCCAGGGATGTACAGGGTTTTCCAATAAGGGGTGTTATTTTGAACAGCCCGCTATTTTGGTATATAGATGTCACTTTTGAAGCTGTCATTTTTTGACATTTGACAAGTAGAAACTACGCCATTAATAAAAATGAAACGATACACGCTTCAACAACGCATTGAAATTATTAAAATTCACTAAAAAAATTGTGAAAATTTGGCAGAGACGGTTCGTAAAACTCGAACATTTTTGGGTCTTCGTGAAGCACCTTGTCGGACCTCAATACAGAAATTGGTGGAAAAATTCGAGCTGTTGGGACAACTTAGTGATGTGAAGAATTAAACCCGTGCACGTCGCTCAAGAACAGCCGAGAATATTGCTGCTGTAGCCGAAAGTGTTGAAGAAATCCCAGGTTTGTCCATTTCTCGTCGTTCTTTGGAATTAGGCATTTCACAAACGTCATTACACCGTATTTTGCATAAAGATTTGGGTCTAGAGGCTTATCAAGTTCAGCTAACACAAGAACTCAAGTCGGCCGATCATCAAAAACGTCATGTCTTTGCTGATTGGGTCCTTGAAATTTTTTGAATATCAAAATAACACCTCTTATTGGAAAATCCTATATTTAGTTTTTTTTTTCCACAATGCGAAGCGGAATTGTATTTTGATCAAAATACCTTGGTAAGGTAAAGAGGCTTAATTAAGAGATTTCATCAGCTGATGGAAAATGAAAGAATGAGTGTTTTTTTCTGCAATCGAAAAATTCTCTGAACATGGATTGAAATCTGTCTCTTTAGAAATAAAGTATTTATATTTATATAATGAATAATATTAAATCAAAAGCGTGCTAGTCCGTCCTAAGACGTTGTCGGAAATAAATGATAACCAGTAAATTATTATCGATTTTTAGAATGAGAAATAACACAACGTTTTAATTTTTGTATTTGCTTAAAAAGTTGGATGTATATTTACAGGTTTAATTACAGAAAGAATCAATAAAAATGCATGTGTCACTTTGTGAAGTGTACACCTACTGCCCGATCAGAAAAGGCATTTAAAAATATGAATGTTTATATTTTAATTTCAGAACCAAAAGGATACGATTAAATCTTATTTAAAAAGAAATGCCACTTCAATTCATCGTAATGCATCAGGTTATCTTTACAGATGTCAGACATGTTAAGTTTCACCCAAAATTGAACTGCTTTTAAATATTTAATTGCGTTTTGCCAATATTAACCTCTGGTCAAAAAGTTCACCAGCCGCCAGCGCTCATTAACAGTAGAAAAATAATTATTTTTAATGACAAATATTTATAATGGAGTATTTGATATATGTATGAAAGAAGTGGTTAAAAATTGCCGGCATTGTAATTGAATTTAATGAATTAATGAGACAACATTGCGATGAAAAGCGTCGAGTTTTTATTGTATCGACAACTACAATGTATTAAGATCCTGATATGTTGTCAATATCATCTGATGCGAACACGATCGTCCTGTAATAATTGCAGAATACCCTTTAAATGACGATGAAAATAATAGGAAAAACACCAATCATTTAATATGACGATGATAACTCAAATAAAACCTCTTGATCCTTTTCACAGTTGAGAAAACAATGTTTATGACACTTACGTTTCTTTTAATTCAATATTTGTAGCTATAAACTCAGTTTCCACTACTTAGGGCGAATATAAGGGACGTGGGGGGAGGAGGTAGGGGGTTCTAGTTAAAATGAAATAGTTACTGAATCCAGTGTCTAGCCAAAATATTGGTACTGAATACAGTATCTAACCAAAATGTAGGTATTGAATCCAATATCTAGCCAAAATGTGGGTACTGAATACAGTATCCTACTAAAATGTTAGTGTTGAATACAGTATCTGGTCAAAATGTAGAGTATAAAAACATTAAAAAAATACAGAGTTATTAAAGTATAATAATACATATTTACAAAACATACAGTTTCTAGCCGAAATGTAGGCACCTACTGAATACAGTATCTAGCAAAAATGTAGGTACTGAATACAGTATCAATCCTAAATGTAGGTACTGAATACAGTATCTTGCCAAAAATTTGGTACTGAATAAATTATCTAGCTAAAATTTCTTTAAAAATGGATATGTAATTATATTATTATTAGGCTGATGATACATACGACGGAACTCCTAGATAAACGTACAAATAGAATGTAAATTTATAGCAGTTGTAAATTGTAAAATCACACACTTGATTGAATGCGCAGAACATAACGTTTATATTTTTTCTAAGCAATCAGGAGGCCTAAATGTGGTGACTATAGCACCTTAATATTGGAAAATATTATGAGACGAATTTTAATGGGGAAGTGAATGGAGAATGCTGCTCTTGCTGCTCAAATCCGGTCACTAAAAATACCATTTCAGATACCGTTTGATTAAACGCATTCTCCAGGGTGATAATGAAACGATATTTTCCTCTGAGCAATGTGCATTATTAAATGCAAATATAAAACGATTAAGCATCCACTACAGACGATTAAATTCTACAAATGAATTTTGCCATATTACCAATTTTTTACAAGCATTGTTTCATTCGCCGTCTGCAAATAAAATTCATAAATTGATTGCTTTAATTTATGGTACGGTAAGAAATTAACTTTGGCCATAAGGGGTTAAACAACTTTTAAGCTTTCTGCAATTGAACGAAATATGAAATGGAGAAAAAACTTAACGATAATGTTAAGTGGGCAGTTAGAGTGGTGCTCCCGCTCGGCAATGTCAGGTGTCGCCTTTCATGTGTATATGCTTAGCAGGAACAGGTGAAGGAAGAAAAAACATCCCTTCTCTTCCTCTCTCCACCTCTTTGCGACCATAGCCTACTGTCGTTCGTAACTTGGGATTTAAGAAGGAAAGTTTATTAATTTATCAAAGTTTCTTGTGACAAAATAGCCGTACGAAACATGGCTTATGTACAGGCTTCTTTTCTGAAGGGAACCTCTTTTGGGTGTGATGAGGTTTTGTGAAGAAAAAAAACTTTTTAAAAAATTTATATTCGATTTACCTAACTTTCTGTGATTTAAGAACTTAAAATAGTTGCAATAACCTAGATCATCGTGTCTCAAACTAGAGTCGCAATCAAGTGTTACACATACTTCATACTTCCTTAAATATATATGAGATAAAAAAATAATTAATGCAACTGTCGAGTTTGTTTTTCCACAAATGTCTTTTTTTTCGTAGATTGATCTTCGAAACATCCAGTAAATTATTTTCAAGGATTAATAAATAGTTGTAGATGATTTCCGTGTTTAGTTTTTAAAGCCACCATACAACCTCCGTAGTCCAGTGGCTTATACTCTTGTGGGATTTTGTGGTTCACGGAGTCCAATCAATCAATCTTATAATCCGGAGGTCGCGGGTTCGAACCCGGCGTGCGCAAATAAATTTTATTTGATTAATTTGTGTTATTTCACAATTAATTCATCTAAAATAATATATAGTATATTTGCGGCACGTTCCAGAGTGGAAGATACTATCAGTATCGCCCTGGTGTAAGACCACCATTCAGAATTGAAACGTTGCTTGAAAATGGCTTTAGCCGTGTTTGGTGACCAGATCTGAATAGCCAGGTACTTCTCAACCTTCCTCTTCCCCACCTCCTTCCCCTCCCCACTACCTTCAGCCTCACAACATACCCCAATTGGGGATGCCATAGTCTCACTGGCTCCAGACGGGAGCAGTTGAGATTCTTGTGCGGTATTCAGTGTAAAAAAAAAAAAAAGAGGAGCCTTTTTAGAACAAGTAAGGCAAATGGGATCAATGTATTCAAAACATCCGAATTCACATCGTTTTGCAAGTCAAAACTTATCTAAAACTTGAATAAAAACTGATACTGGTTGTAGTCAGTCACTTGTAGTGTTTTGTCAACCGAATTTCAATTAGTTGTTTGTGCATGTCTTCTATATCTAATAAATTTTTTTCACTTAATGAAGTGAAGGGGTCGATTGGTGTTTTTCACTCTACATTTTAGCTTTTAGGGTGGTCGCACCACTAAAAATGTTAAGAAACAATGACCTAGACTAGACATTCAAGAGAGAAATATAATGTAAATTTCACAATTTTTTGCTCTCAGTGGTTTTTTCAGATACGCAATTTTTTTCTTTATGATGAAGACACTTTTCATAGTTGACAATATTATTACTAATTAAACACTTTAGCGGCAGATGTTTTAACGAGGTACACTGCATAACAGTTTTTTTTTTGTTTCTTGTTCCCTACTTTAATTTTTTACTAACATACCTACATTATTTTTATTTTGTTTTGTTTACTTACGTAAACTTATAATTTTTCTTTTCTTTATCACTTCTACTTTGTGCTACGACTGTTTAAAAATGTATGTACATGGCACTTGTCCCATTATTTCTAAATAAATAAATAAACATATTTTTCTCAAAGATGATTGGTGAAAACATTGATTTGGCTATCACCAAACTGCCACGTTTTCTTAAAGGCTAAATAAATAAAGTGAATATTCTTGCAAGATTCAATCCAGCATTCAATAATTGCGACTACCATGGTAACACACCTCCGTATGAATAACTGGTTTTAAGGGCTTAATTGAGAAATTCTACTGACATCGTACTACTCTTGAACAGATTCACAATGGCAATGTTTAGGCCTGAAAGAATTAATATAAATACGTTTGCACATCAAAGTTTTAATAACTCATCGTCATGCTTCACGTTTGACCTTTGTAGTAGAACATACTTGGATCACGAATCAAAAAACACCCACCTTTTCAGTCTTACTAATAAACGTATTTTAAATTTTATACAACTGATAAAAAAACGTTTATGATGCATGTAAGGTTGTTAATTTGAAAACAAAGAATTCGAACTTTACGAAGATTAAAAAAAAAAACAATTTAAGCAATTTCACCAAAATAAAACTTAACTGAGATATAAATAAGGGAAAAAATGTAATTAAACATTTTGGGTGTATATTTTGTGATAACCTGACGACTCAACACACTGACAAATTAATATACTTTTGAAAAATGATGTAAAGTCATGAAAACTGGTGAAATAAACAATGCGTAAAAAGGAGTTAATGTTTTTTACAGGCCTTTACAAAATCAACCTGTAAAAAACAACTCTCAAATACCTTCTCCAACCTTTCCAAAAAAGTATTTTTATGTATTTTTAAATACTTCCCAAAAAGAGGCGGGCCCTTCCAATTTTGAATTTTTCAAGGACTTGTGGATCAACTTAAACAGGTTAAATATGTTAGGATCATAAGTAAATGTTCTCATCTCTTTTAATGACTCTATATCACTTTTCACAGGTGTGTTGATTTGCCACTGTGTTGAGTTATCATGGAACCATATTTTATATTGTGCAAGTCTAGATGTTTTGAATTGGGGGCCTTAGATAACATGGGAATTTTAGATATCCGCGTTTGGTGATCAGATCTGAATAACCAAGTTATTCTCACCTTCCTCTATCCTATCTCCTTTCATTCCCCACTTCATTCGTCCTCACAATAGGTATACCCTAATTGGGATGGATTTTGGTGCGGTATTCACATGAAAAAATAAATTTAAATGTCTCCATTTTTCCGTTTGTTTAAATGGATGGTTAACACTCGTGAAATTTGCTGACTTCCCAAATGTTTTATATAATTTTAAGAGGGAATAACCACGCCTGACCGGATGTACCTATGTCCTTTTCAATAATATTCAAGACATATCGACTCTTTTCTGCAAAAACAAAAGATTGTTATTTTATCTAGTAAAGTTATGTTTTAAATTTTGAAAAAGTATGTTTATTTTTGTTTTAATAAGGTTATACCGTTGTTTGTTGACAGATTTATTAAATTTTCAAACAAAATATGTATTATATAACACAAATTTCAAATTATATAATAATACAGTAAAAAAAATATCTAGGAGAGCTACTTTTCAGAATTTTAATTTTAATTCAAATAAAATCATTTAAGTAAATAAATTCGCGCACGTGCATGTTTTGTGACGAAAAAACTTCAGTTTATCTATTTATTTACGGTCTTACAAACTAATATACTTCAGTTACTAATACTTGGTTATCCATTATTTAAAAATCATAAATAGATACTTTTGATCAAAAAATAATTACAAAAAGTACATAATTTTAGCTAATGTGAATTTTTTTGTGTACTCGTATTATAGCAAATTTTGAATGAAATAAAATCTTTTTTGAGTTAGATATTAGTTAAAAATGCTGATACGGAGAATAATCAATCTTTCTCATCAGAACCGCCCCATACAGTTGCAAAGGTACGATCGTAAGACCATCTTTTGACGAAATTTGAATTCTCGGCTGCTGGTTAATGCTTGTTAAGTCAAGAGATAAATTTTTAATCTACATGTTATTTAGATTGCAGTAAATCAATACTTGATATCTCTCCGTGTATCCAGACTACCTACTTCTTGATGATATGCGAAACGAATTAATAAAATTTGTTTGCCTTTTCCTTCGGCGATTTTAATTTATGAAAGGTGCCACTGGACGTGTTACAAAGAGTGCAATAACTCAGGTGAATAATTAAAGGTCTTACGTGTTATGGAGCATAAATCGATTAACAACTTCCAAATAAAGATATAATGAACAACCGCATAATATCGATAAAGTGGATGCACCAACGTTGGTACGCGAGCCGAACTAAATGCAAATTTCGTTTTATTATAAATGTGTAAATAAAATGATGTAGGTAGTTATCATTGAATCATAATAGTTATCATTGATGTTATCATTATCGTGAAAGATGTGTTCAGTTTGTTGTGTATTGTACAATTTGGGAGGCGGGAATGAACCAACACCTCTGCCATAGGTCACGCAAAGTGGTTCGCTACGTTTGGTGACTTAGCAGGGGTGCCCGGGTTCATGGGATGAGATTTTTCTGGATCTGGCAGCGGATGATCTGGACACACTGAACCCTAGATTCCTACCCACTCCACATATTTTTTTTCCTTCTCAGAACTTCCTCTTCTTCCTTTTCCTAAAAAGACACTCCACACAGCATTTTCAAAGATGACATAAGCTCTAAGGGGAATTATTTTCCTATATATTATAGGAGCTATTGTAAAAAAAATTATTTCTTTAACGTCTGTAAGGTTGAAAATTAAGAATCCCCCTAATAATGCAAATCTGACGCCGGGCCTTATGCCAGCCATCTTCGTACTTGAAATTTGTTAAAAAGATAATTTTGTAATCGAACCGAATTCAAGCAAGTAGCTTATAATGCTAAAGGATGTCGCTACTTACGTTAAAAGATCGCATGAGGACGTACCGCTACAAGAAAATTTAGTGTATCTCTCCGGATATGGAGAGATTGACGACAATATTTATTTATTTATTTATTTACGCCCTAGTGGGCTTTTACAAGATAGATATATAAGTAATACAGTTGTGTTAGCAAATACATAGTATTCAATATATATTGATTTATGATAAATTTAAGACAAATTAAATGTATAGGTATGGATAGCGAAATTTGTAAAAAGACATATAAAAACTAAAAGAAAATAGAAATGTAAAGTTTATTCACTACGGAGTCGTGAAATCATACATTTTACTAAAATAATTATAAAAAATTCGTTTTGTGACTAATACGGAATCTTTAAATATGTCAGATGTCAGATGATGCATTCTATTAATAGGTGTATGAGCCTCATAATTTGTTTTGAAATTGTCACAGAAAAAGGTAGCACTTTGTCTCGTATTTCTGGTCGGTATGTAAAATTTTATTTTGAAGAGAATTTCAGGGTTGTTAATGCAATTATTAATAATTTTATTTAATAGTACAAGGTCAAAGATGATCCGCCTATCTGACAGCGTAATTATGTTGAGTTGTTTCATCAAAGAGACACAGTTAATATTTTGAATTGGAATATTCAGCATAAAGTTAATAAATCTTAGAAATTTGTGCTGTACCCTTTCTATATTGTTGGAATGGATTTTATACATTGGGGACCAAATTGGCGAATTGTATCTACTCTACCTGGCTTTTTACTAAAGAAGTGTACAATGTTTTCAAACATTCTAGTGACTTGAAACCACTTGCTGTTCTGTATATGAACCCGAGCATTTTTATAGCTCTATTTGTTATTTCATTTACGTGCAGAGTAAATGTTAATATGATTGTTATTGTAACTGGCAGTTGTGAATAATAGTACCACGCAGCTATAAAATACACATGACGTGATTGCCTGTCACGGTTACTTTGTCCCGGTGACTAGCTGTCAGTGGATCACAGTGAATCCGAGGAACCGCTTATTTTTGGAACCAGTTCCTATCAGATTTATGAACGGGGTTTTAACTGCTAGTTATGTACGATTATGCCAAATCGGTTATTGATAGTGAAAAATATGTAGGTATTCAGTTTGTATTGTGCGATTGTCCGAAATACGAAATAGAGTTTATTGAGTTATCCGATAGTTATCGGAAGTATACATAGGGCCGCCCCTCCATCGTGGTTATGAAAGTACGGTGAGCCGTAAGGATTCGTGAAACAGTGAACATAAAAGAGAGGAGGTCTGCTCCAAGCCGTCCTACACACTGGTTGAAAGAGTTTTTGCTTAAAATAAAAGACTTTAAAGAGCCTTACCAATAAACGTGTTTTAAATTTTGCACAACTGCTAAACAGTCATTAATGTATGTATGGCAAATAATTGCTTATCGGTTGTGTAAAATTTAAAGTGTTTATCGGTAAGGGAGTGTTTTTTTTATGAAGAAGGAGTTTTTATTTAGAGAATCCATAACAGCAAAGTGGCGCAGAATGAAAAAAAATTCCTTCTGAAATAATACCGCAAAATAATAAATAATTTAAAAAATCTAGAAATAATTTTGATAAGAAAGAGATAGTTGGCGTTGCTTAAAAAAGCTTTGGCTATGTTTGGTGATTTGATGCTCATTTTATTTTTTAAAAAAGATTGGTGACCCCTCCATGCTCCTAAGCCCAACTCCATCCTCCTGCAATGAAGTTATTAATTTATTTAAATGGACCGATGTTTGCAAAGCGCTTGCGTGCTCCCGGGCATCTTGTTACCGATATTACAAGGAAAGATTTCTTATGCAATTATTATTGCACTTTCAATGGACTCATAAAATTATACTTTTTGTTTAATTATAATCCGAAATGACCGCAGAGCGACAAGGTTGCCCAAATATTCTTTTGTCAAATATGCCACGGAAGGTATGTGAGGACGAAATTGTTCAGACGTGAATTTCACTTACATGGTAAATACTATCTACCAATATTATACTGCCGGACGTACGAAATTACACTTATATAGATTTACACCTACTGTAATTACACAGATTGGAATAATTACAAAGGTAAATCTAGATCGTTTGTGTATGTTAAATATATTTCATAATAGAAAATAAAACAAGGTTAGGTTAGGTGAAACTGAGAATATTTTGGACCATTTTGATCAATTACTTGATTAGAGTTTTTACACGAACCTTCTGACGGCAATCACCAGTAGAAAATTATCATTACGTACAATTAACAGAATTACATAAAAAAATAATTTTAAAATCTCTCCGTGATATTTCGTGTCATAATATGCACAATATTCTAACTGACATATTTTTTTCAAAAATGATATTTGAATGCCAATTCTTTTTCTAATTCCTGTAAACAAAATATTATTCAGAGATTCAACAATTTCAGAGTTCTAACATTAAGTTTTTAAAGCTTCCGTTTATTTGACAAGGTTCTAACTTCACTTTGAAGTTCTTGCAGTTGCCATTTTGTTCATATCTGACAGATGATCGTTGTTACGATGCGCAGTGTAGTTTGTAACTTTGGTTGAATAGGGTTCTACCTTCGCCTTTTCCGAGGTCTCAAAATATTCCAAGAAGATTTCTCATAATATTTTAACCAATTCCTGATTTTGAGATTCAATCTTATGTAAAGTATTTTAAAAGAAAATATTTAAATAGAACGTGGCCTTACCTTGAAATGAAATTAGGGAAATAAAGTTAGAACCTTATGAAATAAATTACAATGGCATAACTGGTTGCATTTGTTTTGGGGCGTTCTGAAATGGAAAGTATATGTCTTATTATCTATTATCGTCCTATTAAAAATTTTAATTTTCCTTTAAAATATATTATAGATACTAATATACTTTACACAAGATTCAACCTAAAAATCCGAAATTGTTGAATAGATTATAAGAAACCTTCTTTGCAAACTTTGACACCTCATATCTCAGAACAAGGTCAAGTGACGTTATTTGTATGTAGTTATTTTCATCTGCCTATGAAAATGGTAATGGTAAAATGGGTTAATTTCTTTAATTGTAGTAACTTGTATAAGAATCTTGAACTACTCATATGTAAGAAGTATTTTAGAGTACGGCTCCGTGATTTGGTCCCCACACTATGCAATTCATAGCAAGTGGAGTCTGTTAAAACAATGCTGAAAGACTTACTCACTTTAGACAAGTCTCACTCGCCAAAAGAAGACACATTTCAGCTATAATCCCTCTGTTTAAAATCATAAACAATGTGTACGATTCATTTTCAATTAATCAAATGAGTCTTAATACAATGCCGAAATTCACTAGAAACCTTGAAATCTTTTAGATCGATTTTCCATCAGAAAGGAACTTGTACTTACATATCCCAAATGATCTCCTCACTTAGAGCTATAATTTGTGTATAAATTTATATTTTATACGTGCATTTATTTATATACGTGTATGCATGTGATACATGTGTATGTATATGTATGTGAGTGTAGAGTGTGCATACGTATACATATACAAGTGTTGTACATGTCCACGTAAGTGCGTATGTATGTATTTTCAAATATTTGATCCTTCTTGTTTCATGCGCTTACATGTAATATAATGTATTATTTTGTAAACATATTAAGAATTTTGAGATAAATGGTGTGCTCACCTTTAATCGGAATTGTAACTGAAACATATTCAATTTGTAAACTTAAAATAATATGTATAATATGATGTATTCTGTTGGCAAGCCAAAAAACAAAATAAAAAATAATGATTTCTTACTTTCGTAACTATTAAATCAAAGATATTGAAATACAAATATTAAACACATCAAAAGAAATAAAAATAAACTGTTAATATTGACAGCCCTGCTAATATTAATGCAACAGACTCGATCAATGAATATTTTTTTCAACATGTTTGCCGATACTCGTATCAAAAGCAGAACCTTTAACGACGCTAACCTACACTACCTCAATTCACATATTATGAGTCTGCTTGGTAACTGCGGTATTAATGTATTTATGTTATTCATTTTGAAATATTTGCAAAGTATTTAAGGCGATCCACTAGTTCAGGAAAAAATCGAAATAGGAATTCACGCCCTTTTATGGGAGGAGTTTAAAAATACTTGAGAAAAAGCTTTTGGAAAGGTTGGAAAAGATATTTGAGATTTTTTTTTTACATGTTGATTTCGTACAGGCCTGTAAAAAACATTAATTCCTTTTTTATGCATTGTTTATTGCAATAAAATGGAATTTTTAAATTGATTTCACGAAAATAAGCGGCGCGGAGCACAACACGACTGCTCTCCGCTCCGGCCGGAGGAGTAATGACGAAAGAATGGGGCGGCTACCAGTCGTTCTTCGGTGGACGGTATAAGGTTCACTTTGATATAACAAATTTGTCGACTGCCGTATTGTCGCCGTGATGTCAAAAATACCAACGCGAAAATGCATATTATATTTTATTTTGTGAGGTTCGGGCGTAAATATCATTTTTTTTCGCGATAATTATATAAGAAACTGAATTTTCCACATTATGCAATAAAACCATTTCCGAAAAAGTGTTTATAAGTAGGAGAGTTTTCAGTTAAAAATGTTTTTTATAGACCTAATACTTTATTTTTTTCTAAGCTTATTAAAAGACTTATTAAAAAAAAAGACCGATATTTTTAAGGGCCAAAATATGTTCTACACACAGTATTTAATTGAAGCATCTATAATACTTCTAAGCGGTCAAATTTTCAAAACTAAAAAAATACGATTTTGTATGATTTTGCATTATTTAGTATGGCTTCATCTTAAGATCGGTAAACGGAGTAACGTACTTGAAAAACAGTGAACCTTTTAAAAATTTTCGAGATCAACAATTTTCATCAATACCTTTATTTTAAATACGAAAAAACAATCGCCAGTTTTTTTGGCATTAACTCCAAACAGGAGGCCCTAGTGAAAATAATTTCCCTTAGGGCCTAGGTCATCTTTGGAGACGTTGTGTTGTGGGTCTTATTGTGGAAAGGAGGGAGTAAATCTGGGTCTTGAAGATACCGATATTGTAGGAGGGATAAAATCGTTCCACAGCCGAGCTGTTGAACTCAAGAACGAATCGTAGAAACGACCCGTTCTCATGTGATAAATGTCAACATGGCAACGGGTCGTTTCTATCATGTGACAAATGTCAACATGAGAACTGTCGTTATGTTAGGAGCTCGTTTGGCGTATGTCCTAATTGTGCACCGGTGCCGAAGGAATCAATGTTGCTAGTTTCTCGGGGCATTTTCCAGTGAAATACCGGTAGAAAAAGGACAGCATTCCCACCCTTTCTCTAAAGATTGCAATCAGTTTGTTAAGATAGGAGAATCCCCGTTTTAGGAGAAAGTCAGTTTCTCCACATGGTCGAGGGCATTTTTTAGGAATTTTGGGGCTCCAGACCAGAGGTGGCTGTCAAATTCAACCGTGGGGCGCACTCGTGATTTGTACAGGGTTAGCAATTGTAAACTATTAAAGCATCTATGGGCCCTGTAAACTAATAAGATCCCCTGCGGGCCCTGCAAACTAATAACTTTAAAGAATTTGAAACACGATTCAAAAATACGTTCTTTATTTCTGTTTTTAATTTGAAACACATTAAATTAAATGTACAAAGAAAACCTGCAGTACCTACCCACATTACATATCTACAATACCTACCCAGTAGTACCCCAATGTATTCTGAGGCAAAATTTCCGTGTACGTTGGTACCAACTTATTTTTGTGTCAACTGGCGACACAAGCTTTTACATTATTTTATATTATTCAAACTACCCACTTTTCATGTAAAAAATTTCCTTGCTTACTATGTCTTATTTCCAAAAAATTAAGTTAAATGATTTAGTACTATTTTGTACGAAACTTCGCTAAATAAAGCAGTGGCGTGCCACAAAAACTGTAATGAGGATACATTACCACGAGCGCCAACTTGGACCCTTACTACCGCACTAATTTGCTAAGCATTCCTTTTGTCTCCTTAATACCGAACCTTCGTTTACATTTCAAGCCACGGAGAAGAATTTCATGCGGAATGAAAAAGTTGAAAACAAAAAAGCAATGTGAAACCGATGGGATTGATTTTAAGTTTAGGGTCTGTTTTTTGATACTTGAAAAATATCTACAAGTTAAATTGAATATACGAGTAAACTTGAACTCTTTTATCTGCTAGAGAAGTAATAACTAAATTTACCTAATATATTTTATCGGCAGCCTAATTGCTTTTTAAGACAAATCATTACCCGTGAAATAATCTGACAGCTAAAATATTATATTGATAATTGCAGATCGCTTTGGTTGGATTTCTAAAGAAAGTTCGCGTATTGCAAATTATCTAGCCTTAAAGATTGCTATTACATACGTATAATTAGATGTACGTGAAAAAAATAAGGATGCGATGATTTGAAAAAAAATTTAATTGGTTTCGAGCTGGCTTTTCTGACAGTTATGCATCCAGACAATTAATAATGCCGTAGCAAAATTTTATTGGAATGTGCTGATATTGGCATACTACTACAATACCGCAGATTTCACTACTTGTTGCTGTTTTTTTTTGCCTTTTCTACATATTTTTTTTATAGAAAGACTAACATTCCCGGGTTACGAATAACTTGACAATATTTGAAAATCTCCTACTACCTCTGTAGTAAGCGGAAAATGTTGCTTGTGTCATGATGGAGGACTTAGTCAGCCATATGGTTATGTTATCATGTAATTAATTTAAATGGCATCTTCTTTTCAATGACGATTTCGAATTTATAATTTTTATTTAATCATAAAAGAAAATTACCGCTCTATGACTCATCATAATGCGTTTTTGAATAACAAAGAAAACAAACAAAAAAAACTTCCTTTTTCAATAGCTCCACACCCAGGAAAAAAATTCTCGGTGCGTATTTTATCTTTGGGGATACTGTTTGGAGGGTCTTTTTAAGGAAATTAAGTTCTGGGAAGGAAAAGGTATGAGGGGTGGGTAGAAATCTGGAGGTCAATGTGTCCAAGAGTGACGGACGTATTAATCTATCCCTCCCACTGTGTTGAAAAAAGTCCGGCTGGAGAGGTCTAGGTTAGGTCTCCCTCAATCAGTCTCTCCCGATCCGGCCCACCACGCAGTGGATGGGCAAACGCATTCACCACCAAGACCTGTACAAAACCTCAAACCGCACCCCTGCTAAACGTAGCGAACCACTTGGGTTGACTACTAATGGCAGGGGTGTTGGTTATCCAATTGTATTCTTGTATTAAATGTCCATATTTAATATATCCAACTGTATTCTTGTAATAAATGTCCATATTTAATATATCCAACTGTGTTCTTGTTTTAATGTTATAGGTATTCGAATTACTTGTAGGGTTACTATGAGAGTAGAAACTAATCGTGAAACAACGAAAACGCGTATTTCGAAAGCTGGCAACTCGAAAGGTTCTGGCATTTAGTCCTTTCTCGTCGCGCATTGCGCACATTTCTGCGCATCCTGATCATTAAATTAGGTGCCTACTCTTAAAATGCGTACTGTTTTATCTTTCGCGGTTTCTGGCCGGCCAAAATAATTAGTTTAATGGCGGTTTCAATCAAAAGTGGCCACCGAATCAGGGAGTTTGAGGGGACAATTATTTGCGGGGAATTTGTCGGCTGCGCCATCGGAATGTGGAATTCGTCGCTGCTATCGGGCGCTATGATCGAACTTGATACCTACAACTACCAATTCACTGGTTTTAATTTATCCGAGCAGGTGTCGTTTTATTTGCAATTAAACAGGTCAATAAGATGTTTAATAGGTGTAAATCAATAGTCAACAAAAACACTCGTTTTTCAAGATTTTTCAATAAATTACCTCGTTCTGTCTTGACCAAAGCAGTTCTCGATTAGTAATTGGGTCAACTGTGTTGAATTCGCAATAATGGATATTCCTACAACAAAAAACACACATATAGTATACATATCGCTGTATATCTGTACCTACATATAAAAAAATTATTCAATATGATTGGATCGACTCAAATTTTTTACAGAATACTGCCTTTTAGCAGAAGAGTGATTCAATATAATACAATGGTAAGCTCTGGCGTTATGAAATTTGTACACTGGGGTAACAAAGGAGGTGGGGTTCGCGGGAAGGTGACGAGGGAGGGGGAAGGCGTGCAAGCTGGAAGGGGAACGCAGGGGGAAAGCGACGCGGGAGGGGGACGGGGACGCATGGGAATGGACATGCAGGGAGAAACAATTTATTTTTTTGAATGGGTACCAGCTAGTATATTATATATATATTTATATTTACAGCAATTATTTTTGTTTTGATGCAGGACGGAGATATTTTGAAGATATCGAAAAGTTTTGTTTTTTTACATGAGTTCCACACAGGAGGCATTGAGGAAAATAATTTCCCTCAGGGCCTGTGTCATCTTTGGGGATGCTATGTGGAGGGTTTTTTTTTACGGAAAGGAAGAGAGTAGTTCTGGGAAGGAAAAGGGTTTTAGGGGTGGGTAGGAATCTGGGGGTCAGTGTGTCCAGGAGTGAAGGACGTATGAACCCATTCCTCCCACTGTCCTACAAGGCGATGTGTTTGAGAGAGAAATGGAAGGTCTTCCTCAACTAGTCTCACCCGATCCCGCTCGCTACGCAGTAGGTGGGCAAACACATCCGCCGCCAAGACCTACACAAACCTCACCTCATGAACCCGGCGCGCCTGCTAAGTCATCAATCCTAGCGTAACACTTGGGGTGATCTATGGCAGGGGTGTTGTTTATCCAATAAAATAGTTTCTGAGGCGGCGGTACCCACACCCGTCTCCCATTTTGTATGTATGTACTACAAGTACATACACACAAAAGTCATTTGGTAGGTTATCAATTTTGGAGGCGGGTGTGGGTACCGCCGCCCTGGGAACCATTTATTGGAAAACCAACAACTCTGCCATAAGTCACCTCAATTGGTTTGCTACATTTGGTGGCAGGGGTGCCAGGGTTCATGGGGTGAGGTTTATGCATCTGTACACCAGCTGCATGGCAGGCCGGATCGGGTGAGAATGCTTGAGGGAGTCCCCTTGATTCTTCTAGCCGTACTCTCACGGGACATTGCACCGCAGTGGGAGGGATGGATTTATACCTCCATCACTCCTGGTTACACGGACCCCCAGATTACTACGCACCTATAATACCCCTTTTCCCGGAACTTACTCTCCTTCCTTTTCTAAAAATGACATAGGCCCTGAGGCGAATTATTTTCCTCAGGGTCTCCATTGTAGAGCCAATGTAAAAAAAAAAACACACACACACACCAGTGCAAAACAGATGTACGTGTATGTTCCAGTATATTTTCAGATGTAACACAACTCATCAGTCAGCAGACCCTCATTGCAACATCCAAACAAAAAAATGCGCAAAACAATGGATTATTATCATTAAATTCCCCACAAAAAATACATATGGTGGTAATATCATCTCGCTGCGTTCTGAATCAATCAATCTTACAGTGGATTTTATATCATAAAATAATGATTATTTCGCCGTCAGTAACGGGTGATTTATATGATTTATAATAGGTATAACATCATCTGTCGTCCGGAGTCCGGAGTGCATTGGCGCGGTGGGTAGCGATGTAGCGAATCCGCCCTTGTTTCGTGCCTGGGGCAAGTGTTCCTTGGTTACTCCGTTTTTAATTAATTTTACGCAAAAAGGGCAGGAACGGTTGTGATATCAAGATGACGACATTTATTGTTAATGACTCTAATTTTTTTCGAGCTGTCGATGCGCTTTAGTTCAGATAGGTAATCACGACATAGCCGAACAAGTGGAACTCGTTGCTTTGTAAAACCAAATGAAAAGTTATTGTCATTGATTAAGCCCATACAATTTTCCTCAACTCCTTATAAAAACCCTTGTTATATGACAGCACAATATTTATGGCGATAAAAGTCTGAGCTATTTAATTGACTGTACAACCTGAATGAATACTTACCAACATCACGTAGGTTCCTAATTCGTCCTAAAATAATTAATTTTTTACGTCACGCATTATCGATTAGCCGTAAGACATTATTTCCACACAATATAGATTATGAAAAATTCGCAGAAAAACAACGTTTATTTTTTTCATTTAAGGAAATTTATTATATTTTATTTATTAAAATATAATAAAAATAATATATTAAATTTATTATTTTTTATTTAGTGCCTACTGTCTCAATTAGTTTCTCAGCAAATTTGTAATAAATCATTTTAGACAACTTCAAAAATCGACATTTTGAATCCAATAAATAGGTCGTCTGAAAGTGGTTTAACAACAATTTTAAAATGGACCTTTAAGCCGAAACAGCTTTAGCAAAAACAACAAAGAAAATACTTGCAGAACTTGATAATAACATTATTAAATTTAAATTAACGAATTAAACACAAAAATAATTAATAAATAGCAATTTTTATGAAGTAAAATTATTTATGTTTCAATCAAACATTATTTTTTCAACATCATCAGCCAATCATTTTAATAAATGCCATAATATCGAGTGTGCCCAAATCAGTCATAAAAAATAGTGCAAGTTATTATGCTTAATGGGTGAACTTCCAAAAAGCTGTAACCAAAGATCTCACATCTTCGCACGGCGCAAATTTCCCATTCAATCATTTCGAATTTATCACAGTATCAACAATCCCATTAAAAACACTTCAATTCCCGTCGCGATGATACGTCCACCGGCTAAAAAAAAGTGCATTCGGGTTCGCGGACGAGAAATTAAATTCGTTATACGCCGGCCGGTGCAACGGTAAAAAAGAGTGCAAAAAGTGCATTCCTGACGTGTGCACCGCTCTTGATTGATGCAGCCTCGCCAACATCGGCTCTGAATGCTCCTGGCCACTAATTGAATGAGCCTCCATCCGTTGCCTGGTGCATCGGAGCGCTGCACATGCTCTACCACTGCACTCACTGCATTGGGCGCTGGCCAGTCTCACCGCACTCGAGGATGCTGAAAAAATGCAACTCAAGTCATTTAGAGTGATGATCGATATGTCATATTAACCATTGCAGGTGAATTGGTTGTTTGGAATAGTGGTATTGGAAATTTGCTTTCGATTTTATGTCGCATTTTCAACATTATGGTACGAAATTATTTTTTTAAATTTTAGGATTTTATTTTACAGTAAAATTATCCTCGGATGCTGAAAATATTTTCTTTTCTAAATTGGGATAAAAATAAGATTATCAATCAGTATAGAATGGAAAGCTGCAACTGGAAACACCCTTTTCAGGGTTATGTTGTTTTTTTAACATTAGCTCCACACAAGAGGCCCGGAGGAAAAAAATCCTTCAGGGCCTATGTCACCTTTGGGAATGCTGTGTGGAGGGTCTTTTTATGGAAAGAAAGGAGGGGATGAGTTCTGGAAAGAGTTAGGTATGAAAGGAGGGGGGGGGGGTAGGAATCTGGAGTTTAATGTGTCCAGGAATGACGGATGTATGAACCTATCTCTCCCACTGCGGTGCAAGGTTTGCTTCGAGAGAGTCCGACAACTAATCTCTCCTGATCCTTCCTGCGACGTATTAGGTGGGCAAACACATTCGTCGCCAAGACCTAGAAAAATCTCACCCCATGATGCAGACATAATGTCCGGACAGCGCTTAAGCGGTACCTACTGGAACACACCGGAACGTTGGTCATATTAAGCGTTAACATAACTAACTATGGACCACCACACAACTATTTCTTGGTCCATCGTCTTCTGTTATTCTGACTCTTGGCGTGACCTGACTCAAGTATTTGATTCACCTTTCCGTGGAATTTCCAAGTTTTTTGGTACAAGTATACAACAAGGTCCTTGCGTTCTATTAAGAATTGCACAAGCAATGTCGATAATTCTTTATCCCAACAAAATAATGAAAATTTCACTCAACGATGATTTTATTTATTAGTTTATTCATCGTCCCCTCGCGTCTTTGACTGAGCACGGCGCAATAATTTCTCCCGGCTCTACGGAGCGAAGGGTTCCTTACCACCACCACCCAACACCGGGTACCGGCAATACCGATGGGGCATATCTACTTTGTACCCAGCCTGTAGCGTCCCCTAATATTCCATTCACAAAAATCAAATTTGCAACAATTTGTCTAACTGAACGAAAACCTTCTCAATTGAGTTGTACTAGGGCCGAAAGTCCCCGCTCAATTTTGCATTCGTCCCCTGTGTTATTGCGACCGGGGAGATTCTGATAATAATCTGTCTACGAATTTATGACATTTGAAATAATATTGTGATTTTTTTTACCTCTCCTCATATATTTTATATACTTATCCCATTTTTCCGTGGATATACAAAGAGAGGATAGACTGCTACACATGATTACTCTGTCTTTCAACTTCTTCGAAAATTGAGCATATTATATTATCTAAACTCAGTAAAGTTTCGCAAAGAATCATTATTAAAGTAATATTTAAAAAAAACTACCTTCTCAACAGAATCACTTTTTAAATTGTTTCCAGTACCAAATGTCGATGACATATTCAAGTAAGCTTCCATCATAAAAATGTTAAAAAAAAAATAACAAAGAATATCAAGAATTTTACAAACTAATGAGAAATTGAAACCAATTTATTACAAGTAATTTTAAAACAACTCAAATGAAAAATCCTAATATTTTCCAAACCATAAATAACTATAATAACCTCCCCTCTGAATTTAGCTGTATCATCAACTAATCAGAACAGATAAATAAAATTAAACAAATTTTCAGAAAAAGCTTAAAATAAAAAGTAAATATTTTAAACAAAACATATTATAACTTAAAACCTAAGTAAGAATCGTGGCTCCCTTATCAGGCACAAGAGCTCCTCTTTTCTGATAAGGTACACCTATACATGACAAAAATGACCTTTATTATAATATTTTGTAAAATATATATGCGTATATGTAACTCATATTTTTTTTATAATAAAAAATAAAGAATAAAAATATTTTTATATTCAGAAATCAAACAATGTAAAAGTCTTAGGAATCAAAATTGTAAATTTAATTACGTGGGTACGTAAACAGTTATACATAAAAAATGTAAATAAAAACGTATTAAACAATAGGATATTATGAGAACAAAGAAAACAGTAAAGTTGTGTGTCTATAATTTTCCCACCGTGTGATGGATGCAGCCAGTTTGACTTTGTATATTTTCAAGACACAGTCGATAATATCTACATCTCATGTGGTGTTGTATTATCATTTAATAAATACACACATTGATTTTTATATCTGGTATGTACAATAAATGTTTGAGAACTTTTTTTATATAAATGCAAACGCATTGTTCTTTATAGACACCTTTATGGTATTTAATCTGCGATAATGACGGTCACCGTGCTCTAGGGGTAAGGCTCTTGACTCAAAATCCGAAGGTCACGGGATCGAATCCCGGTGTGCGCAAATATATTGTATTTTTCACAATTAACTTATTAAAAATATATAGTATATTTGCGGCATGTTCCAGAGTGGTAGATACTCTTAGTATCGCTCTGATATAAGACCACCATTCAGAATTGAAACGTTACTTGAAATGGCTTTAGCCGTGTTCAGTGACCAGATCTGAATAGCCAGGTATTTCCCCACTTTCCTTCTCCCCATTTACTTCCCCTCCGCACTACCTTCAGCCTCACAACATACCCCCATTGGGGATGCCATAATCTCACTGGCTCCAGACGGGAGCAGCTGGGACTCTTGTGAGATATTCATAAAAAAAAATTCAAACATATAGTAACCAGCTTAATCCAATTCAAAAGAATTTCAAAAATGTCTTATTCTGATTCAGTATCTTTCACCTTTTCAACCGGAACGTTGATCCGGTTTGTTAAAGTGTTGAATTCAAACACTGAAAATCTTCACTAATTGATTTCGTTCAAATATAAGGTTTTTATTTCATATGTATATTTTTATATTTTTTTATGGAAAATTGATTAGGGTTTTAGCATCTCTTTATCATTCTGTTACCCCATCCGGATCAAACACCGATTATTTCATTTTAACGCATAATACAGAGCATATCAATATTTTGTTAGCGCGAGCAGTGGCGCAATTCCGTGGCGCCGAGGGGGGCCGTTACCCAATTATCGCCTTTGTGAACAACTTTCTACCGTGCGCCCCGTGCCCTGTAATAACCCGACACGCGCCACTGGTGCGGGCTTCTTATGCACCAACATTCCGCGTCGTCGAGGAGATCAATTTTTAAATCAATTATTTGTTATAATAATATAATAAAACAAATATGAAACTTATTTCCAATTTAATTTTACGGTAACCATCTTCAGACGGATGCAAATTGTTTTTAATCTACGGTTTATATACACAACATGTTGGGGAGGGGGGAGAGGGGTGGTCTGCAATGATTTTATGGGTTTTCTTACATTTGTTACTAAGTCGTCTTTGACTGTCGAATTTCTAATTATTTTGGTTATTCCCAGTAAAAAAAAAATTTTAGGCGATACGGATTTTTTCTTTGTAGTTTGATAAAGCTTATTAAAAATAGTCAAATACTAAAGCAGCTGTTGTCAGCAAGTGTAATTAATTAAGGTCTCTATAATATATATAATTTTTTAATTATTACAAAAAGCTTCTTTGTTTATAATAATTATTAATTACAAAATCTCAAGTAGCTTAGGCGAATTTAGTAAAACAATTTTTTAATTCCTAGCCAAATAGATAGGTAAGTATTGCTATATATATATTTATTTTTGATTAACAGATACATTGTGGAATAACTGAAATAGATAAAATGTACTCGCGCACGCCGTGATTTCAACTCGCGATCTCCAGGTTCGTAGCCAAACATCGTAACCACTCTGTTACTTCTTTTACAAATTTAGTGCAAATCAGGTTATTAGATCAATAATATTGCAATAATGATATTATTTGGTTAACCAAGAAACAAGAGTTATTTCAATTTAATTTTACGCTGACATAAAATAATTCTTACCTAACTATTATATTACATAAAGTGTTAAATCAATTTTAAGTTAAATAGATAAATAATGTGTAACAAACAAAATAACGAATTAGGGAGGCGGACGCGAGTGCCGCCGCCCGGGGAACTATTTATTGGATAATCTATTTCACTAGCATAGGTCACCCCAAGTGGGCCGCTATGTTTGGTGACTTCGCAGGGGTGCCCAGGTTCATGGGATGGGGTTGGCGGGCCGGATCGGGAGAGACTTGGGTTGAGGAAGACCTAACCTAGACCTCTCCAGCCGAACTGTCTCGATCACTGCAGTGGGAGGGATGGATTCATACGTCCGTTTCTCCTGGAGGCACAGACCCCCAAACTCCTACCCACCCCTCATACATTTTTCCTTCCCAGAACTTTTTCCCTTTTCCTAACCAAAAAAAGACCCTCCATACATCCAGCATTCCCAAAGATGACATAGTCCCTGAGAAGAAATGTCCCTCAGAGCCTCCCGTATGGAGCTAATGTAAAAATACATGTGTGTAAGTCACACGCGGTATAAGTGAAACCTTCAGAAAACTAAAATAGACAAGAGTGGGAAGACTGCGAAGCATCGCACAAACATAAGACAGATTATACTTTCTCACTCTCTCGGACAGGCTACATCATATACATGTATGTGTTTGTCTTTTTTTAGTTTCATCGAGTTTCAAATCATAACGGTGCTAAAGAAGTTATCACTTCAAAAAAAAAACTTGGGTGAAGAGATTAAATTTATCATCTTCCACGTCCTCGCACATTTTGACAGGAATTAACACTAGCTACAATAGAATCCATCACAATCAGCAACACTCGACACTAAACTACCAGTAGGTACTCCCATAAGTATAACATTTCTTCTCGAAGGGCTATCAATAATTCACTGAATCCGAGTAAAGGACCGTTCACACTGGCGCTATTATTTGCTCAGAACAAACTCCGGCACGCTCCCGACATGATTCCGTCACGCTCCATTGCATAATTGATGCGGCAATCATGCGACACGACGCGCAACGTCTGATTTGTGCGACAATCATGCAACGTAAATATCAAGTAGAAATAACGCCACCCCTCGTTAAAGGGATGCTCAAAAATGTTACGCACTTTGTCAATGTGAATACCAGATCGGTACGTGAAGAGGAATGGGTTTAAAGTTGCACATAACGAAGCTCTATCAGACCCGGCCTTGATCTAACGGAGCCTGTAGAAGGTTAGTTTTTTTATCAGATTTTTAATAGGAATTCCTTTATTATTTTTTCCTGTTACATAATTACAATGAGTTACCGCTAATCTAACCTATTTTTTCCGAAGGTCAAAATAACAATAAAATCCAAATTAACGGAATGAACGCATCCGAAAACTTAAAATGTTTTTGAAAGGTATTGAAAAACGCTTTCAAATTTAATAATTGAAAATAATCATATATTTGATTAAAACATAAAAAGCTTTAAAAATGTCTCATTTTACCTTTTTTCTAGGTTACTGATAAATAAAAAAATACACACACACATTTTATTTGGCAAATATATTACAAACCTTATTGCCAGCTCACTTTTTTGTAGTTTCATGTAAAAATAATTAATTGAAAATTCCGAAAATTTCATAATTTTTGTTCAAATTTCGGTCGGAAAATTTTGGTTTCACAAAGGTTTATATTTTAATTATTTAGCGACTGACATTTAGATTTGAATATAAAGCATATTTTTTACTCTTTTTAATACCGTTTAGATCATATTTCTAACCATGATAGTAAGGGAGACAACGATTTCTCTGAAAGACTGGTGGTAAATGACTCTTGTTTATCTGCAAGAGGCCTATTTGGGTTATTCATAAAACCGAACAAATTAACTTGAGGAGTTTTATTCGGTTTTAAATTTAGGATCGGTAGATACATTATTTTTTAACCATAGCATCGACCGACAGCTGACATATAATATAATGTAAATAAATTTAAAAAAAACAATAACACAAAAGAATAATCAATAAAAAAATATAGACAAAAAAGTACAGATAAATAAGAATAACAAAAGATTCCATTCATCTAATCATTTTACATGCATTTATTAAAATACGATACTAAATTATGTTTATTTTTCTGCATTGCATCATTAGGAGTTGTTTTCTCAGCGGAAATAATGAAGGCGAGAGGCGTTTTGGTGTTTTATAGCGCTGCCTCTTGTAGGACTACGCATATCGCACAGAACGAGGTTGTCTACTACATTTTGAATTTATGAAAATACCGAATAGTATTTGAAGAAGATGCCGTAGAATGTTGATATTTGCGGCTGGCCGAAAGCGTATGACATCACGGACGGCGTCGTCGCGTCGGTATTTCAGCAATAGATACCATTCGAATAATGAATTGTATTGAATCGTGTGACGACAAAAGACATCATTGCATACTCGTAATTTGAAAGCTCATAACTTCTCATTTTTTGAGATAACGTGAAACTAACTTACAGTCGTTAAAATCTTTAAATATAATGCATGTTCAACGAAAATATTGGAGACAGCCACATTGGGAATTTGGGGTTTCGATTCCCGCACGGAACAAAATCAAAACTAAGAAGATTTATTTATTTATTTAATATATGGGATGAATGGTGGGCACCATAGCTTATCTCACCTACCTGGGATGAGGAAGGTGAGATAAGCTAAGACAGTTGAGCACCGTTACTGAAGATCCAATGGGAATAGTCATGGAATTTCTTAACGTATTACTAGTCCTACAAGAAGCTGTTTTTTTATCGACGAAAAATGATACTATGGTTGAATTGGATTCATACCTAAATGACTCTTGTTTCTATGATGCACAAAACGAAGCAACCGAATATTTACACTCTGCAGTTTTTCCGACCCCTTCAGAACAAATGCTAAAACTCTTTGGAATGCACCTATCTACCGCATCATTTCGTACGTTTATAATCCTCCAACAAAAGCACTGTAAACATGCTATTAAGTAATGCACTCAAAACTTAAACACTCTTCCTTCAACAGTTTTAATTCTCCTCCCTCCAAAACCAACACTATTTATCGTCGAGAAGACGTCAAAATATTTACAAAGTGTTTTTTCCGGCGAAAGGAAGGATGAGGCCTCCATCCTCGGGGGATCAAGTGATAACACCCCAACCACCCTTCCTTGAGGTCTGGGGTAGTATTATTGAAGTCTCGCTATATTTGCTCATACTTAGCCACCCTATCGGGGATTAAATTTAACAACAAATATGGACTCTGAAAATGGGGGAGGTCGAAACAGTAGCATTATCCCGTGTTTATTTTTTCAACGGTCTTATTGACGCAAGTGTTGGGTTGTTATTGTAAGTTGCGGGAGGCGGTTTCATCGCTGCAGTTTAAATTTCTGTTAAATAAGAACGTGAAAATCTATCAGAAATCAAGTAAAAGAGTGTCAAAATGAACCCTCAAACGTTGTGCCGAAAAGCACTGGGACAAAACTATATCGGCCGTTTTTCCCAATCCTACTGCTACCCAAACAACACTCCGATCAACGTAGAGCGTTACTAAAAAAATCACTTAGCTGATCGGAGACTCAGATTTATCGATCGAAAAGTTGGGAACAACGGCGGTACATAAATCCAGGGTGAAGAAATGAATCAGAAAACTTTGACAAAATAATGTTGTATTTTTACAGTCACCTTGGCCCTTGGACCGTACTAGACATGTATCACGAATTCCAGATGGAACGAATTGCAAGAAAAGAGAAAGGCAATCAAAGTCCACCCACAAATAAGATACACTAGCAACTTGAGAACTATCGACTTCAGATGGGTCACCAAGAATCGACTGAAATGGAAACGATTGAGAGAAATCGATGTACAAAAGTGAACGCTTGAATGCTATAGGAAGAAAAAGAAGCGAAAATAATAGCCTTCTTATCTACTAAAATTGTTCAGAACTTTGTTTTGAAACCAACTTTTATGAAACAAGCTTTGGATCAGTTATTCAAATCCAAAGAACCGGCCATCATTGCCCTTGTTTGAAAATCCGCCCCAAAACATCAATAAATCATCATTGCTGCTGTGTGTTTAAAACTTCTAATTCATTGAACATTGTTGAACAGCGATCGCGTAAATGTTTTTACTGGATCCATTTACTTTGTGAATTGATACGTTTATTTGAAGACAAACGCAGTTGATTTTCTTTATGAAATGCATACGATTCACTACACAACTAAATCAATTGGACTCAAAGGCAGCGTGGTGTTTCTGAAACATGTTATCTTTGACGGGCTATGTATGTAACGGATTTTCTTTGATAGTGAAAGCCGACGAAAATTCAGCATTTCTGTTGATTAAAAAAGCTTTCTTCAATTTTTTTTAACTGAGTGCATAAAACAATATACGTGTAAATTTATTTTAGTAGATCCAATGGTTTCCCGGAAGATTAATTGCTTTATTGTTATGATCATTTATGGTTTTATTTAACTTTCCTAATGACATTGAATCACAAAGATTAGCGCACGACAATAAAGTCATAATTGGTTTTCATTTTTGTTTTGATGTTTTTTTTGTGAATACCGCACAAGAGTCCCAACTGCTCCAGTCTGACGCTAGTGAGACTATGGCATTCCAAAATGGGGTATGTTGTGGGAAATGGCATCCCCATTTGGGGTAAGGTAGTGAAAAGGGGGAGGAGATGGGGAAGAGGTGGTTGGAGAGATCTGGGATAAAGTCATTTGAAGCAACGTTTCAATTCTGAATGGCTTACCTACCGCACAAGAGTCCCAACTGCTCCCCACTGTCCGGGGCCAGTGTGACTATAATATACCCTACTGTGTTAGGTTGTAGGGTTGAAGGATGCATGTAAGGAAAAGAAGGAGATGTGGAAGAGGAAAATTGGAATAAACCGAGCTATTCGGATCTGGTCACCAAAAACGGCTAAAGCCGTTCTAAATTGTGGTCTTCCATCGATACTTAAAGAGCAGAAATGACGCCGTCGACCAGAAAGTTTAATGGTAAAAGTTTGATAATTCAAAACAACAAGGTAAGATTCCCGGTATCAGGTACCAGGTACCTGGGTAGCATAAAGTCGGGGAGGTGATCTGAGAGTGTTTCAATCGCTACCTAAATCTTCCGCGCGGCTGCCGCACGCAGCTCAGATCAAAGGCAAAAATGGCGAGAACAGCGAACACCTCCCCAATCTGCTTACCTCCTGATATTTAGAGGAATTCCCTAAAGATTCGCTCGCTCTTTTCGCGAGGGGGGAACAAATTGATTTTAGAAATTCATGGATATTAATTTTCTTATCTAGCCTTTTTTACATTATTTAAGTCATAATTAATTGTTTATTGTATTTGTTATGCATTTTATTTATAGTTATTTACAGATTATTGTCATGTGTGCAAGAACTGAGAAGAATCCAAATAAAAAACTATGTACCAAAAAAAATACAAAATCGAATAAATAAAGTAAAAAAACATAGAGACAAAACAAAATAGAAGAAAATGATGAGACTGTCAAGAACAAATTCTTGTAAAATGTATCTAATCTTCGTGATGGAGACCGATTTTTGTATGTGTTTTTTTTATATATATATTTATTTTTTTTGTACATTAGCTCCACATAAAAGGCCAAGGAAAACAATTTCCCTTGTAGCCTATGTCATCTTTGGGGATGCTGTGTGGAGGGTCTTTTAAGGAAAGGAATGAAATCATGTTCGGGGAATAAAAAGGTACGAGTAGTGAATAGGAATCTGGTGATCGGTGTGTCCAAGAAAGGCTGATGTTTGAAGCCATTCTTTCCATTCCACGCAGTAGGTGGGAAAATGAATCCGCCGAGCGCCGCCAAGACATAGACAAACCTTGGCCCCATGAAGCAAGGCACCCCTGCTAAGTCAAAAAGGTTACCCAATAAATGGTTCTCGGGGCGGCGGTACCAACTTCTTTCATATTGTAATATTACGTTATTTCAACCATAATTAAGATACCTACACATAAGTCGCCTAATCAAGTTGCCTCGCACCCTAAACCACTCCGCCACAACCTTTCTTTTATTTCACCCCTAAACCGAGCAACACCTACCCTTATTACCAGATATACGGCCTAACACTTCCGGCGTTTCGCACCTTCCCCCGATCCCCCTTTTGTGCCTTTAATGGGAAATAATAACTCGAAGAAACAACTCGTCGAACTGCAAACGATAGAAATATGTGGTGCGAATACTTTATGTTTTTTTAATCATTTACGATATTTACATACATTAATTACCAGTGGTAAGTTTTAATGAAAAAAATATACCTATGCTCTCGTTTTTGCTAACTTTCTAACTAAATTAGGCGTAGGTATTTTTTACAGAAACAGTTATAAAATTTTACATTTTATCGTTACAGAGAGGTTTTTATATATCCGTGTCAAAAAGTTACTAACTTTTACACATTTTTTTTAATAATAAAATTCTTTATTCAATGAAATGGGCAACATTATAACTAAAAAAGTACATGTTTAATGTAGTTTACAAATAGATTACATCAGTATAAAAAAATAAACAAACATAAAAGTAATGTAAGAACGGTTATTTAGAAGTACCATTTTTAGTTGTGCATAGCCTGCCTCACTAGGTGAGCCTGTATTGAGGCAAAATTTTATCTATGTTTTTTTATAAACGTTTCTATATAGCAAAACTTTATTTTAGTTTACATTATTGTTTGCATATACACAATACGAAAACTGCAAGATTATTACCACAATGACAACTTTCAATGACAAGGCGTTATAAAGATATGAATTTTAGAAAACGGAACACTGTTCCGGTTTATTCGGTTAAGTTCCAGAATTGCTGCCCATTTTATCTGTAATGCCTAGGTACATTATTTTGCTGATTTTTTTTCTCTGGGGTTTTTAATACATGTAGGTACCAATTTCGTTTTTTTGGATAATAAAGGTTATATTAAAAAAAATATCTTGTTAAGATAGTGCCCCACGTCGTGTAAAATTCGATATCAGGCCGCTAACAATAACACTCCTAATGTATATTGCGATAAGGTTTAAATTTCCGTTTAACACAAGCCGCCTATTTTGATTTATTAAAAAAAAACATCGCCAAAAAGCGTGTTTTAATTTATTTTGCAAAGCTCAGGTACAAATATTTAAATGTTTTTCGACCATTTTCTAAAGAGTTTCATTTTCCACATTAAACAGTAAAACCATAACCAGAAAGGGGTTCGTAAGTTAGTAAAAGATTTTGAAATCTAAAGCAGTTATCACACGCTTGATACTTTATTTCTTTTTCTGGGCTTGTTAAAAGACTAATAAAAAATACTCGTTTATTTCAAAGGAAAATAAATATGTGTTCTAATGATAGTATTTAATTAAAGCAACTTAAAATTTTCTAAGTCATCTAATTTTCAAAGCAAAATCACATGCTTTGCATTATTTAGAAGTGCATCGCAGAAATTAGAACGGTTAGATATCTGTACTAATATTAAAATAGGTCCTTTTAAATACATTTGTTATGAGTTTATGTCCATACCGACACAAATATTAACAGGTATTATAGATACCGAATTATTAAAATTGAAAAATGTGAAATGATCACAAGTTCTGCCAATTTAACATTAACATTACTTTTTCTATCTACTTCTCTGCGTTAATAAATTTCCTTTTCTCATGTTGAGCGACGCGTCATTTGAATTGAATGTTTATTGATTTCACGTAAATTTAACAGCAGGGCATGTTTCCTGCCACATTTCCGAAAAGAGGGTATAAATCATTGATAATTTTCCTGCATTCATACAAGGAAGTTATGCCTTACTTACGGGCCTTATGGCTGACTTTGAAAGACATAAATAATTCAGCAATCGTGGAAGGAAATCAAATGTAAATGAAGGAAATAAATTATGGGAAATTTCATGTTTTTAATGTCTTATTAAAGATGCACCATAATAATAGTTTGCATTTCGAAATTACGCCTTGATTTCTTCGTGAAATAGAAGTAATTTTTCATGTTTTTCTAAATTGAACCGTTATTAAACATTTAAAAATACAAACCATGTAAATCGATTTAAAGATGATCCACTAGTCATGGAGGAATTCGACATCGGAATCCACGCCCCTTTTTTGAAGGGATTTAAAAATTCTTGAGATGAAGTTTTTGGAAAGATTGGAGAAGGTATTTGAGAGAAGTTTTTCATGGGTTGATTTCGTAAAGGTCTGTAAAAAATATTAAGTCCTCTTTTACGCATTGTTTATTGTACGTAATAACAGGGAAATTTAAAATATATTTCACGGAACCAAGTGACTTGGATTCAACTTTCACATGCACGCCTCTGCGGCGGGGCGGTAACTAATACAAAATGTGCATGTAGTCTTTATGCGGACGGCGTAAGGTTTAATTCTCAAATCTAAATTCGTTGAACGCCCGCATTTTGATTCATGCCGAAATGCCTGAATTTCACAAATATTAAAATGTTTTCCGATTATTTTGTAGAGAACTTAATTTGCCATATTATATAATAAAACTTTATCCGAAAATGGATTCGTTAGTAGGAGATTTTGGTATTTGAAAGTTTTTTTTTATAGACCTGAAATTTTATTTTTTCCAGAATTACAAAAGGACTTATTAAAAAAATACTCCATTACTTCCAAGACCAAGATGTGTTCTACTTGTAGTATTTCATTAAAGCATCTATAATATTTCTAATCGATCAAATTTTCAAACCAACATCACATGACCGGTCAGTGGTTGAGTGGGCATAGCGCTTGGGTCCCACCTGGGCGGCGCGTGTTCGATTCCTCGGCTGGCTAAGTCCTCCATCACAACACAAGCAACATTTTCGGCTTTCTGTGGTGGTAGTAGGAGATTTTCAAACATTGTTGGGTTATTCGTAACCCGGGAATGGTTGTCTTTCTTTTTTAAAAAAAAAAAAAAAAAATGACTTTAAATGATTTTACATTATTTCGAAAGACTTCATCTTAAGTCATATTTCTCAATTCTGAATATTGATCTGACAAAAGAGTAAGTATAATATCTTGCACTCTGAATAAAATTGCAAATTTACTTTTTAATGGGTAGTTCCTTACCCATTCAAAATATTGTTCTAATTCGTGACCTTTGGGTATAGAGTCAGAGATTTTACCGCTCTGTAAAGGTAATCGTCGTTCGAATCACTCCACTTCAAATGAAAGGAATCGATTTTGATTCAAAGTGAGGTTATATCGCTTTCATATTACGACGAACACTCCTTAAATTAAACATAAAACAATTTAAAGGGTGATTCGATGTATATTTATTACAAAATTTACTTACGAAAGAAATAATTAAACAATCAGGAGGTATTTTCTCTTTTCAGGATAAGTTCAATAACAAAAAAGCATGATCGTGGGAAACCCGATATCAAAAATAATATTCATGATACCTTCTGTAAAAAATTCATGCCTCTCTGATTTGGTTGGAAATTGTAAAGTTTGATTTCCACTTGTATCGGCTTCTGAAGTAGGCACTTGGCTACTACGGATAAATATTATAATAGTGTTCATTTCGTTTCGTTTCTTTTTTCTTTACCGAACAATATTGTATTGTCGGTACGTTCGTATGGCGCCCAGCGAAGCGAAAGCCTTTTTTTAATGCGTGAGATTTTTTAACACGAATATTTACCGTCGAATAGATATTCTTCTAAGTATTGTATTGTGTTTGTGAAAATAATACTTGGAAATGTTTAATGAGAAATATTCATGTAAGTCTTCTGATAACGCATATTATAATAATATTTAAATGTGTTTTTAATGAGTTTCATGTTAACCACGCGTCTCGCGCAAAAAAATTATGTGAGTGCATTTCTTATCCGGGATCGCCTGTTTATGAAGAATTTTGTTGCAAATGACGACTGTTTCAGAAGGTCATTGGTTGCTTTTATATTTACCGTGACTATTCACGGTACCGGTGCCGTGAAGAAAAAAAGGAAATAAGCATACGGTACTTATCGTTTTAATGCTGCAGCTCTTTCTTACACATTAAATAATGATGAGACACATAAAATACTTGTGACTGTTTCCTCCAAAGTACTACGTTTTGGCGTCGTTAATTGCGTTTCATTCTCTTTATAACGTGTTAGGGAAATGTACGAAAATATTGAATGATTTTTTGTGGGGGTGCAGACATACGTTCACCTTTTGTCTCTTTTTTAACTGTTGTCATTTAGTGTGTAAGAAAGAGCGGCAGCATTAAATATTTAAGAACACATTCAGACCATCAGCGCATTGAGATGTGACATTTTTTTTAATTTTTGGAATACACTCACACTTCAATATTAGATATTCTTGTAACTATATTCCACACTTCCAAAATTCTCGTCAGAGACGATACTGGAGACGTCACGGTGCGGTGTGTGAGAGAGATGCAAGAAAATTATGACCTTTTTTCCTTTGGGTGGAACAGACCTACGTACAATATGTATCTCATCTTTTGATAGAGCTATATACAGCAATATTGTGATAAACGTATGTTTATTGCCTTTTTATGCCGCCACGATACTGTTGACGTGAATCGTCACGGTAAATATATGTAAAAACGTCCATTATTACGGACAAGCTTGTTGTATCAGGAGCAGAGGTTAAGGTTTTGGGAGCCGGTGTGTGCAATTGTAATTTAAATAAATTGATTTATATAGGTATAATAATAATGATATTTGGATGACTTGTATAGCGCCGTTTTTGTGAAAAATCACCTCAAGGGCGCTGTACAAATTTATAAAACGTTTATACAATCTTATTTTATAGCCTAGTATGTAGCCTATATGTACCTACCTATTTACGCCAGGTTCCAGATGGGTAGATACCATCAACATCGATCTCGTAAAAGACTACGTATATTTTATATCGAAACGGTTCTTACCCACATCCGTGTCTGGGTACCTACCACACCACATTTTATTCCTCTTCTCTTTCCCCTCCCCTCTCCCTACAGCCTCACAATACACCCGACTCGGAGAAGTCGTTGTGCTATTATATCGGATCAGAGTGGTTATTGTGAAATATTTACAAAAAACTACTTGTCTTATTGATGACCTTCGAAACGGACTAATTTCTGGTGGTAAGTCTGTCTGTGATGGAAATCTGGTTCAATTAATTCGGATTTGTCATAGATTGGATGGTGTCAAGAATTCAGGCAAACGATTAAGTATTTGACTATCCTACAATTACTATTAAGTATTTAACTATCCTACAATCACTATTAAGTATTTAACTAAGTATTAAGTATTTAATTAAGTATTAAGTATTTAACTAAGTATTAAGTATGCAACTAAGTACTATTAAGTATTTAATTAAGCCATTAAGTATCTAACTATTTTATAATTACTTTCTTCCAATTACTACAAATGCATTTATCTTTTTACACTTAATTACTGTAACAAATTTGTAAAAAAAATACGTAAAAGTCCACTAGGGCGTAAATAAATAAATAAATCATTTAATATTTTAACTGTCATTTTCAAAATTGGTACTGATGTATCATTAATTCAGATAACTGATAAAAAATACCTAATACAATTTATATTTTTACCTGAAAATTATTAAAAATGAAATGTGTATTGTCTTTTGAATCAATTTCTTAGGGTTAATCTTCAAAGGGTCCGTGTTCTTTGGCTAACATGCAATTATCAGTCTTACATTTATTACAATATCATGGTTCTGCATTAGTAAGTATCATAAAAGAACACGTAAAAATAAAATAAAACATTAATTTTCTTTACCAATTCAACCCTAAAAACATTATTCGTAGACAGATTTATTTTATCATCGACTGGGGTTGCACGAACCCTTAGGAGAATAGAATAGAATAGATGTGTCGGCAGTGTTCTGCACCACTCTATTCGTAGGTACTACAGTACTTATTATTGTATCTTGTATAGCCCGGGGACAGACCAAGGTCCAGACAGATTGAAGGGGAATAAGAAGTGAAGTGATCTTAGATGAAGGATGCGTAAATCCTTGAGTGTGGATTGTCTACAGTACAGAACAGATTTTGGTGTATTCCAACGCCGACGATAGTATTTCTTTTGTGGTTAAGTTTTTTTAAAAATATTTATTTATTTACAATGTTACAAGATTTTAAGTATTTGATCCACAATAGATCTAACTGTGCTTAGCGAAGTCACGTTTTAACTCCATCTTTCGGCATTTCTTGTCTGTGAATTTGTTTATAAATTTGTTTCCTTTGCAAGATGGTGGCCGTTTTAATGATTCAGTAAAGATAATTTTTAAATGTAATGTTTATATGGACTTTCTTATAAGCATTTTGTTTCAATATTACGGTAGGTACCCGAAGAAAATTTGAAAAACAAATTGTCGTTGATATAGTGACATTGACATTTGGACATATTGTATTATTCCTTTTTTGAAATAAAAAAAAATATTACAAAAATATGTATGGTTCACAATTGATACTAAGCTATTTATCTGTATTTAATATCATATAATTTCAGAGGAAATTTAGGTTTTGCTTAAAATTGTGAATATTATTTTTTAGACATAAGGTCCAATGTTCACAGAACTAATAATTTAGGTATTGATACCTACTTTCTTACACACAGATTGAACCTTCAGAAAACTTTTTCAAAAATCGTCAAAAGGTTATCTTTTTTTATCGGTTTTTTAAGGTCAAAGTCTACTATGTCCTCAAAAACATTTCCCATATTTCAACCAAGACGGAATTTTAACAATTCATCAAATTTTAAAGTTAAGTTTCAGGTGCTGGGAAAGTTCTATTCAAGTACTTTTATTATTTTGGTTCTGGCAAAAAAAACAAGGAAAATAGAAAAATAAAAACAAATAAAGAAACACATGTTCTAAAAAAATAGGTTACTTTATTTAATTGAAAATAAATCTATAACCACATTCAGCGGAGAAAATTATATATTTTAGGGATAATATTTGCAAATCCCCTACTACCATCACATACTAAACGGAAACATTGCTTGTGCCGTGATAGAAGACTTAGATAGTCAAGGAATTGAACTCACGACGCGGAACCCTGAGCCCTGGTTGCGAACCCGACGCAATGCTAATTTCAGCACTGACTTTTTTTACATTAGCATCACAGAGGAGGCCCTGTCAAGTAAGGGGATGCTGTGTGGAGGGTTTTTCTAAGGAAATGAAGGAGAGAAAGTTCTGGGAAGGAAAAAGGAATGAGGGGTAGGTAGAAATCTGAGGTCAGTGTGTCCAGGAGTGACGGACGTATGCATCTATCCCGAGATGGATCAAGGCGATGGGTCGATAGATTCTTGTTGGAGAGGATGAAAGACCTCCCTCAACCAGTCTCTCTCAATCGTGCCACCACACGGCAGGTAGGCAAACGCATCAGCCGCCAAGACCTGGACGAATCTCACCCCCCGGGAACCCCTGCGGAACGTCACCAAACAGAACGAATCACTTAGGGTGACCTATGGCAAAGGTGTTGTTTATCCAATAAACGGTTCCCGGGGCAGCGGTACCCATACCCGCCCACCAAATTGAACTGAATGAATATTCAATGCATAATTAAAACTCGAGCGAAAAAAACTACTTTGGTCAAAGAGCTATGCACGCCAATGCCCAATTAAAAGTACAAAAATCAAATAATAATCGTAATCAACCATTTTTCTTAAGAATATTTACAAGTCCGGAAAGGTCCTCGACTTACAAGTATTTTAATGTCAAGTCCTTGTGGTCCATCCAATAGGGGCGCGAATCCAGAGAATGGACGTCCTTTTAAACTCCCGCAGTGGTATCCGGTGTATTCAATTGCCCTATCGAGTTACGGGGGTATCAAATTACTGTTTTCTTATCGAGTGACGAATTAAGAGATGACATGGTTAATTGGCGATGAGTTTGTACTAATTATTCTTCTTTCATCGCTGGGCACGTAATACGATCCTTACTTTCAATTCTGAATTTATTTCAATTTTTTTTCTTGTTTAATTACTCTCGGTTTGAGCCTCATTGAGTGCTGTTGAATGGTATTTTTAGAATTACAATTAACTCTTAATTTTTTCTGTTATTAGTGAAGGAAATAATGTTTAGACTTTTGTTTTTATCAGTGGGTAGTTGCAGTACCTACCTACCTAATATAAAAAAAATATTTAGATGTTTGACAAAGTTTATTTTTTCACATAACAGTAGTTAGGTAGGCAAATCATCAATACTATGACAAAATTATTAACATTTTTCTGCCACACAAATGCACAACTAACTATAGGTAATGCTACTTCACTTGGCGTTGCTCATTTGTGATTGCGTGTTGATTGTATTTGGCAAAGTTGACGTTAAGACAAGCATGCATGTACGACCGTCCATACACGGAGCCAAACCAAAAATAATTTGCTATTTGGGGAGCAATTTTTTTCGCAACAATTTGATTTTAATAATAATAATTACAATTTTAAATAATATTTACTTAGATGGTTCGTGATTTGTCTGATTAATTATTAATATGATGACGAGGAACACAAGCAAAATTATTAATATTTTCCTGCCACGCATACAAACTACTAACTATAATGGTGCATGGTTTTTCACTTGGCGTTGCGCATTTGTGATTGCGTGTTGGTTGTATTTGGCAAAGTTGACAAACATGCAAATAAAGGCAAGTACGACCGTCCACGCATGGAGCAAAATAGTAAAATACAAATGGAGAGTAAATTGATCACAACAGTATGATTTTGATAATAAAAATAAGTTTTTTATACATATTCTTAAAAATACACATTAATTATAGAAAAAATTGCACATTTAATCAATTACTTTACGCTTTCAAAATCTGTATTACAAAATACCGACAAAATGTCGTCTGTCTGTTTTGATCAGTTGCCCAAAATTGTAAGTACCTTTCAATATCTTTTTTTAATAATTCAGAATAAAAATCGATAGCATTCATTGGTTTGTCCTTGCCATGGAATTATACATTTTTCGACATGGAAATAGGTTTGCGACACCACCGACTGCAAAGTTAACCATGTCAAGCTGTATGTACCCTACCCTATTAACACGTATTCTAAGGTCATACAAATCAATTAACAAATATCATTGTTAAAAAAATCAAATCTCCCTCTTTTAAATTACTTAACAATTTCACTCCTGTCCGAAGTAACGTTATTTCCCCTTGATTTCTGATTCAAAACTGTTCCTTTGTTTTGAAATAACAAATAAATGAGCAACGAATTTACAGTTTACCCCAATTCTTATTGAATATAGCTCTGCTTGAAATTTGAATAGAGGAAAATAAAAATTGTTGAAATATTATAATTAATAATAATTGTAAGTATAATTTTTAAGATGTCTTTTTATGTTATCGAACTAAGAGTGGCTGGGAACATGTAAGAAAAGTAGGTATTCAGTAATAAGTACCTACCCGCACTTAATATTTTTTCTCATGAACTAAAAAGGATAGGATTGTACCTACCCATTCAGATTTTTTTGCATGTTTCATTTTTGGGGATGCTATACGAAGGGTCTTTTTAGAGAAAAAAGTAGAGATAGTTCTGGGAAGGAAAAAAGTATGAGGGGAGGGAGTAGGAATACGGGGGTCAATGTGTCCAGGAGCGACGGACATAAGAATCCATCCATTTCACTGCGGTGCAAAGCGCTGGGTCTAAAGAGTCCGACTGAAGAGGTAAAAGGTCTCCCTCAACCAGTCCCTTGCGATCCGAGACGCCACGCAGTAGGTGGGCAAACGCATGTGCCGCCAAGACCTAAACAAACCTCACCCCATAACCCGGGAACCTCTGCTAACTTAACAAAGGTATAGTAAACAAATGATCTATGGTGGAGGTGTTGGCTATCCAATAAATGGTTCCCCAGGCAGCGGTGTTCATACCCCCTTCCAAATTGTTTATAATAAACAATTCTGTGTTTTTGATTCGTTCAATCTTTTTAATCCGATGTTTTCTTTCGTGGTCTATTGGTCTAGGGTTATTCTTTCGACTAGCAATCCGGAGACCGCGGGTTCAAATCCCAGGGTGCGCAAGTATACAATATTTATTTATTAATTAATTTAAAATAACACCTAAGTATATTCTCAGTATCGCCCCGGTGAAAGATAACCATTCAGATTTGGGACATTGACATGGCAAATGTCGCTAAGTAAGTATTGTTGTACCTTTTGTCCCGCACAGTCGTCAATGAAAACAATTTTCCGCTATAAAACTACAATTGAAATAAATTAAAATCAATTTCGGGATGTACACAATACATTTATTCAGCTATATAAATATTGACTGGAATCATCGGATGAGTCATTGACTCTGATGTTAAAAAAAACATATTCGGCTGTTAAAAAACCTGATTGGTATATGTGTTTGAGGTTATGTCTGCAAAGAGTGGCAAAGTTGACAGTTAACGTCCCATTGTTTCACACAACTCAATTATTGTGATGTAACGATTTATGCTAAAAGGTCCGCGCGGGCTGGTAATTTGTTGGGCCAACACGAGGGGGCACTACGCCTAATGGCGGCTAATGGGGGGCGATTTCAGTAGCGCCACTCTTTACTTTCAGACTTCTGTGGTGAAAGTTATTGCTGAATTGGAATCTTCATGGTCCTGTATTGATTTTAAGCTCGGCTTGCGTGGGTCGAGCTTAGCGTGGCTTGGAACATAATCTCTATATGGACATTAAATCAAATAGTACCAAGGTTGCAAGCCTAGATATCACACGTATTACACTGGATTGTCTATGATTTTGATAGAGGAATGTTTTTCTTTTTTCTTTCTAAAACCAAACTACTGTATACGTACTCTGTGCTATATATCTGTGCTTCTATACTGCCATCGGGAAATGTTTTCTCTCAAAACGTCAATGACGGCAGTTTATTACATGAACCTAAAATATTTTTAGGAGTGTTGATTTTTGATAAAGTTCCTCATTTTTCGGTGATATGGACTAACGTTGAAACTTTTAAAATCTCTTACCGTACTATTTTAGATTGATCATAAATCAAAAACATCGATATTCTTAATCGCCTGATGAAAATAATAGTCCATACTTATAAAATTAGCCAATTTAAGTAAATTTCGGTGATACGGAAGAATTTAATTATTTACGTAAGTTATGTCAGATTTGACATATGACTGGTACCACTTGGGCGTATACAAAAAAATATTCCACGGCATAGCTAGGATAAGGACTGACTTATATACCAGTCTTTTGGAAATTAGAATAGAATTAGTGATAGGCACATGCGGCATATTTTGAAAACCGAATATTCCGAATGAATCACTCAGGAATAGGCCACTTGCATGGATTTCATAACGACTTAGAAAAAATCGTGTGGCTAGATGTTTTTACTAAGATTACGAAAACGTTATTAAATTTTTTTAGAAATGTATAGTTTTTTTATTTTTAAATAAATACATCCATTATTTGAGCTCGTGACGTCACTAAATGAAAATTTCCCGTCTCCGAATATGTTCTATTAATTTTGTAAAATTTAACACTGATTTTTTTTATACGGCAACACTTGAATTCAGTTGATTTCAGGCGAACTTTTGAATTTGACGTTTAACATTCACTAGATTTATTGTTTGTTCTTTGCGAACTTATCCTTTGGTTTGACGATTTTATAAAGATGGCGGTATTTTGACAGATGTTACGTAGAGAACCCCGTACATTTTATTGCCATTCTTTTGAAAAATGTTATGTTTTAAAAATGATTTTCGGCTGTGTAATTATCGTTTTTTCGCACCCATATAATTATGTCCCGTCTTTCCGATTTATAAAAAATGGTCTGATTTTTCGGATTGAAATTTTCAAAAAATCGCCAGGGTTTCAAAAATACGATTAAAAAAATACGGAATGTCTTAGAATATTTGCCTAAGTTGGATTTTTTTTAAATGTGATGCCAGTGGCCTATTGTGGACAACATTGATAAGATACAACGTCACCGGGGCGTGGATGTTTTGGGTGGCTTAAGAAATACGGACATCGAAAGAAGGTTTTCGTCTCATTTTAATTTTTGATATTCTACTTTAAAATGTCTCATTTTTCCGATTGCTAAATGTCAAAAAAATAACTAAGGTGACGATAGATATCGCTTAAATATCAAAAATAACCCGTCAATTTTCGTAACCGATCAAAACGTTGGTAACTTTCTCGTGACCACACTGTGTCTTCCAAACGAGTTTCTCCATCACTAATAAAATACCGTCATGGTATTTATATTTGAATTCGAGGGGTGTATTCGAAAGTTCATTTATTAAATGCCAGAGTAATTTTTTTCGTTTCCTCATTCGTTCAAATAAATCTGATACGATTGATTTGATAAGCACATAGTGGATATCGCAGACTCGAAAAAGAACATTGAAAAAACATGAATTTGAATGAATGAGCTGCGGTGGGAATCAAACCCACCGAAGGAATAATGGGTATGCCATCATGTTACATACCTATCGATCATGAAATTTGAAATGTTGTAAAGGACAAAAATCCAAAAATAAGTAAAGTAACTATGTCATTTCTCTTTCGACACGCGTCGTCGAATAAGACTTTTTAAGAAAAATTAAAAATCAATTAAATTATGTAATTAAAGAAATTTACAGAAAATTTTAAGTGTAAAATATATGAAGTATAAGTATTGTGAAGTTAATTATGATAATTTTCAAACTAAATTAAACTTTCTTATTATAAACAATTAACATGTTGTTCCTTTACAGCATTTCAAATTTCCGTGATCGATATAATCTACTCAAAGGTGAACTCAAATAATAATTTATACGCATGCTTGCAGTTTGATCAATCTGACGCTCTCGGGAGTTGCTACACCTTCATCAGTTATCGAGGAAATTAATAACTTTATATTTTATTAACGTATTTAATCACGTAACCGCACTGTGTATTACAAAAGGGGGAGAATGGAGGTTGTAAGAGTAATGGGGGAATTCAAAAGGAACTTCAAAACGTTACATCAAGTGCTCAGCGCTGCGAGGGGGGGCAAAGAGAAAGTGGGAGAGCAAAGAGAGAGAAGGAAGACATCGAATGAATGGAAAGGGGCCCAGGAAAGAAGGGGACAGATGGCAAAGAAAACAATAACGTGTTGATCTTGCTCCAACAATGGACTCATTTTGGGGGAGACTGGAGTCATTTGCATCGCGTCATTTTGACACCAGAACAAAGATAAATCATTCAGAGAACTGGTGACTGTATTAAATATTGATAAAGAGCGATGCTTAATGTCTTAGACCGATTGAATGTCGATGTCCCAGTTGGGGTGTACCTAATCATAATGATGAAAGGGAACAATGCTTTGTGTTTGTCAGATCCGCGTAAGAAATAATTATAAACAACACCGTTGGTTGTGAAGTTGACTCACATATTCTCATCTTGGTCATTATAAACGAGCCGATGCTGGTAGAACACATGTATCAACAGATCGCTCCTCAGTGTCACTTAGATATCATTGATATTCGTCCTCACTTTGGTTCTCATACATATTAGTCAGCAGTTTGAGCTGTAGATATTCGTCCAACATACAGGCTGTAGATATTAGTATCTGGAGTCCATTCACTCTTTGTCACATGAGATAAAAATATGCCCCTTAAATGTTTGCTTTCACGCATTCTTTTGCATTATGCTTGTAGATCAACAAAATAGAAGGTAGTCAAATAAATCCTCCTTAATTGATCTGAAAAGCTCACAGTTTCTTCATCAAATTCCTTTCGCCTCACAGCACTTATTAATGTTGAAACTATCGTCGTGTCGTCCCGTTAACTGGCTAACCGTCTTGGTTCCGCGACTTTTCATCCCGCGACAAAATACCCCCCCCCCCCCCCCCCCCCCCCGAAAAAATAACCCCAACAAACTATATCTACTAAAACCTAAACTAATCTAACTTAACCTAACCTAACCTAACAAAAAATTTGTACAAAAATAAAACAGACAGCTTGTAAAGACAATAAATAGCAAAATGGGACAAAAATAATACAAACATCCTGTAAAGACAATAAATTATTATTCAAAAATAGTAAAATGTTAAATAAGGTTAGGTTGGGTTAGGTTTTAGTAGATATTTTGTTAAGGGATATTTTGTCCGTAAGATATTTTGTCTTTGGGATATTATGTCGTGGGATATTTTGTCGCAGTATATTGTGTCGGAGATATTTTGTCTGATTGGGCATTGGACACTGTGGGCATTTAAGTTTTCACTAAATTTCATCAGCCAAATAGAACTAGTTTGTGTCTAATTGTGATATTCTGGGTTAGGTACACATAAATAATTTCCTTGTCCTCTAATTAAAAACAATTGACGCACTTTTTTCAAACGAGGAAAACAAAGGTACCATTTTTGGAAAGGGATAAAAAAGCAGTGCGATACCTATTTCATATTTTTATAATGATTTTACACAAAGCATCCACGTTCCTACAAAAATCCAAGTCTCCCCTAACTGCTGAATCTCCGTTGCATTAATATCTAACCTCGTTAGGAGAGCGGCAGATGAGGAGATGGGTACAAGAAGGCTCCGGGAGCGAAACAGTACTAACAAGTTAAATCAACCAATAAATTAACTCCGCAAAAAGAAGAAAAGACTCTCCTGCCGCTTCCTTCAACTTATTTTTCTCTATTAATCGCGTTACCTGTTTCATTTTAATACACTGCCAACATTGATATTACAGTCAGGACTAAATGATAAAAGGATCCAAGTAAAAAATGTTTGATTATTTTTTGATGTTTTACAATATTTATTTATTTAAATAATAAATGCATCTAATTGCGGGACGTTCCAGAGAGGAAGATACTTGGTGAAAGATCACCGTTCAGAATTAAACATTGCTTGAAATGGTTTTAGTCGTATTTGGTGATCTGAAAAGCTAAGTAGGTACTTCCCCACCATCCTTCTTCCTATCTTCTTCCCTTCAATACCTTCATCTTCATAACATACCCCAAATGAGGAGACCTTGGTTTCACTAGCTCCAGACAGATCCGGAGTGCGCGGATAAATTTAATTTGATTAATTTGTGTTTTCAAAATTTCAGCATTTTAAATAATATGCGGAATATTTGTGGCACGTTTCCGAGTAGAAGATGCTCTCAAAATCACCCTGGTGTAAGACCGCTATTAAGAAATCATGTTTATTCACAAAAAAAATTATTCATGTTTATTCACAAACAAAAAGTAGTGAAAGTGAATAATATCGTATGGCAATATAATGTTATGTAAATGTTAGTACTGCAATCTAATGTAATTTAAGGTTATGAAATGTAAAAACTATGTATAAATTCAATATTCTAGTTAAGTAAGTGAAAATGTTATTTTATTTTTTACTGGAATAAAAACTTATTAAAAAAAATTGAAACGTTGCTTGAAATGGCTTTAGTCGTATTTGGTGACCAGATTTGAGTAGCTAGGTACTTCCTCACCTTCCTCTTCTCGTCTCCTTCCCTCCCCACTTACCTTCATTCTCATAACATACCCCAATTGGAGATGCCATTGTCTCACTGGCTCCAGGCAAAGAGCAGTTGGAACTGAGGTGAGGTATTCACATTAAAAATGAAAAAAAAGTTTTTTTTAAACAATAATTTTTTTGCTAATGTCTATGTCACTTTCAATGTCGTTTTTTGATTACCAAATTTAAATACCCCGGTACTTTCCGACCTTTTTTTACTTACATATACTCAGAATTCGGAATGTTATCTTCCCACTGGCTCCGTTGGGACTCTTGTGCATAACGAATACTGTTGATATTCATGTTGATATAATGTAATTCCACCTAAAAAGTAAAATAAGACATTAAATAAAAATCAGAGTGTGAAGTTCACACGCGGTAGAAGTGAAACATTCAGTAAACTGAAGTAGACAAGAGTGGGGGGCTAGGAAGCACGGCACAAAGAGGAGACCGATTAGTCTATCTCATTCTCACGTAGGCTAAATCCTATTTCATCAGGTTTTTGCCTCTTTTTAGTGTCACCATTTATCATTTCATCCAAATCACAAGAGTGCTTAAGAAATTTTCACTTCAAAAACATTATATTCCGACATCAACTTAAAAATCTTCTGCTATTCAAATTGGAGATAACAAATATTGAATAAGTATTTCATATCGCAGGACTTCTGGTAACCTTGTACCTTATAGGTACCTCGTTGTATCCTTGCCGCTTTGTAATGGGGCCTAATCTCGTAACTCTGATTATTTTCTTATTGGGTTAAAAGAGCCCCCCTCGCCCCCATTGTTTAAGCGTTGCGCCGCTGACTGTTAAGGTACGAGTATAACTTTTGTATGCCTCTGTGAAACCAAGAAGCCGGAATTAATACAATGTCTTTTGAGTTTTATACCTGATGTATTATTTACTTTAGAACTGTCTAACGAATGTGTTTATTTTAATTACTTATTTTGTGATTACGAGTCTCAATTTACTTAAACATCTTATCTCTGATCCTTGGTTTTGATATTGAAAGAACTATCCTAAAACAACCTAAAGGCGCTATATACCCGCTCAAAGAGAAGAAGGTGGAGAAATATGTAAATACGAATATTAGAGAGAGCGCGCTAATGTTAAAATCGATAATATTTAACAGAGAATTGTGAAAATGTTTAATGAAACACGACTCGTTTAAAATAGAGCAAACATCTCGCGGGGTTGTCTAAAACAGCTTTTAAAGAAAGCCTGTGAATTTTTTTATACATAAAACTTGTAAAATAACTAAAACAAACCTGTTTATAATAATTTTCGGAGCATACTTTGCGATTTTTTTCTATCGGAGAATTTCATATAATTTGCGTTTCGGCATGGGGAATGCCTACATGGATGCATACATCCGTCACTCCTGGACTCACTGACCCCCAGATTCCTACCCACCCCTCGTACCTTTTTCCTTCGAAGAACTTTCTATCCTTCCCTTCCTTTTAAAAAAACCTCCACACAGCATCCCCAAATATGGAGTAGGCCTTTATAGAAAATATTTTCCTCGGGGCCTCCTGTGTGGAGCTAATGTAAAAAAAGCAAAACAATGGCTTTTTTGTTTTCAGGAACACCATTTTGTCGGCATTTGATTAATTAAATCTCATAATTTCGTCATAGTTGAGCCATTTTGTCGAGCTTTTCCCAAATTGCCCGGAGCATTTCACAGTATCCAGTTTTCGGCATAAATAACTATGTAGTTGAATCAAAACTCTAAACGGACAGCGATATTTGCCTTGCCAGGCCAATTACGTCCTTCGGTCCACTGTGGATAAGGGTGGTCAAATGTCAAATGTGCCACGGTCTTGATTGAATTTCTGGTACAAAAGCTGACGCTGGAAACTGAAACTTAATGTGGTTCGGTTTTCAAAAGGGACGAATTACGTTCGATGGGTGTAACAAAGACACTACGCAAACAAACAAAAAAATATTCTTCAAAAACGTAAATAATAATTGATTGACGATGGTATTTTTTAAAGTTTGTTGTTTGCCAGACGATTATTCGGATTACATTGTATGTAATCCGAATAATCGTCTGGCAAGAATCTAATTTGTAATGTTCAAAGCATACTGTCTAACCCTATGAAATTCGAAATACGTAGAAGGTCCTATCATTTGTTTAAATAATGCTCAAAGTTTAGTCCAAAAAAACTAAAAAAAAAATTACATTAGCTCCACACGGGCGGCCCAGAGGAAAATAATTCCCTTCGGGGCCTCTGTCATCTTTGAGGAGACTGTGAGGATTGTCTTCTAAGGAGAGGAAGTTCTGGAAAGGAAAAAGGTTTGAGTTATTGGTAGGAATATGGGGGTCTAAGGTGGATGGACGTTTGAATATATCCCTCCACTGCGGTGCAAAGGCGATGTTCCGAGAGAGTCCTGCTGGAGAGGTCAAAAGATCTACCTCAACTAGTCTCTCCCGATCCAGGCTGGCACGCAGTTGGTGGGCAGATGCATCCACCGTCAAGGTACAGACAAACCTCACCCCATGAACCCGGGCACCCCTGCTAAGTCACCAAACAATGTAAACTTGGGGTGACCTATGGCTGAGGTGTTTGTGTTGGAACGTTGTGGATACACATGTTTTTAAAAAAATCACATAAGTGATGGACAATGAGTGAAAGGAAAGAAAGACATGGCACGAATAAGTAAATGTATAACATTTATGAAAATATTTATATCTGAATGTAATTATTACGTTTTAGGAATAAAACAATCTCGCTAGACAAGAATATTGATTTAAATCTGTAATGCATTTTTATACCGAGAACCTTTCTTCATCGTTCCTTGTCCTCAACCTTTAGAAATTAATGTGGTTGGTTTCAGATTTGTGTACAACATTGTCGGTTTATGGTCCACTTGAGCCGAGCTTTTGGTGAAAATTGTACATCGCGTAATTGAGTCAATGCAAAGTTACTTATGATATGACAATGTATATTTTGCAAAGTTTGAAGAAGTATATTATATATACTTATTTATTCCATAGTACAGGGTGGGATGAAAAACAATACTTCAAGGGACCAACCATGGCGTCATTTCACAGAGGGCTAGGTGGAGAGTATGAAACGCCATATCTCTGTTTTGGCACAATATCTCAAAATGTTCATCTTATGTAGATCAGACTCTACGCGAATTTCGCATCCTACGATGCTTAATGATATGTGTTGTAACTTACATTTCTGATTTTTAATCACACAAAAATATCGCATGGCCTATGTCATCTGGGATGCTGTGTGGAGGGTCTTTTTAGGGAAATGAAGGAAAAAGGTGTGAAGAGTAGGTAGGAATCTGGAGGTCAATGTGTACAGGAGTAATGGACGTATGAATCCATCCCTCTCACTGCAGTGCAAGGCGGTGGGTCGAAAAAGTCCGGCTGGAGAAGTCTAGGTTAGGTTTCCCCCACCAATCTCTGCCGATCCGGCCCGCCACACATTAGGCGAGGTAACCAACCCAAATAGTTTAGTGGGCCAAAAAAAAATTCAAAATTATAAAAATTCTAATGATTTTGCGAAAATACATTCCTAGTGCGGCTATGCCCCTGCACTTTTCAAACAATAGATCAAAACCCTCCCATCGAGAGTCCGAGGTCTACCTAATAACATTTTTTTTTAATTTCACAGTATATAATATATCACAGATGTGAATTTAAAAGATTTTTTTTGTATGAATACCAAAATCGAAACAAAGAAAGCTGAAAACTTCATTTTGGGCCGCAAATAATTTTTAATTTGGCCGCAGGTCGCTGATGCAGATATGCATGATCTAAACAAACCTTACCCCATGAACCCGGGCACCCCTGCTAATTCACTAACTTAGCGAACCACCTGGGGTGAACTATGGCACGAGTGCTCCCTTAGCTGCACGAAAAGAGAGCAAAGAAGTGGAAAGAGTGACCGGTCAGTGGCTGAGTCGGCAGGTTCTCATTAGCTGAACAAGAGTACATGATAACGAAACAAGCAACATTTTCCTCTCAAAATTGTAGTAGTAGGAGATTTTCTAAATTGCCAGATTATTCGTTACCCGGGAAAGTTTGCCGTTTTTAATAAAGAAAAAACAACACAGGTACTCGTTACTTTTTCAACATTTGATAAAATAGGCTGACATTTGAATGCTCCATAGCGTACGATGGAAAAGACACACGACAATGAAAAAATTGGTTTCAACCCAAAATTTGTGCTCCAGATTTGTGATTTAGAAATTTGAAACAATAAAGCAAATTTTCAGTCAATATTTTGGATTAAAAACTTTAAACAGAAAATAAATTAATATAAAAAAAAAAACTAATTACCTTTATTATTATGCTTTCGGCAAAAGATACGTAGGTTACTTCTAGAATTCTAGGTGACGTATCTCCGTACGAATTCCAAAAGCTTGGTGTCCGTGTGCGGCGCGCGCCTGGTCCATCAAAGGGAATTTATTTATCGGGCGGAATGTCTTCATAATGACGTCCGCGAACCTAAGCAAATTATATTTTTCAATTAGTGCATAACTTTTGATCGTTAGTTCCGCGGCTCGCTACCAGGCGGCAGCTGATGTCCGGCAAGGACGTTTTTAATTGGTAGATTATAGACGGTAAAAGTAACTGATCGTTACAAATTTCTCTTTGGGGGTAGCAAGAGAGGATCGAACACTACACACATCTGTCCTGGCACACATTCGAGAAAGAGACCCTTTCCCCGAATAAATATCCCCACTAAAATAATAAAAAATAAAAAAATTAAAAAAAATAAAAAAATTTAAAAAAAATTTAAAAAATAAAAATAAAAAAATAAAAATAAAATAAAATAAAAATAAAACATCCTCCAACAAAATATTTACTAAAATCTAACCTAACCTAACCTATTTTACATTTTACTATTTTCGAACAATAATTTATGGTCTTTACAGGATGTCTGTATTATTTTTATCCCATTTTTTGTTATGTTAGGTTAGGTAAGGTTTTTGGTAGATATTTTGTTGGAGGATGTTTTGTCCGTAGGATGTTTTGTCGGGGATATTTGCCGCGGGATGAAAAATCGCGGTACGGTTAGCTACATAACCGTCCGGACGGTTGGGATAAATTGGGACTCTTGTGCGGTACTCACTTTGGTAAAAAAAAACATATCCAAACCGGTTTCGCATTGTTCCAGGGAGATGAATGCACCCATAATACCTTTTTCCTTCCCAGAACTTCCTTTTTTTACTTTCCTAAAAAGACCCTCCACATAGCATTCCCAAAGATGGCATAGGCCCCGACGGGAGTTTTTTTTCTGATCGCCTCCTGTGTGGAGCTAATGTAAAAAAAACTTAATCAAAAACTTGCTGGAAAAGCTTAAGCTGTGTTTAGTAACGTATTTTAATTCTCTCTATATTTATTACTAGCTGGTTACCCGGCTTCGCTCAGGACAATAAGATAGTGTTCTTGAATGTTGCACAATGATGTTCCCGATTTCCTATACCTGATCATTCCAGCTTCCAACTTTCTACAGCTCTATGGAACCTTCTAGAACTTTCCGGAAGACTGTTCTAGAAATTTCAAGAGGGCGAAATTTTCAGCCCTTATATCTTTAAAAGCACGGCCTTTAGGTAAAAACGGATACCCTTATTCCCTAGGGGGGATAGAGATCTACCACACCATATAACTCCCTTGATCGAACAGGGACTCGTTTCTGAGTTTTTGCGAGCTGCACGTTTTTTGGACTTTATTTTATAATACATGCCATATTCAAATAAATAAAAGGTTACTCCTTACATGTCCTTTCCCGTGCGTTCCCCTCCAGCGTTCCACTTCCACCTTCCCCGCCACCACTCTCCCGCTCCCCCGTCCCGCCAACCCCCCTGGCACTGCATTTCTTGACTCCTCTCCCGCGCGGCCCGTAGCCGAAACTTTTTTCTAATACTAACATTTTTAAACTCGTGATATCTTTCTAATTAAATATCCGAATTGAAAAATTCAATAAATTAATAAAGATATTGAAGCTGTCTTGAATATGAAGTAATTTGTTTAGATAAGGATTAAAACCAAGATACAAATAAAGAGCCTTTTCAAGCGGTGACATATTAATTAAAATTTTAAAATAAAAGAATACTTATTGTGGCATAACCATAATAGTTAGACATATGCTGTGGCGACTTTTTTTGTAAATAATGATGTGTTCTATAAAGTCGTAGTACATTATTTTATTCTATCATCAATAGTTTTCGCAGCGCACGCGATTTAAAGAATATTTTAGGTAATTTTTTTACACCCTGGGTTACATTTTTGAAGTTTTAGTAAGGATGCCTATTTTTTTTTTTAAATATAATATAGGCTATGTCACTCAGGGATAGTGTAGCTTCCCAACAGCAAAGAATTTTTCAAATCGGTTCAGTAGTTTCGGAGCCTATTCGATGCAAACAAACAAACAAACAAATATTACCTCTTTATATAGTGTGTTAGATTATTAATACTCGTACTACTGACATATTTATGTATTTTAATTTTTTACAGTTTATTCAGTTACTTACGGGATTTTAAGAGTAAACCAGTACTTAGTGGTAGAAACCTATTTACAATTAGTATCTGAAAGTTGTTATTTATATTAGAAAAACTTATCCTTGTTATATGTATTATGTCATCTCAATTCAATGACAAAGTCCCGCTGTATATCGCCCTCTTTCGTGCTACCCAGAATTAAATGGATTACAAACTCATCTAGGACTAGAACCAGAATACTTTGCGTATCAATTACCTAATCTGGTAAAAGTGATATCTCGCTCCAATGACACCAACTAGGCCTGATTAATTTTACCAACAATGATAATCATTTTGATCCATTGATTCCATGGTGGATTCAGTCATGGCTTCAGAAAGGCAGGTTATATTATTAATTTATTTCCTCTACTTTTTTGTTTCTTATTTTTAGTTATATTTTATTAATATTATTATTTTTAATGATATGTAATACAGATTAATGTAATCCTATCATAATACATATTAGGCGTCAATAATGCAATGTGACATTATAGCATGGGGAAGAGCATATTTATTAAAACTTCTGTTTAACGAAATTAAAGTCGAACAACTAAACACATCATAGATACTTCTACCATGAAGCATTCCAAATGTACATAGATAATATTCTAAATAAAACTGCACCATTTAAAAATAATAGTAAATCTCAGAAAACCATAACTTATCCCTACTAAAATGTAAAAAATTAAAAGGGCATTCAATTATATATATTTTGGGGTAAAGTTCTCTAATTTATCACCATTTATTTATTTCAGAAATAACAAAAACTATATATTTATAAAAAAATATGAACTGAATACTTTAACACGTATATTTTTTTTTAATTAGTCCCAAAAAGTAGGCCCTGAGGAAAACAATTTCCCTTACGGCCTAAGACATCTTTCGGGATGCTATGTGGAGGGTCTTTTTAAGCAAGGGAAGGAGAGGTAGTTCTGGGAAGGAATAAAGTACGAGGGGTGGGTAGGAATCTAGAAGTCAGTGTATCCAGGAGTAAGTAATGGACATATGAGTTCATCCCTCCAACTGCGGTGCAAGGCTATGAGTCGCGAGAGTCCGGCTGGAGAGGTCAGACGGTCTCCTTCCTTTCCCTAAACCGCTGGTGGGGAGGAGCATCACCCGAGTCTAAAGAGTCCAGATGGAGATATAAAAAGGCATCCCTAAACCAGTAGTCGCTCTTGATCCGGCCCGCCATGCAGTAAATGAGCAGACGCATGATGTAGGTATTAAAAATAACAGTTAACGCATTACGCCAGAATATCATTAATTGAATATCAGAATATCAGAATAACAACCGAAATTAGTATCTTTGAATTAGAAATTGGATCATCGAATTATTTGAAAGAGAGAGCACGAAAACGATGTGTAACATAGTTGTGAATGGTGAATACTTGGAGCAGGTGGATGAGTTTTTTATTTATTTGGGAAATGTGTTTACGAGAGATGGGAAGGCTTATAGAGATATTGAAAGAAGGTAACTCTATTAATGAAGGACTGAACGCCGTTGGCACCAACAAAAAACTGTCCAAAGAAGCGAAGCTAGCCGTTCATAATGGAGTACTGGTACCTACCCTGATGTATGGTAGTGAGGCATGGAATTGGAAAAGGAAAGATGAAAGTTGACTGAATGCTGTAGAAATGAGATCCCTAAGGCGTATGTGTGGTAAAACCATCGTGTGAGAAACGTGGAGATCCGCAAAGAATGCAAGGCTGATGTAAGCGTAATGAGTAAGATCAGGAAAGGAACGCTCCGATGGTTTGGGCATGTAGAGCGAATTAACGAGGATAGGAGTGTAAGGAGAATATATGACGCAAATGTGAATGGTAGAAGAAGTCGGGGAAGCCCGAGAAAGACCTGGCACGCCCAAGTGAATCAGATACTTTAGTCGGGCTATGTTAAGATTCAGAATAATAGAAGAGCATGTATGAGACGATGTATGAATGTTAACGAGGCAAAGAGTGTGTGCCAAGACCGAGTTGTTTGGCGGTCCGTCCTCTCTGCCTACCCCTGCGGGGAAACGGCGTGATGGTTAGTTAGTTAGTTAGAGAATCAGGAAATATATCGAACACCACACATATCTGTCGTGTCATATGTAAGTTGCAATTGGTTTCATCAACGGGTGGATCTGACGCATTCACAGTTTGTTACAATCCCTATTATGACGTCATTCGGACATTCGAAATTCGAATCATCCTGTCGCGTATCCGGCCCCTGATTGGCTGTCGGCCCAATCACGTCACGCGTTGCCATTGGCTGGATACAGATTAGAGAAATAATTTGAAAATTAAGCTCTATTGATTTAATTAAGTAATTATATTGTCGGTTTGAATGAAGGGAAACGGATGGGCGGACACAATGTGTAATTTGATACCTATATCCTCATTTTGAAATTTGCTCTCTTTATTGTCATGGGAAAAATCATGGCTAAAATTCAATCTAGTCTTTCTCGTAGAAATAGAAAAATAACATTTTTTACATTAGCTCCACACAGGAGGCCCTGGGGAGAAAAAATCTCTCCATGCCTATGTCATCTTAGGGGATGCTGTGTGAAGGATCTTTAAAAGGAGAAGAATAAATAATGTGGTGGGTAGGAAACTGGAGGTCAGTGTCAGGAGTTCCAACGCTCCAACTACGGTGCAAGGCAATAGGTTTGAAAACGTGTCCGTCGCCTGAACCCAGGCATCCCTACTAAGTTATCAAACGTAGCGAACCACGTGTGGTTCGAACCATTATTTGGTTTAATGGTTTTAAGTTTTATTATATTATAGGTCTGTTAATAAATTTTTATTTCCGAAAAATTTGTCTGCCCGCAACTAAGGGTTTTAAGATCTTTAATAGTACCTACCTATTGTATAATACTTACTAAAAATAAACTCTTTTAATAAACGCGAACTAACTAGAAATCTAATGGCTAAAAAAAATAATCTAAAAGATTTTTTTTAAATTTTGCATGGGTTTTGTTAAGCTTTACAAAAATTATTTTTGATAAGTCACCTGCCCATAAATGCTGATGGCGACTGAATTATCTTATAATTGGAAAATATTCTGTTATACAATAATAAAAAATATAATTCTAATAGTCTCTTTTCGTTCAAGTGCTAAATTATGTTTTACAGAATAATTTCAATTTTTTGGTATGAAAACTAAAAGCGTGGTGTTCTCTCTTTCTGGCACGGTTTTATTTTAATATCTCTAAGTATCTCACCGTAACACAAAATTAGATAGTTTAACTATTATTAGTGCGTGTCAGGCTGGGAGTATTTTTTTATATGCATACCTCACAAGAGTCCCAGCTGCTCCCGTCTGGAGCCAGAGAGTCTATTGCATCCCCAATTGGGGTATGTTGTGAGGTTGAAGGTAGTGGGGAAAGGAAGGAGATGGGGAAGAGTAAGGTAGGGAAGTAACTGGCTATTCAGATCTGGTCACAAACACGGCTAAAGCCATTTCAAACAACGTTTCAATTCTGAATGGTGGTCTTACACCAGGGCGATATTAATAGTATCTTCCACTCGTGCCGCAAATATATTATATATTAATACGTGCCGCAAATATACTATATATTATTTTTAATGAATTAATCGTGAAATAACACAAATTAATCAAATAAAATTTAAGAGCCTCACCGCTAGACCACGCCGGTAATAATAATAATTAATATCTCCCGAATTGACTCTAAGGGTAAAACCTAATATTTAACCAAACCGCTTCGACTTATCTAACTCCTACTAATACCCACGGTATCCGTGTCGCAATGCATGAACGTTGCAGAAATCAGTATCGTATCGGTTTCATGCTCGCGTTTTCACGGGCCGCTGCCTCCCCCATCTCATTAACCACCAACCCGTTGTGGCCGACTAATTAAACAAGATTATATAGGTATTAGGTGTCTGCTGGTTTGTAAGGTAAACGAGAGATATAATAATGTAGGTTGGTAGTTCGTAGATATCTATGCAGATCCGGACTAGGGCCAAAATATCATGATACACGGGCGCGATATATGGAGGGCGCCAAACATAAGTAAATAAACGATGTTCTCCATCAAATTTCACATATGAGAATTTGCATCATGGTACAAACTTATTTTTGTTCTTCAAACACAGTAAGCAAATTTTGTGCCATATTTTAAATCAAAACTAATAAACGCTTAGTTTTAAACACTTTTATTGTTTAACCAATATGTTTAAAAAACAATGCTTATTTTATCAAGTATATAAACCCCGAAGAAGTAAGTAAGCATTGCTTGCGAAATATGTTCGTTTTTTAAACAATAAAAGCGGTTAAAACAAAGTGTTTGTTGATTTTAAACAATATTTTTTAGTTAATAAATGGCCACAATTTGTATTTATTTCATTATTTTTGGGTTTACGATTACGTATTAATTTCGGTTGTTGGTGCGTGGTAAGGAAGTAATGAGAAATATTCCGCGTAATGTTTCGATATTATTGAAATTAAATGAGCTATTAATTTTCAATATTCATGCCTACTTATAGGATTTCTTTTCAAATGAGCAATAAAATAGGTACCAACATCATTTTATGAATTAGTAATACTTTATACTAAATGCGTTTTTGTTTTGTTGAAATTCTAACACATGCATCAGTATTCTATTTGGGAGGCGGGTATGGCTACCGTCGCTCCTAGATTCATTCATTGGAAAACCAAAACTAGCGAATACTAGCTCACAATAACACTCTTCATTACCGACTGAAAGAGAGAAATCTGCTTGATTATACAATAAGTAACTTACTTAAATGAGAGTAGGTTTTAGTCAAGCTCCGAACCTAATGCCTTTCAATTTTTACTCTACAGAGGGCAATGGTGAAGAGTTTTCAAGCATATAGGAGCGGGGAATGGACGTTAGGCTCCGCGTCGCTTGGTTCCGTGAAGTCAATTTTAATTTCCGTTTTATTAAAAAATGTTATGTTTTTTACAGGCCTTTACGAAATCAACCTGTAAAAAAAACTCAAATACCTTTTCCAACCCTTCCAAAAGCTTTTTCTCAAGTATTTTTAAACTCCTCCCATAAAGTGGCGTGAATTCAGATTTCAATTTTTTCCTGGACTAGTGGATCGCCTTTAAGGCAGTACAGGAAAAAATCGAAATTGGAATTCACGCCCTTTTATGGGAGGAGTTTAAAAATACTTGAGAAAAAGCTTTTGGAAAATCGGGGCGGCTGCCAGTCGTTCTTCGGTGGACGGTATAAGGTTCACTTTGATATAACAAATTCGTCGACTGCCGTATTGTCGCCGTTATGTCAAAAATACCAAAGCGAAAATGCATATTATATTTTATTTTGTGAGGTTCGGGCGTAAATATCATTTTTTTTCGCGATAATTATATAAGAAACTGAATTTGCCACATTATGCCATAAAACCATATCCGAAAAAGTGTTTATAAGTAGGAGAGTTTTCAGTTAAAAATGTTTTTTATAGACCTAATACTTTATTTTTTTCTAAGCTTATTAAAAGATTTATTAAAAAAAATGACCGATATTTTTAAGGGCCAAGGTATGTTCTAAACGTAGTATTTAATTGAAGTATCTATAATACTTCTAAGCGGTCAAATTTTCAAAACTAAAACATACGATTTTGTATGATTCTGCATTATTTAGTATGGCTTCATCTTAACAAATATGTTTAATAATTAGAGAGATGCCTACATTTTTTTTTGAAAAACCTAGTTTAATCCATATTTATTGTGTAACAAATTGTTCTGAGGACAGGCTGTCCGTAGAAATAATACATAATGATACTACTTTAAAAGCATGTCAGCCTACATGCACTTCTAATTATACATCAATGGTTCGGCCGGTAGCCCGAAATAAATAATAACTCACACATTTTTACAGAGACGTTCAACATAAAATGTGCCACCAAACGCACATCCATTAACCGTACCGCTGCCCCTTCTAATCGTTACATATCTTAACTGCCTGCGGTTTCCCCTTGATCGCATCAACAGATCTCGATAGCGACCGTCTCAGATTTCTCGGCCGACCGAACACAACGTAGAAATAGTGTTGGTACCGATGGCGATGCCACCGATTATATCGATACGATTGCGACTACACCCCTTTGATGAACGCCGGTATGCGGTGGTGTCGATTACCGTATTGCCATAATATGTAATTAAATCGATATTCTTGATCTGTATCGATGTTTCCGATATTTCGGTCTGCGGTCAGTACCGCGTAGGACAACTGGTAATTATTATTTATAACGCTCTTGACGTGATTTAGTTACTAAACGGTATCGAATAAAATATCCCAAGAGAACACAAAATCTTACCGTAGATGTTTATCTATGTTTTGTTATTTTAAAGTGATCAGAAATAAATAAAAATTTCTTCTTATTTTTAAGCTTTCTAAATATTGGGTTTTATAGTTCTTATTTCAGGCACGCATGTACCTACCTCTATCAATAGTAGATGGGTGGGTACCTACTAATTTTTTTTTGCCCTCTCATAATGTAAAGAATATTGCAGTCCCCGTATAATATTGTCCAAAACAGTCCATTTACGTGTTAGTTGTGCACTTTATTTAACGAATTTTAAAATATAATATTGTCCAAGACTAAGTACAATATTGTCCAAGAGCAGGTACAATATTGGCTAAGAATAAATACAATATTGCACAAGAGTTCAATCTGCTCCCTACCTGCAGTTGCCTGGAGCCAGTGATACTATGGTATCCTCAATTGGGGTATGTCATGAGGCAGAATGTGGTGCGGTGGAGAAGTACCTGGACATTCAGTTCTGGTCACCAAACAGGGCTAAAGCCATTTCAAGCAACGTTTGGATTATGCATGCTGGCGTTTCACCAGGTCGATAATGAATTTATCCACCATTCTGAAACGTGCCGTGTAGATTAGATATTTTCAAATAACTTAAAGATATGAATTAAACACGATGTCGGCGAAGTGGAAAAGAAATCTAAAACACTCAACAGACCACTCAAATTGGTTGGTTTAACCGTTGAGTGTTAACCTTATCGCATACAATTTTGCGTTCATCTCAGCCAGATTTATAACAACCGCTCAACCAAATTGAAACGTCTGTAAGGCCATTAGCCATTTGCTTATTTATTATTCCAGTAGGTATAAAAATGTTAAGAACTAAAATACTCTGCATTCCTTGAAGCCAGTGCATGTTCAAATTGGACAATGCGCATGTGTTATTTCAATAAGCATTTTTAATGTATTTTTCAGGATAAAGCAGACCGCGTTTACAATTTGCAGGCTATCGAATTTCATATTTCTCTCGACCCTCGGCTATATCTGTCTATTTTACAAATGCCTTATGTCATCATTTATTAATAAAACATAATTTTTCATACGTAGGGTTGTCGACTGCGCTTGAACACATATTCAGTTTTTCTTATTTAGTTATTATTATTAATGAACATTTCTATTATGTATGTTGTGCCATATTTGATGGGATGCTGTATGGGGAAACTTTTTAAGGAAAGGAAGGTCACTGGGGAGGAAGAAGGTATGAAGCAATGTGTAGAAATCTAGGGGTCAGTGTGTCCAATAGTGATGGACTTATGAATCCATTCCTTCCGCCGCAGTTCAAGACAAAGGATCGATGGAGACCAGCAAGACAGTCTCCCCAAAGCAGCCTCTTCAGATCAGGCCCACCACGCAGCTGGTGGGCGTAGACCGAGACCTTAACACACCTCACCAATGAACCCGAGCACCCCTTCTAAGTTACCAAACGTAGCGAACCACTTGGGGTGAACTATGGCAGAGGTGTTGGTTATCCAATAAATGGTTCCTAAGGTGGCCTTACCCAAGCCCGCCTCCCAATTAGGACACTGGATGAGTCCCAACTGCCTGGTGTAAGCCAGATTGTGATCCTAAATTAAATAAAGGATTATAGAAAAAAATAAAGAAATATTTGATACACATGGCTGTTCATATTTTGCATTTAATATAGTTAAAGCAATTTCAAAGTTCACCAGAATCTTCTACACCAGCCAAAATGTAGGCATTCGTTGTGAAGAGCGGAGTTCGGTCAAAAAAATGTGGCACAAATTGTGGCAATAGTGAAGGACGGAAATGCGATCCATGCGGAATACCAACTCGCCGTTTATTTATAAAAACAAGAAAATGAAAAAATTGTTATACCCATTCAAAATCTTATTTCTTATTTTATTAATTAAAAATAAGAATATTGCTTTTCCACACCCCTATTGTCATCCATCTAAAATAGTTTTAATAAAAACAACGAATCATAAATTCAGACATGACTGACGCGAGGATGCTCCTTCAATAACCATAGCTTACATCATAATAATATTCACATAACAATAGAGCTGGCATCACTAATATCCCAATATTCCCGCTGCTGGGACTCGAACGGGGAACTAGTAACCTGATATCAGCTAAGATAATGCCCTGCATATTTATCCAATTTACCATTTACTATTTTCAACTCGTGGGGTAGTTTTAAACGAATTACCTTTGTAGCATAATTTGAGAATAATGATGCGAGGCATTGTGCAATTTTGGTATCAAATATCATCCTTTGGGGATATTATCATTTAGTCAGACGTGAATTTTGTTGCAGTTTGTTTTGTGTTGTTAAAGTTAATCCATTTTGATTTGTGTTTCGGAAATACTATTGCTCTATTTTTTCCCTAGGATATAAATCCAATTGCACATCCAACGTTTCGGAAATATGAATTTGGGAGAAAGGAAAAAGGAATACCTAGCCAAAATGTAGCAAAATGTATGAAAAGGTATTCCGTTGATATAACAGTGAATAACAAGCGTGATTCTGTTCTGTTAATGTGAATAGGTTATAGAGTCCCACCTGCTCCAGTGGGACTATGGCATCCGCAATTAGTGAATGTTGTGAGGCTGCAAGAAGTGAAGAATAAACATTGTTAGTTTCAAATAACCTCCCAGGTAAAAATGGCCCTGTATATGTTCTGCCTGTACAGTACATTTTTACGCAGCATCGAAAATCATTGTAGGTATAAATAGTTTCGTATGAACCGGTGGATGCAATTTTTAGCCATAAGTTGTTATAATAGTTTGTCTAGTTTGTAGTTAGAAGTAAGATTGTAGAAATCTATGCTAATATATAAAGCGGAAAGATTTGTTTGTTTGCAATGAATAGGCTCCGAAACTACTAAACCGATTTGAAAAATTCTTTCGCTGTTTTGAAGCTACATTATCCCCGGGTGACATAGGCTATAATTTGTAAAGATAGCTAGAAAGGGTATGCGAGGGGGGAACTGGGACGCACGGGAAAGGTGATTCAGGATGAAATAATGTATTTGGCATTGCAACGCATGCCGTGGACCAGCTAGTATATTATAAAATAGTATATTTTAAATGGATACCGCATATAATAACCATTCTTAAAAACAAAGTACGAAAATTGACCTATATTTTTAGCTGTTTGAGAGACATTCTAAATAAATAACTACTGAGAATGACGTAGGTACTTCGCTTTCTGTCAATCCATAATCCAATATGGTATAATAGGATGGGGTGGCGCCTATAAAACTCACACACAATCTCTTTACATTGCGCAAAAACTAATAATTAAAATAATATTTTTAAAAAATCATTTTTATATCCACCTGAACTCATATTCAAATAATTTAAAGTCAGAAAATTAAATACCTACTCTTTTTCTGTATCACTGAACCTTACAAGTTTACAAAGAGGATATCCTAAACAAAACCATACCTTTCAAAAACACAGCAAATCTCAGGCAAAAATACATGTTACCATTTCCCATTTGTAAAAAAACATTGGGCCAACAAAACTACAAATACTTGGGAACAAATTTCTTTAATAAATTCCAAGAAAATATAAGATCCCTTAGTGACAGTTTCAAAAATTTCAAAACACAATTAAAAAAATATACTGAAAACCTTAACTAAAAAATAAATAAATAATAATAAAAAAATATATAAATATGTAAATAAAAATACATTTTTCTTATTCTTTTTATAAACTAAATTTCAAAAAGTACTAAATATAAATAAAAACAGCAATAAAAACATCAAAATAACCAAAAAAATAATACTTCCTCCCGTACACACAAGCATTTGCTTATTATGGGAGTATAATTTTTAAAAATATATATAATTGTAATAATAAAAATTATTGTATTAAGCTTTTATATATTTTTATTATATTTATGTATCTATTGTATGTATTGTACAAAAGAAAAAAATTTCAATAAAAAAAAAAATTAGAAAATAAGTTTGCGCCCTTCAATTTTTTTGAACGGTACTAACAAGTCATCCAAATATTATTATTATTATTATTAGTGGTAAGGGAAGGAGATAGGAAGTGGAAGATTGGGAAGTACCTAGCTATTCAGATCTAAAAACCAAACAAAGCTTAAGCCACTTCAAGTAACATTTCGATTCTGAATTGTAGCCTTTCATCAGAGCGATAGAATATAGCTATAAGATAATCTACTTCTCTTTATTGATAGGTCGAATATATTGGGTCTACTATAGAAACAAAATAAATGGAGTTTTCTAAGTAGGTAATTTTTCCTGGTGACCAAAATGATGTTTTCTTTTCTTGGTTTATTTATTTTTCTTTACGTAGAGTGCCTAGCTACATATGAATTCGTTCGTGCGTAGGTATCTCTATTAGATTTACGATTCGGAAAATAGAGTTTTTAATAATGCTAATTGCTGAATTTTTATTATGAAAGTAATACATTTTGAAATAATAGTTACGATTTAACGCTTGGTCTACTATTCGGCATCGACCGAAAATAAAAATGACCTATAAACAATGATGGTCAAAAAACGTTTCAATATCGACATCTCTAAACACATTTTACTGATAGAAACTTAATACACGAAAAAAAAACATTTGATCATGTGACTTCACCCTGTTACAGATACAAAAGTTAAAAAATCATTTTTCGCATAACAGTTTTTTGATGAATCCATACCCTTTCTCTTGTGATGTGATTTGTATCCCATTTTCCATGAATTTAAAATAGCTTAACTGAAACCATGCGTTTAAATAAAGCTCGTATTCCGTATAATATCCGCACATTTTTCTCATGCAGTCATATCCCGAATAGATGAACTCATTTATCCCGTATTACAAACAGACATATTATACCTATATCAAGTAAAACAGCCCCCCCCCTCCCTTTCCACTAATCAGGGCCGGATTGGAACAATGCACTGATTTTTTCGAATTCAATTAAAGAATAGTTACATTGTCTGCGTTTGAAGTAAATTGTGTATCAAAACAAGAAAAATTCGTACCTAGGTACTGTGTTTTTAATTTGTGTTGTGATGATTAATGGATTAAGACCCAGCATACTAAAAACTTTTTTACCGCGATTTATATATATTTGGTAATACGTGGGTAGGCTGAAAATTAATGCACACATGCTTGTACAGCGCGAACGAAATGATTTTCAGAAGAGCTCCAAGTGGAATATGGAAGTGACATTCCTCTTCTATACGTACGTACAACTTTGACGTCGGTGAATTCATCCAGTGTATTTTGTGAAGCGGAAGTATGAAGACGTGTTTTAGTATTATGTCAACGCAAGGTAAACGGCGTGCTGTTATCGAATTTTTAACTACTGTAAAAGTGACTCCAACTGAGATTCATCTTCGTTTAAAGGATGTTTATGGTGACGATGCTGTTGATAGGTCTACTGTTAATCGATGGGTAGTAAAATTTCATGGTTATGAGCCTGAAAAAGCAATAATTGTTGATGAAACACGCAGCGGACGTCCGATCATTGATGCAGACGATGAATAATCCAAACTCAAAAGCTTATCACAAACCATTTTGAAATATCCAAGGACGTGTTGGCTTCAATATTAAATAATTAGGATACCGTAAAATCTGTGGACGATGGGTACCACGCCGTTCCACAGACGAGTACAAACAACGTCGATTAGAGCCTCTGCAAAACCTGAAGTTTGAACCGATTCCACACACTTCTCACTCCCCCGATCTTTCGTCTTGCGATTTTTATTTTTTTCCTTTACTCAAGAGACAATTTAAGGGTAATCATTACACCTCAGACGATGAGATGAAGGCAGCTGTCAAGTCCTGGATTCGAGAATTGTAGAAAGAATTTTTCAGTTACGTAACGAGAAACTTGTTACACGTTGGGAGAAAAGCTTTAGCCTTAACAGTGACTATGTTGAAAAATAAAATTTATGATTTTGAAGCTTAAGAATTGTGCTTTAATGTACTTTTTATCTGGTCTTGTTATTTGTTTTTGTTTGTGTTTTACAAGCATGTGTGCAATACTTTTCAGCCCACTCTAGTACATTTTGGTGATTTTTGTTATTCTTGCTCCCAAATATATTGTAGTCGTAGTCATCACTATGATTTATTCAAGATACTAAGCTGCAGAACGATGTTCTAGCATAGCATTGCATGACAAGAGGAATTGTGCTTTTAAATGAAATTTCTAAAACAATAAGTAATATATTTGATAACTCTTTGAAACATAAAAACTTTCTGACGTAAAAGTGAAAACTACTTTAGCACCGTCGTAATTTTTGTTTGAAATTCGATGAAACGGAAACAGGCCACAAGAAGTAAATGCTGAAATAAAATTTCTTGAACTGTAGGTAAATGGAAGATTAATCTGTCGTACAATAATTTAAATAAAATGAATAAAAATATTTCGATTTAGGTTTTGTTATGTTTATTGTTAAGGTTATGCACTATTAAGTGACACAAAATCATATGATTTTGGTTTGAAAATGAGATCGCTTAAAAATATTTTAGATGCTTTAATTTAATTCTGCGAGAAGAACACTTTTTTTTGACTATGAAATAATCGAGTATTTTATTGATTAGACTTTTTATAGGCACAGGAAAAAATAAAGTATCAGGCTTATAAAAACTGTTTTAAGGTTTAAAATTTCCCACTTAAGAACTCGTAATACGAACCCCGTCTCGTTTACGGTTTTATTGTATAACGTGGAAAATTAAATTCTTTAGAAAATGACGGTAAAATATCTAAATATTGTATTATACGTTAATGAATCAAAATAGACGGTTGGTGTTAAACGGGAATATTAACCTTATCGCCAACTACATAAGGAGTATTATTGTTAGCGGCCTGATACAGAATTTTACACGACGTGGCCTTATTTTTAAACGACTTCGAAAAGGAGGAGGTTATCAATTTAACGGTTTTTTTTATTTTTTTAAATTTTTTTTTTATGTTTGTTACCTCAGAACTTTCGATTGGGTGAACCGATGTTGATGATTTATTTTATTTTATTAGAAAGCTGGTGCTTTCCGTGTGGTCCCTTTATAATGTGGTTCAGTTCTGACAATGGGATCTATGAGAAAACCATATATGTCTTAAATTTGCAATAAGTATGTGCGCGACAAATGGACGAATAACTCAATATTACGCCAAAAGATTTCGATAATTCTTTTTTGAAGTAAAACTTCTTTATGTCACTAAAAATAAAAAAAATAAACAAAAATTTTAACATAACAAAAAACGACTTAAAAAAATGCACTAAAAAGTAAAAAAATAATTTCGTACGATTGTTATTTTTGGAGTCGGTGTCAGCCAAGATCTCCACATCTCACCTATAACTACCTATGTATGTAGTTACCTTGGCTGACACCGACTCCAAAAATAACAATCGTACGAAATTATTTTTTTACTTTTTAGTGCATTTTTTGAAGTAGTTTTTTGTTTTTTTTTAATTTTCTCTTCAATATTCTTCGTTTGTCATGTACGAAAAAAAGATAGTAGGTATTAAAAATGTGACGAATCTGGGTAGTAACTAAATAACCACGTATGTATCTACTGGAATAAAATATATATATGGTAAAGTTCGTGCCTGTCAAAGCCCACATTACGCGCTCAACAGAACAGATGAAAAATGAATCTCATTTCACTCCACCTCGGGCCTTTTATCCGGGATTCACTGTATACACTCTGCAGTACTTACCTAACTACAGTCACTAGTCTCACTATACAGAACACAGTACAGTACCTACACTTTTCATTACGGCCAGGAACAATGGATACATTTTGTGGTTTTTCGTGTGGAAAACGACCGATGAAATTATTTTGCAATCTATTGTGCACGGATTTTTTCTTTTTGTTTTGTTAAATACTTGCATGTAGAGTTGTTGTTAGTGAAGTAATGGATGTTTTGGATGGATTACGCGTGTAATATGAACGAGTGATTGCGATTTGAGATGTTGCTTATAATGTTATATAAACGCATAAGACACTATTTGTCCAGAAAGGCACAGGCAGAAAAAATGGTTTTTCACTTCTCAAGAGCGTCTTGTAAAATAAATAAAAATATTTCATATTGGTACATATTTTTTGAATCCCTTATTTGTGTCTTTTAAGGGAAAGGACGAATAGGAAGTTCTGGAACGAAAAAGGTGTGAGGTGTGGTTAGTTGGCTAGGAATCTGGGGGTCAATGTGTCCGGGAGTGACGGACATATATGAATCCATATCTCCCACTGCGATGAAAGGCAGTGGGTAGAGAGAGTCCGTTTAAAGAGATCAAGGTTAAGTTTCCCTCAAACTGTCTCTCCCAACCGGCCCGCCACACAGTAGGTGGGCAAACGCATTCGCCGCCAAGACATCGACAAGCCTCACTCCATGAACTTGGTTATCTGCTAAGTGACCAACCGTAGACAACCACTGGGTGATCTATGGTGTGTTGGTTATCCAATAAATGATTCCCGGGCGGTGGTACCCATACCCGCCTCCCGTATGTGAGAAATACTCCCGTATATTAGAGAAAACTGCCCGCTCTCAATATTGCCCTTATAGGATCTATTTGAATCGATGTATTGCTTAACCGGTTAGTAGCTGAATGGACAAATGCGTTGTCATTGCATAAGCAACCTTTTCCAAGTAGGAATTTTTCAAATATTGGTAGATGATCGTAACCCGGGAACATTTGCCTTCCTCTTAAAAAAAATGAATGTAATATAGAAGTCTGTATGTGTTTAGCGACCAGTAGAGAATAGGCAAGTATTTCCCAACCATTCACTTCCTCATCTCCTTCTACTTCTAACTTCTTTCAGCTTTGCGACTCTCCCCAGTTCAAATTAATGCAACTCTCATATTACATCTCTAAAGATAAAAAAATAAATAGAAATGCACCTAAACGTTACGTAGGTTTGTAGATGATATTATTTTTCGATCATCTTAAAATGACATCATCATCTCACCCTTTACAAAACCTATCAATATCACACTACTCGTTCACATCTCCATTCATAGTTCGATAGGTCCTTCATTCTAAGGGTTGAATGAAACAATACTCGTGTAATGGATACCAACCCCCATCCCCCACCCCCAGGACACGTGACCACGCACCCCTACGCAATCATGATATCGCTTTACGTCTGACGAAATGTCCCATCGTGATGTAATTATGACCTGCAGTATTGTAATAATGACAGAGATGAAAGAACCCGATGGGTACATTGTTCGGATCGGTTTGATCTTGCAAATTACATTTGATACGATGATTGTTAGGCTGATGCGAACGGGTTTCCATGCGGAAGTTTGGAGCGATTAGTTTTGGAAGTCGAGTTTCTATAATAGTATGGACATACCCTTACTTATCTTGCAGTCATTTTACGTGGTATATTCTTGAAACAATATTGTAACCATGTGTAAAACCACCAATTCATCCATTCATCCATTTCTGAAAACGAATGTAATAATAAATGGTTAAGGAGATCCTTTAAGGAAGGAGTTTGGAAATACTTGAGAAAAAGCTTTTGGAAAGGTTGGAGAAGGTATTTAAGAATTTTTTTTAAAGTTTGATTTCGTAAAAACCTGTAACAAACATTAACTCATTTTTTACGCATTGTTTATTGTAATAAAACGGAAATTTAAAATTGTTTTCACGAAATCAAGCAACGTGGACCCACACGTCTATTTCCCGCTCCGGCCGGGGCGTGACTGATACGAAATGGGTGTGCCCAGTGCATGATTCTTGTGCCCATGCCATAAGGGTCACTTCAAGAATCCAAACTCTTAGAGTATAGATTGATGTTAAAAATAAAAACGAGAAAATGCATTTATTATTTTATTTTGTGAAGTTCGAGCGTAAATGTTAATTTTTTTGCGATTATTATAAAAGAACCCGAATTTGCCACATTTTGCTATAAAACCATAGGTATTCGAAAAGGGGTTTATAAATAGGAGAGTTTGGACTTGAAAGTGTTTTTTATATACCTTATACTTTATTTTTTTATAGGCTTGTTAAAAGACTTATAAAAAAATGACCGTTATTTGTAAAGGCCAAGGTATGCTCTACGCGCAATATTTGATTGAAGCATCTATAATACTTCTAAGCGATCAAATTTTCAAAACAAAAACATATGATTTTGTATGATTTTGCATTATTTAGTATGGCTTCATCTTAATTGTAATCACCTCATGGATTACAATTAAGATGAAGCATTATTTAGTCTAGTTACCTTATACTTAACTTATGTTTAGTTACTATGACGGCCTTCGTCGTCGTGGGGTTAGGTTCTCGAATAGCAATCCGAAGGTCGTGAGTTCAAATCCCGGCGAGAGCAATTTTATTTGATTGATTTGTGTTATTTCACTATTTAATAATTTAAATAATGTAAGGTACTTATATTTTCAACACGTTCCAAAATGGAATGTACCTACTTTCGATATCGCCCTGGTGTAAAAACAACATTCAATTTTGAAACGTAGTTTGAAATGGCTTTAGCCGTGATTGGTGACTAGATCTGAATCCCCCACATCTTCTTCCCCATCTTCTTCCTATCCCCGCTACCTTAAGCCTCACAACATACCCCTTTCGGGATGCTGTATTCTCACTGGCTTCAGACGGGAGCAGTTGGGACTCTTGTGCACTTCTCACATAAAAAATTACCATCAAAATTCTAAATTATTTATTATTACCAATAATCAAATGAAACTTATCAGATTTGACGTGCTCTAAAAAGTGTACAAATATGAATGATTCTGAAAATGCACTAGACAATTTTATATAAATGTATATCTACTAGACAATAAGTTTGAAAAAAAAACAGTAGTATTTTCTCAATCTCATAAAATGTAATTTAAAAATTGTCGCAAGAATGCGATATTAGTGTAAAAAAACCCCTGTTTTTCCCCTTTGGTTAACTGTCCCCGAGCCACGCTTTACATATTATCAGCATTATTGTGTGTCTGTGAATGCCAATTTCGTTCCATTAAAGGTGGCATTGTTCGATGCCACCGATTCTTCAAGCGCTTCATTCTCCAGAGCGTGGTTAGCTGGTTATTTTAGTGGCTGGAGGTTGGCATATCATGTTCCAGGGTATGATATCAACAAAGGGGTAAAAGGGTCCACTTGACTATTTGTCAATTTGTTAAAACAAAGGACTGAAATTCACATTTCAATTTAGTGCTCTTTGAAGGGCCCCATATCCAATGTCTAAATCAGACGCTTTTGAAAATTTTGTCGTGTTTTTTTAAATTTGTTTGTATTATCAATGATTAACTAATACTTTACAGGTGTTTGATTTCACGTGGAGAATATGTCTTTGACCACACGATTTTTTTTTGAATACTTATTGATGATTGTGTTTTTATTTATAATAATTCCTCTCTTGTAGTTAAAAAAACTTAACCTACCTAATACGCAGTCGATTTAATGATATAATTTGATAACAGTATTAATTTAGGTGGAGTTTCTCTGTGCATATGTGTAACTCGGGTTCAACACACAACACGGACATTAGCCTAGTACGGTGATTATTTTTTTTTTACAAAAATCCATAACGTATAAAAATGAAATAATAAAACAATGAGTTCTTGAACTAGGGTGTGGCTTAATTTTTGAGATCGGAATTGATTGTCATAATATAACAGGTACCAACATTATTGCAAGTACTAATTATAAATAGTTTTATATTAAAAATTTGTTTTTCTTTGATTAATTTTTTGACAGATGCCGTATTTTTTTAATTTACTAACGGTGTTCATTTGAAAGGTAAATTTCTAATCGTCTTTTGAAGGGCAATGATCCGGAGGCAAATATTGTTTTTCATATATCCAAGAATTACCTAAGATTTTTCGTGGGTCTGCGCTAGTTCTATTAGTATCTAATATCTTAAAAGTAAGAAATAATTTTAATGAATTGGAACGGCTTGTTAGAGTTACCAAATTCTTGAAAACGTCGAAACTAGAATTAGGGTAAGGTTTTAAGTAAGGTATCTTTCTCTTTTACCAGAGAAAATTGAATTCTTAGTTTTACAGGCTAATCAATTATGAAAATTGTGCGGTATCACATAAAAAATAATAACTGTCGTGTATGTATACCATATGAATGTAACTGCCTAAGCACTTGTTTAAAAAATAAAATAAAAAACATGGAAGACGACATAATGCAATCAAAAAATAAAATGCAAAAAAAAAAGTTTCATAACATTGTACCTAATTGCCCGCCGTGTGAAAACGTGCTTTTTAAGAACTCATTATAGGCAGTTAGCTAGGATGGTTAACCTCAGCAAGAAAAACTCAAAGCCAGTTGAAAATATGAATATAAATAAATTAATGTTTGTTGGTGATGGCGCCCAAACTCAGCTGCAATCCATCTCAATGGATTCATCTCCACTCGCAAAGAAAGCAAACCCTGCTGTCTAAAATGAAACTGAATATAAACTACTGCGAGACGAGAGTGAATGTAATACGAGAAGTGATAGAAAAAGTCGGTGCGAACCTTTCCATTTGGGAAATGGGGTGATCTCAAACGGTAACGAGGGACATGTGACTTGTTTCAACAAGAAATGGGTAACACATTGTGGACTCCAATTTAAAGTGATTTTATATTGGTAATATCAATATTAATACATTTTATAGAATGGTGTTAATGACCAGAACCGAACTTTTGTTGTATTTTAAAAATGTTTTCTTCGATAATTGTAAAAAAATTAAATTAAAAATCTTTGTTTAAACGACTGTTAGATAATCGTGTTTTTAAAGTTAATAATTTTTATTGTATAAATATTTTTTAATATTATTTTTATTGTATAGAATTTAATAAAACAAATATGTGTCTCCTTTAATTTCATAATTATAAACGATCCAACCGTATAAACTATATATGTACTAGCTGACCCGGCCACGCGTTGCTATGGTTGATATGGGGCGTTATAATATAACCAAGTTTTGTGTCGATAAATTAACTTACACCGCCATCTATTAGAAACTTATGAAACTTACAAATAAATACAAAGCATTTTCTTATAACCAATATTTAATTCGCAATAATAAATATTGAGGTCAAAAATCGAGATAAAAACTATTACGCACAGTAGGTAAGCCAAATTTAATCAAAATCGGTTAAATAGATTCAGAGTTTACCTTGAACAAACATCGTGACGCGAGATTTTTATGTAGGTATATATAAATATGTATATTTTATTTTTTCTAATCCTTAATTCGAACAGAAATGTTAACTATTTCACAAAATTATGCATGTACTATATATTTTTAATATTGTATCATTTTCAAGATGTACACTACTCTTCCATTCACATGCAAATGCTAACTAACTAACTAACTAACCATCACGCCGTTTTCCCGCAGGGGTAGGCAGAGAGGACGTACCGCCAAACAACTCGGTCTTGGCACACACTATTTGCCTCACTCACATTCATACATCGTCTCATACATTCTCTTCTATTATTCTGACTTTTGACATGGCCCGACTCAAGTATCTGATTCACTTGATCGTGCCATGTCTTCCTCGGACGTCCCCGATTTCTTTTACCATTCACATCTCCGTCGTATATTCTTCTTATACTACTTTCTTCGTTCATTCGCTCTACATGCCCAAACCATCTGAGGGTCTCTTTCTTAATCTTACTCATTATGCTTACATCAGCCTTACATTCTTTGCGGATATCCACATTTCTCACAAGATCATACCTACATTGTTTTACCACACATACGCCTCAGGGATCTCATTTCAACAGCATTCAGTTTACTTTCATCCTTCCTCTGCCAGTTCCATGCCTCACTGCCATACATCAGGGTAGGTACCAGGACTCCATTATGGACATTTTTTTATTAGCGCCTCCGCACATGCAAATGCTATTAATGGAAAAGCATTTTAAATTATAAGGAACAAAATAACCCATTGGAAAACCTGAATTATTACTTTATGTACATTTTATTTATATTATGAATTATTGTTTTATTATTATGGTAAAAAAAAAACACAAAAGATGTCAAGCAAAGTAGCCATACACATTATAATTTTGTTGGTAATTTCTGCACATAATTCAGTTCAATATTTTCTTCTTCTGATTGTTCTCTCCTATATTAATGGCGTAAGCTATTTCTTTTAACGTGTTCCCATTATTCTTCTCCTGGATTATCATTTGGGCAAATTTTTCAATTTTGAAAATATCAAATTCGCTTGGGCAAGTCCATTATTATTTTTATTTATTTATAAAATGTGTCCAGTAGAAGAAACCAGCTTGACTTCAGTGTTTGCAATTTAGATTATATCTGAATCTTATTGGTGCCAGAAAATTAGAAATATAGATTCCTCACTAAAATTGTTAAAGAGAATTTCTCCCAGAAAGAGGACATTTACTCGTAGATCTGTTTAGATATTGTTATTGAAGTAGCCAAACCCATTTAACGCAGAGTTTTCAAGTACAGAAAAAAAATGAGGTTGTCTTCCACTTTAGAACGAATCCCAAATGGGTGTACCTGTAGGTACATTGGAGTTCACCAACAGCGCCTGATGACTGTGAGCTTTAAAATAATATTGACCTTCTAGACATTATACAAAACTAAACGAGAGTTTACAAAAATACAAGACTTACGTAAAAGTATATAATTTATTATTAGGTATGGTGTACCGAGACTGTATATTTGGTCAATTTCATAAAGTAATTTTAATCTTCCTGGTTATAAAAGTATTGAGATTTTTCATCTGTACAAACAAGTGCACCAAACGTCACATTATGGCGCCAGTTCTAAGCGCCATGTTTTTTCAAGTTTGACAGTATTTTGACAGGTCCATCCAAAAGTTGGGGGACGTCCTGTTGTTGTTATTTTTTCGTCTCAACTCGACACGTGTTCTTCTGCTTGTAAAAACAAAACGAGAAAGTTAATAGAGTGTAAGTTTGTGGAAAGGTACCTACCACGAGTCTACATGACATACCGAAAGGTTTATCCCTAGAGACCCTCTAAAAATAAGGAAGGAAGATTCTTAAAACCGAATATATCGTTGTGTTTATATTGAAACAATCTTTTAGTTTTTTTTAACGTCTTTTCAATTACTTTTATTAAATTTTATTGATAAATTTATGTACATAGTAAGCACTTATTTGGTAACTGTAAGAAAATGTGTAAAATCATGTAAATGATTGGTTCAATTTAGATATTCTTCAGATTCTTGTCACTCTTGTCAGTGACATAACTATAAATTCCTGGACACGAGACACCTCAGCTTAATTTGTTCTCTTTCGGAACAACTCGTATAGGCCTCATAGAAATATGATCTAACGGTGTTAGAAAGAGAAAACACCACGCTTTATAGTCAAAATATAAAAACAACCATAAAATAATTAAAACGTACACTTTTTTTTTCCAATCGCAATTTGAAAAAAAAAAGAAAAATGGGAATTATTGTTAATTATTACGCATTTAATACATTTATCCAACAAAATATATGGGTGTTTTTTTTTTTTGTTATCAGTAATTTAAAAAAAAGTAAGGCTAGCCGATTTAAAAATTTTATGATGTGTATACTGTATATGTTTGCATTCAAAAATTTTATAGTTCAAAAATTTTATATCGAATTATAAAATTTGAGAGTCTCGATGTTTCAGGGGTTAACTTTATATCGTACTGCGTTTCAGCATATCTCTGGATGAGAGGTACTGGCAAGAAGGGGAATTAATAGCGCCCACGCAAAAAGTATTAGGTATGTCTCTAGCAGTGGCGGCCAGCTCTAAGGTGCGGAGGAGCGCCGCACTCCCAAAATATATCTATTAATTTAAATCTAATCTAATCAATTAATTTAAATCAAAAAATTTCCGAGCGCCAAAAAACATATTTATTTCCGACACGCCTCATCACAGTTCACAATATACACTCGGTTAAAATGCATGCGTAATATAGGTGCCTACTGGACTGCGCGCGGAACAAAGCAGATCGTTGTGTGCCTATATTCAGAGTGGTGGTTCATTTTGCAAAGCGATCACAGGAGTTCTTCTATAATTCTATAATGAGCCAAAATCGTAGGTAGGTTGAATGCTTTGCAAATTTTACCAAATCGCAGGTGACGATCCAAAAATTTCCACCACATCAAAAGGAATGGTTCGTTCTGTAGCATGTTAAACGGGGACACGTTTGTGTCATATTATTATCCATATTGTGTCTTTATTTTAATATCTACTCTTTTTCATGCTATGTTTCACTCAGAATCGACCAACGAAAGCATAACAACAAACATTGCGGACATTATTTGTTATGAGTTATGACAGTATATATTTCATTGGAGTTACGGAGCGTAAGGAAGACTTTCGGATGTGTGATAAACTGAACATTTTTTTAACTCGATTTTCGTGCCAATAAGTATCTACATACAGTTTTCTGGATAGGAGTCAACTGTTATTGAATTTGAATTTACAATCGCGGCGACTTTATAAATGGTGATGGATCAATATTTATTTTACTAGAACTCTTTTAAAATAATGGAATATGTAATGCTTTTTCAGTGAGTTGTTCCTCACAATCCTTATGACATCTGTTTAGATTGAACGATGTTGTTAAACTTTAAAAGAATTTAATCTATCTTAATAAATATAATTAATTTAGACTCAATGTGTTGCATGCACCCAGAGATAATGGAGGATCGACCTAATTTACAAATAGGTAGGATTTTTTAATAATTGAATTTATTTTAATTAGAGTAGGTAGGTCCAAGATTTATGGGATATCTCTATGGTATGTGTGGGATTGCACTCACCTTCCCACATCTTGAAATAAAGACCATTATTATTATTATTTTAGCGCACCACCTATTTTTATGAACACCAGCCGCCACTGGTCTCTAGCGTTCTGAGTTCTGACGTCCAGATAGACAGAGAGAGAGAAATAATTTACCTGCTATTGTTCAAATATATTCTTGCTCTCTTATTGTAGGTACTAGGTTAGATAATATTTGTTTTTGTTTTTGGTGACTTCATTAACGTTTTCATTTTCTTCGTGGATTGTTAGAAGGTGTTACTAAAATAGTCAAATAACAGAACTGTATTGGTCAATTGTTTCAAGTGGGTACTGTGCCTATATTTTATTGACCTTACTGATTTTAATAGTGGACGTCCGTGGGTTTTCAGTGAGCTAGACCGCTAAGATTGTGACGTTATTGACGTTTTTGTAGCTGAAAGACAATTTTTTTTCATCATTTTAACTTTTTGTACGAAGATCTTCAGGATTATTTCAGTCAAGAGATGCACCGCATAAACACACTGAAAGATCTTCATACAAAAAGTTGAAATTAAAAAAAAAACATAAAATTCATTTTCAGCTACAACATCAGTAATGTCTTAATTTTCAACATTAGCACTCTAGCTCATTTAAAACTCACAGCCCGCCACTGCTACACACTACGCACATCACCCGGTAATTAATAAATATACATACACAAATAAGACACCACAAAGAAACATATCATAGGTACCTACTAAGAAATATTACTCAATATCTGTGGATTGTCTCATCACTGTAACCAATGTAGGTAGGTACTGTTTGTTTCTATATAAAAAAAATATATAAAAAATTGTTTTTGCAAATAACTGATTCGTTATTGGCGAAGAGTTTCATTTTATTAAATTTAACTAACTTACCATCACGCCGTTTCTCCACAGGGGTAGGCAGAGAGGTCGGACCGCCAAACAACTCGGTCTTGGCGCACACTCCTTGCCTCACTCACATCGTCTCGTACATACTCTTCTATTATTCTGACTTTTGACATGGTCCGACTCAACTATCTGATTCACTTGATCGTGTCATGTCTTTCTCGGGCGTCCCCGACTTCTTCTACTATTTAAATTTGCGTCATATATTCTTCTTACACTACTTTTTTCGTTCATTCGCTCTACATGCCCAAACCATCTGAGGGTATAACTTTCTTAATCTTCCTCATTATGCTTATACATTCCTTGCCTTACATGCCTTGCATTCTTTGCGGATCACCACATTTCTCACACGATAGAACATGGTTTTACCACACATACCCCCAGGGATCTCATTTCAACAGCATTCAGTTTATTTTCATCCTTCCTCTGCCAGTTCCATGCCTCACTGCTGTACATCAGGGAAGGTACAAGCTTTCCTTTTTGGACTGCTATAAGCTTCGCTTCTTTTGACATAAAGATAAAGCCATACTGAATAATGCAAAATCATACGTTTTTTTATTTGAAAGTTTGATCGCTTAGAAGTATTATAGATGCTTCAATTAAATACTGCGTGTAGAACATATCTTGGCCATTAAAAATATCGGTAATTTTTTTATAAATCTTTTAATATCTAAGCCTAGAAAAAAAATATTATAAGGTCTATAAAAAACACTTTGAAGTCCAAACTCTCCTATTTATTAACCTCTTTTCGGATATGATTTTATTGTTTAATGTGACAAATTTAGTTTATTTTATGATTTTTACAAAATTTACGCCCGAACCTCACAAAATAAAATTTAATATTCATTTTCGCGTTGTTATTTTTGACATCACGGTGACAATACAGCAGTTGCCGAATTTGGAATATCAAAACGAACCTTATACCGTTCACCGAAGAACGACTGGCAGCCACCCCTATTTTCCGTCACTACTCCTCCGAACGGAGCGGAGAATAGACGTGTTAGGCTCCGCGTCGCTTGTTTTCGTGATATCAATTTTAAAATTCCGTTTTATTACAATAAGCAATGCTTAAAAATGGAATTAATGTTTTTTACAAACCTTTTCGAAATCAACATCTAAAAAAAAAATTCTCAAATATCTTTTCCAACCTTTCCAAAAGCTTTTTCTGAAGTATTTTTAAACTCCTCCCATAAAGGGGCGTGAATTACGATTTTTTCCTGTACTATTGGATCGCCACAATATTTCCGCTTATTAACTTAGGAGTACGTGAAAGGAAAACATAAAATAATAAACATAACAATATCGCGAACAACCTATTGTGTAAATCTGAAACAATTCAATAAATGATCCCATTCCCTTTCAGACCGGGGTTTGAGGGGATGCCCGGGTGGTTTGTTAGCGTATAGGGAAGGTACTGCAGAAATGTCATGATTAAGCCCGGCAAGGGTTGCTAGCAAAGCCCCGATGATGGACCCGCCAAAGGGTGGAAGCGCCGCAATTGAGATTAAATGGTTCGGAACTTCGCTAACCATACTCCGGCCATATTGGAGAGCTGTTTCGCCTCAATCAACACATCCTTTACTACTCTTTCATATTGTCCGGTGGGAAATTTCAAATTCAAATGGCGCATAAATGTGGACGGATAGGATAGGGAAGAATTTTTGCGTCATTATTGCGGGACTGTTACTGACTCAACTTAATTTAGTCAATCAATTAATATGTATACTAATATATTAGTTGATTGACTAAATATAATATAATATCAACAAATATTACAATAAACAATGCATAAAAAAAGGAATTAATGTTTTTACAGGCCTTTGCGAAATCAACATGTAAAAAATAATTCTCAAATATCTTTTCCAACCTTTCCAAAAGCTTTTTCTCAATTATTTTTAAACTCCTCCCATAAAAGGACGTGAATTCCGATTTCGATTTTTTCCTGTTCTAGTGGATCGCCTTAAGTAATATGATGATATTAACTAATATGATGACATTTAGGTACTAACTATTCCTACATTCTTTAGAACTAGTAATATTATTGTAATGTTGGAAAAATTAGGTTTAATTTAATTTTCTCTTAAATGAAGCCATGGGATTTTTAATTTAGGAGGCGAATATGAGTACCGCCGCTCCGGAAACCATTTATTGGATAACCAAAACCTCTGTCATAGGTCACCCCAAATATGGTCACTTAGCAGGGGTGCTCGAGTTCATGGGGTCAGGTTTGTCCGAATCCTGGCGGCCGATAGGTACGTCTGCCCACCAACTGCGTGGCAGGTCGGATCAGGTGAGACTTGTTGTACCAACTGCACAAAATGCGATAATATATTATGTATTGACGTAAATTGTGGAGTATCTCGTGTTATAACAATTATACACATATATACATTAGAGTAAAATGTTTAATTGACTCTAACCCATTAAGCAAATCTATTGCCGCTTTCAACTTTACTAAAGTGTCAATAAATGTGTAGGTACTCGTATCTTTGTCGTCTATTTATGTTTGTTTTATCACCATTCTCCGCGCATCACTTCCGTCAATTGTCACAAATCAAATTGCGGCCCGTCTTGCTCAGGGCATAGCCAGATTTCTCCTCGGGGGCCCTTTAGTCTGAAAGGGGTAAAGTCACCAATTTGCCACCACTTTCTAAAGCAGGGGGGGCTGTGTTGACGAAGGAGCGCCACTGGTGTTTGCTCGTGGATTTTCAGAGCGTTAATTATTTAATATCTACGTTTCTGACAACGCTGGAGGTTAAATCAAATATTTAGGGTAAGAAGAATAAAGAATATTTGTTAACATTTCGCTGACGGAGGGAAACAATTGTTATCAACATTCTTGTACAACGACTTGTTAGGATTTAGCTATTTGAGAAAGAGATTCTCAAAGGTTTTTTTGTTTTTGTTTTAGATAGGTACCTACCTACAGTACCTACCCATGTCAGTGGTTGGATAAAAAAAAACGAACAGGAATGGTCAGTTTTTAATTCGACTTTTAAAAAGAGCAAAGCTTTGCAGCCTGGGTTTATTACCTACAGTAAAAGTTATTACAACATTCGGAGATAGCACCCGTGGACTGTGAATCACACCAACCGGAACAGCGTTCTGTCACGGAACCCGGGCACCCCTACTAAGTGACTAAACGCAGTCAGCCACTTGGGTTGACCTATGGCAGGGGTGTTGGTTATCCAATAAATGTTTCCCGCCTCCCAAATTGAGGCAAGACATCTGTAGTATTAATATTACGCCAGCGTATGTACGGTTTAGATTTAAGAACCCGGTTGCGAGTATATCTCTGACGCCGCGCCTTATTTATTTATTTATTCGTACTTGAAGTTTTTTTATAAAGTTACTTTCGTAATAGAACCGAATTTAAGCAAGTAGCCAATAATGCCAAAATATGTCGCCACTTACGTTAACAGCTAGCGTGAGGAACGTCTCTTGGATTTGCATTTTTCACCACCATTTTGTACCAGTTCCTATTGGATTCATAAAATGGTCACCAACACTTAAACTGGGCGAAGGTGAACCAAAAGGCGCCCGCAGGGCCTAGCAGCAAATACCCACAGAGTGGGTTTTTAACTGCTAGTTAATTATTATTACAGTTTGTTAAGTTTAATACCATAATGAAAATGTTATTTCATCGCTTTCCCCATAGTTAAAACTTCTTTTACGAGCGGTGAAAAATATTATGTAACGTATAAATAATTTCGTGATTAATTGATTTATTATCAAGAGTATAGATATTAAAGGTGCATTTTTTTTCTTCTGCACGATTATTTCTGAGGTTGATAGCTCCGGTTGGTAATAAGTAAATCCTCGACGAAAACTTTATCTTAGCTTTTATAGCTACTTACGTAATTTTCTCGTCTAAAACAACACTTCTTTATAAAAACAATGCGCCGTGCATAAACCTCGTCCTAAAACAACAGCCCTAATCCGTCCCCCCAACCCCTCGCTGGGCCGGGAAGGGGTACGCAGTGGCGCGGCAGACTAACACTAACTGGCACAGTAAACATGTGCTCCATACATTATGCATAAGAACGGTTGCCGCAAGTAATTGTAATCGAATTTGTAGCGAGGGGAAGGCCCCAAGGCGACCCTCAACAATATACAAGCAGGATGGAATGCTGGATCAGCCTGGAATATTATCTACTATCAAGCTACCTACCATACAATATAGCTACCTACTTCGTTACTCGTTATTCACTCCCTTTTGTTCTCAACTAACTGGGAACGTACGTAACAACCTTCCTAGTATAAAGCTAATTAATTTATGTTCTTAGTCGTCTACCAGTAGATATAGCAGTAATTAACATATTAGGTTATATGTACAAACAATTAACACTGCTTGCTGACAATCATTATTAAATTTGTTATTTTTTTGGTTTCTGGTGGGGTTTTTAATTTCGAAGATAAAATGTTTTCTGGAATTTTGATATATTTTCTTAACCTGAATACAAATAATGGAAATATAATACCTACTACCATTCTTTATTTCCTGTCACCAAGAACTGGGATATGATGTAGCATAGTGCAATTGAAAATTATCATGTTACTTAATAGGTAATTTTAATATACCCTAATTAGTCTGCGATTAGTTCTAATGTCGCTTTAGTTGTCCATGGACTCTTCGGGTCCCTTGGTCTCTTTTATGAGATGTGACGAAGGAAACTGAAGGCTGGTGTGCTGCGTCATTTCCGCAGACAAAACCTAGCTTCCAGATAGTAAGGATTTTAGTCCTCCTCAACTATATTTATAAATTACGGTACCTATGTTCATAAACAGTCATTGTGATTTCAAGAACCTAAGTCTTTTAATAAGCACTTTGGAGAATACTGACACTGGTCGCAGTACTAATAAATAACGAATATATCTGGAGAGAATGTAGCGATATTATAGTAATGGAGTTCTTGTAGATGAACTAACTGGCCACTTTTATTTAACTGGCGTACCTATATCATGAATTGGGGCGATATCATCTAAATCTAAGGTTTTTATTGTAACCGGAGCAGCGTTCCGGATCGATGCAGTTAAAATTCAAGCACTGATTAGACGTTTAGCGTATGGGAGTTTCCTATTCCACAGGTGGTGGCGTGGTGGTGTCTCAGCGTCTCATGAATTTGACAATTCACTAGGTGTCAAGTGTCAACGTATCTAATGAATTTTGTTTCTGTTTTTTCAGACTGCAGCAGCAAGGCGGTCGCAGTGGAGGCGGCAGCTCGCCCCCGCCCTCCGACAGCGACTCTGACATCAGCCTGGGCGGCAGTCCAGGTTCGCTGCCAGGCCCGGCCATGATGCCGCCCTCCGCCTCGCAGCACGCGCTGGGCGGCCCGCCTTCGCCGCTGGCCGCCTACAGGTTTGCCGGCTTCCCTGGGCTGAGCGCTGCCACCCGCCTTCTGCCGCCGCCCGCGCCGCCCCTGCACAGGCCCTTCACGCCGCCGCCCTCGTGATCGCGAGATAGGCAGTGACAGCTGCAAAACTAAGAGGAATCTAAGATCATTGCGATGGAGAACATTTCCATTCTGATAGTGGAAAGAAGAATCTGAGAGAAGAAAACATGAAACAGAAATTGGTAGAGCACCAGTTAGTGATCATTTTCAACTATATTCCTAAGTAAATGAAGATTGAAAGTGGCGAATCAGAAAGAAATCAACGATAAAGAATGATGGAATCGCAAAGAAAGAAAAACTAGATAGGTGCCTATTAATATGCAAAGGGTGTGATATCTTAAGAATATTGATTAATCATAATTGGAAACCTATTTAAGCCTGAAAATTTGGCAAAATATGCAGAAACATATCCTAGTACGTATGGATTAAATATATCCAAAAGCTTTCACTTCAAAGTGTTAAGACAGAAATACCCAACGGAAAATTGTTCAGGTTTGCAAACAGCTTGAAACTTTACAAAATAAAAAGTCAATCGAATGATTAAAGATACGACAAGAAATAGATATATTTTGCGTTGTGGTAAACAAAATCAGTGGTTGAACCATCTACTAATGCGTTTCCTTATGAAGAATCAAATGTCTAAAATCCATCAGGTTTAAATTCTTAAAAAGTGATTGTTCTAAAACAGTTTCTAACAGTGTCACAAAACTAACACCTGCCTAATAAAAATATGTGCAAATAATATGGCAATGACTGTATATATGTATATTATGACAATGACTGTATCGAACGTTCTATAGGTAATAACAAGTATTTAATTCTATAAGATTGCAATTCTACTAGATAATACGAATATGTACCTAATTATAATATTTTCGAGGCTCTGTTCAAAATCTGGTTTAAAAGGCTAGTAAAAATAATTTTTAAAAAGGACTCTTTCTTACTCAAAAAAATGTTAAAATGCTTATAAAGTCGATGGCGCAGAATATGAATTAATAATGAATATTGTAAATTATGTTAACGTTATCAAAATGTAAGTGATTCTATTATTATTATTAATATATTATTATATCAGTAACTAAGTGAAATAAGGTAATGATTACTTGTTTAAGACAAAACAAATGTGTAAATATTTTCAAGTGTATATTTTTTTCCAAAAATAAGTAGGAACTGTCTAAAAATCCCTGTTCGATATTAAAATGGGGGATATTTTATTTTATAAGCACAATTTTTTTTTATCATCCTTTTATATAGAAATGTCAATTCGTTAGAAAACCCTTTGGGGACTGAGAAAATAGTTAAGCAATTTTAAAATTATTGTGAATGTGCTTGGCATTTATTTGTAAAAAAATATTACTCATACGAAATTAGTCAATTATTATTTAAAAATGAAATAAAAAATGATAAAAATATTTCTTTTTGTGAAAAAGTTCATTTATTTATTATAACATGTAATATATTTTACCTATTGCGTAAAGTAAATAGAATTATTGAAGGGCATACTATGATCATGCACTGCCTAAAAGCTTCATATGAAATTAATATTTAATATAAGAAAATTGTTAATGTAAATAATTAATTAATTCAATTGAGAGGTTCAAGCGCATAAATTAAAACAGAGCTTTGAGTGATTTTTATCGAGAAAAATTAATTTATTTTGCTAACTTTCAAATCATACCTAAATTCTTACCTAACCATTTTAAAACTATTTCTATTTTGATGAAACATAATTCGAAAAATATGAAACTCTTGTGAACGTGTTAATAAACTTAAAATTGTCAAACTGGGGCGCCCGTGCTCTGCTCTTTTAAAAATACAATGTTTTGTTCTAAATAAAATCACTCACTGTCTTTGTTTTTTCACTTATTATATCCAAAACTTATAATGTGGTAAGAATACTTGTGTATCTACCTTATTTCACTTGATAGCTCTCAAAAATGTGGTTAGATGTCACGCACAAAAAGTCAACATTAAAAAATCCGTATACATTAAAAATTTGAGAAATGAGAGATGAGAGGTTCTGCCAGTAATTGAAAAAATTCTGAACAGGTACCTACGTACAAAAATGTTATAAATCGAATCAAACAGTTTTGGTTTTTAAAATTAAAATCTTATTTCGTGGGCGTTTAGGTACCTACCTGATAAATCTATTTTTCTGAGCTTGCCAACAACTTTAATTCAAAATACCTATTATTTTTTCTACATAAAACTGTCGCATTACATCCAAATCACCATTTTATAATATCCACCTTGTGGGTATACCTTCCTCGCCAAAATTGCAATGTTTTTTTTATAAATATCTATTAGTTAAATTCGTTAATTTGGCAATAGGCATCTTTTAAATCGTCGTCGTAAAATTTGGTTACCAATGAAGGTATTCTGTGTTAGATTTATTGGCAAGCTAAAAAAATGTACTTGACTTGTAGGTGAGTAGAGGCTGAGCCAACATAGTGTATAAAAAGCCTTTATTATCTTTAAACGAGAGCTGACGCAACAAGTAATTATCTTCAATAAAATATATATAAATAAAAATTAACTGACTGTGTTTTATTGGCTGTTAATTTAGCAAAACGATTAATGTCAAGAAATCCGTCCACATGATGAAATTATGTTTTCTAAGCACCGTTAAGTTAGAACTCGTATTCGTACTTTAAACAGTTTTTACTTATCCTATTGTTAGCATGTTTTTGTTAACATTGACGGTGAAAATAAAGTAAGATTAAGCCGGAACTGAGTTCCGGTTTATGAAATTCATCGGTCTTACCGTCCTTGTGTCTTAAAAGATAAACCAAAAACATTTCGTGGCTAATTTTGGGTCTCAGAAACGTAGCACAAATAATATTTTGGTCAAGTTGATAAAAAAAAACTCTAAAACCAAAATGCACTGGGTAAAACAGGTTAAAATATTCACATCAAAGATTTAGCTCGTGGAAAACCTACTAAACGAAATGCCCAAGACAAGTCATATTAAGAAGTGAGAGAACAATCTCTCTCAGAGCCCTCAGTGCCTATGTCATCTTTGGGATGCTGTGTGGAAGGCCTTTTTTATAAAAAGGAATGAGAGGAAGTTTTGGGAAAGAAAAGGTATGAGGGGTGGCTAGGAATCTGGGGCTCAATTTTTTCAGGAGTGACGGACTTATTAAACCACCCTCCCACTGCGGAGCAAGGCAATAGGTCGAGAAAGTCTGCCTGAAGGGGTCAAAAGGTCTTACAACACATACCTATCTCTCTTTCGTCTCTAGTTTCTCCCAATCCGGCCCGCCACGCAGACGCAGACGTGCAAACGCATCCGCTGCCAAGACCTAGACAAACCTCTCCCCAAGAACCCGGACACCCATACTAAGCCACCAAACGTAGCGAACCACTTGGGAAGACCTACGGCAGGGGTGTTGGTTATCCAATAAATGGTTCCATAGGTACAGGCTGTAACCATACCCGCCTCCCAAATTGAATGTGCTCGAAATCCGCCAACCCTTGCGGAGTAGCAATGTGACGGTTAGAGAATAAAAATAAAAACCTAAGCCATAAAAATAGGAAATAAAAAAAGGAACGTATTAGGTATTTCTGTAATTAAAATGACAAATGACAGTTCGGAAACGCGCCGGAGGCGTCTACTAATATCTACAAGAATTCCAAAAACTGAACAAATCGGATTAATATCTATGAGAATTCATGTTCTGACTAATATCTATACGAGGTGTGTTGGAAAAATATCTATGGGTACCAAAGTTAGGACGAATATCTACAGCTCAAACTGCTGTATAATATCTATGGAACAGGTGATGTCGACGAATATCTACAGCACTGGCAGAGTGGGTTAGGTTAGGCTAGGTTAGGTTAGGTTAGGTTAGGTGCTCAGTTGCCCTCTGTAGATATTAGTCCCACCTACCCTCCATAGATATTCGTCACCACTGGGACCGTCATAGATATTTTTCCGACCTTAACTCTGTAGATATTAGTATTCACTCTGAAGTTCATAGATATTTATCTAACATATGAGCTGTAGATATTAGTATCTGGAGTCAACGCGCCGATAACAAAAACGCTTTTTGAATTATCAAATTACACAAGGAATTCGCAAACAATTTGTTTTACAAACTTTTTGTGCAAATTCCATTATTTGAAACGCAATTACCTACCTCTGCCGAATTGAACAACAACAATACGCACAATGCGACGGCTTTATGCCCAACATGTTGGAATAAGTTTCCATAGTTATTCATATAAGTACGCTCATCAATGATACAATGTCCATTCCATGTTTTCCTTGAATCAGAAATTGACCAACTTTTCTGAATATTGTACCTATCTGCTTGTTTTTAAAAGCTAAAAACATTGATTATTTATTACGGGACGTATGTACAAAAGTATGTCATAGCAGCGAAGTGGAGTGAAAAGAGACCACAATAACTGCATATACTTTTAAAGGAATTTTAAATAAAACTTTCTATACCTAAAGAACAATGTGCCGGTAGGTAGGTACTACCTATTTTTTCTGCTGTAAATTATAAAAAGGGGAATTTTTGAAAACATAGTAGGTACCTACTAAACATCCGAATCACCATCAAATTTGTTGAACTGCAGGACAGCATGTGGAACTGCCAACAGAATTATTGAATTGAAAACTTCTTTAGCACCGTTGTGATTTTAAACTCGATGAAACACTTAAAAGAGACAAACACATGCATCTATAGGATTTAGCCTGCGAGAGAATGAGATAGAAATTTCACGGGTAGATAGGGGAAGGGGGTAAAGCGGAAAGCTTAACTTCAGTGTACAGATTAATTAAAAAAAATGTAGGTTATTTTAGTTTTTAAAAGTTTATTTAATTAAGGAACTAACATATTTTTGATTGAAAAAAAAAAAAAAAAACGGTTTTGGTAATGGAGACTGGAGACCCAGTTTTGAAAACGTAATTTTTTTGCACTTTGCCCGCACAGCATATATAATATAGAACAATAAAATATAGAATACGATAGCATGTTTCCTCTAATGATCAATATCCAATCTTCAAGCCACTCCGAAATGAACAGGCAAAAGAAAACACAAAAGAAAGCGACATCTAACGATTTGGAAGAAGAAAACACAAATAGTAATAAGGTTATCAAATGTATAGGAAAATGTGGAATTCAACCAAAAAAAATTTGAAAAAATCATCCTTCCATTGATAAAAAAAGTGCTTCGTAGTCTTCCCCACTCTGATTTACTTTAGTTTTCTGAAGGTTTCACTTCTACTGTGTGTCTATTGCACGCTCCGATTTTTATTTTTATTTTGACGTCCCAACAGAGGGAGTAACAATAATTCGGCTAACGGTCACGATCCAATTTGCAGAGCCCTGACATGCTGTCCTGCAAGTAGTCCGGCAAATCGGATGGTGGGAAGGGCCTATTATGTAATTTTGCGGAATAGGAGCAAGTTTTCATTAGAATTTCCATAACGATAACGATAACCGATGAAACATTTCAGAAACAGAGTTTTATCGGATATCTTTAGGTTATCTCGCTATATAAGACTTTGGGTGAATACCTACCTTCCTATATAATTGCAATATCCTTGATATTAGTGTAAGAGGAAGAGCTCACCCATATATTACACTAGAAAGTATTCTATTAGGTTACCTTACTTAAGAATCCAAATGCGTAGAGTGCGGGCCGTATTGATTGATGTCAAAAATAACAACCAGAAAATGCATATTTTATTTTATCTTGTGAAGTTCGGGCGTACCTAAACATCATATTTTTTGCGATTATTATAAAATAAACTGAATTTGCTATATTAAGATGAAGCCATACTAAATAATGCAAAATCGTATGTTTTAGTTTTGAAAATTTGACCGCTTAGAAGTATTATACATAGATGCTTCAATTAAATACTGCGTGTAGAACATACTTTGGCCCTTAAAAATATCGGTCATTTTTTTTAATAAGTCTTTTAATAAGCTTAGAAAAAAATAAAGTATTAGGTCTATAAAAAACATTTTTAACTGAAAACTCTCCTACTTATAAACACTTTTTCGGATATGGTTTTATTGCAAAATGTGGCAAATTTAGTTTCTTATATATATAATTATCGTAAAAAAAATTGATATTTACGCCCGAACCTCACAAAATAAAATATAATATGCATTTTCGCGTTGGTATTTTTGACATCACGGCGACAATACGGCAGTCGACGAATTTGTTATATCAAAGTGAACCTTATACCGTCCACCAAAGAACGACTGGCAGCCGCCCCATTTTTCCGTCATTACTCCTCCGGACGGAGCGGAGAAACAACGTGTTAGGGTCCGAAGAAGATTAGCCATTTTAAAACTTTTTTATATTTAAAAATTACATGTTTATTTCCAATAGCAAAATTTGTATGGGTTTTTAATCCCTTTTCAAAAAAAATTTTTAGTTTTCGGATACTTGTAATATTCCATTTATTTGGATTTTATTGCAAAGCAGAAAAATTTTAAGCTTTTGATAGAAAATGGAAGTGACCTGAGGGGTTAAAATATGGTCCACGACATGTAAATTAAGGGAAATTCAATTTAAAAAATTGAATAAAATTAGGAAGCTATGTCTCAATTCTTTATATAATTTTATATTGCGCTGATGATGTCAGGAAATGTGATGAAGCTAATGGTATTTTTTTTTAATAAAAAAATAAGTGAATTCAAACAAAGTGCCCTTATAAAATACAAAAAAATTAAACTTTCACAAGTACGTGTGCGAGTAAGGTGCGAGTAACAATAGATAATATCTAAAAAAAAAAATGAAAAACTTGACTTTGATCTCTCAAACTGAGAGCCCAAAGCAAATGAACTTACCGCTCTGGAACAAAGGATTTCAGTATCTACCTATATCTAGAAAAATTAAATGTATCTGCATTGGTAGGTATCACATTTCCATAAAAATGAAAATGCTTCAAATAGCACGGTTTGCCCACCTCTGCCAGAAGTATCACATAGTAGAATTATTATAATAGAGAGTGTTGCCTATTATAATGCCTGTATTATGGAAGTACAGTCAGCCACCCCTCGGGCGGGAGGGTCAGGAGGGGAGGCGGCCAATGGGAGCTTGCCCCGCCCTCGGGAGGCGGTCCCGCCCTGCCGCTGTAATGGAGACAGACGGGCGGGCTCGCGGAGCAGGAGGTCGTCACAGCCGCCGGGCGCCTGATGTTGGTGTGTACTGTGTGTGTGTACCGCATTATCACGTCTGAAGCTGGCGGTAATGTAATGTAGTTATAGTTAGATAATGATTGTGATGGTAAGTTGAAAAGGGGAGTTATGATGATTATAATATGCTTCAAGACGCATATCTACATATATGTTTTTTCTTTATTCTGGGTAAATGATGAGATGAAGTCATACTAAATATTGCAAAATCATACAAAATCTTTTTTTGTTTTTGTTTTGAAAATTTGATCGCTTAGAACTATTATAGATGCTTCAATTAAATACTGCGTGTAGAACATACCTTGGCGCTTAAAAACAAGTTAGAAAAAAAAAAGTATTAGGTCTATAAAAAACACTTTCCAGTGCAAACTCTCCTACTCATAAACCCCTTTTCGGACATGTTTTTATTATATAATGCCGTTATAGGGTGCCGGGTTAATGGGGTGAGGTTTTTAAGGTCTTGGCAGCTGATGTGTCTGCCCACTTGCTGCGTGGCGGCCTGGATCTAAAAAGGATGTTTGAGGAGGTCTTATTACCTCTCTAGTCAGAATATCTCTACCTATCACCTTGCACCACAACTGAAGGGATAGATTCATACGTCCGTCACTCCTAGATACACTGATCCCCAGATTCCTACCCCACCTCGCATACCTATTTCCTTCCCAGATCTTCCTCTTTGACCTTCCCTTAAAAAAACCCTCCACACAGCATCCCTTAATAAGACACAGGCCCTAAGGGAAATTATTTTCTTCAGGGCCTCCTGTGTGGAGCTATTGTTATAAAAAAAAGTGCCTCCAAATACTTAGCCCACAATCCGATAGTGCGGATAAATTTTTCTCTAGTGGCTCTCCACTAAGTCAGAAAGTATCTACGTGGAAGAAAAATCTATTATCTATTATCTATTCAGCAGTTGTAACCAAAAATGTTTTTTTTTTCTAAGAAAACAAGAAATGTTTGGAGTTATTGAATCTTGAAGGTATAAAAATATTTAATTGATTGTGATGTATTTACCCATAATGCTATGGCGTAAAGTTACCAATATAGTGCGTCAGGGATAGTAACCACAACCCACAACTTTAGCATTATCGCCATAAAATAGGGATTAGGTAGGTGTATAGGTCCTACTTGTATACATGTTATCTAACTGTACATTCATAAGTGTTTTCCAATGGGCATCCCTTTGTGAAAACTGAAAAGCATCTTTTGAATGCGGTAAAGGTGAAGATATTTCAAGAGGTTTGTCCAGTCCAATGATCGTAGCAGATCAGATCAAAAGACTTATTTTGAAGAAAGAAGAAGAAAGAAAAGTTAAATGTTTACAAAAGATCAAATGCGTTCAGTGCGGCATAAATATAATCCACTTTTTAAGATGAAGCCATACTAAATAATGCAAAATCATACAAAATCGTTTGTTTTAGTTTTGAAAATTTGACCGCTTAGAAGTAGTATAGATGCTTCAATTAAATACTGCATGTAGAACATACCTTGGCCCTAAAAAATATCGGTCATTTTTTTAAATAAGTCTTTTAATAAGCTTAGAAAAAAATAAAGTATTAGGTCTATAAAATACATTTTTAACTGAAAACTCTCCTACTTATAAACACTTTTTCGGATATGGTTTTATTGCATAATGTGGCAAATTCAGTTTCTTATATAATTATCGCGAAAAAAATGATATTTACGCCCGAACCTCACAAAATAAAATATAATATGCATTTTCGCGTTAGTATTTATTTTTGACATCACGGCGACAATACGGCAGTCGACGAATTCGTTATATCAAAGTGAACCTTATATCGTCCACCGAAGAACGACTGGCAGCCGCCCCGATTTTCTGTCATTACTCCTCCGAACGGAGCGGAGAGAAGACGTGTTATGCTCCGCGCCGCTTATTTTCGTGAAATAATATTCCTGAAACCCCTCGAATTTCAAATAATAAAACCAAACATTTTCATTCCCTTATTATTAATTGCTTTTTACGGGATATAATAGAAAATTATGCCCTGGTCATTAATTTCTTCGATAGAGGTAAGGGTTGAGTAATTGTGTTCAAATGGATAAATAATTAGTTTACTTCTTTTGTAGAATCATATTGAAAGACACGCGTTTAAGTTAAAGTACAGAAATCCTTTTAAATAAGTTATTTTGTTGACTTGACTATTAATTATTTTTAAATCTTCTGCAAAAGTAATGCGTTTATATAGATATTTATCAAATATATTAACAATATCGTTTATAAACAGTGATAACAATAATGATAATCATATAAACAAAAACAAAACAATGTTAACCACTGAATGCCTTCTAGTCAGTATTATCAGTAAAAACGATTAATGAAGATGAAACCCTATTACGTGTATGAAATTTAAGCAAATAATGGTCAGAATTTTGGATAACGAAACAAGCACGAATCTTTTGTGTTCCTCTTAATTCTATGTCGATAGATTGATAAATGATAACAACCTACGCAGCTTTAAAAAGTGATACAAAGTCAAGTGACGAAAAAACTATGTTTAATATATAGGTTACGTTTGGTTAGGTTGGTTAGGCATTTTTTCATAATTTTTAATGACTTTATATATACTTCTTAAAGGTTTGTTTCACTGTGTTGAGTTTTCATGGAACTCTAAGTAGACGGGTACCTAGAAAAGTTGGTAGGTACCTACCTATATAAAAACCTAATACCTACCTTATCTAAAACCAAGTATAAATGCGCGAATAGGAAAGGTACCTTGGTATTACAAGCTAAATTGTGGCGTGCTTAAACTCCACGGTTCAATAATTTCACGTGTTTTTTAATCTCCTGTTGATTATTTTCATTTTGCACTGATTATATTATATTTCCACAACACATCATTCTAACCTCAAACCACTCCTGTTGTTGATCGTGGTAACCCGCGTAATTTGACATATATAACTTGATGTATAACTTGATCGAAAAATGAATGTACAGGGACTGAATGTATGGAATACGGGAGGGAGGAGGGGAACTCAGGTAGGGGGTTCATGGGAAGGGGGGGAGGGAATCCCGGGAGGGGGAGGGGAACCTGGGAAGGTGGAGAGGAACTCGGGAGGAGGGTTCGCGGGACGGGGGAAGGGGGGAGTGGAATGGGGAGATGGAATGTGTTGGAGGCGGAGCGGGAACGCGAAAGGGGAAGGGGACGCGGGAGAGAAAGCGGAGGCGGAAGGGGAACTGGACGAATGGGAAAGGACAGGCAGGGAGAAAAAATTTCTTTATTTGCTGCTAGTTGCAGAGTGGAAGATACTCTCAGTATCGCCCTGGTGTAATACCACCATTCAGAATTGAAACGTTGCTTGCAATGGCTTTAGCCGTGTTTGGGGACCAGATCTGAATAGCCAGATACTTCTTCACCTTCCTCTTCCTCTTATTCCTCTCCCCACTACATTCAGCCTTACAACATACCCCAATTGGGGAGGCCACAATCTCACTTGTTCCAAATGGGAGCAATTGGGACTCTTATGCTTTATTCACATTTGAAAAAAGTGGTGATTTAATGTGCGCTGATGGTGAGTCTAGGTAGGTCCCTATCTAAAGGGTAAAAATTATTATATGCAATAATTATCAGCCTGAAACACTCATCTACATTTAAAAAATCTTCCGAGAAAAGACACATGCCGCCAACGGGACTTCAACCCGTGTCCTTCTTATTGCCGGTCAGGTGCTCTGCCACTAAGCTATGTCGGCTTATCTAATACCCGCCAAATAATTCAATATATACTAGTGTTTCATTCAACAATTACTGCTTATTACATTTTTCCACATGAAAACAACCGACTTTATTTTTGTGAGAGAGGCATTGTTAGTGCTAAATCTCTCGCTAGGTGGCGTCGAGACCAATTATGTCTACATTTTTGGTGAAATACTTTAACTTGTCATTTTTTCAATGTAGATGAGTATTTCAGGCTGATAATAATTATTGCTTATAATATTTATTACCCTTTGTGCTATGCATAAAAATCTTGTCTTAAAAAACGTTAGTTTATCAATTAAAAATAATAAGGTCCCTATCTCCCTAATGAATGCACTTTATTTTTCCGTTTTTTTTCTTGCAAAAATAGTTACCTAGGTACACCTGACCAAACCAACTTCGATTTTCTCTTACAAATAATATACTTTGGAACAAATTCAACCACTGAGTAAAATCCACTAAGAAAGTGCAAACCCATTATCGTTGCAATATTTTAATGCGCAACATCCTTATTACCCGAAGTGGTTACTCGGGATTAGGGAGGGAGGGATGATTGCATTAACATTGGGTAGCTACCTAAGTACCTACCGCAGCTAGTAGCTACCTGAACCACAATGCAGCTGGGGAGGTTCGAATCTCAGGAGGGGAAACCCGATATCATCCAGCTCGTGTTGTTCCTACTCCATACACAAATGTAGCATTGGATTAAAACGCATTTAATCCAAAATAACCAGGGCCGTGTTTGGGAGTGTGAAAGCATCGTTGTAGTACCTACACGCCCAACTTTAATACCGACCCGACATTGACACAGAAATCGTCGCTATAGGAAATTTTAAGATCAGAAAAGCGGCATGCCTCCCCGCCACCGATACTTTTCTCTGTCGCACGTATGTTTTAGGCATCTTTCTTTTTCGTTTACAGTCCATTGTAAAGTCATATACCTGCGTTAGAATGAATCGTAGGGGAGATGTTATGTAAATCGTACATACCTCATAATTTTGGCTACGGGTTACTATTTTTTAATCCTGACAATACTTCGTGAACTATTAGCATTGTCACAGTTGTCTCGCTATTTTTATTTAGTGTTGGATTATGTTTGCGTTTGCATCGGAGTTTTTTTGTTTTTTCAAAATTTTCATCTAATTTTTACAGCTCCCGCGTAAGGTGATTTCGTGTTCAAAGGTTTGTTAGTACTCAAATTACGTTCATTTAACATGTTCATATTCTACAATTTGCTATTTCAATATCATATTTGTTCACCTATAATTTTTTAATAAAAACTCAGAGTTGTTAAATATTACTCGACCGCTCGAGTTCACTAAATTCTCGAAATTTTTTACTTTATACATTTTTTATAATGGAAGCTTGCTTAAGATGAATAATGCAAAATCATTTATTTTTGTTTTGAAAAATTTATCGCTTAGAGTAGGTATTATAGATGCTTCAATTAAATACTGCGTGTAGAACATATCTTGACATAATAATAAAGTATTAGGCCTATAAAAACACTTTCAAGTGCAATGGTTTTATTGATTAATGTGGAAAATTCAGTTTTTTTTAATAATAATCGCAAAAAAATTATATTTATGACCAAACTTCACAAAATAAAATAAAATATGCATTTTCGCGTTGTTATTTTTGACATCAATCAATACGGCCGGCACTCGACGAATTTGGATTTTTAAAGTGAACCTTATGCCATCTACGTAAGAACTATGCACTTGATACACCCATTTTGTATCAATTACGCCCTGTCTGCGATGGGGTATAGACGTCGTTAGACTCTGGGTCGCTTGGTTTCGTGAAATCAATCAATTTTAATTTTACTTGTTATTACAATGAACAATGTGTTACAGGTCTTTATGATATCAACCTGTAAAAAACAACTCTCAAATACTTTTTCCAACCTTTCCAAAAGCTTTTTCTCAAGGTTTGTCAAATATTTTTTAATCCCTCCCAAAAAGAGGCGTGGATTCCGATTTCGATTTTTCCTGGACTGTTGGATTACCTTAAATATTTCATCGACATTTGGTACTGGAAAAAATTTAAAGAATGATGCTGTTGAGAAGGGAGAATTTCAAAATGAACGCAATTGTTACAAAAATATTAATGAACTAGAATCACCTCTGCCATAGGTCTCCCCAAGTTGTTCGCTAAGTTTGGTGACTTAGCAGGGTTGCCCGGGTTCTTGTGGTGAGGTTTGTCTGATGGGTTTCGGCAGCGGATGACCTGGACACACTGAACCCCAGATTCCTACCCACCTCTCAGACCCTTTTCCTTACCAGAACTTCCTCACATTTCTTTCCTTAAAAAGACCCTCCACACGGCATTCTCAAAGATGACATGGCCCCGAAGGTAATTATTTTCCCCCAGGGCCTCCTAAGCTAAGGTAAAAATAAAAATAAAAAAACCAAATAATTCTTTGTGACAAGTCATTTTTTTTTTACTTTCCGAGTTCGCCCCTGCCCTGGGTATTTTATCGGTCCATTACCGCACTCTAGCGATCTGCCAGTCAAGCTTTAAATCCCCTCCACGCTAATTTGTACCTCATGCTCACTGAGCACAGGGATCAAATCCGCTTGCTCATTTCACATTCACTCCGTTGGCATTACCCAACCCGGCACGCAATCCCGACCCTTATCCCCCCGGATACAAGGTCTGAAATCCGCTGGAGGGATGATTGATGTTTTTAAGAATTAAGATGAAATATCACAACTTAGTGAGGGCGCTAGGCGCCGGGTGTTAAACTATCAAAAAAATAAACATCTTTTATCATTAAATAGCGTCAAATTTACACGGAATTAGATTTGTTTGAAAGACAACAGACCTTTATTTGGTTTTATTTAAATGAGATGAATACCTTGAGAGGATGGAACGGAGCGCTCATTTTTAATTGAACACACTCTTACATCAATAATCTGTGGTCTCAGTATCGCCCTCGTTAAAGTCAAGGAAAGAATAAAAAGGTTGCTTTAAATGACTTAAGCCATGTTTTCATAGGATCACCGAGAAATTTGAATAATAAGTATTTTAGCAAACTGTTGGTGTCACTGTCTCTTTTATCCCCCCCCCCTGAATACTGAGCGAAAAAGACAACTACACTTGAGGGTGATAATATCTCGAGTGAAAATCGTGGTTTTATATTATCTACCCATTTTTCTCTTCCAAAACTGAAGAGATTTTTTTTTAACAACTGCATTAGAAAGAAATATTCTATGTCTTATTGAGGAAGAATATAACAATAATAATCTAAACGAAAATATGAAAGAGAACTAGGACTCTAACCCAGAACCTCTCGTCTAACCGGAACGTGCGCGTTTACCAATTCCGCCATTGCAACCTTCTCTCAAACCGTCATATTTGTGAATCTCATATTTCAAATTTTAGAATTAACAATATTATCTTCAACTATTTCTTTTTCTATTTTTTCAGGAATAACCTTCAAAGGTGTAAAAAAAGAATTTTTCTTATAAAAAAATTGAAATCTGTTCGTTTTGCCTTTTTACAAATACGTTGCATAGTTTGTATACTGAAGGTCTCTTGATGGAGTTCAAACCAGGCAATTTCAACGTTTTTTGGAGGGTCCTAACTCCTACAAGGCGTAGTGGTCGATATCTATATTATATTTTCGAAAAATGCACTGGTGTCAAAATCCAGAGAAGGAATTCGTTGCGTAGAAAAAACGCCGCCCGGTTTCTTCTTAAGAATTAGATCTAAAAGGCCAGGTATTTCATCACCTTCCTCCTCCCCAAATCCTTCGCTTTTCCCACTCCCTTCAGTCTCAAAACATATCCTAATTAGGGATGACTTAGTCCCTCTAGCCCGGGAGAGTCAGGAGCAGTTGCGACACATGTGAGGTAACTACCTTACAAATTATAATGCCTATATATTTGATAAATTAATAAACACTGCCATGTCATAGAACTTAACGAATTCGTTTAGTGCGAACATACAAATTCTTGCACCTAACTCACATAACATAACGGGTAAGTTAAAGAAAAGGACCCCTTGCCCAGCCTTGTCTTGTGTCCTGTCCCTCGAACCCCGTCTCGAAGAGAGATGATGGAATAATCATGGTGAATCGGTGATCGTGACTTTGACGTCTTAATATCGTCTAATCCTGTTTTTTTTCTAACGTCGATCAGTAGGCAGGATCGCATTGGAAATCTAAATAGTTTATAATAAGTTGGCATTAATGGAAGAATGGAGACAAAGAGAAAACTATGTGATTGGCCGAAAAATCGAGCCATAAACGATTTTTGTGGGTGGGCGTGTTATTTATTTTCAATTACGTATACTATTTGTAATATTTTATTTTATTTTATATCCAGGTATATATGTTACATACTAAAATACTTGCAGAACTTGAAAATAACATTATTAAATTTAATTTTAATAAAATCTAAAAAATATAAATGGAGTTCTACTAGCTAAACACAAAAAACAATTAATAGATGTACGTTACAATTACTCTTTTAACAATTGTAATATAAACATTTCCTCATACGTGTAACGTACATATATTGCGTATAATGTTATATTGTAGTAAGAATGACGTGTAACTACTACATTTTTAAAATTTTGGTTTAAAAACACTTATTTTTCGTTGCATTGGTGTAAAGAAGTAAATATATCTATAAATTAAATTACAAATGCGATATTTTTAGAATGTGTTTACATATTGTATTATGGATTCTTATCGGTAGGTACTATTAAATCTGTTCCCTTTGTAAGTTTTTCCCTATTGCCCCTCTTCCCTCTACCCATTATCGTCTTTCCATTGACACTATTGTCTATGTCTATTATTTATAATTAGTATTAAGTAAACCCTGAAGAAGTGAGCGTTGCTCGCGAAACATGTTGGTTTTTATGAACAATAAAAGTGGTAAAAACTAAGTATTCTGTTCATTTCGAATTAAAATGGTGCCACAAAATAAGTTTGCTGTGTCTGAAGAAGTGTACCTATACAAGTTCCTCAATCCGGGCCTGTTGGAATCAAGTGGTCCGAATCACGAGCTCAGACACGTACTGATTATATCCTGACGCTGCAGCCATAATATATACACACACAAATTTACAAAGCAAATAACAAATCCATATATATAGACGTTTAATGTGAGAACACTGCTACTCGGTGACTACTATATAATACACACCCAAAACATATCTGGTAAATATAATATGTAAATAAAAATAGAGCTCGTTATATTTGTTGACTCTGTAAGTTTTCCAGAAGCATTTGCCTAGTAGTAATTTTTAGGTTCAGAATACTATAATATTTCAATAGATTTATCTACATTAAATTCCTACCAATTCGACCACCATAACACGGGCACGTGCCTAACACGGTGGTCGAATAATCCACAAAAGTACATACAGAACTCAAAATCCATAAAAGTAATGTAAATAACTGTGATTTAAAACTATAATTTATTTTTGCATAGTAACTTTGGAATAGGCTTACCATAATTGCATCGTTCATTATCTATATCAAAAACTTGTTCAGACTATATCTTCCTGATATGTGTTTGCGCAATTTTTTTTTTGTTTTTTTAAAAGAAAGACAAACATTCCCGGGTTACGAAGAACCCGACAATATTTGAAAATCTCTTACTACCACCACAGTGAGCCGAAAATGTTGCTTGAATCGTGGTGGAGGACTTAGCCAGCCGAGGAATCGAACACGGAACGCCCGGGTGGGACCCAAACGCGATGCCCACTCAACCACTGACCGGTCTACAAGTGCAGGTAATTTATGGGTAGGTTCCATTCTTTTCTGTCATTTCTATTGTTTCTCAGTATCTGTTATAATGTTTTATTATTAGGCGGTGAACAAATATAAATAATAAAAAATTATACTTTATGTGACAACAAGGTTTCATTTAGACAAATTTCATTAGAAATAAAAATGCAATATTTAATTTATATACCTATGAATCTTTGTATGTTCAAGTGCAAGTGCTATATAGCTACCTACATGGATACGAATACCGTGAAAAAAATACAAGTAGGTATACCTGTCTAATAACATTCGTTTCTTCTAATCATAATTTCAATATGAGATCTAAAATTTCAACCAAAAAAACCCACACTATTTTCAAGTAGCATTCACCTTGGACTTGATAAATTTGAGAGTTAAAAAATATATTTTATTATTGATACAGCCACCGAAATGAAATAAAATAAACGTTCCGTGATAATATAACCCAAGAAAAGGGTGAAACCCGTTTCCAAAACTGCTTGAACATAATATTTTTCCAGATTGAAGTATGAATATATGTCAAAGAAGGTACCTAATTTATAAATTTCGATAACTTTCGTCATAATGGAGCCACAATAAACACTTATTCTAATATAGTACCTTTTGTGTCCAACCATTACTGGTTCATCAGCTATTGTAACCCTTTCGATTGCATCACTAACGCATTCTCAAGTGTTGACCATCGGTGCTACCAGTTTTGGTCCAGCGGCTGCTGTGAAAACATTGCATTCAGATCTGTCGCAAAGTGCTTCACGCGTACTTGCTTGTACAATGATGGCTCACTGGTGATACTCTTTCATATAAAATTGACCAATTTATTGATAACTTTGACTCCCTTCATCACAATTGTTTGCACTGATCAAAATAGATCTCTCTGGATTTTTTTTATTGAAGATTGTGTCATATAAAATAGACAAGACTTGTTTTAATAGTAAGGGCAAAATAGGGCATGTCTGAAATTAAGTAAAAAATTAAGTAAGAAATAAGTTCATTTTTCGAGCTTAAATCCATTCCATTAAACTTGCTCACTTTACAAGAACCTCAGATCAATTGTAGCAAAAATAGTGCAATACATTTTCATAAGGTACATAAACTCAGAACAATTTGAGCAAAAATAGTGTAATAATTTACATTACGTACATAAACTCAGAACAATTGGAACAAAAATAGTGAAATAATTTACATATACCTAACGTAGGTTCATAATTGTATTTCATCTTTCTTTTCTACAGTAGGTATCCAATACCGAGTATCAAGTTATACATTTACAAAAATAATGATAAAAAATATAAACTTAGTAGGTATATGTTAATGTTACTTGTACTTCTGCACAATAAAGATTGTTTTTCAAATTACTAGTATTTCTAACAAGCATTATTAACTGTCAGATCTTAAAAGCTTACAACATCTGTGCATATAATATGATACCAGAATGATTAAATATGTCTTCTTTACAATACAGATGTGTAGATAAAATCATATTTCTTAAAAACTTGCAGTAAAAATTGTATTTGTAGAAAAGCTGTTATGACACACAACTAAATAATAGTTAAATGGAACCCAGATCCCAGACCCCAGACCGTTGGTGCAGTGTTGGAACTCGACACTTGTTTTTGTTGATTCAGAGGGTTCCAAAACTAACAAATCAGCGAATCGCATTGTTGTTGAATGGGATTCAGATTTTGTCAGCCATTATTAGCCATCGGGAGAGGTTGTTGATTTTGTCAACAGAAAAGGATCGGTTATTTTAGTAATGCGTTAAATGGAGCTCTTCAAAGAAATTGTCATAAGTTCTTTCAAGCTCGTCACTTTGAACGGCATAAACAGAGATGCTTTAGCGTTTTTCCTAAATGCGATTACTGACAATAAATATCAAGTATTTTGTATTTATTTACAGTATACATATACGAACAAAACATTATGTAGGTTACAATAGAAGTAATACAGTATTACACTTATTAAATATTTCGTTGCGGGTGTCAGTAATGTGTGCCTTTTTGATTTCTTATTTGTGGTAGGTACCTACATTGACTAATTAGCGGGTGACATGTGCAATGTAAAATGTGTGTGTAAATGAGTTTGTGTATTTTAAAAGTGGTGGTAATTTTTTGTATCCCGTTGAACAGTTTATATCATTAAAATGAAGCTCTTTTTAAATTTGGTCAGTGAGTCCGAAAAATGTTATTATTGGTTGATTAAATGAGCACTCGGTCTAGCACAGAAAAATCGATAACTTTACAATATCCTATCGACAGGCTATGATATATAAATAAACGACTAATAAATAACTAATATATAATAAATAACTTCCTATGCTTTTATATCGATATCCCAAGCACGGTTTCATTGTTGACCGCCAACCGATATTGACAGGAGATAAATTAAAAATCGATATACGCTGGCAACACTGGAGGTGTTTTCTATGAATTTACATTCCGAAATGTCAAACACAAAACACTAAACATTTACGTAAAAATATTAAACTTTCAACTCTAAAAGCTTCGTTAGTTCAACTCCGTCCATTAATAAGCCAGTTATTTGGCATAACGAACGACATTATTCAAAAAAGACGTGAATATTAAAAGTTAATCAAGAGTATCGAGACATATTCGTATCTGAGATTATGGCGGCCAGGCTACAATTTGTCAATTTTTGGTCGGAATACGTCTTATCACATGTTGATCGTGCTCCCGAATATTGATAACTGACCATGGATGACGAATTTCGTCAATATTACAGGGATTTATCGACCGTTCGAGCTAGATCTCGAAAGTTGTAATTAAATATATATATATTTTTTTTTTTATGTTTTCAGCACACCAATTGGTAAGACATTTTCGAATCACCCGCCACATTTGCCAGTCGTAATATCTGACAGGGCTCGCGTTGTGTTTTTTGCCCGGTAATGTATTTGTATACTCCGGTATCGATGTTGATTGATAGAGACGATGATATGGGTCTGCCTGGCGCCAATATCTCCCTCCATCCCTAGCTCATCAGCACTACTCCATAGCAAAGAAATACCAAAACACTCACGGTGACGGTGCACAACCGCTACAACAACCTGTCCGCTCGTCTCTAGTCTCTAGTCTGATGGTAATAGGGACACTGCTGCCACAGTCCAGAGATCTTTCAATTTTCAATCCAATGTTCAATTTGAACAATGGAACACGTGGAATTTTTCGTGTTCCAATTTATTATAAAAAAGTACCACCAAAATAGTACTTACTATAGTCACCAATATTCTTTTCTTTAACCATTTATCTTGTCAATATATTTCCGCTTTACAATAAAACGTAAATAAATGGAATATTTCTGAACATATCCAAAAACAAAAAACTGTTTTTGAAAGATCGTGAAATACGCTTTAAAATTGTACAATTCGAAATAAACCATCAAAATAGTACCTACTCGTATCTAATATCTGCGGGTCACCAATATTGTTTTTTTTAACCATTTATCTTGTCAATATATTTCCGCTTTACAATAAAACGTAAATAAATGGAATATTTCTGAACATATCCAAAAACTAAAAACTGTTTTTGAAAGATCATGAAATACGCTTTAAAATTGTACAATTTGAAATAAAAATATAATTTTTTAAATATGAAATTTTGCATGAACCATTAAAAACATTTAAATGGCTCACCTTATTCTAACTAAAATTACTTAAAAATTTTTTTTTTTTTAAACGTACTTATTTTATTAGATGAATGTATTGTAAACGTTATTTTTACCTCACTTTTTTGCCATGGGAAAATAATTAATAAAAAATTCCGAAAATTTCGAATTTTTTTTCAAATGGCGTTTTTTTATAAAGGTGTGTATTTTACTTTCTTGATGGTTATTTTTTAGATTGGAATACAAAGCGTGGTGTCTATTTTAAACATATTTCTCACTATGGTAGTAAGGGAGTTACAGCGATTTCTATGAGACCTTTGTGAGCTGGAACAAATATGAGGTTTTTATAAACAAAGATCAACACAATCTTTCCCCACTTGGGTAAGAATAAAGCGTTCTAGCTTACATCTTCTCGCGTTTCTGGTATTGAATGTCATTTTTCTATGGTAATCTCCGACTTCTTCCATTCACAAGCATGTAACGTATTCTCTTCAATGTTCGTCCGTTGGATGCGTCCAACCGACTAAATCTCTTAGTTTCCGGTACTTGATGGCTACACCAAAACTAAATTCCGAAAATCACATTCATTTAACTAATTATTATACTGAAATATCTTTCCTAATAAACACACAATTTACTGCTTTAATACACTTTGACGGCCTCCGTGGTCGAGGGATAAGGCTCTTAACCTGCAATCCAAAGGTCGTGGGATCAAATCCCAGCGTTGCGCAAGTAAATTTTATTTAATTAAGTTGTATTATTTTACAATTAATTCACTTTGAATAATATGTAGTACATTTGCGGCAAGTTTCAGAATGAAAGATGCTCTCAGTATTCCCCTGGTGTAAGGCCACCATTCAGAATTAAAACGTTGCTTGAAATGTCTTTAACCGTGTTTGGTGACCAGATCTGGACAGGCAGATACTTTCTTAACTTCCTCCTCCTCATCTCCTTCTCTTCCCATTTAACTTTAATCTCACAACATATCCCGATTGAGGATGCCATAGTCTCACCGGCTCCAGCGACGGGAGCAGCTGGGACTCTTGTGATGTATCTATTAAATTTAAAAAAAACATATCTGCCCTTTTTTATGTGAATACCGCTCAAGAGTCCCAACTGCTCCCGTCTAGAGCCAGTGAAACTATGGCATCCCCAATTGGTGTATGTTGTGAGGCTGAAGGTAGTGGGGAGGGGAAGGAGATAGGGAATAGGAAGGTGGGAAAGTACCTGGCTATCCAGATCTGACCACTAAATACGACTAAAGCCATTTCAGGCAACGTTTCTAAATGGTGTCATACACCAGGGCGGTACTGAAAGTGTCTTCCACTCTGGAATGCGCCGCAAATAAACTAGGTATATATTATTTTAAACCCTTGACCTCCGGATAGGTAATCGAGAGTCTAACACCTCAACATTGTTGTAGCGTTGGCTAAAGAAGGAGGATACGGCACAATAACCCAAAAAATAATCAAGTACGACTCTACTTCTTTAAATGATTGTGAAAACTAGAATAAAGGGGTAACAAAGATTGAGAAGCAAGCCTTTTATAGAAGAAGAAATTTGTTAATTTCAAAAATTGTATAATTTTTTTTAACCATCTCTGAAACAAAAAAGCGTAACCCTTCTACTTGATATTGCGTTCGTATACCATTGACGTAGGGTACCTATACTTGGTCGAAGGTTCATACAATATTTTTATATTTACCAGGGGAACTGGGAACCCAGAACAGCCATTTTATTCCGACAGTAACGTCAGCACGTTCGCAAAAACAAAATATTCCTTTCTGTTGGACATTCAAAAATATTGCGAATGCAACTTTTATTCTGTAACTCTCTAACTACGTGACATCTCATGGCAAATAGCGAGCGGTGGGCGGTGGGAGGTATGTGATGAATCTACGGTACCTACTCTCATGTAAATACATGTCGTCAATTTAGACAAGCTTTTTACTTTATAATAATGAAAATCAACTTAATTAATTGAAACCATTCTGTTTAAGGCGCAGTATCCCCGCTCAAAAAGAAGAAGATGACGAGATATGTAATTACGAATGTTGTAGAGAGTCCGCTAATATTTAAAAAGGTAAAATAGAAGCGAAAATTATGAAAATGTTTAAGCCTCGGCAATCCGAATTTCTACAGATTTATTACATATCTCCCTTGAACATTTGAAGTTTTTAAGCTCTTAAAAAAATATATGTTATTCTTTAAGATAATGTCTAGATGCTGCCTATGCCAAAACGCAAATTATACGAAATTCCCTCGATAGAAAAAAATTGCAAAGTATGCTCCAAAAATTATTAAAAACAAGTATTTTTCTATTATCTTATAAATTATATTTGTGAAAAAATTCACAATGTTTCTTCAAATGATACTTAAGATGCTCCCCACGAGATTTTTGCTCTATTTTAAACGAGTCGTGTTTTAAAAACTGTCTAAAACAGCATTTAACGAAACACTAAGATTTTTTTTCGTAAATATTACTTGTAAAATAACTGAAACTAACGTGTTTATAATAATTTTCGGAGCGTATTTTGCGATTTTTTTTCTATTGAGGAAATTTCATATGAATGTGTAGATATTATCTTCAAGAATATCTTTAATTTTTTTAAGAGCTTAAAAACTTAAAACATTTAAGGAAAATATGTAATAAATCGGTAGAAAAGCAGAAAGCCGGGCCTTGACATGTAATGTTTTAAGACGTAAATAGAATATAAGGAATTTAAGACATTTTTTAATGAATTTATAAGTGGCGATATCAAAGTGAAAATAATTTTATAAGTTAACATTTTCTAAAGCCCACCAAAACGATTGAATTATTAATGCGTACCTAATACGCGTCATACGTACCTCGGTTTTGTCGGTAAACAATAAGGTCAATCGCACTCGGGTCGGTATGAAATCAACAAATCCCAATTTCAGTATTTAGCAAGATAAAAACGTGAATTATTTTTAAATAATTTGTATCTGTATGGCGTTAAAATAGTGGAACCATGTCGCCGCCAGGTTGGGCAGTGTTGTGAGGCGGGAGGGGCCGTAGGAAGGGATGTATTAATGCTGGTTTTGAAGAGTTCCGGATTATAGGAAGGAGGAAAAACAGCTGCAGGTAGCTCACTCTACATTCGAGCCGACTTACACAAAAACGAGTCGAAAGAACGACCCGTTCTCATGAAGTCAATACAAACAGTTAACTGGTGTTCCTCTAGTGTCTGTCGAGTTTCACGCACTTGTATACCGGTGTGCAGTGGATCAATCTTGTTAGTTCCTTAGATCTCACCCCATTAAAATATCTGTAGAACACACTCAACATGCCTACTTTGCATCTGTGCATTAGAGACGCTTTATGTTGGGATAGAGCTTTTGAAAGGAGATTTGATTCCTAGACAAATAAAAAAAAAATTAAATACTCTCAGCTTCATAAAGCCAACAGTTTTATTGTAATGTTGGGTATTATTCATGTACATTCAAACACTATAAGTTCTGTACGGGACTTCATAACTTTAGTTCTTGATAACAAACTGGTTTATTATGAGTTAACGTATTTACAATAATAATGCTACAAGTCACACGAACCGTGTACTCTAGAAACTAATTTAATCTGGTGCATAGGCTGGTCAGATCCAGTCCCAGCGGGACTCGGGTACCCCTCTCGGCCATTGATAGAAGCACTTTCCCTGCTGGCATCTGACGGCATCACTTTTTTAATACATTACAGTAATAATATCCAATAATTTCACATGCGTGAAAATAACGAAAATTTAAAAAATCACGGCAAACCCTGGTAGGTAGGTGTATTACCACCTACCAAAGTGGCGGAGCTTTATTTTAGCCGCTCGATTGAGCCCGTAGGTACTTTACAATATTGTGTAAAGCGACGCTGCGGGGTGGTTTGTTCGAGATATGAATATGTAATGAAGATAGAAGTGGGTGGTGGGAGTCGGGGGCGATATTCAAATTTCCACGATGCGCCAATGTAAATTCAGGGGGAGGGAATGGGGAGGGTTAGTGGCTCCACCCGCCCGCCACTATACAATCTCTCGTCTGGTGTTAATACACGTATAGAAGATATACCGACTTAGTAGTGCTCCACCCCTGGTAGAAAACGTATGCCACTGTTTTACTCAATTTATTTAAACTAATTTATATTTTATATTTAAGGCTTTATTAATGAAAAGTTTTTGGTGTTCGTAGTTCGTACTGGAACAGATCGATCGTCCAGTTGTTTAGTCAGACATTTCCAAATACTAAGGATGGGTTGTTTGACTACTAACTTGGCTTTTCAAAACCGATCGAGCCATTTTTTTATTTTTATTTAATACATTTATTTTTCTAGAATAAATGCACAACAATTATTAGATACATTTTCACAGAAAATAAAGTGAACAATTACAATAGCTTTTCCTCACCATCAAGAGACAAGAAATGTTTACAGACAACTGTGTCTTGTTAACAACTTGTCGAGTTAAATTAAACTCAAATAATGAAATCATGCGAGTAATAAAATTATTTAATAATAACAAGAAAATAATTTTTTAAAAAAAAACAGCAGATTTATCGAATATAAAAATATTTTCACACAATTTGAACAATTCATTAAATTAAAAAGGAAATTTTCAAGCTTTGCCTAAAGTCCTATTCAAGTTCTTTTATTATATCATATTAGAATAAGTTAACAATAATAATCTCAACGAAAATATGAAAGAGATCGAGGCACAGAAAAAGACAATGGTCGCAACTGGGACCATTGTCTTTTTCTTTTATTATATGATCATAGATCAGTTGCTTCGCAAAACTGAATTAATAACAGAGCATAAATATAACTTTAAAATTATCTTTGAAATTTGATGAATTGTTAAGATTCTGTGAAACAACCCGTCCTAAGGAACTTTCATAGAATTTAAATTAATCAAATTTTAAAGTTAAAATTCTAGTTCTCTGAAAGTTCTGGTATTATTTGATCATGCTTCGCGTCGGTTGTTTGACGTTACTTTGTAAATAACAGAAATTGAATAGATCTTTCACAGAATTTGAAAATTAACTTTAAATTCCGATAAATTTTTTAAATTCTTTGAAACAACTAGAAGTAATGGTAAGCCTAAGATGTTTTTTTTATCTAAAATGAAATTCGTGTGTAAATTATAATGTGTGATAAAATTCTTATAAAACTATAATCAATCAGTTTAAGAGTCAAGGAGCTTGTCGCTCTACCACGTAGATCGTCTTTATTAATAAAGCATAATGAAAGTTTTCCAACCCCTGTTGGATAGGGGGTGGTTTAGTTTGGTCGGGGTAGTGAGAAAAGAAGAAGAGAAGCGAGTCGGGAGGGGGTCTGAGTATCCCGGATTTATTTAACACATAGAACCTTCAGGCTTCTTATATACATGATATCCAGCGAGGGAAACTTAAAATGGCGGCCTCAACAGGAATTCAAATTATAATTTTCTAAATAAACAACGAAAATGCGGCGCTTCTTGAGATTATAGCCGAGAATTATGCAGTCCCGTGAACATATATCTACGTAGATTATAATTGAATACCACGCAGGAAGGAATTTACTATTAAAGTTGATTTATTAAGTTTCTCACAATAAAAGGCTACTCAAGTTAATTACCTATAAAAGTATTTAATCAAAAGTTACAAATGTAAAAAGGTTCATGCGGATATTGAAAAGAATAGTATAATTTGTATACTTAAAAGATCTTACAATGAATCAAAGGTTTTTTTTGTCATGATTGAGAAATGGTGTAACAATGGCATGGGTCACCGCCGCCCCAAGAATCATTTATTGGATAACCATCACCTCTACTTGGGTCACACCAAGAGGTTAGATACGTTTGGTGACTAAGGAGGGGTGCCCGGGTTCTTGAAGTGAGGTTTGTCCGGGTATTTGCGGCAGAGGCGTCTGCCCACCAACTGCGTGGTAGGTCGGATAGAGCTAGACTGGTTGAGGGAGACCTTTCCAGCAGGTCTATCAAAACATTTATATGATATTCGTATTTATACTGCGACAAAGTTGCATTGACAAGGAAATTCCGACCACAAAAGTTGCATGATCAAATTAGATTAAATACAAAACATATCTGATTTTTTATCTGTTCATATAATGTCATGTTTTAAGCTGGGATCCCACCTCATCTATTCATACTCTATGATCGATTTCGTAGAATTTACGATATAGATCAGTGAGAACAGGCTTTCTGTTCGATAGAAACCCAACGTTGAACTTCCGTTCTACGATATAGAACGTAGAATAGATAATTTTGTAGACATCAACTAATTACCAATTCTGTATCTGTGTATCAACTATGAACGTACATTTCCATTGCAAGAAACCGATAATAGTCTCTCCACTCAGCTATCGATTTGAGAGCAGTTCTAAACTTGGCACGTTCCCGGTCCATAAGCCACACGCAGCATCCCCTAGAGAGAGGTGTGAGGGACTGAAAAGTACCTCCTAGAATCTACATGGAGATAAAGAAGATACCCACCTACCCCTAGATATTATATAGCGAAGGAAAATCTGGATACACTCTCTAAGTCAACCTGGTGTAGTGGTATGAGGGAGGGAGTTTTCATACTTTTTCAGGCTTTTATGTGTCTATCTATTATTCTATATAAAGAAACTGGTGCACAGTCAAAAGAAATGCGATTTAAACATACAAATACAACTTGTTTGGAGATTACTATTGTGCTTTGCATAAAACCTAGAAAAAATTAAACGATGTTGAATTTTGGGTAGGTAGTAGGTACCCTCCTACACCCGGCTTCAAAATCATATTTGAACACAATCAACTAGTTATCAATGATAGCCTCCATCACAGAACGATGTATTTTGGTTATTTCACCGACCTTTTTCTAGAGTGGAAAATCTTGCTTTGCGTTGCTTGAAATGTAGTTAGGTACTAGTTATTTTTAGTGTTTGTAGTTATTTTCTTCCTTCTGTTTTCTTACAAAATTCTTAAGATCGTTAATGTTATGATTCCTCTTTGATGAACTCCTTATGGCTCCTTACAGTGGAACATCAACTAGGTTTTATAAAATTGTGTTATATTTTTTTACGATCTACAGAAATATTAACTATCTGTAAAAACCTGTACTGTTGGGTAAGCAATTTACACAGTGTTCATAATAAGTACAGCCAGTCGATTTTTTTCTGTGGGCAATATTGAAAAAATACAAAAATAATATTGAAAGTGTTATGAAACTTTTATAAGAATAAACCAAATGGTTGTGATGTTTAACAATATACCAGCAAGAGTTTTCATTTATGTTATGAAATTAAAGACGAAAATAGTATCAAACACTTTTATATTCACAGCTATACATTTTCGTAGAATACATTTTCTCATGTTCATGTTGTGGATGTGGAAGTATATATGTAACTTTCTTGAAAGTCTCTTGGTTTCCGTACTAATAAATCCATACCTCCACCCCCTGGAGTTGGGGCCGGGGGTATATATGGAGCTTTATGTACGTAAAGGGGAACTCGATTCTCAGACGGTAACAAAGATTTTTCTTTGAAACTTCCCCACTCCAGAACTTTCCTTTGTTTTCCGGATTATCCTCCTACCCGACCCGGATTATCAGGCCCGGACTCAATTCAAAGGAAACATTTCTGATAACGTGATACCCATCAGACCCAACTAGCTGAAAAAATATCAAAAATCAAAAACATTTGAGACATAATTTTTTTGACAGCGGCGCTATAATTTATTTTTTTATTATTTTGTTAAAAAAATTATCGTTATAGAAAATAAAAATAGCTTTGCTATACAACTGACTGCAAAGTTAACCATGTCACGCTGGGGAAACGCATGTGAAACATACATAAATGAATTACAGGTAATACAAAACAAGGTAATCAAAAAACTATTTAACTACAAGCCCAGAACATCCACAAAAAAAATATATATGGAAACAAAACTATTAACATTAAGAAAACTACATGAATATAATACATGTCTCCTTATTTACAAAAAACAAAATAATCTCGTACACACAAACACAGAATTCATTAAAACGTCTCAAGTACATAAACACTTTACACGACAACATGATAACATACATTTAAACACCATCCACAATAACTATGGTAAGCAATCCAATGGTTACGAAGGGGCAACTTATATAATTGCCTCCCAAATGACATTAAAAACGAAAATAAGTTGGTTAAATTTAAAAAAAAAAATTAATTTTTATTAACAAAATAATGAAATAGAATAGCGCTGTATTGAAATATATCTTAATGTGTATAATTATTTCTAGTTAAATGAGTGAAAATGTAATTTTTTTTTAACAGGAATAAAAAAAAAAAAAAAAAGATTGAACTTTAATAACAATAACTTTGGAAAGGAAAAGTTTTGGTACAGAGCAATCGCTAGGCTGGAAAATGACAAATGGCGAAGAAAATCATTATGAACATGACATGTTACCAAATTATCAAAACAGTGCTGCATAATGTAATGCCAACAAATAAAGGTTCTAAAAAAATATTATACTTCAATCCTGCTTTAAATAGAATATACACCATTGTTAACTATTATGCTATTGTGGCTGATGTTTTTAATATGCATCTATTGAAGCTGCACAATTTTGCAGGACATATTTTAACGAGGCCATTGCATAACGAGGTTTTTTGATTATGTTTTTTTGTTCGTTGCTTTCATTAACTTTGCGCTATCTACTTTTTTGATTTTTTTTTGTTTATTGTTATGATCAAATATTTTTCCATTTCTTTCCATATGGTACTTCGACTGTAAAAAAAAAACCATTATGTAAAATGTAAATGGTACCTGTTACGTAATTTTTTTTTCATCCTTGTCCTTTCTAAACTAATAACACGATATATTATTAAACACATACATTTTTTTCATTTCAGAGTATAAATACTAGTTTTACCTGAATAAATGGTAAATACCTGACAAAATGAGTGAAAGAGAGAGATTTGACGTTTAGCAAGGCGTAAAAGACGAGGCACAAGCGACTTCTTCTTGGGCCCCGACAAGGCGTCTCAAACTTCCAGCTAGGTGCCAGGAAAAATAGGAACCTCCAAAAGGTAGGAGCGAACATATCAAGGGTTCCGATGAGGTAGGTAAAGGTAGCCCTTCATAAAATGTGCGCGTGCATGCCCTCCAATAAGGCTAATGCAGGGAGATGGCTCCACATGCTAATATTATACCAGTAGCAAAGCCAAATCCAACATGGTGGAACAACAATAATTTGCAGGCCTCTATGCCTGAAACGAACGGATGGTTACAGTACTACATCGCACGCGACTTATCACAAGTTTTGTCTACCAACTCTTCAAAAACTCCGACCGACTCATTCCGTAAATTTACGTCTTCCGCCATCTTCATAAAATATTTCAGTTACTGCAAATAATACACACATTAGTGCATAATATTTGTTTATTTAGAAAAAAGTACATATTCACAATAAATACTAATATTTTACATAATATCATTCATCAGTTTATTTTTGGTTACTCAATTAGTAGAGAAATATTCTCAGGTCTAACTGGGGAGCTAGTCTATGTACTTATGTTATATATTTAGAACTGCTTATAGATAATATAGGTATAGTTACAAAAATGGAAATAGAATACTTTAAAAATACTGTAAAATATTACAAAATATTGTACAGTAAGATAATTACATGTATCTAATCTTAGAAATAGAATATCAACAAAATATTAGCAATAGAATAATATTATACATGTTTTTTTTACATGAGCTCCATACAGGAGGCCCTGATAAAAATTTATTTCCATCATGGTCTATTTCAACTTTGAGGATGCTGTGTGGTGGGTTTTTTAAGGAAAGGAATGAGATGAGAGCCCTGGGAAGGAAGAGGGTTTAAGGGGTGGGTATACCTATAGGAATCTGGGGTTCAGTGTTCCTGGTCATCCACCTCCAAGATCTAGACAAAACCTCATCCCATGAACCCGGGCACCCCTGCTAAATCACCAAAGTAGGCAAAGTAGCGAACCACTTGGGGTGGCCTATGGCAGAGGTGTGTTGGTTTTAATAATCCAGAAAACACGAGGACGGAAAGAAGGTATTTTGAAAGTACTTAGGTACTTGTAAGTAAAAGTAATAAATAATTATTTATGCGTTACACTAGTTTAAGTTATTATTTGATAACCACCTAGCTAATTCATATAGTATGGAATATGTAGGTACCTAAACATTCAAGTAAAATAAAAATAAATAAACACATTTAATACAATCATAACACATTATAAGTAGACCTGACAAGACGAAGATTTTTCGATATCGAAAATCAAAAGTGTTCATGTTATTATTTTAAAACCAGTTCAGCCCCGTTCTTGGGGATGGCATTTCCATGCAAGAGCCTCACATTTTTCAAGATTTCCTTCCACAAAGAGATTCACCCCCTCCCCCCACCCCCACTCTTCCGCAAGACTGTATAAAAGTTTCGGATTCAAGGGAAGCCTTTTGTGAGATTTCCATTGTAAATCCCTCCAGAAGATATCTGAGAATTCCTTTAATGGAATGTTTCTTCACCCTGAATATACGGTACCATGGTAGGTGTAGCACGAATAGAAATAGATTCTTATATTTTACAATTTTTGTAATGGCGGAATTCTTTCCTCGCGAAATTTACATTTCAGGTTATTCGAGTCCTAAACAAAGCGCAATGTGAAGGTATTCGTAGTAATTTGGCTGATTAAAGAAATAAGTAGGTAGTTACAGATTCTCATCTCCCACAATCCTAGAGGGACTCCGTGGCAAAAAGGCCATATGCATTGTTTCAAGGTTTTATAAAGTTTTTTTTTTTGTAATGTTCTGGGTTCAATAGTTGTTATTTATCGACTTGTATTTACTGGGGTCACGTAGTACTCAAATGACTCGTCCTGATAAAACTCCTTTTCTATTATGTAGACATAATTAAAAAAAAAAGAAAGACAAACATTCCCGGATTACGAATAACCCAACAATGTTTGAAAATCTCCTACTACCACCACAGAAAGCCGAAAATGTTGCTTGTGTTGTGATGGAGGACTTAGCCAGCCGAGGAACATGCCACGCCCGGGTGGGACCCAAGTGCTATGCCCACTCAACCACTGACCGGTCAAAAAAATAATAAACACATTTAGAAAGAGAGAACACTAATCATCGCATTTTTAAGTTTACCATAGACGATTCCGTTTAATTTGAAATAATTCTATAAATTTCGCAAACAGTTTTCCGTTGAAGGTTTGCCTATTTTTTCTTCTTCTTTGCGTGCCCTATCCGGTCCCCCCGACGTTGATCACTGTCTTGCGCTGCCAGGAATACCTCCTCCACACTTCTAATACCTGTCCACTCTCGTACATTTCGCATCCAAGACATTTGTCCCCTACCAGGGCCTTGGCGACCCTCAATCTTGCCTTTTAGTAGATATTAATTGGAGCAAGTGATATTTTTTAATAACTATTTTTATAAACATACTTGTAAACGTACTTTTAGCTTAGTATAGAGTGGTAAATCACAAGAAACAAACCATCTTTTTATTAAATATTTTTAATAGTTTGTGGGCGTTTTTTTATTAAAACCTAAAAGAGTCTTTAATTTGCTTTCAAAAACTTTATTTCAATTTGGGAAAGGTTACAAAATAGCGAATCTATTTAATAACCCGATTTTTTTGTTTAGGGTTCTGGCACATTCTAATTCATCAAAATAATTGTCTCTGTTACTTCTTCTGACGCATTCTCATATCGACAGGTATCACCAGGAAAATCTTCACCTCACAGACTTCAATGCTGTAACAACTCATTTTTTTGGTATTCTTCTACCGATTCTTCAATTACTGGATAATCCTGCATGTTTCACCACTTACGATGAGATAGTGACATTGATGTTTTCATCTTCCAATATCTAGAAAGATATTCTAAATTCTAGAAATACCGCCACTCAAAATCGAAAGTATGTATTTAAACGGCTTTAGTCATAATATATCATTGAAGAAGAAGATAACAATAATAATCTAAACGAAAATAAAAATCAGAAAAAGACTCGAACACAGAACCTCACGTCCCGGTTAGACGACATGTTCTGGCTTCGAGTCCCAGTTGTGACCATTATCTTTTTCTGTTTTTCTGTGTCTTGTTCTCTTTTATACTTTCGTTTGGATAATGATTGTTATCTTCTTCTCCAATGATATATTACATTGATGTGAATAACCTTCAAAAGTTATAAAAAGATAGTTTTTCTTATTAAAAAGGTGGCTTTATTCGTGTTTGGTGATTAGATCTGATATATATATATATATATATATATATAGAATATATATAGTAATATATACCATACCCCCAGATATCAACCCTCCATTCTCCTTCCATTCCACACTTGTTCAGAATTCATATTAAAATAACTTTGTTTAGTGTCAGGTTCCCAATGGTTTCAATATAATTTTCACTCTATATAATAACTTATCTTCTTGCATCAGTCGAGAGCTCGCAATCAAGATGTCTTCAGACGACTACATAAGTAATAAAAAGAGCAAAAACACAGCTTTACCGGTTGAGCCACCATCAGTACCCGCTGAAATGAAACATTAACAATGATAAAGACTGCCATATATCACGAATCCAATTTACGCCCGGCCATTAGTCCAATGGGATGAAAAAATCGCATTCGTATACAAAATTGCCATTAATTAAATCTTCATAAGCCATTCAGGCGAGAATTGGCCATACATTTTACTGAATGGGTCTCGCAGCAAGATTGATATATTATTATTATTAAGACTTGGTTGCTACTGTTCAGAGTTCAGTGTTCATCTGTGTTATTGTTCACGTTCATACAACGAATATTCACCAGTGCTTTGCTTTTATAAGAGTGCCTACCGGAACATAGAATCCCAAGTTTTATATAGAAGATGTTTTTGACTTTGGTCCGTCTACCTTGGCAACTACTAGTCAAGAGTCCTAAGCCCCCGGTCATCAATCATCTTATTTGTTAATTTTATATTCCCAAATCTTTACAATCGATTTCGACATGGTTTTCTGGAATTTTTCCAAGCCATCATTTTTTATTGACTTTTTATGGATTTTTTAAAAATGAATACTTCTTTAACACCGTTGTGAGTTGAAACTCGATGAAACGGAAGTGAGCGATACTAAAAAGAGACAAAAGCACAAACATTTGTAGGTTTTAGCCTCCGAGAGAATGAGATGGAATAATTGGTGTCTTCTTTGTGCGGTGCTTCGTATCTTTTTGGCATACTTTTCAGGCGGTGCTTCGTAGAATAAAATGTAAAATAAATTGGTAACCATATTATAAAAAACAAACCCTACATTTATCCTACTCCTTATGCTCTGAATTCGTCTCATTCTATCGAAGTTTAGTTTTCTGAAGGTTTCACTTCTACCACGTGTGAACTGCACATATGATTTTTTTTATCAAGAGTTGCAGGAGCTTTTTATGTGAATACCGCACATAATCTAGAATCTAGACCTTGCACCGCAATGAGAGGAATGGATTCATATATATCACACTCCTAGACATATTGACCACCAAACTCCTACGCACTCCTCGTACCTGTTTCATTCCCAGAACTTCCTCTCCTTCATTTCCTTAAAAAGATCCTCCACATTCACCTCCCCAAAGGTAACATAGGTCCTGAAAGATTTTTTTTCCTCAGGGCCTCCGTTCCGGTTCTACGTTCCGTTAGGGGCTACGTTCCTGTTTTTACCGATTAAGCGCTGATATTCACCATAAGCGGGGAAGGGTTCAGGTTTTTCTTTTTTGAATGGACATGAATTAAGAATAGATCTTGGTGGATTAATTACGCTTTTCCTTTAAATAGGACTGCCAAAATTTCATATATTGGCAGTCCTATTTTTGAGCAATTGTCTCTTGTTATCATTAGAATAACTTTTTTCTAAAAATCAAAGCATTACAAAAATGTCAAACCCAGAAATTCAACGAAACGCGCTTATATAGGTCGAACGAGAGAATTTTTTTCTTAGGCCAGTTAAGCCGCCGCTATCCGAATTTCAACCGATTTCTTACATATCTCCCGTTTTAAAGCTCTTAAAAAATATATATTATTCTTGAAGATAATATCTAGACATTGCCCGTGCCGAAATGCAAATTACATGAAATTCCTTCGACAGAAAAAAATCGCAAAGTATGCTCCAAAAATTATTACAAACGCGTTTGTTTCAGTTATTTAACAAGTTATATGTATGAAAAAGTTCACAGTGTTTCTTTAAATGGTGTTTAAGACAACGCCTGCGAGATTCTGGCTTTGTTTTAAACAAGTCGTGTTTTATTAAACATTGTCACAATTTTCGCACCGATTTTATCGTTTTAAATATTAGCGCGCTCCTATAACATTCGTAATTACATGTCTCTCCATCTTCTTCTTTTTGAGCCCGGTTACGGTGCGTTAAGTGGTGGCATTTTATCAGAACATTTAAAACTAATAGTTAAATAAATGCACACTTCAAAATTGTAGATCCCAGGTATAAATTTGCAAAAACAAAGCAATTAAAAGCGATACATCGTAATACGGTATTTTTTATGGATTAAAAAAAAAAACCGTGAGATCAGAATGAACACTTAATATTATGACAGCGTTAGTAATAAATACACTCCCTTGCTGTGTTTGCACTCCTAATAGATCCGGATCTTTAAAATGACCTCAGGATCGTTTAATTTCACTCAAAAATCGTGACTTAAAAAACTAACGATGATGTTCTTTCAATCAAAACATGGATGACAGCTATCAACTGGAAAAAACCTTCCTAGCTTCTCATTTGGATAGGTTTTTCCACAATATCCATAGCTGTATAACATACCATAGAATTATATAAGATGGTACCTAGATCTGTCCAGAGATTTTTTCTTTATTTTGTGTAAATACCACAAGAGTTCCTACAGCTCCCAACCGTCCCCAATCAATTGGGTTAAGTTGCGAGGTTGAAGGTGATAAGGAGAGGAAGGAGATAGGGAAGATGAAGGTAGGGAAATATATGGCTATTCAGATCTGCACGGCTAAAGAACGAATGAATTTTAAATAGTGGTTTCACCAAGATTCTTATGTAAATACAGGCAGTATTTATATTATTTTTAACATTTTTCAATTTGAGAGGTGGTCATAAGTACCGCCGCCCGGGAACAATTTATTGGATAACCAACAACCCCAAGTGGTTCGCTACGTTCGGTGACTTAGCAGGGGTGCGTGGGTTCATGGTGTGAGGTTTGTCCGAGTTTTGGAGACGGACACACTGACCCCCCGACTCCTACCCAGCCCTCATATCTTTTTCCTTCCCAGAACTTCATCTCCTTCCTTTTCTAAAAGACCCTCCACACAGCATACCTAAAGATGACACAGGCCCTGAGGGGAATTATTTTCCTCAGGGACTCCTGTGTGGAGCGAATGTAAAAAAAATACCGGTCAGTGGCTAAGTTGACATCGCGTCTGGTTCCCACTCAGGCAGGCATCAATTCAATTCCTCGGCTGGCCAAGTTCTCCATCACGGCACAAGCAACATTTCCACTTAGTGTGATTGTAGGAGATTTAAAAATAGATTATTTTTACCCCAACAATGTTTGCCTTTCTTTAGAAATACGTATGTAAAATGAATTAATTGCTAAACAACGTAAATCAATAGAATAAAATTTAATTGCTCACGCCGCGCATGGTTTTGAACCCGTCCCCTCCTGATTCGAAGTCGAGAGTGTCGAAAGCATATATCCATGGCCTTATACCCCATTATTATTGCAAGTAACTGCGAATCGAACAAATCCGAAATCTGAATTGAATTAATTGAACAAAAAACTATCTACCGGATTCATCCAACTAAAACACAACCGATAAAAGCAAAACTCATTAAAAAGGCATTTGGCTATCAATAGAGCCTATTCCGCTAGTAACAAAATCACACTAAACGTTTTAAATAAATTTGTAGATACAGAATTACTATACATAAAAAAAAATATTGTACCAGTAGTTTTGCGAACGACTTCAGGTTCAAAAAGCATGTATTTAATTCTCTCAAAATTTCCTATGAAATCGTAAATTGCGACGGTCTCGACGAACAATGTCGGATTTATGATTTTATAGTTTGGCAGTACAGTTTTTGAGATCAATAAATGTAGTGTTGTTTAGTATTTTACATTTCATTCAAAATTCCGAAAATACAGACTTTAAAATCATCAAAACGAAATTAAAATAAGCCAACAAAAATATTTTAAATTTTTAGCAGATCTGACATTGTTCTTCGGGACCATCGTATTAAGATTTTAAAGTAGGTAATTGAAAAACTACCTACTAAAATAAATTAATTAAGAATTTACGCAATTTGTCCAAAAGAATTGTTACTACATCAATGAAAAATTTCTTGCAATCTTTCCTCATGTGAGTATTTAGGTACCATAATTTTGAAAAAAATGCGAATAAGGCATTAACACGACGATTTCACATTTGAAAAACTTTCACTGAAACATTAAAACGGCAACCTTCTTGAACCGGAAACGGAACGTACAAACAAATTTATATGCAGACTAAAGCAAAACGGTCGAACAAACTGGTTTTACTTACCGGCTTCACCAGTGATGTCAATAATTGTTGTAAAGGTAGGTCTAAGTAAAGAGATAAATAGTATATTTTTTCAGGTGGAACACCGATCAAGAGCCTGGCTTACTTTACCCAACTGACCGGAACCAGTGTGACTAAGTCATCCCCAATTGGGATATGTAGTGAAAATGAAGGGTTTGACGAAGAGAAATTATAGAAAGTATCTAGATTTTCAGGTCTTGTTATCAAACACAGCTAAAGCCATTTGCAGCAACGTTTAGATTATGTATGGTGGTTTTTCACAAAGTCGATCATGAGAGTATCTATCTACCACTCTGCAACATATGTCAAATATACATTTTTTTAAATATTGCTCAATTAAAAAGGAAAAAATCAATCTAGTTAAAAAAATTTTTTTTTACTATATTATATCTATTTTCAAATGTCTGTTAAAACTTATTTTTAAATGATTTGACTACTATTGGATTGAACCACAGATAATATAAATCTTTGGATTGAACCTTCCTCCCCAGGGACTGGAGCCAACAGCGCTAATTCCTGAGCCAAATCCCAATTGGATAGTAAAGACATTTATTTCGTACATTGACTGCTGTAAATGTTTAAACACAATGTCATCTTTTTTTTAAATATATAGAATGATTGTCAGCGACAACTAATTGTCGAGTTTTAGCTCGATCGGATGCCGGAAAGTGAATTAATTTCTTCTTCCAATATTCCACTTCATTCATTCACTCAATCAATCAAGAAAACAAGTGAAACTGAATTAATTTCTTCTTCCAATATTCCACTTCATTCATTCACTCAATCAATCAAGAAAACAAAATGAAATTCAAATAGATATATACCTGTGTATATAAAAACAGCAAATTGGGTCACTATTATTTATTTGTTTGTTTATTTAGACATTAGCAATACATTATAGGTATTACAAGTGATAAGTTATAATAAAATAAACATAGTCAAAGTGCTTATTACTTATGTACATACAATATCGTAGTAATTTCGCCTGGGATGCTAGTGGTTCGTAATTAAATAATATACGTATCCACTGGAGCGCTTTTTGCCACAATATGGCACTATTTAAAATACCTCAGATTGCTTTACTGCCAATTTCGGCAAATTTTCCCTTATTTGTAAGTAATTCCGTAGAAATTTACGATTTTGTAATATTTTTTATAAATCCTACGAATATGTGATAATCGACAAAAGATTGTAGAATTCATTGGCTATATAGAACTATAATCATTTTGTATATCTTCATATTAAAATTCGGAGGTGTGATTTTTTTTAATGTGGGTGGAAAATATTCAAAATGAGCTCAAAAAAATTGCAAGCAATCCGAGAAAAAAGTTTTTATTTGGTCTGTCGCTCGACTGGATATGGGTAAGAATAATATAAAAAAATATCAAACCTAAAAAAATGTATTTACATCAAGCTTAAAAATGTAATAAATTAGTTTGTTTATTAGTAAAGAATCATCATCAAAATGTCGAAACTAATAGTGAATTGGTTTTTCGTAGTGGTATATGTTGTGATCGCGCGAGTAATAATTATTAGCGTGTTATTTGCTGCACGAGTGTTGTTGGCTTCCATGTGAAGAAGTATAGTGTGCCTGAAACGCCTCGTTGGAATATTTAAACCAATTCGGGACTATTTTATTATTTAGCAGATTATATAGAAACACTATAATTTATTCGTGTGTAGGTACCAGGATTTAAACCCACTACCACTAGATTCGTAGTTGATGATCTTAACCGCTCGACCAGTGGCGGCTCGAGCCCTTCTTTGATGGTGGGGATCGACATTTTTTACGTACTGTACCCGCTGTACCGTAATCTCACCACCCGTAGAATATAATATAAAATTTCAAAATAAAAATAATATGGTCTAATCATGCTAATCAGATATCTAAACACAAAACAATATAAAATGTCTATTTTTACCAATTTACAATATTGTACAATTAAAATAAAGCTTTATCTTGCAAGATTATTATCGAACGCGAGCGATTCCCGCCCGTAACTCCGCAAACAAATGGTTCAGTGGGGATACACAGAATTGTCCCCGCGAGTATTCGAATTCACATACGACTGCGCATGCGCGGTTGCATACGATCGCAAAACAACGCAAGGAATCTATGGGGATAGCTCGAATCGTCCCCAAGTGCGCAGTAGATCTGCGCACTGAGAAATAGACCCGCTGTTCTCATGCGCCGTACATTGTTCGCTGTACGCGCGTCGTTTCTTATTAAAATCATCCGGATTATTTTTTTGTATTTTATTTCTGCAAATTTTAATTACGAGTACTTTTATTTTTAAAGAATTCATTCATTTTGGTGAAGACCGACTGTTTTTTCCTTTAGTAGGTTTCGGGTGTAACTGGTGGGGACTATCCCCATTGTCCCCCTGTGAAGAACCGCCACTGCGCTCGACCACGGAGACCTGTAAAAAAATTCACGAAATAATTTAATTGAACGTTTCGATAACTAGCAGAATAAGCACGATTGATTCAGTCATCACAACAGTTTGTCCGAATGTTTCCCCAACAAACTTCTTAATTAAACTCTCGTCTCGCGGCCGAGATGACTTTCAAATATCCATTCCTCGCGGAACCAGTTCCCTCTTTCTCACTCAACTCTCTTCACCCATCTCCTCACACACTTCTCTTCTCTTCTCCTCTCCTGTCCTCCTGTATTCGTACTTACCTGGCTAGGCTGACTATTGCTTTGGCACTTAACACGTTAATGATTGCCGGTTTGCCTGCGTATTGAATGCTCGGTACCAATACACAATGTAGAAATGAACGATAATATCTCCAATAGTGTAGGATGCAGCGAGCTTTGATTTTGGATCTGAGGACAGTACCCTATCAAAGTTCAAACAATTTTTCTAATTTTTTATTAATTCCCTCATTGACAGCCCTGCACTACTGCAACTGATTTTATTTCATGTAGGTACTTACAAAGACACGCGAACTAAAATATCTTATTAATATACTGCAACAGTAATGTTAATACCAGTTCGTTTATGTATGAACCCAAAATATGCAGAAATTTTTAGTAGCACCGATAAACTTACAAAAAAGAATTAAAAAGAAAGACAAATATTCCCAAGTTACGAATAAACTGACAACATTTTAAAATCTCCTACTACCACCAAAGTAACGGAAAATGTTGCTTGAGTATTTCACATATTTTTTAAAACAGTTTTTTGTTTATATTTTGTTTACTTTACAGCCTTTATAATTTTTAGTTAATTTGAATCACATTGGTATGTTTCGTATTATCGTTTCGTAATCTCATTTTTGTTAAAAAATATTTATTCTGTATATTTCCAGGTACTTTCATTGTAAATAAATAAAAAAAAAATCAAAAATTAACAAAAAGCATGTCTCTAATTGAGTCATTTTTTTCCCTAACCACAGACATCTAACAAATTCCCCGTTGGTAGTAGGTACGTATGTTTATATCTACATCAATATCTAACTACGTTCAATTTATTTAAAAATTATATGTAAAAATACGGGCAAAAAAACACTTTTTGAAGCCGTACTGCAAAAAGTATTTTTTTCTTAAAATAAATAAATTACCGCCAATTTCGAAAGGGTAGATTTTGAATAATTTTAAATTTCACCGTAAGTTTCTGAATATTATAAAGGTGGCAATTTTATCAAAAAATGTTCATAAACCATGGGAAGATACTTTCAGTAACGCCCTAGTGAAATACCACCATTCAGAATTATTGAACGTTGCGTGAAATGGCGGTTGGGAGAAGCTGGAACTCTTCTAATTAAAAAAAAAATAAAATACATCTATATACTACTGTAGGTAGGTACCGACGTGTATAACTACACCAACAACATATTTTAACTGGACAAAACATTGGAAAGTTGAAAAAGGTTACCATTCCGACAAAAAAGTTAGATAAAAAAAAAAGTTTAAGAATTTTCTATTTTTTTGATGTTTAAATTAAATCTAATGTATTAGTAAGTATGTATTTTTATTTGCTAGTCTACGTCAAGAAGATGTGAAATCATCTGAAATTCATCTGTGAACCTGAACAGTTTTCCAAAATTAGTAAAAAAAAGTAGGTACTGCGTGTCCCAACGTAAAACATGGTATGTGCAGTTAGGGACCTCATTACTATATTAATTGGATAAAGTGGATACAACAAAGATTATATACATAGGTAAAGATTCAATGTTTCAAAAATATAGTTCATTCGTTTTTTGATTACTTTTTTGGCTCTCCGCACAGTTGAAAATCTGTACTGGTAAGTGGATAATTATTTATCTAATGGTAACTTAAGAGTGTTCAACCAGAGAAAACCATAAATATGTCATTTTTAAATTAGTGTTTAGACATATTGACTGTTTTCCACAAAAATTTATAAATTGATTTCGAAAGATTGTTATTTTATCTAGTAAACGTATGTAATAAATTTTCAGAAAAAATGTTTATTTTTAATATAATAAGGTTATACCATAGGTCGTTGGCGGATTTGTTAAATTTTCAAAAAAGTACATGTATTGTACAACACCCATTTCAAATCATATAATCATGCAGTAAAATAAATCAATATATTATCTGGTAAACGTATGTAACAGAATTTTATATTTTAAATAAAATTATAAAAAAATATATAAGTGCATGTGTTTCTTGACGAAAATTGGTCCATTTGTGCATTTATTTGCGCACTTACAGACTAATATATTTCAAATTTTTTTACATTCTAATTTTGCTAAGACATTATTGAAAAATGATAAATACTTATGATCAAAAAATAATTACAAAAAGTACATAATTTTAATAGTTTTATCGTCACGCCTTTCAGCATTTTTGGATGCAGGTATAAATTAAAGCAACTTTGGAATGAAGTAAAATCGATATTGAGTTATAATTTTAAAAAGCTGGTATGGAGAATACCTTATCTTTCTCATTGGAACCGCCCTGTACGATCGTAAGAACATCTTTCGGCGAAATGTGGATTTTCGTCCGCTGGCTGGTTATGCGCTCTTAATACGTGTCAGTGCACACCTGTACTACACAACAATTGCTAACTGAATTTAAATAATAAAAATTATCAAGTTTTACAACTTTGAAAAAGCGTGAACGTCGGTTATATTTCTTTCTTTCGTCAGTCTTTTCATATTCAGTATACTTGAAGGAGATATAGGTTCCTACCTGTATCAAACATATATGATATTTTTTATTATTATTATTAATGTTTTCTTATTCATTAATGCCATTTTGATTATTCGGATGAATCTTTTTATCCATTGAACCCGCAGTACGGTAGCTTAATGTCGAATGACCAACCATCGCATAATTCGAATAAGATCGTCTGGATTCAAACCCAGTTCTTTATTCGACCGTGAATTTCAAATAAGACTCTGAAGACTGCCTGGTAAACGATATGCGATTGCTAAGTTAAGTCGTCACGCAGTAATTTGTAGACGAAACTCATTAATTTGGCGTTAGGAATAAGGCCTAACCTAACTTAGGTATTAACTCACCTATTGATCTATTTGCACTTAGGTTAGCTGAGTAGGTACTATGGATTATACCGGTAGATAGATGACCAAAAAAAACTATTTATGTTTTAAGATGAATTAATTGTTTGCACCCGTACATAAGCAGTACGGATATAAAGTTTTGTCTATAAACAAACCCAAATCTTATAAGGCTTACAAATACAATATTTGATTGTATCACCGACACAACATTGTATTTGTAAGCCTTTCTAGAAAGATTTTTGTTTACATAATGAATTATAAATACTTCGTTTAAACCACTATATAATTAACAATATCAAAATGCTTCAATAACAATGTTATCTTCATCAGGACAAGATGTTAATTTCATTAACATTTTAACTCATTATGTTAATAATGATGCCACAAAATAATTTTTCTAAGTTTGAAGAAGATTTTTTTTGTTTATGGACAAAATTGTTTATCGTATATTCAAACAAAAAAATTATTATTTTTAATATTTTAAAGTATAACTTTCAAAAGGTGTTTTTTCTTAAAATAATATACAGCCAATTTCGAAAGGGTAGATTTTTAATTATTATAAATTTCAGCTTAAGTTTCTGAATATTATGTTTTTTTTTACATGAATACACCAGGGCGATATTGAGAGTATCTTCCACCATACCGTTCCACGACATTTGATCCCCCGACAGTTGGTCTCCTGGCATACCTGTATGAAATACGCAGTCGGATTAGGGAACATATATGCTATATCTACATATCTACCAACACAAAATATAACTAAGTGTCCCTGAAGGGGAGTACAGAAAGGATGTACCGCCGACCAACAAAAGTATAAAACATTTTTACATTCAAATGTATCAAGGATAAAACTAATTGTCTATGTATACACTGTATATACCAGCGTATGAGTATAAAAAATCTACACTGCTACTAAATTCGTTTGATATCCATACCAACTTATTAAATTATTTTTTAAGTCAAATTTAGTTTTTTTTAACACTTTTTGTACAATTTTAATAATTTTCCTCAGGGCCTATGTCATCTTTGGGGGTGCTGTGTGGAGGTCTAAGAAAGGAAGGAGAGAAAGTTCTGAGTAGGAATCTGGGGTCAGTCAGGCCAGGAGTGACGTACGTATGAATCCATCCTCAATTTGAGAGGCGGGAATAGGTACCGCCGCCCCGGGAACCTTTATTGGATAACCAACACCTCTGCCATAGGTCACCCCAAGTGCCATGGTTCGCTACGTTTGGTGATTTAGCAGGGGTGCCCGGGTTCATGGGGTGAGGTTTGTCGAGGTCTTGGAGGCCGATGACCAGGATACACTGAACCCCAGATTCATACCCACCCCTTAAACCCTTTTCATTCCCAGAACTCTCCCTTCCTTCCTTTCCTTAAAAAAACCCACCACACAGCATCCCCAAAGATTTTTTCTTTTTTACATGAGCTCCACACAGGAAAATCCTGATAAAAATAATTTCCCGTAGGGCCTATGTCATCTTTAGGGATGCTGTGTGGAGGGTTTTTTAAGGAAAGGAAGGAGAGGAGAGTTCTGAGAAGGAAGAGAGTTTAAGGGATGGGTAGGAATCTGGAGTTCAGCGAACCACTTGGGGTGACCTATGGCAGAGGTGTTGGTTATCCAATAAAGGTTCACGGGGCGGCGGTACCCATTCCCGCCTCCCAAATTGTGGCTGATGACACAGGCCCTGAGGCAAATTATTTTCCTCAGGGCCTCCTGTGTGGAGCTCATTTAAAAAAAAAATCCTTCACACTAAGTAGGAGATGTTCCATGAGAGCACAGCTGGAGAAGTCAAATGGACTCCCTCAACCACTCTCTACCGGTCCACCCTGCCATGCAGCTGGTGGGCAGACGCATCCGCCGCCAAGTCCCGGACAAACCTCACCCTATGAACCCGGGCACCCCTGCCAAGTCACCAAACGTAGCGAACCACTTGTGGTGACCTATGGCAGAGGTGTTGCGCTATCCAATAAACGTTTCTCGGATAGCGGTACCCATACCCGCCTCCAAATTGAGGTTGGAAATTGGTAAAAAAATATAATTTTATCAACTGACGGTTTTTTATACGCGTGTTAAATTAAACTAAAATGATTGTACGTTCCTGTTCTTACCACCAATTCTTACGCCGGGAGGTCATTATACCGTTGAAAAATACCGCCACAAAACATAAAATGTTAATGTTGTTTTTCTAAGATTCCGGTCAATTAAAGGCAAAGGGTAATAAATAAATAAGTTGTGGGTAACATCTAACACCTGCCCTGCGCAGTTCTAGGGAAGGCGATAATCTATAGCCCGGAATGATATAATTATTGCGTTAATATAACCCTTTAGTGGCCGCGTGGGAGGGGCCGGCCCGTAAATAACGCGCCACTGATCTAACGTCTATACGGCCCCCCCGGCATTGGCGTTTCTGGCCGACACCACTGGAATTTATTTTCACACATTCCTAAAGTGATATTTTTATCAATTTGTTAGGTATAATTTAATAATTAAATTACTACAATTTTTATGAGTGAACTGAGAAACTGGCAAAGGAAGGATGAAAGTAGACTTTGACTTTGAGTTGAAACATTGCTTTATGACTAGATCTGAATAGCCAGGCACTAAGCCGCATAACTCTTCTCAATCTCCTTCCCCTTCCCACTACCTGCAGCCTCCTGATGCCATAGTCTCACCAGCTCCAGACGGTTGGGTGCAGTTGGGGCTCTTGTGCGGTATTCACATAAATAAAAACTCAATACTGTTAAATTAAGATTCCTGAGGCGTAGGCAAGGTACAAACCATATATGACCGTGTTAAAAATGAAGAGATCTGAAAAGAATGCAAGTTAGAAGAAATCGTAGCGCTTAATGACATTTTATTTTTCATGTATGAGACATTTGGTGACCAGATCTAAATAGCTAGATAATTCCCCACCTTCGTCTTCCTCATCTCCTTCCCCTCCTCACTACCTTCAGCCTGACAATATATCCCGATTGGGGGTGCCAAAGTTTGACTGGCTCCGGAAGGTTGGGAGCATTTGGGACTTTTTTTACGCCTCAGATTTTATGTACGGGTTAAATCTTCCCCACAGGAAAAACTACACCCTTTCACACACTTTTCCACAAATGATCATCTATTCAATCCACGCTATGTAAGTGCACTATATAAGTATAATAAATACAAAACAATACAAGAATAATACATCAATCTACCAGAGACCAAATGGGAAAGTAAATAACCGACTCCAGATATTTTCATATTAGAGGGTTCGGCTCGGTAGAACTCCTAACTGGACCGATAAATTCTACTGATCCCTCAATACAAATATTTAAAAAATCTATCGTAATCCTACATGTATTTTTATAGAATTATATGATTATAGGATTTTTTTAAACGGTGCTACAGATTTTATGTCCGGGTTAAATCTTTCCCAAATGAAAGACTAATCCCTTCCACACACTTTTCCACAAATGAATATCTAGTCAATCCACGCTATGTAAGTGCATTATATAAGAATAATAAATGCAAAACAATACAAGAACAATGCGTCAATCTACCGGAGACCAAATGGGAAAATAATTCACCGACTCCAGATATTTTCATATCAGAGGGTTCGGCTCGATAGAACTCCTAACTGGACCGATAAATCCTACTGATTCCTCAATATTAATATTTAAAAAATCTTTCGTAGTCCTATATGTATTTAAAATGACTGTTTTAAAAAAATTATATATTCATCAAACATTTACCTGACGAGTATCGTTACTCAGCAGTGGTGTAATAGATAACACGCTGATCACAGTTTACTCAGAGGTGTTGAAAAGCTCACTCAAAGGTTTTCACTGCAACGTGCACTTCAAAGTACCACGGGAATTTTTTTAGCAGTCTGAATGCGAATTACTAACAAACGAGCTTATTTTCACGATACAAGTCGGGTATTATTATCTTCGGTTGTTAAAGGTAGCTCTGAATTAAGCTGTAGGTGCTTGAATAGATTATAGCTCTATTTGAAGGTGTGCGATACTCCTTGGGTTAGTTCCTGCCAACGGAAGTTGTACAGACAGGAAGCAGGAAGTCGTGAATTCCCGCCATTTCTGCTGATGGCCAAACAGCTACTAACTTCAGGTAAGATCCGTTTCCTTATGTTACCTTTGAGTTATTGTTCGAAAGAAATTATTATAGACCCGGCGTTGGTCGTGAAATTAATGTGTGACCTTATGTTGTTTTCTAGATAGCTTTTATGGTCTAGCGAAATTTTACAAGGTTCTCTGTCTTTTAAACTTTTACATTATCATTGTCGCCCTGGTCAAAGACCGCCATTCAAAAGGTTGCTTCAAATTGCTTCAGCCGTATTTGGTCATTTGGTGATCAGATCTGAACAACCAGGGACTTCCCAATCTTCCTCTTCCCATCTACTCTCCTTCCCTAATCCCTTCAGCCTCACAATATACCCCAATAATTGGTAAAGCCGTATCACGTTTGGTTAATTTGGGACTCTTGTGCGGTGTTCCCATAACAAAAACATACTTGGGTACCCAAGAAAGAAGTTTCTTTTTACTTTCTCCGTAAATGTTTAGCTACATGATTCAACATACAAGTTTTGAAAATAAAATTTGTCCAAGGACTCAAAACATCTCTTGGAAACAAGGCTACGATTTTTCTTAAGTCGGTTCCTCATTGCTGAGGATCGTGACCCCTACTCCAATTTCCATGGTGGACAAGGCTCCTTCACTCCTCGCGGTCCTGCGCTGCCTGGAGAGCCAAGGTCACCCTAGTACCGGAAGCCAGTGTTACTTGATCACTCCAGCGCATTGGTAACCATCCTCTGCTTCTTCTGCCTTCCACTTTGCCAGTAACCATAAGTTTCTCCAAGTTCGAGTCCTCAGTTCGTCGAACAACGAGTTAAAAGTATCTTAAAATGCCTTGTAGGCAGATGGTTGAAAGCCTATTGAGGATGCCTAGCTCTTCAGTCGTAAGGCTGTCCATGGAAACCTGAGAATTTTTCTCCAGCACCACATTTCGAGATCGTCTATCCGCTTTCTTTCTCTAAGTTTTATCTTCTTGGCCCTAAGTGTCCATGTTTCCATGCCGTATAGAAATATGGCGAAAATCAACGTTTGGACGAGTTCTTGGTAGTCTTTGTTATAAGTTATAACTCTGTCACTCCAGATCTTTTGCATTTTACTCGTGGCGTCTTTTGTGATGCAATTTATTCTTTTAACTTCTGTATCACAACTTCCTTCGTCACTTATAGACGAGTCTAGATATACAAAGTCGTTCACCATTTCTAAGTCTGTGAGAGCATTATTAATTTGTTACCATTACCAAAAATACCACGTGTGAAAACCTAGAAAAACTACTTATCTGTAAGCGTCATCTACATCTTCAAAATTGTTCATATATGGCCGCTATTTTCTTTATTTGTCCATGGCAACTCTTTCCGCTGTTCCTTTTTTAAATACACCCTTACAGTTCCCGCCAATAAATTAGGCCGCCGAGTGAGATGCTTCCGCCTCCGCCAGCCCATTATACCGCCATATTGCATCCGGTTGGCAGTGGAAATTGCAGTCAGACAACACGCCATTAAACACAATCCGGAAAATCACTTCATTTTCGCTCGCATTTCACAGACAAGATATTTTTGTTTACTAAAAGATAACTGTAAAAACCTCTGGAAATTTGATTAGTTTATTTTATTTTAAATGCATATTAACAGTTATATATAACCAATAATAAACATACATTTTATTTTATTAAGGCGATCCAATAGTACAGAAAATAATCGAAATCGGAATTCACGTCCCTTGGAAAGGTTGGAAAAGGTATTTGAGAATTTTTTTTACAGGTTGCTTTCTAAAGGCCTGTAAAAAACATTAATTCCTTTTTTATGCATTGTTTATTGTAATAAAAGGGAAATTTAAAATTGATTTCACGAAAACAAACAATGCGGAGCCTAATATCTGTTCCCCGCTCCGTCCGGGGAGGACTGACAGAAAATAGGTGTAGCTAGTTAGTCGTTCTTCGGTAGACGCAATAAGGTTCACTTTGAAATTCCACATTCGTCAACTACCGTATTGTCGCCGTGATGTCAAAAATAACAACGCGAAAATGCATATTTTATTTTGTGAGGTTCTTGCGTAATGTCATTTTTTTGCGATTATTATAAAAGAAACTAAATTTGCCACATTAAACAATAAAACCATACCCGAAAAGGGGTTTATAAATAGGAGAGTTTGGACTTGAAAGTGTTTTTTATAGGCCTTATAGTTTATTTTTTTCTAGGCTTATTAAAATTAAAAATGACTGATATTTTTAAGGGCCAAGATATGTTCTACACACAGTGTTTAATTGAAGCATCGATATTACAACTAAGCGATCAATTTTCAAAACAAAAACATATGATTTTGTATGATTTTGTATAATTTGGTATGATTTTTTATTATTTAGTATGGCTTCATCTTAAAATATTTTTTATATCTATGTGGTTTGTAGTTGCAAGACTTGTTTTTCAGGCTTTTTAGTTTTTTGAAGTGAGAACTTCTATAGCGTCGTTATGATTTGAAACTTGAAACGAAAAATAGCGACACTAAAAAGAGATAGAATGAGATAGTATAATCGGTCTCCTCTTTGTACGGTTCTCGTAGCCTATAGGGCTCCTCTTTGTGCTGTGCTTCGTAGTATCTCCACGCTTGTCTATTTTAGTTTCTTGAAGGTTTCTCTTCTACCGCGTGTGAAATGCACACTCAATTTTTTTTATAATTCATATTTTAGATTGTATTGTTTTGTCACATGAAAGAAAATAGAAAAATTATGATAGTATTTCATGATTCACTATCCTAAAACTTGACTTGTAAATTTATTTAAAAAAACTTCCGTAATGTCTAACCTATACTATTATGTGTATCTATTAATTTCATTTTATGAAATAAACAAAATTACATATAACTGATGATATTGTTTGAGGGTAGGAGCATTCATTTATTAGGACGTTTTGATAACAAATATATAATATTCGAATCTTTTCCAAAAGGTCGGGCAGAGCCATCTATGAAAGGAACGTCAAAGCTTTAGGCAAATTTTCTTCTCTATGAGCGGCTTTTTTGCGATTTTATTCGGGCAAAATTTATTCGGTCGTTGATAATTTTGTACATTATCTGGAAGTTTAGTGTAGACAAATTCTGGTAACCTGTGATCAATTTTAAGTAGTGTAGGTAGATATAATATATGTAATATCGTGGGGTAATTACTACAACTAGGTAACTCCGAAATCAGCGTTTTTGAGTTTTTTTTTTTCACAATTAAAATATCATTTCATTACATATCATTCATCGGTTTTTTGGTTACCCCATTAGTAGAGAAATATTCTCGGGTCTAACTGGGGAGTTGGTCTATGTAGAATCTAGGTACTTATGTTACATATTTAGAACTGCTTATAGATAATATGTAAAGTTACAAAAATGGAAAGAGAATACTTTAAAAAATACTGTAAAATATTACAAAATATTGTACAATACGAAATATATATATCTATTATTTATATAAATAGAATATGAATAAAAATATTAGCAACAGAATATATCTGAAAATTATCGATATAAATAAGTCAATCTGTTGCTCACCTGTAAAAATTCAACGTAAGTTTTTTTTAAATTTAAAATAGTTTAGTTTTAATTTAAATAGTTTTTCTCATTTTTTATTGTATCAGGTAAATCGTTAAATAGCTTTGGGCCTACATATTCATAATGGTGTTGTGCAGCTGTCGTGTTGCATTTACCTAGGTATTACATATATTGTTTGTTGTTTGGTTTTTAATGTTATCATTTATCACTGACAACCCTGGCATATCAAGTATTTTGAAATGTTGGTACTTATGTTAGTTTTAAGTCTCTAACTTTAAGTCACAGTTGTAAATATTTATTTCATTGAACCACTAGTTTTAAGACAACTATCATAAGTCTTAGTCGTAAGTCACTAGCTATAGAGTCTTAGACGTAAGCCACTAAATAAAAGTCTTATAGATATAAGTCACTAGTTATAATTACAAATCTTACTTATACCAATTTTATTATATATTTACTTGTACAGCGCCCTTGAGGTGATTTCTCACAAAAACGGCGCTATATAAATTAGCCAAGTATTATTATTATTTTATATTCCCAGATGTTCTAGGTCTTATACTTCATGTTGAGGACACTTCAGATTCTTTAAAAACTTTTAAAATAGCATTTTTTTAAATAGTTTTGAAACCGGTAGGACATTAACTTTTTCAAAAAGTTCGCTGGTTGGAAACATTCTTGTTTTTTTAATAATAACTTTAATGATAATTTTTTGTGTTGTTACTATCGGATACAGATTATTCTTATAGATGCTTCCCCATGAGATTATGCCGTACTGCAACACTGACTGTACAAGAGCAAAGTAAACCATTTTAATATTTGAAAGATTTAGGATATTTCTTAATCGTATAAAAATGTAAGTAAGTTTTCTAATTCTTTTGACACAGTTTTCGACATGTTTCTTTATTTCCTCGTCTATGAATCAAGTTTTTTAGGTGTCTCCAAAAAAGGGTATCGTTTAATTCTACAAATAGGTAACACAAGTTACCACAAGAATTTTTCCGTGTTTCGATTAGGCAACTGAACTTAGCTAGTTCTAGCACTAAAATTTGCGGAATCACTTTAGTTGCTTTCGTTGCATTTTAGTAAATAAATACTTAAAATGGTTAGCCATTTTCTTTTTTCAAAAACACCTATAATTATTACTGTTTCCGACACACAAATCTACGATTTGATCATTGATATTATCAGAATAAATATACAACAACCGATTTATCAGATTGATTACCATCTTATAATTCATTTTCTCAACCATGCCGATTTCAGAGTTACCCAGTTCCCCAGTTGTATTAATTAGTGTAGGTAATTACCCCACGAAATTATACTAAAAATACCGATCTAATAATAATGCGCCAATTATTCAAACATTGCTCTCGTATTAATCTCTTTAAAAACTACCTATCCAACTAATAACTATTATCTAGTACTTTCCTTCATAACCATTTAATTTATCAACTTTAGAAGATAGAAGAAATATATCCGACCAGATTTTTTTATTCAAAATCATCAACAACTTTATTGATAACAACTATCTTCTACTAAGAAATACAACGTCAAACAAACTATTTCGCATACCGCACTCAAAAACAAATTACACACAACATTAATTTCTCAGAAAGACGTGCAAAAAATACAATAAAATTTTCCATTTGTCCTCAGGTTTATTTACTAAATGCAAAATAGAAAAAATTAAAACAAATTGTGAATTTCGAACCCTCTACCTCTGCAGAGTGTTATTTTCTCATTCTCACTATGTTGTTTTTCTTTTTTAACCTTTTTTTTCAGTTTTATTCAAGTTCATAGACTTGAATGAGTTCAATATTTGATTTGACCTATTCTCTTATATGTAGATTATCGTCAAAATTATATCTATCTATCTTAACTTTTTCGGCACAAAGCACTCTTTTTAGGGTGAATTGCCTAATTCAAAAAAATCGATATGCTATCACTAGTTACTGTTAATTTATTTGTAGCTAACCGCTCAACAAAGAGGTCTACAGTAGGTAAGGGCATACTAATTAGGAGAAAATGAAAATTACCTATTAAAGCGAGTTTAATATTTCAAACTTTAATAGCAATGGGTGTTATGAAGAGGGGGGGGGGGGTATTACTCGTAATTGAATGTTCAGTAATGGCCGCTGGGTGACTCTGAATATCAATAAGTTGCAATAAAAGAATAGCAGCGTGTTGCAATATAATGCGAGGAGGGGCTGACGGGGTGAATTGGACACGGGGGGCAGCAGAAAGGGGAGAAGGGGGTATACAGGCGACAGGGGACAAGGGACGAGGACAAGGGTAGATTGGGGAAGATGATGGCTTCTGTAGACCAATCAGCCATATTAATCTGCCAATGGGAGGAGTAGCTGGTTGCTGTACCTACTCTCTACTTATCTGGCATTGTACAATATTTATGATTTAGGTACCTACCCACGTTCCTAAAAACTTACGTTCTAAGTAGGTAGGTACCTAATATAATGTGTATTATTTCACCTATATTACATGGCATTGTTCAGTATTTTTTTTGAGGTACCTACCCACGTTTCTAAAAACTTACTTTCTAGGTAGGAATCTAATCGAATATGTATTATTTTACCTATATTAGATGGCATTGTTCAGTATTTGTTATTTAGGTATCTAACAACGTTCCTAAAACTTACTTTCTAGGTAGCTATCTAATCGAATATGTAGATATTATTTTAGCTATATAGGTAGATATATACGGCATTGTGCAATATTTATGATTTAGGCACCTACCCACGCTCCTAAAACTTACTTTCTAGGTAGATAAGTACCTACCTACATATCTTCCAGATTGCATTGAATCATAGATAGGTACTTACGTAAGTTATTTATCGATTTATCGATAACGGAAATTCGAAATGCTCTAAAGGACAAAGTTTTTATTTGTTCAGAAGAGTAAAAAGAAGGTTTTTTTTCTACAAAAAACTATATCTCCTGTCTTGCAGACCTGCAATTATGATTTTTAATTATAAAATTAATGTTTAATAGATCTTTCAGAATACTAAACATATTATGTTAATTTCTTTTGTAGAATTTAAGTTTTAATTTATTTTTTCAGATTTTAATTAGGTAGATATTTTTAAAATTTCATAAAAATCATCTTAAAATGCACTTCGTAAAGGATACGCTTATTTTTGTAGGAATATTGCGACGACGCAGATCGAAATGGAGAAAAGTGACATATTTTATTACTTATTTTTTTATTCCTTGTCCTTTACAGTATTTTAAATTTCCACTATCGATATGTTTGAACGTGAATCATCACCCACTAAACTAGGTATCTATCTACCAAAAACTATTAAAAAATATGTTTTAAATTTGTTGGTCATAAATTAATACTACCGCAGATAGAGATGCGCCATGATGGTCGGTGACCTATGAAAATCGAAGTTTCCAGAAAATCTATTAGCAAACTAGAGGTTTCAATAAACAGCATTGAAATAGAAAAGAGTTAAAAATAGCGAAACATGTAAATAACGTCACTGCGCGATACTGCAAGGCCTGGGCGAGCGACCGCCAAATTACGAAGTTAGTGCTGTCGCTCAGTGAACTTCACTCTTTTAAATGGTCTAATCACACTGTTTATTTAATATGCTTGATGAAACAAAACAGCAGTAATAACAAATCAGCAGTAATAACGGGTATCAACAATTTGTAGTTGCTCGATGGCACTGACTTGGTCACGTGATACTTCAAAATCAGTCGCGCAAAGGCCTGTGTTAAACCCCCCCCCCTCTACGAAGTAATAGTAAAACCTTCACTTGATTTCCGAATGCTGCTACATTGCTACTGCTACCGGCGCAACCCCGTCCTTTAAAAAGCTCGTAGCTCGCCCGTTCTCGCGTCTCTCCCCTGCATTTCTTTTGAAGCGCCTTCTCAACCCCATCACGTAATACTTTTATGCAAACGTGACGAGATGCTCTTAATTAATCAATTGTAATTAACCCCACAACGTTGTGTACTTTTTTGTTTGAGTGGTTTGGTATAGTTAATCCAATTTAATTAATAATTTATTTGTGGTAAACCCTTGTTCTTTTAGGTATGGCGTGTTACAATTTGCAAGGCTTCGAATAACAATGACTGGGTCTGACTAACTTGAAAAATAACTAATTATCTAACTATATTCGTTCAGCTTCCTCCCCTAGCACCTGTTAAACACCTACGCTCATCGACGACTATTTTTATTGAAGTAATCTGCATTTTCCCTCCTAGCATCTAATATATAAATTTACATTCAAACGGCGAATTGAGAAGATCCTACCTTTCGATGCGATGTCACGTACTCTCTGCAGCTCTATAAAATGCTATCATGAAAATAATTTGACATTTATGTACATTCTAACAAAAGAATTTACACTCAAGCAGTACGGATTGCAATGATTCTACACTCACAGTTCTAGATGCAGTTTGTTAGTTAGCTAGCTGGTTTTATTTTGTTAATTTGACTCTACGGGTAGGTATTTTGGATTAACATGAGACAGAACATGTGCTGTTTAAATAATTGGACTCCTCCATAGCCCAACTGATAAGGTGATGGTCATAGACCGCCGAATCAGCTTCCAATTCCAACGCCTCCGGAGAATGTTAAGGTCGCAAGCGACGAATGAAAATCGACATGTTTTGCCTTCTGTCGGGAAAGGGTTTGATGTGTGTTCCTGGATCATAGAGTGGTAATGGGAATAATATCGACCACTACGCCGCCAAATTATAAATATGTTGATGAAGATGATGAGAGGTCATCTCATACCGTTTGATATGAGGGTCTGCTCCGATTAATGGCGTGATAGCCGATGTCAGAAACTGTTCAGGAAATGCGTGGGTGGCACGAGGTTTTAGATCGTGACATCCTACTCTGGATTGATGATGATGATGATGATTTTGAAGTTCTTCAGCATGCCGATGACTTGAGTTCCATTTACTCCTAAAGCACCGGCATAAACATTAAACCGAAGTTGATTAGACAATCGGCAATGTCAGGAGATCGGTGGGGCCGCTCTCTCCTCTGATCTGGCGATGTATGAATTTAATTAAAGAAGATTTTGATGTCACCGATCCTCGCCTTGGCAGTCACTCATGTCCTCAATAGTCCCGTTCTCCTTCCAGCACGCCGCCTCGAACCAGTAGAAATAATGATTACGTTTTTCCTAGGCACGCTACAGAAACGTGCGCCAGCCTGCAATCGCGATGGTCATCGGTATTTGATTTGAATGAAAAATACGTCCCCTCGCATAACATACACAGGCGTAACGTGGGACCTTCCCCGAAATGTCACGGGCATATGCTCTACGATAGGCGTACCCCAACCTCAAACTCAAATATCAGCTCAAAGAAAGAAATGTCAAGCTCGGCTTCCAGGGTGCTGGGTCCAAGAATGAAAGGCACCAGGTCGTGAATCTGGCTTCCCTCCCTTCTATTTTCCCGGCTGCCCTTTCGTCCAGAGTACATTCCCACCCTGATGCTGGATGATCCCTATTCCTATTGTGAGAGAGTTAAGAGAACTTTTGCTACTTATGTAGGTGGATATAACGCATTACGCTTAAAATATGAATACCTACAGACGGCTTCATTCAACCGACAATGTGAAAGTTTTTGGCTAGATCGAATATCGAAGGAAATATACCTACCTAAGCGTAAACCAAAAGTAGTTAAGAAAACTTATCCGGATTCCAACAAAGAACCGCCGATCGGTTGCCAAACGATTCCATATGTCGTGTTCCCTTCGTTCCGACGACAAGGCAGACCCCACACGAGCGTAACCTAAAAGGTAGTGAAGCCCACGCAAATTTCGTCACTTCGTTTCCCCCATGACGAAGGTAGTCCGGCCAGATCGTAATCTTCGTCCTGCATCAAACTGGTCTCCCGCGACGACAACTTTTATCCGCTGGTACCTCGGAGCGGCGGTAGACGGAGGGCGAAATGGGTGCACGTCCTTTGTTCTCCTGAAGTCCCCCAATGCCTTAGTGACGTACATACGTCGACATCATGGAATGGCTCCGGCCACGCTTCCAATCCAGTCTAGAGCGGGTACGAGATCCACGTTACCGAGATGTGATCACAAGGGATTCCAATTTGCTCGGACCAGACACGACCATCGCTTACTTCGCCTCCACATTAGAAAAATAGTGTAGCCCACCTGCATTTCGATCACATCGCCCCCGATAAAGTCGCGTGAGATACTTCCTCATGGTGAAATAGGAAAGCCGGACCCGTTAATTCATTCGACAACCGCCGTCCATTCTCGAGTCGTAACCCGCTCAATTAAGTTTGAAGAAAAAGAGTTTGTTAATTAAGTAGGTGGATATAGCGCATCACGCTAAAATGTGAATACCTACCGACGGCTGCATTCAACCGACAATATGAAAGTTTTTTGCTAAGTCGAAAGAAATATACCTAAACGGGAACCGAAGGTGATTATATGATTAGATATCGAACCAAGTTTATGCAAAGTCCTATGTAATAGACTTGTTGTGATACCTAAAATTTGGAATAAGATATGGGAAATTTTTGGAATGGGAATTCAATTATGTCAGATTTTGTTAGTAATCAAAAATGCCCATGCTACGCACCCTTCATAAACCGTTATATTACCCAATGCCTTTTCAAAAAAAAACCTTCCTGAATATAGTCCCCTAACTACGTTTAAAATTATTATTACGAAACTCGTAAATAATAATTAACACCTCAAAGGCGCTTCACACATTAATTTATACCTACATTCTATACCTATGTATTTTGTTACCCGTTATGCATTGGAGAATACCCAGTAACCTAGTTTTCTAGATCACCAACAAAGCACTTTTAAAGGATTCTATTTTTGTTTTGTGATTTCAAAATCCCGTCTTTTAAATGAAGTCTCTCGTCTAAGATTTATTGCCCGAAAGCGCACTTTGTGCTTCAAATGCTAGTTAGTTAATTGTATCCCAAAATTATTATTTTACAACGTTATTGTCTCAAGAATAACTTCACCCAACAAAGGTACTTGCTAGCCGGTCAACCCGGAAACGTGCACAGCTCCTCGTTCCCCAACGCTCGACAAAAAAAAGGTCCTAGATTCCTAAGGCTTGTAGTATATAAACCCTAATTGACTCTTCCCTGCAAGGCCCGTACTAAATATGTTAATAATTTTATACAAACTTACCAAATTCGCCATTGCACTAAATAATTTCACAAATCAATTCACTACAATAATATTTAATTCAAACAAGCACTTATAAACCACAACCCGTCATGCAGTTATTTATTCCAAGATGCAGCCGTCAAACACAATTCTCGCGTAGATTTCTTTTTTAAATTTCACCCTGACCCTGATAGACGCCCCGAAAGTACGTCCCGACCGCCTCAATTTACAAATTTTATTATTTAACTTCACCGATATGAACTCGCAAGCCTCAATCTCTGACTTCCCTATTCGCGTGGACTCTTTTTGTCTAATAAAACGGAATTTCCTTTGTTTAATTAAAATGAAATATCCCCGATTTAGGCGCACCAAACTGGTCTCCTCGCGACTATCGGACCTCGATCCCTTAATTTAAACCTTGCTTCCCAACGACCAAATCTTGACTCCCCTCAATCGCGTGAACTATTTTCCTTTAATTTTATGAATTATTCCCGGTTTACGCGCACAGAGTTATTATTCTATCGTGTATTCAACCTCGATGATTTTTCGCTAGCCCGTGCGTCTCCAGAATCTCTCCCCGACTGTATTTATTATTATATATTACTATCTGAATCATTCCCGGTTTACGCGCACCAAATTATTACTCTCCCGTTTATCAAAACTCGATGATTTTTATCCCGTCTGCGCGGCCCTAGGTTCCTTCCCTGACTGTCCTCTAACACTCCTCTACCCCGACTATCGTTCCCACTCCCTCCCCCTGACTCCCCAAACATCTCCTTGTGTGGTTTCAACAATATATTAGCCACTTCTTCAAATCTTAAGTGATAAACACATCTCCCAATATGCATATATCAACTTTAATAGTCAAAAATGTCACACTTTAACTATTATTTCAGAGAATTTTGTGTAGGAACCATGTTCGCTTTTTTTTCCGGTGTAAATTAATTTTGTCTGCGACGGAGTCATAAACTATCCCCATAGCGCTTAAAAGAAGAGCTCAGTGGCGTACTTCAATCTAATACTCTTTCTCAATACTTGCGTTGACTATTGGTTATATAATAACATTATATATTCATTGTCCGAACACGCTTTTGTCCTTTCTACGTGCGTCACTATTTAACGAATTCTGCAATCCTATTTCGACAAATATGTCAAATATTTCAACCCGTAATCGGCGCGTCGCGCTAGTATATTTAAATGCACCAACGAGCAATCCTTATTGACTAATTTTCAATTTTCCTACTGCCATAGAAAATTCACCAGATAATTGTTTCGTAAATCCAATCTGCCCGCGTTAAGATCAACCACCCCACGGGCAAATATCCATCGGCCGCCCCTGACTTGATAATGAACCTGAAATATCCATTAGAATTCCTCCTCCAACCAAAGTATTTTGGCACACGTGTTTTTCCTAGTAATGACCCGGTTTCATAAATCACCCTTAAGAGTTGGAACAGAGAATTGTATTCTGAAACCATACCCTGTTACAAAATCGAATATAATTCCAAATTGATCTCTCAATTTTAAAAGAATCATTTCGTAGGCCCAAAGGCGAGATCATCACAGTCTCCCCTTTATGGAAAAAAATAGTGGAGGTAGATAGAAATCCAAACTACAATCACCTATTTTGTTCCAGAACTTCAGCAGTAGTCAGCCCGTTTGAACTCGCCTTAAATCTTTGTGCCCTTTTTTTCCAAAATTGTAATGATGAATATTTCCTAAACCGGTCCTGTCCTGTACGTCATCGCATCCCTTCCCTATTCCGTTTTTTTCGTCGGCCTTGCCCAATGTTTGTCTAATGTTGAAACTACGGTCAATGTACCTTGCGTTATGCCTACATATTTCCAGGAATTTGTGCCGGTTACGACCTACAACGGTACCTAGTCATGGTACTCTAACTGTCTCCTATTGTACTCCTCACATAAGCCGACAATATAGTATGTGAGCAGTTAGGTATCTATTATTATCTCTAAACCAATTAATCCAAATTTTAATTTCTGCCTAACTTTATCACCTATTTACGCTGATTTTAAATACCCACCGCTTCACAAAACTCCTTTTGCGCAATTTGTAAACCCATCCACAATCTACTACTAAACATTGTGAATGTTTCAATGCTCCACATCTCACTGTGTCTAAATTCATAATTTATTTTTCTCTATAAAATAACCCTAAGTGGTTTTCCCCAATTCGGCCCTGTCATTGTTATCGGTAACACGGCTATCACTCGTAACCTTGCTCCGTCTATGTTCCCCGTTTTCGAAACACTGTTGAAACTGTATTTGCTTAGTAGCTGTTATCTGGTTTTAAGAGGCGATCAGGTGACGTTTCACCCCTACAACTTCCCTTACAAAATTGCAAATATCTGCTAGCAAAGAGCGCCTAAGTCGTCCCTTCTCCCCTTAATCGGTACTTTCGGTTTCACATAATGGCCGTCTCGAAGGTCCGTCTGCATTTTTTTCTTCATAATATCTCGACCGTAGTTATACGAGTGTGACCGACCTTTCCTTATTTTTTGTTTGTTTTTTCGTTAAAGGAACTTTGTCCAAAATGGACCTGGCCGTTGTTCTAAATTTAACAATTTGGTACTGGGGACCAATATCATCTATAAATTTTTAACTGCTGAGAAATCAACTGCCTACAATACCTAGTCATTTTTTTATTTCCTTAGATTCATACGTTTGAGTACGTAATTATTATTGTAGTACTTTTAATCTAGTGCATAATTAGAATTAAACATTTTGGATACGCTTATTCTGTAAGTCGGGTTGAATATTAGCAAACAATTTATTTTTAAAATTTTACTTTGCCATCAAGAACCGACTTCCTCCCCTCACATCGGAATACCTTTTATTCCCTATACTTATCGGAGGTTGCCTAACATTTTACCTACCTCTCCTATCTTTAATTTGGTTTTTTTGTCTTCACGCCTAATCCGGTTCACGTCACTAATGTTTATTCTGCATGTATTTTGTTTCTCAACAGATTCTGTTTCTTTGAACTATTTAGTTAAACTAATTTCGTTTTCCTAGCCCAACGTATGTCTACCTACTGGTTAGTTTTATTATTGTTTTACCAACTACGGTTTTTTTTTTTTTTCTATTATAGGCACCTCCACCAACCGCTACTCGATTTAATGACCTACTTATCCCTTTAGAAGTACCTACACTCGAACCATGCATCACCAAAAGGTATGCTCTTTATTGTTTCTGTTTCAAAGCCGCACTGTCCCACCACTCGTGGCTAGACCTCCGTTCATGGTTTCAATTTACCGTTACGTTAAACGCACAAACCTATTTGACACATATCTCCGCTAGTCGGCACTCGGTTTAATGACCTCCCTTTTTTTGTTCTTCACACTGGGTGTTAAATGTTTAAATGATCTACCCTCAAAATGAAAGAGACCCTTTTTTCTATTGTTGACACTAAAGGACACTAATACCTATCAATATTACAATTGTAATGTTTTGTTTACTTCGGTAGCCAGAACTACTCCTCGATGTTTTGTATTTTTATTATTTTAACTAATCGTCCGGTATCCAATTTACCAAACGTTCAGACCCAATTGAAGGTTGACTAACATCAATATTATCACCCCGGCGATCTGATATTGAATGCATTATTGAAGGACTATCTCCCCTAATAACGTAACACCCTTTCTCACTAATACTTATCGAAGGTTGGATATCATTAATTCCTCTTGGTTAATTTTGTTACACTTTTTATTGACGTACAGCGCTCCTCCCCTCAAAATATGATACCTTTAACCTGCGTCTTATCAGAAATTGGACATCATCAACCAACCTCTCCTAAATTTGTCTGGTTAAGCTAATGTGTACATTATTGCACTACCTATTCTCTTGATTAATTTTGTTTCACTTTTTATAGACGTATGGCGCTACTCCCCTCAAAATATGATACCTTTAACCTGCGTCTCATCGGAAATTGGACATCATCAACCAACCTCTCCTAAATTTATCTGGTTAAGCTAATGTGTACATTATTGCACTACCTACTCTCTTGATTTATTTTGTTTCACTTTTTATAGACGTATGGCGCTACTCCCCTCAAAATATGATACCTTTAACCTGCGTTTTATCGGAAGTTGGACATCATCGGCCTATCTCTCCTATCTTTATCTAGTTAACAAATGAACCTATGCATTAGTTGAAGTACCTACTCTTTGTTAAGTTTTGTTCCACTTTTTATAGCCGTACGGAGCTCCTTCCCTCAAAATATGATATCTTTAATCTGCGTCTTGTCGGATGTTGGGCATCATCGTCTTATCTCTCCTTCTTTATCTAGTTAAGCTAATGTACCTATACATTATTTGAAGTACCTACTTTCTTGGTTAATTTTGTTCCACTTTTCATAGCCGTACGGCGTTCCTCCCCTCAAAATATGATACCTTTATCCTGCGTCTTATCGGAAGTTGGAGATTATCGGCCTATCTTTCCTATATTTATCTAGTTAAGCTAATGTAAACGTTATTGTTAATTCCTCTGCTACACATCTATTTTCCTAGTACTTTACTTTTTTTTTCGTTGTGTTTTCAGTCATTTTCGGATGACATGCGAACCGTTATACCTACTGTATTAAATTTTTTTTTTCTATTCTTGTTTAAGTCATTGTATAAAACCCAGCAAAATGCAACACTTTGTAATACCATACCTCCTGGTCACTTAGCAAAACTGTGTTAAACCCCCCCCCCTCTACGAAGTAATAGTAAAACCTTCACTTGATTTCCGAATGCTGCTACATTGCTACTGCTACCGGCGCAACCCCGTCCTTTAAAAAGCTCGTAGCTCGCCCGTTCTCGCGTCTCTCCCCTGCATTTCTTTTGAAGCGCCTTCTCAACCCCATCACGTAATACTTTTATGCAAACGTGACGAGATGCTCTTAATTAATCAATTGTAATTAACCCCACAACGTTGTGTACTTTTTTGTTTGAGTGGTTTGGTATAGTTAATCCAATTTAATTAATAATTTATTTGTGGTAAACCCTTGTTCTTTTAGGTATGGCGTGTTACAATTTGCAAGGCTTCGAATAACAATGACTGGGTCTGACTAACTTGAAAAATAACTAATTATCTAACTATATTCGTTCAGCTTCCTCCCCTAGCACCTGTTAAACACCTACGCTCATCGACGACTATTTTTATTGAAGTAATCTGCATTTTCCCTCCTAGCATCTAATATATAAATTTACATTCAAACGGCGAATTGAGAAGATCCTACCTTTCGATGCGATGTCACGTACTCTCTGCAGCTCTATAAAATGCTATCATGAAAATAATTTGACATTTATGTACATTCTAACAAAAGAATTTACACTCAAGCAGTACGGATTGCAATGATTCTACACTCACAGTTCTAGATGCAGTTTGTTAGTTAGCTAGCTGGTTTTATTTTGTTAATTTGACTCTACGGGTAGGTATTTTGGATTAACATGAGACAGAACATGTGCTGTTTAAATAATTGGACTCCTCCATAGCCCAACTGATAAGGTGATGGTCATAGACCGCCGAATCAGCTTCCAATTCCAACGCCTCCGGAGAATGTTAAGGTCGCAAGCGACGAATGAAAATCGACATGTTTTGCCTTCTGTCGGGAAAGGGTTTGATGTGTGTTCCTGGATCATAGAGTGGTAATGGGAATAATATCGACCACTACGCCGCCAAATTATAAATATGTTGATGAAGATGATGAGAGGTCATCTCATACCGTTTGATATGAGGGTCTGCTCCGATTAATGGCGTGATAGCCGATGTCAGAAACTGTTCAGGAAATGCGTGGGTGGCACGAGGTTTTAGATCGTGACATCCTACTCTGGATTGATGATGATGATGATGATTTTGAAGTTCTTCAGCATGCCGATGACTTGAGTTCCATTTACTCCTAAAGCACCGGCATAAACATTAAACCGAAGTTGATTAGACAATCGGCAATGTCAGGAGATCGGTGGGGCCGCTCTCTCCTCTGATCTGGCGATGTATGAATTTAATTAAAGAAGATTTTGATGTCACCGATCCTCGCCTTGGCAGTCACTCATGTCCTCAATAGTCCCGTTCTCCTTCCAGCACGCCGCCTCGAACCAGTAGAAATAATGATTACGTTTTTCCTAGGCACGCTACAGAAACGTGCGCCAGCCTGCAATCGCGATGGTCATCGGTATTTGATTTGAATGAAAAATACGTCCCCTCGCATAACATACACAGGCGTAACGTGTGACCTTCCCCGAAATGTCACGGGCATATGCTCTACGATAGGCGTACCCCAACCTCAAACTCAAATATCAGCTCAAAGAAAGAAATGTCAAGCTCGGCTTCCAGGGTGCTGGGTCCAAGAATGAAAGGCACCAGGTCGTGAATCTGGCTTCCCTCCCTTCTATTTTCCCGGCTGCCCTTTCGTCCAGAGTACATTCCCACCCTGATGCTGGATGATCCCTATTCCTATTGTGAGAGAGTTAAGAGAACTTTTGCTACTTATGTAGGTGGATATAACGCATTACGCTTAAAATATGAATACCTACAGACGGCTTCATTCAACCGACAATGTGAAAGTTTTTGGCTAGATCGAATATCGAAGGAAATATACCTACCTAAGCGTAAACCAAAAGTAGTTAAGAAAACTTATCCGGATTCCAACAAAGAACCGCCGATCGGTTGCCAAACGATTCCATATGTCGTGTTCCCTTCGTTCCGACGACAAGGCAGACCCCACACGAGCGTAACCTAAAAGGTAGTGAAGCCCACGCAAATTTCGTCACTTCGTTTCCCCCATGACGAAGGTAGTCCGGCCAGATCGTAATCTTCGTCCTGCATCAAACTGGTCTCCCGCGACGACAACTTTTATCCGCTGGTACCTCGGAGCGGCGGTAGACGGAGGGCGAAATGGGTGCACGTCCTTTGTTCTCCTGAAGTCCCCCAATGCCTTAGTGACGTACATACGTCGACATCATGGAATGGCTCCGGCCACGCTTCCAATCCAGTCTAGAGCGGGTACGAGATCCACGTTACCGAGATGTGATCACAAGGGATTCCAATTTGCTCGGACCAGACACGACCATCGCTTACTTCGCCTCCACATTAGAAAAATAGTGTAGCCCACCTGCATTTCGATCACATCGCCCCCGATAAAGTCGCGTGAGATACTTCCTCATGGTGAAATAGGAAAGCCGGACCCGTTAATTCATTCGACAACCGCCGTCCATTCTCGAGTCGTAACCCGCTCAATTAAGTTTGAAGAAAAAGAGTTTGTTAATTAAGTAGGTGGATATAGCGCATCACGCTAAAATGTGAATACCTACCGACGGCTGCATTCAACCGACAATATGAAAGTTTTTTGCTAAGTCGAAAGAAATATACCTAAACGGGAACCGAAGGTGATTATATGATTAGATATCGAACCAAGTTTATGCAAAGTCCTATGTAATAGACTTGTTGTGATACCTAAAATTTGGAATAAGATATGGGAAATTTTTGGAATGGGAATTCAATTATGTCAGATTTTGTTAGTAATCAAAAATGCCCATGCTACGCACCCTTCATAAACCGTTATATTACCCAATGCCTTTTCAAAAAAAAACCTTCCTGAATATAGTCCCCTAACTACGTTTAAAATTATTATTACGAAACTCGTAAATAATAATTAACACCTCAAAGGCGCTTCACACATTAATTTATACCTACATTCTATACCTATGTATTTTGTTACCCGTTATGCATTGGAGAATACCCAGTAACCTAGTTTTCTAGATCACCAACAAAGCACTTTTAAAGGATTCTATTTTTGTTTTGTGATTTCAAAATCCCGTCTTTTAAATGAAGTCTCTCGTCTAAGATTTATTGCCCGAAAGCGCACTTTGTGCTTCAAATGCTAGTTAGTTAATTGTATCCCAAAATTATTATTTTACAACGTTATTGTCTCAAGAATAACTTCACCCAACAAAGGTACTTGCTAGCCGGTCAACCCGGAAACGTGCACAGCTCCTCGTTCCCCAACGCTCGACAAAAAAAAGGTCCTAGATTCCTAAGGCTTGTAGTATATAAACCCTAATTGACTCTTCCCTGCAAGGCCCGTACTAAATATGTTAATAATTTTATACAAACTTACCAAATTCGCCATTGCACTAAATAATTTCACAAATCAATTCACTACAATAATATTTAATTCAAACAAGCACTTATAAACCACAACCCGTCATGCAGTTATTTATTCCAAGATGCAGCCGTCAAACACAATTCTCGCGTAGATTTCTTTTTTAAATTTCACCCTGACCCTGATAGACGCCCCGAAAGTACGTCCCGACCGCCTCAATTTACAAATTTTATTATTTAACTTCACCGATATGAACTCGCAAGCCTCAATCTCTGACTTCCCTATTCGCGTGGACTCTTTTTGTCTAATAAAACGGAATTTCCTTTGTTTAATTAAAATGAAATATCCCCGATTTAGGCGCACCAAACTGGTCTCCTCGCGACTATCGGACCTCGATCCCTTAATTTAAACCTTGCTTCCCAACGACCAAATCTTGACTCCCCTCAATCGCGTGAACTATTTTCCTTTAATTTTATGAATTATTCCCGGTTTACGCGCACAGAGTTATTATTCTATCGTGTATTCAACCTCGATGATTTTTCGCTAGCCCGTGCGTCTCCAGAATCTCTCCCCGACTGTATTTATTATTATATATTACTATCTGAATCATTCCCGGTTTACGCGCACCAAATTATTACTCTCCCGTTTATCAAAACTCGATGATTTTTATCCCGTCTGCGCGGCCCTAGGTTCCTTCCCTGACTGTCCTCTAACACTCCTCTACCCCGACTATCGTTCCCACTCCCTCCCCCTGACTCCCCAAACATCTCCTTGTGTGGTTTCAACAATATATTAGCCACTTCTTCAAATCTTAAGTGATAAACACATCTCCCAATATGCATAGATCAACTTTAATAGTCAAAAATGTCACACTTTAACTATTATTTCAGAGAATTTTGTGTAGGAACCATGTTCGCTTTTTTTTCCGGTGTAAATTAATTTTGTCTGCGACGGAGTCATAAACTATCCCCATAGCGCTTAAAAGAAGAGCTCAGTGGCGTACTTCAATCTAATACTCTTTCTCAATACTTGCGTTGACTATTGGTTATATAATAACATTATATATTCATTGTCCGAACACGCTTTTGTCCTTTCTACGTGCGTCACTATTTAACGAATTCTGCAATCCTATTTCGACAAATATGTCAAATATTTCAACCCGTAATCGGCGCGTCGCGCTAGTATATTTAAATGCACCAACGAGCAATCCTTATTGACTAATTTTCAATTTTCCTACTGCCATAGAAAATTCACCAGATAATTGTTTCGTAAATCCAATCTGCCCGCGTTAAGATCAACCACCCCACGGGCAAATATCCATCGGCCGCCCCTGACTTGATAATGAACCTGAAATATCCATTAGAATTCCTCCTCCAACCAAAGTATTTTGGCACACGTGTTTTTCCTAGTAATGACCCGGTTTCATAAATCACCCTTAAGAGTTGGAACAGAGAATTGTATTCTGAAACCATACCCTGTTACAAAATCGAATATAATTCCAAATTGATCTCTCAATTTTAAAAGAATCATTTCGTAGGCCCAAAGGCGAGATCATCACAGGCCTGTACTCTAGTCAGTCTAGCCTTGACGATAAATGTATACCTTGATCGATATATACCATTGACGATCTACAATCAATAAATTATGAGTAGTTACCTACGTACCTATTTGAAATACTATTACAGACATTACAATGATATAAATTTTTGTTTAGTTTTTAAGATGAAGCCATACTAAATAATGCAAAATCATACAAAATCGTATTTTTTTTTTGAAAATTTGACTGCTTAGAAGTATTATAGATGCTTCAATTAAATACTGCGTGTACAACATACCTTGGTCCTTAAAAATATCGGTCATTTTTTTTCTCTTTGTCAAGTCTTTTAATAAGCTTAGAAAAAAATAAAGTATTAGGTCTATAAAAAACATTTTCAACTGAAAACTCTCCTACTTATAAACACTTTTTCGGATATGGTTTTATTGCATAATGTGGCAAATTCAGTTTCTTATATAATTATCGCGAAAAAAAATGATATTTACGCCCGAACCTCACAAAATAAAATATAATATGCATTTTCGCGTTGGTATTTTTGACATCACGGCGACAATACGGCAGTCGACGAATTTGTTATATCAAAGTGAACCTTATACCGTCCACCGAAGAACGACTGGCAGCCGCCCCATTCATCAATCAATTTAAAAATTCCGTTTTATTACAATAAACAATGCATAAAAAAGGAATTAATGTTTTTTACAGGCCTTTACGAAATCAACATGTAAAAAAAAACTCAAATATCTTTTCCAACCTTTCCAAAAGCTTTTTCTCCAGTATTTTTAAACTCCTCCCATAAAAGGGCATGAATTCCGATTTCGATTTTTTCCTCTACTAGTGGATCGCCTTAAAGAAAAGATAAACATTCCCGAGTTACGAATAACCTGACAATATTTAAAAATCTCCTATTACCACCACAGTAAGAGGAAAATTTTGCTTGTGTCATGGTGGAGGACTTGGCCAGCCGAGGAATCGAACACGCGACGCCTGGGAGGGACCCAAACGCGATGCCAACTCAGCCACTGACCGGTCAAATTTTATTCACCGAAAAAAATTTCAAAACCGGTAAATTTTCACCCCGAAAAGAGAGAGATTTCGCGTGATTAAGCTGCCGCTACTCGAATTTCTACCGATTTCTTACATATCCCCTTTAAACATTTGAAGCTTTTAAGCTCTTAAAAAATATACATATGTGTTTTTTTTAAATATTATCTAGACGCGTTCCACGCCGAAACATAAATGCTATGCTCCGAAAATTATTATAAACATGTTTGTTTTAGTTATTTTAAAAGTTATAGTTGTGAAAAAATTCACAATGTTTCTTACTGATACTTAAGACGCGTTCCACGTAATTTTTGCTCTATTTTAAACTAATCGTGTTTTATTGAACATTTTCATAATTTTCGCATCGATTTTGTCGCTTTAAATATTAGCGCGCTCCTCTAACATTATTTCATATCTTTCCATCCTCTTCTTTTTGAGCCCGGTTGCGGAGCCTTAATGAGCCTTAATTCGGGGTATTTCAATTCGGGATATTTAATTATTAATAGAAGATTTCCTATAATCTACTTTATTTAAATTTCAATGAATAGAAGAGTATCTTCATCTAACTTCTTTTGAGCTTAACACGAGCAATTGGTTTAGAAGTGCGGTGATCTCTATTATTCTTTCAATTCTATGTATTATTTATTATTATTGTTGAACAAAGATTTGACGCTTACATAAATCCCCACATTAGGTTTCCGATGACAACCATTGAAATGGAATTTACCAACTCTCCTGATCATAAGACATCTTGGATAAATCAGCTGTAACGAAATAACACAATGGAGGTTACTTTATTCGGGACAGGAAGAACAGAAAGGCAGTGATACCAAAAATATTTATTGTGAAATGATTGCGATGTTTTAGGATTCAGTTAGTTAGCCAACTAGGCTACTCTTTTACAGAAAAGTAGTCACAGGGCTCGTAATATCAGAAAAACGACTACCAATAATAATTATTGAATACCTCATCGGAAAAGGGATCCAAGTGGGTTTTATGGAACGTTGATCGATCTCTACATATTATAAATTAAAGTCCTCCGCCGCGTCTGTCTGTTCGCGATAAGCTCAAAAACTACTGAACGGATTTTCAGACAGTTTTCACCAATATATAGATTAATTCATGAGGAAGGTTTAGGTGAACAATTTGTCAAGATTTTGAGTAAAATAGTTGAAATATATGTATGTACGTGGAGGACGAGCGCACTGACAAGCGGGCGGTGTGGTTTTGATTTGAGGTTGATGAAATTTTGCACATGTGACCTTCAAAACAAAAGGAAGGTCACTGTCTACATTTGATTTCTAAAACTCTGTGTAAAGCCCGGGCATCGCCGGGGACTTCAGCTAGTATAGCATAAGGCAGTTACTGGACATTCATCTTTTTTGATTATTACCTGTGGTTGAATTTTTTTCTATGCATATATCCATCCATTTATGATCTCTGTCTATTAGCCCTAAGAAAAGGGAAAAACGTTTTTTTTTACATTAGCTCCACACTAAACATTACATTTTTACTAAAGGAAGAGAGGAAGTTCTGAGAAGGAAAATATTTTGAGTGGTGGGTGGTAAGGCGATGTTCCGAGAGAGTACGGCTGGAGAAGTCAAAGGAACACCCTCAACCACTCTCTCCCGATCCGGCCTGCCATGCAGCTGGTGGGCAGACGCATAAGACCCGGAAAACCCCCACCCGATGAACCCGGTCACCCCTGCTAAATCACCAAACGTAGCGAACCACTTATGACAGAGGCGTACCTCCATCCAATATTTAGAAACTAGAAGAATAATGTGGGAAAGGTCAAGAGGAACCATTGGGAAGAATAATTGGAATGATAAATTATTATATTTTACATATCTGGAATTTTCATTTTACCTGACATTTTTCAATATAAGAATTTATTTTATAATAGAGTTTTACCTTGTTATGTTAACATACTCGCACACACTCGTAATCTGCCACGTAAAATAAATACTTATATTTTTTACATTAGCTCCATGCTGGAGGCCTTGTGAAAACATCTGCTCTCATAGCCTATGTCATCGTGTGGAGGGTCTTTTTAAGGAACGGAAGTTCTGGGAAGGAAAAGGTATAAGGGGTGGGTAGCAATCTGGGGTCAGTGTGTCCAGGAGTGATGGACGTATGAATTCATCCCTACAACTGCGTTGCAAGTCGATGGGTCGAGAGGTAAAAGGCTCCCTCAACTACTCTCCCTCGATCAGCAGTCGGTGGGCAGGCTCACTAGCCGTCAATACCTGACAAACCTCTCCACATGAACCCGGGCACCCTTGCAAAGTCACAAAATGTAGCGAATCACTTGGGGTAACCTATAGCAGGGGTGTTGCTAATAAGTTGTTTCTAGGGCGGCGGTACCTGTACCCGAATTCAAATTGAAATATACATCGTTTTCCACGATTTAAAAAAAATAAATTATTTGTTATTGCTTATAAACTAATACCAAAAAATGTTTATTTCAAATACACACATTAGTATTTATTTATATCCGAGTGTTATTTTTAAATATTTTTTATATGAAGGCGTGAAACTGTATTTTGCCTGCCCTCAACAAAAATAATTTTTCAATTAGGTCATTCTTCCGCGGAGGTATTGTGAGATAATGCAAATAGTAGAATGAATATAAAGTATCTGAAAACAATTTCAGAATTTGATCGAGAAAAGACTGGATCTTGAAGTTGCAAAAAACATCTCAACAATGCAAAAAATAATACTGAAAGTTTGTAATACGAGGGTCATGATGAATTTAACGACCTCAAACTTGCGCGTACGTATATAGGAAGAATGTCACTTCCATATTCCATCTGGCGCACTTCTGAAGGTAATTTTGTTCGCGCTGTACAAGCATGTGTGCATTAATTTTCAGCCTACCTTAGTAATATCCGATTATATTGTTTCTATTATTTCCGTATCACTCTATATGTAGGTACTTCTGAATACGTCAAAGTTGTCAACAAGAAACATTGCTTGACATTTTAATGCGGTTCTGTAATTTGATTTACCAACACACGTATTATACAATAATATATTTGTCAAAGGAGATTATGTCGCTCCATTGTTATTGTAGACCTTTTTGTGTTCTCGGCTCGGCGGTTAGCTGAGATGGGCGGCGATACGAAGATGGAAGGTGTCGGGTTCAATCCGGGTAAGAACTAAGCACCCTGGAGTTTCAATGAAAAATGTATCAAAGTTTCCACGGGATTGAAATTAAGTCTTGTAATGCAATAAAACCACTATTATCTTGACAAAGAAAGTAATCAACAATGAAATGTAATGTCTATTATATAGACTGTAGGTACCTACTAAGGCATCATAAATTACTGTAAATATAAAATAATATATGGTACATTTAGTCCAATACAATTATTACATAATGATTGTGCATGATCCAATAATTTGGAATCAGATCACTTAAAAGTTCAAAATTTCAAAGTAAATTTGCGCAATTGCCTAGATGTCAAAGTAACTTGAGTACTGAAATATTAAAGGTACTTTTAATATTAACTCCACACAGGAGGCCCTGAGGAAATTAATTTCTCTCCGGGCCTATGTCATCTTTAGGGATGCTGTATGGAGGGTCTTGTGAAAAGGGAGGAGAGAACCTGGGTCTTGAAGAGACCCATGTTGTAGAGGGAGGAAACACAGAGGCCGGCAAATCGTTCCACGGTCGAGCTGTTGAACTCGTAAAAAGACCTATGCATTTGGAATGACCCATGGAATTATATTCACAATTATTCCGGCAGCTGGAATGAAGCGGGACCACAAACAAGCCGAATACTTCTTCAGACAGCAGTTTGATGTGATGTACCCCACAAGGGAGGAATGGGACACAATTCCAGGACTAACCTCCGAACAGAAACTAATCTGGTTTACATACGGATCCAATACGGAGGAAGAAGTAGGGGCCGGGGTCCGGGTGCATTGATCCAAGAAGAAACTCAGTATGTATACTTCTTTGAACAAACTGCGCTATGTTTCAAGCTGAGATGGAATCCATCTTACCCTGCGCACACGGGAGAAAAGGAATAGGCCACTTTCATGGATTTCATAACGACTTGGAAAAAATCGATATTTCTAATTTTTTTTACTATGATTACAAAAATGTTAGTAAAAATTTTTAGAAACGTATAGTTTTTTTTTTTTTTAAATTAATATATCCATTATTTGAGCTCGTGACGTCACTACATGAAAATGTCCCGTCTCCGATTATGTTCCCTTAATTTTGTAAAATTCCACACTGATTAATTTTTTTTTATATGGCAACACTTTGATTTCTGGCGAATTTTTGAATTTGCGTTTAATGTTCACTAGATTTATTGTTTGTTCTATGCGAACTTATCATTTGGTTTTATTTTTTGATAAAGATGACGGTGTTTTTACAGATGTTACGAAGAGAACCCCGTACAATTTATTGCTATTCGTGTGGAAAACGTTATTTTTTTCAAATGATTTTCGGCTATGTAATTATCGTTTTTTCGCAACCATAAAATTATGTCCCGTCTTTCCGGTTTATAAAAAATGGTCCGATTTTTCGGCTTGAAATTTTCAAAAAATCACCAGGGTTTCAAAAATACGATTTAAAAAAAAAATACAGAATGCCTTAGAATATTTGCCTAAACCGGAATTATTTTTTTTTAAATGTGATGCAAGTGGCCTATTTTGAACCTGCGGCCTCTGGATTCGTAGTCGAGAATAGTAAACACTCTACAACGGAGGCCGTCGAATATTATGTTACATACATACTTTAGTTTTTTGCCGAAGTTTTTTTTTAATGTTATTTCGCTGACTACTAAAAGATCATAAGTCGCCATTGATTTACGGGTCATATTTAATAAAATATTGCGCTACATTAACATTTTTTTACGAGTAAGCATATAAATAGTTTATTCAAAACAGAAATCAATTCTTCAATAAGTACTTCATAATATCGAGTTCAAATCATTCGCCAAAAACCTCTTCAATATCAGGGCATTGAGAGACCCCACCCATTAGACTAATATCCTGCTGAGTAAATATATATCTTTCTGTATGCGTCCCTGGTATATAATGTGCTTTGGCCTCCCCTGACGCCACGCGGAGTCATTACACCAGCCAGGGGTGGCAAACAATGGACAAGTGAGAAGAGTGATGTAATTCAATGTTGCCAAATGAGTCCCTTGCGCCCCAGAGAGGCTGTTGTAGGGGTAGCCGGTAGTCAATCGGATGTTCGCGTTACGTAATATATATTTTTTTGGTAAATATGCATAGAGTCCACCTCACGGATAATACGGAACGTTCTTGTTATCGAAGTTTGATGCACGTATAACACGGAATATTCCTTTTTTAACTAATAAAGAATCACATATGACATTTGTCGGAGGTACCAATCTTATAAAATAAATTCTCGTCAAAATAAAAACAAAAAAGTACCTACTTCGAATTACTGTGTTGAGATTCAAACTACGAAAGCTGCATGTCATCATAATTTAAAATAACATCCCAGGTTTTGAATGGTTAGTTTGGCAAAGCAGGGTTTGTCTAGCGGGTATGTGTAATTATTCTAATACATTTCTTTCCAAGTTCTGCTGTTACAAATACAGGTTCAAACTTGTCAATAATGCATTCACTTTGTTTTATACGGCAATAATATTTTTTCTATGATTGGCAGCATTGATTGATTGTCTATGAACAAAACGATCAATATAAAATGGCGTTACCGCGCGAGTGAATTAATTTAAACAAAATTAAAATGTTAAATGTATTTTTTGCATGTTTTTTGTCTCCCCCGACATAAATACTCACTTTTCGTAATAATAACGCTAAATCTAACTTATTTGTAAAAAGCATTAACTTTGTGGCTCGCCATAATCGGGGTGTTTATAAAATAAAAGTGGTCTACAACAAATTTATATGTGTTTTTATTCTAAATCTAACTGTTTGAATAAAAAATATTCCGTATTAACGAGTAAGCGGTTCAATGCATAAATAATATATTTTTTTAAGAATAACTTACTTTCTTCCTATAAACTTCCCGCTATATGTGTGTGTCTAATTAAAACAGTTTCTTATTTTCCTAGTACAAGTGTTGGGAATTTAAAGAAAAACCCGCAAAGCTAAAGGACTGGGGAAAATAAAGAATTGCCTACTTACCCTGTTTTCTTCCATCGCTTATCTAAATTCCGCTGATTCATCACATTTACCGCCAAACTCGCGAGCTCACGATGGTTCTTATCAGTTTCAACACGGTCGATAAAGGGATCCGTAATTAACACTCACAATACGTGTTAATAGGACGATTATTAATTTTCAACTGAGCATGATCGTATCTTATCGGCTTAAGATGACACCATACTAAATAATGCAAAAACATTCAAAATCATATGTTTTTGTTTGGAAAATTTGATCGCTTAGAAGTATTATAGATGCTTCAATTAAATACTGCGTGTAGAATATTCCTTGGCCCTTAAAAATTTCGGTAATTTTTTTCAAGTCTTTTGATAAGACTATAAAAAAATAAAGTATAAGGTCTTTAAAAAACACCTTTAAGTCCAAACGCTCCTATTTATAAACATCTTTTCGGTTATGGTTTTATTGTATAATGTGGCAAATTCAGTTTCTTTTATAATAATCGCAAAAAATATATATTTACGCCCGAACTTATTTTATAATACGGCCGCCATTCGATGAATTTGGGTTTTTAAAGTGAACCCTATGCCGTCCACCGAGGAACTACTGACCTCGCCACACCTATTTCATCGCTTGATTTCGTGAAATCAATTTTAAATTTCCGTTTTATTACAATAAACAATGCGTAAAAAAGGAGTTAATGTTTTTTACAGGTTTTTACGAAATCAACCTGTAAAAAAAAATCTCAAATACCTTTTCCAACCTTTCCAAAAGCTTTTTCTCAAGTGTTTTCAAACTCCTCCCTTAAAGGTGCGTGAATTTCGATTTCGATTTTTTCCTGGACTATTGGATCGCCTTGAGGTAGGTAGGGAAACAAAGTTTTTGGAAAAGAGATTTTGGCACTTGAAAGTATTTTTTATCGGTCTGATTTTTTTACAGACTTACAAAAAGACTTATTAAAACACTTTGCACTCCTATTGGATTCACTAATGACCAGTAGTCTACTCTGGGGTTGAAAAAAATTTACATCATTTCCATAAAAGATAAAAAAATAAAAATTTTATACTCATTCTTTTTAGACAACCTGTTTCTTCTATGTGGTGACCATGCAGCGCGGTAACGTATTAGAGCGACATTATTCGAAGAAAGTCACTAAATGCGATTATTTAAAATCAAGATAATTACGAAACCATTTATATTATGAGGAATATATTTCTTAAAAATCTGAAGATCTTATTATCTAAAAGAAGTGTCTTTTTGTTCGAAACATTTGAACTATATTTGTAAGGATGTTTTTTTGCGACCACTCTATTGCGAGTCCGGCTTTTAGGGTCTTGGATTGTAAATCAATGGTTTACCAGCTCTTTGTATTCCGGGAATATCTATCCTCATTGGCTCTATTTTTGGGTTATTATATGATACTTACTTGAAAATGGCGCCGAAAACAAAAGATGGACCTTCCCAGGAGGCGGAGCAGGTATGTGGAAGAATCTGAACAGATACACGGTGTTTTTGAAGAGACAGGTATAAACAGTTTGACACACATTTGAAAAAAAAAGAAAAAAAAATGTAACTTAACACTATATGTAAATGTCTATTGTCATGTTAAAATTAATCACTTATAAATTTTTAAGGTATGATATTTTTCATAACACACTCCAACGCACATAGCAGGTTTATTGTCACAAGTTTTACAAAAATATATGGTCCTTTTTCGTTGTTTTTTATCCGAACACACCATACACTCACGAGATTTTTTTTCATTTTGAGGCATTAGTATGTGTAATTTTCCGTCCAACCTTTGTTCTGGATCAAGACAATGTCTGCTTTTTGTACAATTTAATCCTCCTCTGTGATTTCCGACTAATTGAATGATTAGTTTGTCAACAAATTCAAGATGTGTCATAGCTTTTAGTTTCTTTTGATTTTGTGTTTCCTTATATAAAATGTATGAGTTAACAACGGAAACTTCGAGACCCCAAAAAAATAATTTTCGCCACCATTTTAAAGTTTTTCTCAAAAATGGGTAAGCTGCAGTATACTGGTCTGCAGTATCTACGCCTCCCATATATTTAGTATAATTTATTATTATATTCGGTTTCTTCTTCGCCACCTCTCATTATTCTTCTTACAGTTTTAAAATCATTTGAATAATGATTGGTATATACTGTAACTATTCTCTTGTCCTTCCAAGCAAGAAGCAATTCATTGTTTTTTACACATGTAAACGTTTCACCTGACTTCAATTTAGCATTTTTTATTGGTAATGGGATATTCTTTCTAGTCGTCATTATTGTACCAGTTAGATGAGTTTTTAATTTCATCAATTCCTCTCCTAATTGCGGGCTTGTATATAGCCTGTCAGTAAACATGTGATAGCCTTCAGCTTCAGGAATGGAAATAAATAAATTGTTGTATAGGTTCAAAACGATTCTTGAAGTAAATGGGAGATCAGGTCTAATTAACCTATTCGTGGTTACGGCACCATAATACGGAACAAATGAATAAATATAACCAGATCCCGAATCCGCCAAAATGTATATCCTGATGCCCCATTTGTTTGGTTTGTTTGGATTATAAGTTTTAAAACAAATCCTGCCTTTGAAATTGACTACAGATTCGTCTACCACTATTTCTTTACGGGGTATCATATATTCTCTACATTTGCTATCTATATGTTGCATAAATCCATTTACTTTTTCAACTCTTTTTTCAAGGGTTTCGTTGTTATCTGTTTCATTGTTATTGAGATGTAGCATCCAAAATATTTGTAAAAAACGATCTCTTTTAAAAACATTTCTGAAAAATGGGGAGTAAGCGACAAAAGCAGTCGAGAAGAAATCTTGAAGATTGGGATGTGGTCTCACTCCCATATTTAATATGACTCCCAAGAAAGCTTTAAATTCTCCTTCATCCAAATCTCTCCAAGAATGCCAAAGAGAATTTTTACTTAAGTTTTGGGTTTTTGAAATAATATTATTTGCGTAATTATTAGTATTACTGACTATGGATTTTATTAGTTCACCAGTAAAGAACAATTTGAAGAAATCTAGCGGCTCATTACAAATTGATGAAATATTAGGACCAGCGCGTCTGCTACCAATGGAAAAATCAATAATTTTTGGTTGAAAAATATTACTTAAAATTTCCCAGTTATTAGTTTCACTGTTTGTATCACTTTCACTTTCAGAAAAAACAGCTCGCCTTCTTTTACTTGGTCGCACTTCGATATCACTTCCACTATCTGAGTCGTTACCATTTAACACAGAATTATTCACAATAGAGTCAACATTATCAAATATCAAAAGGTCATCATCACAGTCAGGTTGGAAGTCTTCAATGTTTTCAAAAGCATTATTCAAGGAAGATTCAATATTATTTACACTTTGATTTATTATTTCACTTTGTTGGTTAATATTACTAAACACATCGTTTTCATTACTTTCTTCGAAATATTCATTAAATCTATCCATGGTGATAAAAATATATTAAAAAATATTCAATTGTTATTTTACTTTTGAAACTTTCACAGAATAATGGTCACCACAGTAGGAGGTGCTCTTAGAGTATAGGGAGGTGCTCCGCCGCGAACAATGTACCGATACAGACTGACTAAATAAAACGGCACACAGAAAAATACAAAGTAGGTCAAAAATGACAAAAATTCTAAGAAACAATATGTGAGCTAATCCTATAATGTATTTTGACTATAAATACATTTAAGGGAATATTTAATCCTTTATGTACACCATTGTGAAATAAAATTCACAGAATATTATCGGTAAATGGGGAAAACAGAGCTTCAAAGTTACCGCTTGGGAAAGCCACTATTTTGGCTATCGGAGCCAGCAACCAAATGTTCAAAAGCCATTATATTGGCTATCGGAGTGCAATACGTTAAAAAAATTCTCTATTGTTTCTAAGAGATCAAATTTTCAAACCAAAAACACATGATTTTGTATGATTTCGCATAGTTTTATCTAGGAAAGTATATTTAGGTCCCTGATTACGTACGGGGTGCAGCAGTAAAATAAATAAAAAATGTTCACTTACGTTACTATTTCGTAATTCAAGTAGGTACGCTATTTCATTCGACATATTATCCCACCATCCCTTATATTAACTGCTGTTACATTTGCCTGTATTAAATTAAATTAAATTGAAATCGCATATTGAAAAGTCAATGGTGAACATCCCCATTGAAACATACCCCCCCCCCCCCCCCCCATTGCCTAAATATTCACCGGGGAGATACTCGCTGCGGATAGACAGCCCGGCCATAGTTGCACCCTATTAAATTATTACTAGGCATCATTTTTTTCATCGGCTACAATGAAAAGCAGAATCATTACCCACTTCGATCGAAATAGAATCCCTGAGACGGGCGTGCGGTAAAACATATTTAGAGTTAAATGATAACTACGCATTACGCCGTTTCCCCGCAGGCTTGGGCAGAGTGGACGGAACGCCAAACAACTCGGTCTTGGCATGCACTCCTTGCCTCATTGACGGCCTCCGTAGTCGAGGGGTAAGGCTCTTGACTCGTTATCTGAAGGCCGCGGATTGAATTCCGGCTTGCGCAAATATATTTTTTTATTAATTTGTGTTATTTAATAATGAATTCATTTAAAAATCATATGTAGCATATTTGCAACACGTTCCAGAGTGGAAGATACTCTCAGTATAGCCCTGGTGTAATTTCGATTTCTTGCCCACAATTTCATCAATCTAGAGAACCTGGTATAGGAATTCGCACGGCATTCAAATAGAGAACGTTTTAGACCACTTTTGGTACCTAAACAAAATTATCAAAAACTGACAGGCTGCACTTCTAGCATGTTTTTTTATAATTTTTTTTCATTCCAATATTGTATAATCTACTGACAAAGGAACAAATTTTTTGGTTTGTTTTTTATCTGCAACTTGTCTATTGTTCTGAACTTTTATTTTCCGTCCTTTGCTGTTTTAAAGGCTCGTAAGGGCTTCGTTATTTATCAAATAAGTAATTAAATAAAAACCAAATTTCACCGTGTTACAAGTGTGTAGTCCGGAAAGAATGCAAGACTGAAGAAAGCATAGAGCCGCTTAGTTGGTCTGGACATGCGTGAAGCGGAAGTAAATGGTAGAAGTTGACACCCCATCCACCCCCCACGATAAAAAGTGCTCCTATAGCTGTCCGAAACCATTCGAACTATGACATCCTCAATATTTGAGGTTTGCTGAGAAATGGGAGGGAGATCTATCAGGAATCTGCGAAGAAGAATATGACTTATATCTTGACCTATGCAAGCAAATTTTTTCTTATTTTGATTGGAAATACTTAAATGACATAAAATCGGTTGACGATGCCGTACAATATTTCGACTCAGTATTGGGTAGTATTTTCGATCTGTGTGTACCCATAAAAAACCACTCAAAGCAAATGTTAACTATCCGGTATGGTTCGACAAATGTATAATAAATAAAATTAAACTCAAGGAATCTCTTCGCAGAAAATATAAGGCCACTAAGAGCCACTCAGACTACTCACTATTCTCTGCGAAGAGATCTGAACTAAAAAAGGAAATTTCTTTAAAAAAGAAACTTCACTTATCTAATATTGAAAATGGGATTAAAAATAATGTTAAAAACTTTTGGCAATATATTAGGTCTCAAAAATTAAGTGGGGGTACTTCAATCTCGCTCATGGACGCGGATGAAATCATCCAGTGTCCCCAACTAGTGTCAGAGATATTCGTGGATTACTTCAAATCGGTTTATACCTAACCAAACGTGTCCCAAATTAAACGCGGAAAGTCTCCGGCAAGAGGTGCCTAAATTTATAGATTTAATCTCCCTTGATATATGTATTTAAACCTGAGGAAGTAAAAATTTGCATTCAGAACCAAAAGCCCGATAAGGCCACGGGACCGGATGTAATTCCACCTCATGTTATCATCACGTTAGGGGAATACTTATATAAACCCTTGTGCCATATAATAAACCTCAGTATTGCTACTTCCACCTTTCCCCAATCTTGGAAACTCACCAAGGTGAGCCCAATATATAAGTCGGGTTGCAAAACAGAGGCACACAATTATAGACCGGTAGCTGTCTTATCATCTTTTTCGAAAAATTTTGAAACACTTATTTGTGAAAACCTAACAAATAAAATAAAACCGCTTCTTGGGGGAAATCAGCACAGTTTTTTGTCAAAAAAATCGACTGTATCCAATCTCCTTGAACTTTCGCATAAAGTAGCAAGAGGATTAGACGCGCTATATCAAACAGACGTTATTTACACTGACTTTGCAAAAGCCTTCGACCGTGTAGATCATGACGTACTTTTAAGAAAGCTACATAAAATAGGCTTTGACCAACCCCTGATACAGATTATTGTGACATATTTAAAAAATAGAACACAGTATGTACCTATGCATCGGTGGCCAAGAGTCCAGGGAATTCCCTGCATTTTCAGGAATACCTCAGGGGTCAAACTTGGGACCTCTACTATTCTTGATATTAATCGATGATATTCAAGAATGTATCCACTTGCTTGCTTTTTGCTGACGATCTCAAACTGCTCAGGACGATACGCGACATTCAAGATTGTTTTAAGTTACAACTTGATTTAGACGCAATATCTTCATGGGCAGATGAGAATAAACTTTTCTTTAATGTAAAAAAATGTGTCACTATGACCTATACGCGTTCCAAAAACCCGATTAAATTTGATTATAAATTAAATAATGAAATATTGTTATCAGTAAAATCCATCAAGGACCTCGGGGTTACATTTGATCATAACTTACTTTTTCAGATCATATAGTGGAGTTGACATCATCGTGTTACAAACTTTTTGGATTTGTGATAAGAATAAGTAAACAATTTTCCAAGCCCGAAGCAATGACATCGATGTTCAACTGCATTATACGATCAAAATTAGAATACGCTTTTGCTGTTAGGGCCCCATAACAGCAAAAATACATAGATTTATTAGAACATATCCAAAAAAAAAATTCTAAGGTATCTTTATATGAGAATGCATGGTGAATACCCGCGATTTATGCATCATCTAGATTTGCTATCTGAAACGCGCTTCGAAAATCTCCAATCTAGATGGAATGGGAGACTAACAGTAACAGCTTTCAAAATTATAAACTACTACACTGACAGCCCATACCTCTTAGAATGCTATAAATTGTTCGTACCGAACAACTACTGCCAGGGTCGCCACCACGACTTGTTCTATATCCCACATGGCAGAACAGACGTTCTGGCCCAACACAGCATGACAAGAGGTATGGTACTGCTAAATGATATTTCTAGGTCTCTTGACATTTTCAACATTAGTCTTGAAGGTTTCAAGAATAAATTTAGGCAAGGACTCTAAAATATGTATTATTGAAAAAATTATCTCGTTTAAAGTTATGTATATATGTTACGTGTATTTTAATAGGATATTAAAAAAAAAAAAAAAACAAAAACAAAAACAAAAAACAAAAAAAACAAAAAAAGGGAAAACCAAAAATGGCTATTCACATCTGGTCACGAAAAACGGATACACACATTTAAAGAAACATTTTGGTTCTCAATGTTAAATTTTCTTTAATACTTCATAAAATCATATAGGTACCTACTTTTCTTTCCACATACTTATAAAAATACTTAATAGATAGGTAGGTACTTACCAATAATACAGAATACTTCTATGTTGGCACCCGTTAAAAAAATATTATGTAAGTAGGTACCTACACCTCCGGCAACTATCTAGATTTATTCAGCGTCAAGTAATAATTAAAATCCCAGGGGTTTCAAACCGAGAGAGACAAAACTGCAGGGGTGTCAACCGGTGCCGGGTCGGGACGGAGGGGCGCGTTCGGCGGGTGTCAAAAAAGTTTAGCATTTCGCCCCCGGCCGCGCCATTGTGTGCTACGAGAGAGGCATTAGCCAATGTGAACGATAGTTATTCTGTGACATTTGTTAATGGTTTTTTGGAACAGTAAGCTGTATTAACAAACAAACAGTATTTTATTAACTGCCGATATAGGTAGAAACACAGTAGGTACCTTCCGTGAGAGTCTAAAGGATGATGCTGTGTTTTTATTTATGATAGCAGAATAACATTTTACCTAAAGCTGTATTTATACTCATAAGTAAAATTTAGGAGTTATATAAGATTTTTGATAAGTTGCTCACAGGAGCGTTTACATGTGTCCAACTTAATTAATGCTCACGGAAGTTGTTTGAAAGTTTAACTTTAGTGAGTTTAACGGCGACTGCGATACATGTAATTTCTTTAGCGGTAAGATTTCTTCCTATGAACAACAATTTGCTGCTGTCAAATTTACGCGTTTTATCAAGACACGAAAGGTCCCAAATAAAGTGTTGGAATCAGTTGGAATTGAAGTTGCCTTCAGAGAAACAATTCTCCATGCGCTTTGGTTCCGTTAACGGCGGAAATTAATGGAGTTTTTTTAAATTTTATCCGAATGACAGCAACCGACTTCGAAAACAGCAAAATTGAGATTAGAAAGGAATAGACCGATAATTAAATGAAAGGATGCTCATTTTCAGAAATCTTTTATCTATCTGAAAAATAAATGACATCATTTCGGTTTTTGGAGTCGGATTCCTAATTGTTAATGTACTTTCCCTTGTACCCATTTATCATTGTTTTGGTCTCTAAAATCTCTAAGCATTACTTTTTGATTAATTGAAAAACCTACCCATTCTTTATTATTTCTCTTATAATAATATTTCTGATTTTCCTGACATTTAGACATTTTAATTTTAGTTTATTTATTAATTTTATTATCCTTATTCTGTTTATATTCGTTTTCGTGGATAATTCTTATTGGAGTTTGATTAAGTGTTATTTTTATATTGTTTTCGGGAGATAATAAGGTAGGTAATTATCCACTTAACCTAATCAGATTTTAGTTAAAATAATACTTATATTTATAAGAAAAAAATCCTACGAAAACAATAGTCTTAATTTTTGACATCTCGCATCGGTGCATTTTGGTACCATTTCTTATACGTCTCAACTTATCAAACCGATTCGCGAGGACGCTATTAGACCTATCAAAAACTTACGTTAGAACAGCTTCTGTAACTTGCTATAAATTACGGTAAGTGACTTTTTGTGTCGTGTAATAATTTGGCCAAATTAAGCGACTTACAGGAAAAAAACTTATGTATGTGAAGGCAACCTTAAGATGAAGCCATACCTACTAAATAATGCAAAATCATAGAAAATCATACGTTTTTGTTTTGAAAATTCGATCGCTTAGAAGTATTATAGATGCTTCAATTAAATATTGCGTGTAGAACATATCTTGGCCCTTAAAAATAATAAACATATACACATATATATATACATGCAAACACATACATACACCATACACATATATTTATACGTACTCATACATTCACATATACATACGTATTCGCATAATGCACATAATCATCCACATACATATAAAAACATACGTATACATAATCAAAAAAGAACTAATGGAATTTACATAGTCTCATATAAACATTCATTAGATATAAAGCAAGCATCTAAAACTAAAATTTCAACGAAATAATATAATCAAAGAATTGTTGGATTTTGCATAGTTTCATATAACCAAACATTCATTAAAACTAAAACTATTTAAAATTTCAACACAATAATATGTATAAACATAGGTGTAATAATAATATAATCAGTAATAACTAAGAAAAAATCTCTATACATGTAAATAACACATATTATATTTTATTTATAATTTTTTTTTTTTTTTTAAATTACAGAAAATAGGTTTTCTTCTTGTTTACATTACAACCTGCAAAGCTACTGCAAGTAGCTTGTCGGCAGGAAAATAGTGTGGACAAAAATATAGTACAGTATAAAGTCTTACAATAGAAGAAAAAAATATTGCAATTTAATAAAATACGAGTACATAATAGATAAATAATAATAGATAATAATAGATGGTATAAATAAGTATAAAAAAATAAAAATATGAAGCCAACGTCTAAAAAAAATTAAAAATGCACGAGGAGTCAGTTAATATAGAAAATCTGATTCCAACAGCCATGTTTTTAACAATAGTGCAAATTTAGGTGTCGAGCAACATTTTTTCAAATCATATGGCAGCATATTAAATATAAGTGGTACAATGTATTCAAAAGTTCGCTGGCCATGTTTATTAGAAAATCTAGGTACTATCATACCTTCATTTTGTGTAAGCCTAGTATTGTGCACGTGATCCACCATTGTTTTGTATGGGCTATCTAGGATATGTTGCATACAGATTTTATGCCAAAAAAGAGCTCTAATAGGTAAAACATTTATTAATAATAAGGAATAAGTCTTTTAATAAACCTAGAAAAAAAAATTTATAAGGTCTATACACTTTGAAGTCGTATTTATAAACATTTTTCGTATATGGTTTTATTGTTTAATATGGCAAATTTAGTTTATTTTATGATAATCGCAAAAAAAATTGAAATTTACGCCCGAACCCCACAAAATAAAATATAATATGCATTTTCGCGTTGTTATTTTTGACATCACGGCGACAATACGGCCGTTGACGAATTTGTAATATCAAAGTGAACCTTATACCGTCCACCGAAGAACGACTGGCAGCCGCCCCTATTGTCGGTCACTACACTCTGGACGGAGCGGAGAAACGACGTGTTAGGCTCCGCGCCGCTTGTTTTCGTGAAATCAATTTTAAAATCAAAAAAAAAATTAAATTTACGCCCGAACCTCACAAAATAAAATATAATATGCATTTTTGCGTTGGTATTTTTGACAACACGGCGACAATACGGCAGTCGACGAATTTGTTATATCAAAGTGAACCTTATACCGTCTACCGAAGAACGACTGGCAGCCGCCCCATTTTTTCGTCATTACTCCTCCGAACGGAGCGGAGAAACAACGTGTTAGGGTCCGCGCTGTTTGTTTTCGTGAAATCAATTTTAAATTTCCGTTTTATTACAATAAACAATGCATAAAAAAGGAATTAATGTTTTTTACAGGCCTTTACGAAATCAACATGTAAAAAAAAAATCTCAAATATCTTTTCCAACCTTTCCAAAAGCTTTTTCTCAAGTATTTTTAAACTCCTCCCATAAAAGGGCGTGAATTCCGATTTTCCTGTACTAGTGGATCGCCTTATGCGTGTTTGCATGTCAGCACAGGTGCTCCTAGTGATGTGTTCATAAAACATTACAATTTACGTACAGTTGCAAATTTTTTCACAAATTACCATGATTTATATTTGGAACATTTTTGTTTTACTGGCACTTTCAGTAAACATCTGTAAACTGCATGTACCTACGAGTACGGAAATAAATCAAATAAAAATGAAACAAATTGTAATAAAATAAAGTAAATTCATTAGGTAATTTTAGGTAAATAACCTAGGAAGGAAATATTGATAAAATTGGAGAGATAATAACTTTTTTAATATTAATGTACCGCACAAGAGTTCCAACTGCCTGGAGCCAGAGGGACTATGGCATCTGCAATTGGGGTATGTCTCGAAGCTGGAAGGAGTGGGGAAAGGAGAGAGATCATGAAGAGGAAGGAAGTAGGGAACTACTTGGCTATTCAGATCTAACCACTATAGGTACAGGGCTAAAGCCATTCCGAGCAACATTTCTATTCTGAATAGTGGTCTTCCACCAGGGCGATCCTTAGAGGATCTTCCACTCCAGAAAATTTTATGAAACAATACTATCAACCTATCTATCAAAATTACTTAAAATTAACACAATTGGCATATTTTTCGACGCTTATTTTCTTTGGATAAAAACAGTTTTACAGCCTCTATTCGTATTTTTTAAAGTTAGGTTAGGTTAAGATGAGATTTTTTTTATGAAATACTATGAGAAGACTGTAACTATATGTAGATAAAACATATATAATACCCGAGTACATATACTTTCATCCCTCTATTAAAATACGCCTTACCTACCTATCTACAAGTGTGATCGTTACTTAGGTGGGTAGGTACTAGATATTCTTCCATACAAATAATAATAATTTGTGGGGGGGTAGGTTTGTACCCAACTGTCAAGGCCTCCTCCCACGCCGTTGCCCTCCCCTCACTCCCACTTCAGTCCACTCCGTGCGTATTGCATGAACCCCTAGTTGAGTGCAAGTCAAGTCCTCCCTGAATAATAACACTCCCGGGAGTATTGCGGAAGGGATGTAAAACATTTAGTCACTGGCAACACTGTGGTATGTAGGATCTAACTAGGTACCTAGCTAACCCTATTATGTGCAAAACAACTTTTATTCAGAATATGTACATTTTTTTAAATGTAAATAACTCACAAGAGTCCTAACTGCTCTATGCTAACCAGAGCCAGTGAAACTATGGCATCCTTATAATTGGGTTATGTTGTGAGGTTGAAAGGTATACGTAGGGGAATGAGATGGGGAAGAGGAGGGTGGGGAAGTACTTATATAATATCTAAACGATGATTACAGCTTCACACTATTTTCAGGCCGCTAGAAAGATGCAATGTGTTTCAATAAGATATAATAATAATAAATGTATTGTTGCAGGATATTCCTAAAATTATAGTGTACGAGTAGATATTTGGTATATTATACCTAATAATTATGTAATACAATATACCTACTAATAGTTCTATGAACAGTAGACCTCGCGTCCGAAAAAAAGGTACCTATGTTTCTAATTTTCTTTTATTAAATCTAAACCAAGATTTCCTCTAAAATCAAAAATCAAAAATACCTACTACTTAATAATCACAAACCTTTTACTTTATGTAATGTTTTTATGGGGGGGGGGGCGAATATGCGAGCGAAGCCGGGGGCAAAAGCTAGTATGAAATAATGTACATTATTTAATTAAATGAAGACAATATTAGCCAAACTCATTTGAAAATCTGGAAACAGAAAAATCAGAAAAAGATATTTGCACCTCTGGGACAAAAAAAAAGTAAGTATATTCTTCTTATCTGCTTCACTCCTGAGAACAATTTCAGACTTTCTATGAGTATGTCGAACATTTCAGTATTCTTGTACCCTCGTTGAACGTGTTTTTGGTTTTCTGATGAATGGAACGAGAGCCCGAGATAAGATATATTTTTCCTTACTTCTCGTGAAATTGATCAAAAGTTTTCAAAAATCAAAATTCTTCCGAGATTTTGCGGTTGACAAACATTTATAAGGCTGCCAGAGTGGGGAAGCCTTGGTTAAATTAATAATCACGATTTAAAATTAGTAGGTACCTATAGATCACACTTATTGATGTTCTAGTCAGTCTTCAGTTAACCAAAATAAGTAATAATTTAACAAACTATAAAATTGATTTAACTTTCCATGGACCTGGACTGAAAAGTTTAATTCATGAAATGATCAAATTTACTTTCTATTTTTACGATAATCTTGATTGCTCGGAAGCTTCCTTGATTCTCTACGAAGAGATTTCCCCACACTGACTAAAGACAAATCCATTATTTAATTTTAAAAAACCTTTTTTAACCCCCGACGCAAGGAGCGTCGTTATAAGTTTGACTTTCTGTGTGTCTGTCTGTGGTATAGTAGCTCCTAAACGAATGGACTGATTATAAATGTATTTTTATTTGATTTTTGTTTCTTTGTTTGTGATCGAGATGGTTCTTACGTTCTTAACTACAATTCATAAAAATCTGTTCAGACCACGGACGTACAAAATATATGGACATGCCCTTACGTGTTAAAAACGTGTTATTTCCCCCTCCCATTGGAACCATTTTTCGGAACCGGCTGGGCGTGTCCGGACCAGTGTCGTGCTCTCATCGTACATTTTACGCACGGACGCTGTATGTCTATGAAACACATACTTAGACATCGAGATACATAGCGACGCGAAACACAAAGCCGCTGTTTACTGGGTTAAGTAAATCATGAAACATTTGTAAAAGTGTCTACGGCAACAAAATATTCCACTATGAAAATACTCTGAACCTTACTTTGCGAATTTGGATTTTACACATCTGTTCATACCGTCATGCAATTCGCGCTCCAATATAAAAAGGTCTATTCATTCAAAAGCAGATTTTACTATCAAGAACTAAATAGTGATATTATAGTGCGAGGTGCCTATATACTGTTAGATTGATTTATTGGCGAATCACAAGTCTCTTTCCTCTCTTCGCCCCGCCATAGTTGGTTTTTACCCCTCATTTGTAAGTTCTCGTCTAGTTATTTGTATGTCTATGGTTCAGACGTTTCAAAGTCATCAGCTCTTTTTGTGTCGGGGGTTTAATAAAATTTTGAAAATTTTACTTACCTATCTAAAGTAAGATTGGAACCATTTCACGTGGAACCTATCAATGGTGACCATTTTCTAAAGAAAGATTGGAACCATTTCACGTGGACCATATCCACGGTGACCATTTTCTAATCGTTTTCCAATAGTTTTCTATTATTTTGTAATCTCTGATTTGCTGTCAACTTTCTCTAAAGTAAATAAAATAAAATAAAGAAAGATTAGAACTATGTCACGTGGACCATATCCACGGTGACCATTTTCTAAAGAAATACTGGATAGATGCGTAATAATTAGACATCGGATTATATGCACTAACAAAGTGCCAAAATATGCATGCAAATATGCACTAAAAAAGGCCGAAATATGCACTAAAAACTCTCGATATGCCTAAAATATGCACAGTGCAAAATCAAAAAACTATTTTTATTTTTATATATTTTAATTAAAGACGATACAAAAACAGCGAAATATTCTTAAAATTATGCATAACTTTTGTGACAATATACAATTAAGTATTTTTCCAAATTTTCGAGCAAAAAAATTTTATGTTTGTCACCCAAAACACCGAAAACGACTTCTCTACGTCAATTGACGTCATCCGACAAAATTTAAAAAAATTAGCGCCATTTCTGGAGATACCTGTTTATGCAGGGTATGTATGACCAGTGCCGTTGATGTAGGCATTAATGTTCTTCATGTCTTCAAGACTCGGATTTTTAAACAAAATAGCGTCTAACTTTTCACGAATCTTTTCTGATATTGAATTGGGAAGAGCGTTGGCGAGTTCCACCATTGTTTCCAGTATTTCTATTGATTTAAATAGAGGAAGGTTTTTTGTTTCCAATTTCTCTGTGGTATCTGGTAACTTGTGGAAATGTGTTGAGATGAGGGCGATAGTCTGTATAATGGATGCGTCTTCAAACGCTAAATATGCACGATTGAGAAAAAAAGGCTAAAATATGCATTAACGCCGTAATTAGAGAGTTATATGCATTTGCATATGCAAATATGCAAATGCATATAATCCGATGTCTATTAATAATAGACGACGCGTCATAACTGGTTTTAAATTTCAAGAATATATCTTTTTAGGTCGCCACAAAACGAATCAAAAAATTAAAATTATAAAAATTGCGTTTTTTTGGTAATACCCCCCATCGAAGCTTTTGCAATTTGACGACTAATAGTAAATACCTGCTTATATTGTAATATTCATTAGGAAATATTGCGAAAGCATTTTCGACCAGATTTTGGTAGCAAATATTATTTTTGGTAGTAATGCCCCGTTCAAAATGGGAGTAAATAAATCAGCTTTATACGCGGTAGCTCCCATCTATAGGCTGCAAGTACCTATGTATAATAACAATAAGTGTACCTATCTAGTATAGACGTCAAATTAATTCCAGTAGCGTACGCGTTACGTGATCATTTTATTTTTTGTAAGGGGCGTGGGGAAGTGGACATTTAGCCTCGGGGCAAACTACAATGGAAGGGCGGGCATTGCAGCGAGATATATATAGCGCGTCAACTTTAAGGGTAGTGGATGTAGAAACTGAATGTGGGTAGGAAGAGGGTGGAACGCCCACTGGGTGAAATGAAAGGGAAACTTTCAATAATCCGGAATTTTAAATGAATACCTACTGTATTGACATTAGTGTGCTACTCACATTTGACAGGATGTCTGTAATGCTGCGTATATACCTTAAGATGAAGCCATACTAAATAATACAAAATCTTTTGAAAAAGTTTTTTTTTTAAATTTGATCGCTTAGAAGTATTATAGATGCTTCAATTAAATACTGCATGTAGATTATGTAGAACATACCTTGGCCCTTCAAAATATCGGTCAGTCTTTTAATAAACCTATAAAAATATAAAGTACCTATAAACCTATTAACGTCCCGCTTACAAGTAACTGTGTGGTGACAGCCCACCGCGTCGCTCGCGGTCACTCGTCGCCCTCCAACCGTCCACGCAACATAGTCATCCAGCTCGCCACAAAGCGTCTCCGTGATGATGTCATCGCTGCGGCAAGGACTCGCCGCGGTCTCACCACGGAACAATTAGGACTTAGTGCTCCCGCCACCAATTTTTACATAAATGAGCACCTAACATTAAAAAATAAAATCCTCTTTGCGAAAACACGAGCCGCCGGAAAAGCCAATGGCTATAAATATATTTGGGTGCGAAATGGCAGTATTCTGGCAAAGAGGAACGATCTCTCGAGGGTAGTCACCATTCGTTGTGAGGAAGACCTTCATAAAATCATCACACATGATCAGCAAAACATGTGACTCCTACTACAAACATTTTATTTCTGTCTTCGATGCCCGCTTTCTACCAGTATTCCCTACTCTATAATTTGTTTCTTTCAAATCTACTTTATATTTTTGTTTACTGCGCAATGTCCCGATAATTTTATACAAATTTCATGTTTCATACATATTCATTCACATTCTAAAACGTTAACATGTTTTACACTTATTCATCTAATAAGTAATCTATGTTTATATGTAATTTCGAAGCCTCGTATGTCCTTCATAATGTATCACTCCCGCGATTATGGTATATGTCAAAAGACACTCTTACTCCAGTGAAATGATCTCATCATCTATATCCGTTTATTACCAGAACTGTGGTGGTATTAGGACCAAAACTCAGGGACTATTAATTAATGTATTATCGAATAACTACGACGTTATAGTTCTAGTTGAAACGTGGCTTGTAGCAAGTGTAAATACGGCTGAATTCATAGATTCGCGATACACGGTGTTCCGACGAGATAGGGACCGTACACATACTGGTAAGATGGACGGAGGCGGTGTACTGGTAGCAGTACGCAAAGAGCTCGCAGCTTCCCGGCTCGATGACTTGGAAAACAGTCAAATCGAACAAATCTTCGTATCTATTCCGGTAAAGTCTTCCAATCTCATCATATGTGCAGTATACATACCTCCTGTCTCGCCACCAACGTTTTATGATATTTTCTCCAAAAACCTGGAATCTGTATTCTCATCTGAACCAAATAATATGTTTTGTGTACTGGGAGATATGAATCTACCTACTCTTACTTGGTCATTTTCCGAAGGCTGCAGTCAAGGTCTCGCCTCCTCAAACACGGCTGCATCGCAAACTTTACTTCAAACAATGTCATTGATGAACTTGTTCCAATATAATTGTATACCTAACCATAATGATAAATACTTAGACCTCATATTCTACAGTCACGAAACAAATGTAACACGTAGCAATGACCCTCTGCTTTCAGAGGACAGACACCACCCAGCCCTTGAATTTGATATATCCTCCGTAATTCAACCAAAAATCAAAAACAAAAAAGAACGTAGGCGCAATTTCAGGAAAGCCGATTATGCTCAGATTAATAATGACATTAATTGTATTGATTGGTTATCCGAAACCGCAAGTTTATCAGCCGAAGAAGCAGTTGATCGATTCTATTTAAAAATAAATAATATAATTGATAAGTTTATTCCAGTATTGGCACGACGAAATGACAAATTTCCCATATGGTTCACTCCGGAAACTAATTAGGATATCACGGAAAAAAGATAAAGTCTGGCTCAAATGGAAGACATATAAAGGTCTTTCTGACTATCGTGAATTTTCCTTCTTACGTGCTAGATACAAAAAATTGACCAGTGAATCCCGAAAGTTATTTTTTGACAACATCGAAAGTTCATTGCAAAATAATATCAAAAGTTTTTGGTCATACATATCTTCATTAAAATCATCTGATGGATACCCTGCTGCTATGTCCTTCGAAGGACGCAAATCTAACGATGCCCAGGAAATTTGTAATATGTTCTCTGAATTCTTCAAGTCAACATTCGAACCCTCCTCTATCAATGACACAATTAACATCGACCAACTTGAAGCAGTTCAGGACTCTGGACTTGCGCACATTCACACCGTTGAACTAACGGAAAAAGAAGTGCAATCGAGTTTAAAATCACTAGATATTAACAAGGGTGCGGGTCACGATGGAATACCGGCGTTTTTTCTTAGATCTACTGCATCGTCATTGTGTGTGCCGCTCACCATAATATTTAATAAATGCCTGAGTGACGGGGTTTTCCCTGATAGGTGGAAGTTGGCCTATATTATACCGGTCCACAAGGGTGACTCACGTCACAGAGTGGAAAACTATAGACCAATATCCATTCTCTCGGCGATCCCTAAACTTTTGGAAAGACTTGTCCATGATAATATATATCCCCAGCTTGCCGCCAAAATTACAGAGCAACAACACGGGTTTGTAAAAGGCAAATCTACCATGAGTAATTTACTCATTTATGCAAATTTTTTATTCAATAGCATGGATCGAGGCCACCAGGTAGATGCAATATATTGCGACTTCAAAAAAGCTTTTGACAAGGTTGACCATCTTATTCTTATTCAAAAAATTATATACAACGGAATTAGGGGTAACTTATTACGTTGGTTTGTCTCGTATTTAACAAAAAGACAGCAAGCTGTATCATTACGAGGACATACTTCTAAGTGGGAACCAGTTACTTCTGGCGTGCCACAGGGGTCAATCCTGGGTCCGCTATTATTTATACTTTTTATTAACACCGTTACTAAATGTTTCATGCATTGTTTATTTCTTTTGTACGCTGATGACATAAAAATATTTGCCATTGTGAGAAATTTAAACGATTGTCTGCTCATCCAAAGCGATTTAGTAAGGTTCGAAGCATTTTGCAATGAAAACAAAATTTACCTAAGTTACAACAAATGTAAACAAATAAGCTTTACTAAAAATCACAACGCTATCATACACAATTATTGTATTGGTAACTATTTACTCGAGCGCGTTTACTGTATAAGAGATCTAGGCGTACTTTTTGATTCCAAACTACATTTCGATGCGCACATTGAGAATATTGTGAATAAAGCTTACTGCATGCTAGGATTTGTCATCAGAAACAGCCGCGAATTTCGAAAACCTGAAACCTATCTTCTTCTTTACTACACGCTGGTCCGTTCTCAACTTGAATACTGCTCCTCCATATGGACTCCACTTTACGGTATCTATAAAGACAATATTGAAAGTATTCAAAAGAAATTTTTGCAATGCCTCAATTACAGAATGAGCGCACCTAAACGGGGGTACATAAATATGCTCTCAAATTATAACGTCTCTACTCTATCTAACCGGCGAACATACCTTGACCTCATGACTCTATATAAAATCTGCAACAACGTTATTGACTGTCCTGACCTACTGAAACTAATAAACTTCAAAATACCACCCAGAGTAACAAGGCTTAACGACTTATTCCACATTAGCCGGACGCGTACAAATGCTGGTGTCAGGGATCCAATCAGAAGAATGTGCGAATTGTTTAATCGAAATCAAAACCTCAAGGATTCCGACTTATTTTTCGACACACGCAGTACTTTTAGTAGAAAATTGAAGGCTGTTTTCCTACAAAGTATAATAACTTAGACATTACTTGGCTTATAATTTTAACTAATTCTCTTTTTTTTTTTTTAATTTCTGTATAATATTATTTTTTATCAATATATATGTTTTTGAACTTACCATCAAAATTTTTCCAAAGATAATTTGTAAACTTTTATAGGGTTATTGCGCACTTTTTTCATCTCTCTATTTGTAAAATAATTTTCTCATATTTACATACTTCTTTTCCATATTTATAAGTAAAAATATTTGTATATTTTTTTTATTTTATCTGCTGTTAATGTTAATTCGTGAGAAATAGTTTGGGTGCAGGTGAGTTCTCTAGTTATTGTTTTGTATATTATTGTTAATTGACATCTGTATCTGTATTTTCTCCTAAATAAAAAAAAAAAAATAAAAAAATAAAAAAAAAATAAAAAAAAATAAAAATAATAAATAAGGTCTATAAAAAACACTTTGAAGTCCAAACTCTCCTATTTATAAACCCCTTTCGGATATGGTTTTATTTTATTATGTGGCGAATTCAGTTTCTTTTATAATAATCACAAAAAAAATTATATTTTCAATACGGCCGCTAGTCGACGAATTTAGTTTTTCAAAGTGAACCCTATGCCGTCCACCGAAGATCTACTGACCACGCCACACCTATTTCGTATTAGTCACGCCCGGGCCGGAGCGGGAAATAGACGTGACCCTCCGCGTCGCTTGATTTCGTGAAATCAATTTTAAATTTCCGTTTTATTACAATAAACAATGCGTAAAAAATAAGTTCATGTTTTTTACAGGTTTCTATGAAATCAACCTGTAAAAAAAAATCTAAAATATCTTTTCCAACCTTTCCAAAAGTTTTCCTTAGGTATTTTCAAACTCCTCCCTTAAAGGGACGTGAATTCCAATTTCGATTTTTTCCTGGACTATTGGATTTCCTTCATGCTACCATAATAACTACTATAATGATATGATATACATTCTCTCTCGTACTTCGTTGATTTTGGGCAACGGTACACCAGTTTTTTGTTGATCCATCCAGATTTGTTGATCTATTACCCAAGCTGGCATACCTGTAATGGCATAGTTACCTGGCATACATTAATCCCCGTAGATCAACTTGTATCATCGAGATTTAGTTGTAAGCCAGGCCTATTTTTTGGTCGGATATACATTTTACACTTTGTTGATCCCATACATCTGACAAGTTCTGACCGCCAACAATCGCGCGCGTCAATCGTACTTTTTTGCTCGCTTTAGTACCTATACATTCTAAGAAGCTAGACTGCCACCGGGTAATGTTGTGAGGCGGGTTAAGGTAGGGACCAAAGCCTCGATGGAAAAAAACTATAGAATATAGGTACTAAGCATACCTATTAGAGATGGCTTGAGTAGTACGAATCCTGGAGGTCGCGGGTTAGCACATGCACGTAAAGGATAGACTGCCTCATAATTTCATATTGGTACTTAACCCTTGAAAACTGTATTTACATCACATATGGCGACTAGGTGGAGGTTTTTTTTAAATCGCTACCCGGTTGGGCAAATTTTTGAGGCAGGTCAAGGTAGGAACCAAAGACTCGATTAAAAAAACCATTGAATATATTAAATATGGCTTGAGTAATAAGAGTTCGATCTTCGACTACGGATCCGGAGGTCACGGTTTGTTTTTTTTTTTAAATAAAAATGTAAATATTTTAACACATTTATCTCCACACGCGAGGCCCTGGGAAAAATAGTGTAGATAAGGATCATCTTTGGGGAAGTTGTGCTGAGTTTATTTTGAAGAAAGGGAAGAAGAGGTAGTTCTGGGAAGGACAAAGGAATGATGGTTGGATAGGAACCTAGGGGTCGGCGTGTTCGGGAGTGACAGACATATGAATCCATCCCTCCCATTGCGTTGCAAGGCGATGGCGATGGGTCAAAAGAGGACTATTCGATCCGGCCCACCAAGCAGTTGCTGGGCAGACGCATCCGTCGCCAAGACACGACACCTACCCCCATAAAACCAGGCATTCCTCAAAATGTTTTTTTTTTATTCATCAATTGTTTCATCGCAAGTTTCATCACTGCTTTCATCTTAGATTGCAATACATTTCATATCACAGTTTTCATCTGAGATTATAACTTATTTAATTTCAACACTTGCTTCATCGAAAGTTTCATCATTACTTTTTACAACGCATTTTATTTCATCCCCAGTTTCATCGCATGTTTCCTCGCTGTTTCATCCCATGTTTCATTACTAGATTCATCATAGATCTCATCGTATGTTTCATCGCTGTTTTCATCCTATGCTTCATTACTAGATTCATCACAGTTTTCATCAAAGTTTAAAACGCATTTTCTTTCATCACTAGTTTCATCGCATGTTTCATCACTAGATTTATCACAGATTTCATCGCATGTGCCATAACTGTTTTCATCAACGATTACAACGCATTTTATTTAGGTTCCTCTAAAATCGCATTTTATTTTAACCCTTCAAAATTTGGCTTTTTTTTCAGATAGTCAAAATATTTTCGCTTTACAATAAAATGCAAATATTTGGACCACCTTCAAAAACTAAAAACTGTTTTAGAAAGGTGATGAAATACGCTTTAAAATTATATAATTCGAAATAGACACATAGGTACTTTTTTAATTATAAAATTTTTGCATACAAACATAAAAAAGTTTTAAAAATGGCTCACCTTACGTTTTTTCTAACTAAAGTTACAGATAATAAAAACACATTCATATTTTATTAGACAAACGTATAACAAATACATATATTGTTATGTCACTTTTTTGTCACTCTATGTAAAAATAATTTGAAAAAATTCCCGAAGTTTCAAAATTTTTTTTCAATTTGCGATTCAAAACTTTGTAAACATAAAAGTGTACATTTTACTTTTTTGGTGGCTATTTTTTAGAATGGTATATAAATCGAGGTGTTTTCTCTTTCTAACACCGTTTAGAACATATTTCTCACTACGATTACGATAGTAAGGGAGTTACAGCGTTTTATACGAGACCTATGTGCGTTGGGACAAATATGGTCTCCTGCCATTCAAAGGGTTTTTTTTTTACAGTGAATACCGCACAAGAATCTCAACTGCTCCCGTCTGGAGCCAGTGAGACTATGGCATCCCCAATTGGGGTATGTTGTGAGGCTGAAGGTAGTGGGGAGGGGAAGGAGGTGGGGGAGAGGAAGGTTGGGAAGTACCTGGCTATTCAGATCTGGTCACCAAACACGGCTAAAGCCATTTTCAAGCAACGTTTCAATTCTGAATGGTGGTCTTACACCAGGGCGATACTGATAGTATCTTCCACTCTGGAACGTGCAGCAAATATACTACATATTATTTTAAATGAATTAATTGTGAAATAACACAAATTATTCAAATAAAATTTATTTGCGCCGGGTTCGAACCCGCGACCTCCAGATTGTGAGTCAAGAGTCTTACGCACTGGACTACGGAGGTCGTCAAAAAACGTTAAAACACAAATAAATAAAATAACACACATCCATACTAGATACATTTTTTTAAAGTTGTGTATGAAAAAGGCCCAGCAGGCATTTCTTTTCACCCCTAGTGGCCGAACCACGGAGAAAGGAATGGAGTGGAGCTGGCGATAGGGCAAACAGGCCCAGCGCATGAAACAAACTCAAACAGGCCCAAATGGGCGGGGCATGAGCGTGGCTTACTAGGCCAGTACGTTTTCAACCAGGGTTTAGTATATTTATGTTTTCAACCCTTGGCGGAGCGGACGCAAGCAGACGGTTTCTTCATAAATTGTAAAGTGCATTTATTACATTTAAACGATGACGTACAGTGTAAAGTTCTGTAAAAACCGTTCAGAAAAACAGTTAAAAACTAGAGATGGCATTACTTTTCACCTGTAAGTATTTTTACTGTTGTTTTTTTTATAATAAATTGCTCTTTTGGTAGAAAGCAGTAACTTTGTGGTTTGACATATTAATTGAAATTAAACAATCACTTTGTTTGTAACCACGATAAATGCTTTAATTTTTTTAATACCAAATTATTAAAGAAAATTAATCATTAAATCGTGGTTACAAACAAAGTGATTGTTTTATATCAATTAATAAATTGCTAGTTTTCCGCAAGATTCTATCACACATTTGTCGTAGGTAGCTGACTTGACGGAATAGATTATGGCAAAGTTATGCGATACTGGGCTTTGAAGAAACTTACTTTAGAGCTTACAATCGCACAGCATTGATTTGTGAGATGGGACGTTCTTTTTCCAAAGATTAGGTATGATTACCAGTTATGACTTTTTTTTTGCTGCAAGTATATTATTGTTATTTTGATCTTACAGGTTTCCGGTAGATTCAGTGGTAAGAGAGCAGTGGAAGAAGCTAAAATCTAAAAACTTCAACAAGGCTCACATAGTTTCAAACGTCATGAAGAGTTTGGTTGGTCAAAGATTGTTTACAACTTTAAATGGTCACATGTACGAACAACAGCCAATTGACAATCACATTTTTCTGTTAGCCAAATCAATTTCTGAAAAATATTGCGACATACGACTAAAATATTTTGCTATTTGTGAAAACATGACCGCAACGACAAGACAAACATTAACCAAACTTATCTTATTTAGAGGAGAGTAACGTTTTTTTAATTTAATTTATAATTGCAGTAACGTTGTATTGTTTATATACAAGGTTTATATGTATAAAACATGCTTATTATAGTAGAGAAAAGCCGAGAAATTGAAATATTCATCATTACATAGTATAAAATAAAGTCGCTCAAAATGTTTGTGCGTTTAGAGCAACGGATTTTCATGCAGTTTTCACCAATAGATAGAATAATTCAAGAGGAAGGTTTATTTGTAAAATACATACTTATTATAGTAGAGAAAAGCCGAGAAATTCAAATATTCAATTCAGGCAGCGGGCAGCTGGCAAGCGGGTGGTGTGGATTTTATAAAGGTTGGGTAATGGCGTTGTGTTTCGTTAGCCACAGCAACGTGTGTCCGGGTCTGCTAGTGGTTTAATAAACTCCCGGAAAATTTTCCAGGCAAAACTACCAAACGACTGAACTACTAGTGAGGTTAACAATTAAAATAAATACTATTAATTATATCTACCGAAGGGCCCCACAAAACGTACAAAAAAAAGTTTTTGTATTGTTAGTAGTTATTTACAACATTGTAAACTGTTAAACACACAGGATTTTTTTTAAATGTTAGTATTATTTTTCTAATCCCTAAAATCCGTTTATCATTATTTTTACTACACAAATAATTTTTAAATAATTCATTAATGCTTTGGTGTGAATAAAATCCTGCCCTTTATTTGAACTCCGTTATAATTATTGGCAGTTCTACAGCATGTGTTTAGTAGTGTTGTGGTATCCTGAAAATACCGTGAATTTCTTATTTCAATAAATAATAAAGTCAACAAAAGTCGAAAATCATAATATTCGTATAAAAACCTATCTGAATTTCTTCTTCTTTATAGGTGCCAATATAGCGTAGAAACGCGTTTTCATTGTTTTCAAGAACCTAATTTTCAAAATTTATCCGGGGGAGGCCCCCGGACCCCCCGTTTTCTAAGGCCCCCACGTTAGGGGGCCCCTGTACAGGTTTTAGCGGAGGGCCCCAAATGGTCCGAGTCCGGGCCTGCTACCAAGCACTGCCATTGCAATACCATCTTTATATGTTCTTTTTGCCTAGGATAGTAATAATGGGGCTTCAAATAATTCAGTTTTTATTTCTTCATAAATCGCTAGTAGGACAATTCAAAATATATTCTGAAAATTTCAAACCAAAATTCCACACCGTTTAAAAGTTATAAGCTTTCGAGTGAGTGTCCCTCGGTCGAAATTAATTTCACTCTTATTTTTAAGGTCATCCAATAGTCCAGGAAAAAATCGAAATCGGAATCCACGCCTCTCTTTGGGAGGAGTTTAAAAACACTTGAGAAAAAACTTTTCGAAAGGTTGGAAAAGGTATTTGAGAATTTTTTACAGGTTGATTTCGTAAAGGCCTGTAAAAAAACATTAACTCGTTTTTTACACATTGTTTATTGTATAAGGTAAGTGTGTCGGACGTATGCGCGCTGCTAATTTAAAAATGTAAAATTTAATATGTATGCTAAATAAATAAATCGGAGTGGGGGTAAGCGGGCCGACAGAGAGAGTTTTGAGCGGGCCGATGGCTGTCGCCCTAATTATGCGCTTGGGTTTCGACCCAGCGTATAAGTAGGGCGACACCCTCAGTATCAAACCAGTTATCCAGTACTACCCGTCGCTTCAACAACTCTCTCTGCCTGCCGCCCGACCTCGCTCTGACCTGCTTCCAATTGCATCTTTCTCTTCTGACCACCGCCTTATCCCTGGACCTCGGACACTCTAAGCTCTACGGACCAGACCCGGCTAGTTAGAGGGAACTACGAGCCCTTGGATCATTTTCAGACCAGCTCTCCAAGCGGACAGACCTGAGACGCTCTCCCGACTTCTTAACGTCTTCGTGGATCGGGACCTTCGCCCTCTACAGTCTTGTGTGCCTCATCCTGTGTGGTACAGTAAGGAAATTTAAAATTAATTTCACGGAACCAAGCGACGCTAGGACAATTAGGACGTCTATTCCCCGTTGCAGACGGGGCGTAACTGATACGAAATGGGTATGCCAAGTTTGTAAGGTGGACGGCATAAGGTTCACAATCCAAATTCGTCGAGTGCGGGCGTATTGACGATGTCAAAAAGAACAATGAGAAAATGCATATTTTATTTTATTTTGAGAAGTTCGGGCGTAAATATCAATATTTTTGTGATTATTATAAAATAAACTGAATTTGCCACATTAAGCAATAAAACCATATCCGAAAAGGGTTTATAAGTAGGTGAGTTTGCAGTTGAAAGTGTTTTTTAATAGACCTAATACTTTATTTTTTTCTAGGCTTATTAAAAGACTTTGTAAAAGCCAAGATATGTTCTACACGCAGTATTTAATTGAAGCATCTACAATACTTCTAAGCGATCAAATTTAAAACAAAAATACATGATTTTGTATGATTTTGCACTATTTCGCATGGCTTCATCTGAAGGGCCATTAACCAGCCAGCGGCCGAGAATTCATATTTCGACGAAAGATGTTCTTACGATCGTACAGGGCGGGGTTCAATGAGAAAGATTAATTATTCTCCGTACCAGCTTTTTTAAATAATAACTCAATATCGATTTCATTTCATTAAAAATTTGCTGTAATTTATACCTATATTCAAAAATGCTGAAAGGTGTGATATATGTACTATTGTAATTATTTTTGATCATAAGTATTTATAATTTTCCAAAAATGTAAAATAAAAATGTAAAAAGAATTTTAAATATATTAGTTAGTAAGACCGTAAATAAATAGACAAACTGAAGTATTTTCGTCACAAACAACGTGCGCGGATCTTTTAATTGATTTTATTTAAACTAAAATTAAAATTCTGAAACATAGCTTTCCCAGATAATTTATTGATTTATTTTACTACATGAATATATGATTTGAAATGTGTGTTGTATAATACAAAATTTTGTTTGAAAATTTAACAAATCAGCCGTAAAACCTTATTGTACTAAAAATAAACATATTTTCTCAAAATTGAAAACATAGCTTTACTAGATAAAATAAATACTAGATAATATAAAATCTTTCGAAATCAATTTATAATTTTTTGGGGAACAGAATCAATACCTACGGCTAAAATTTGATTTAAAAATGACATATTTCCGGTTTTGTCTGTTTATTCCCTCTTAAACGCGTTTTTCTCGAAACTATTTTTTTCGAATTTGTGTAACCTCTAGCTCCTACAGTTTTTGATCAATCATTATCAAACTCAGCACATAGTTCGTAAACAATATCTTTATTTAAACTATTTTTTTACTGGAAAAAAACGTCCAAAAGAATGTTAAACAATCGTACTAAATTTTCACATTCCTCAAAAAAACATTAATTTTCGATTTTTTGTGAGGAGTTAGGTTCAAATAGAAGAAACACTTATAAAAAACGTTAATTTTTTTGAAAAATTGATTTCAGATGAAAATTGTGAACTCCAGGAGTTACACAAATTTCCCAGCCAGATGGCGACTTACAATGCGCGGCAGCTAATATTTCCGTTATTTTTTGAGGAAAATAATTTAAAATTTTAGAATATATTCTTGAATATATGTGTAAAATGATCCCAAGGTATAAATAAAATACATATATTCCTTATGTGTTAAAAAAAATCTACACCTATTCCCCCCTTAACTCCGCTGGGTTAATAAAATAAAAATGTCACTTTATCAAATACGATATGGTCTCTTTATTTATTGAAGTTTCTCGTCTTGGTTTACCATCAACCGTTGCTTAATAACAAAATAAAACACACATTTAACACTCAAATAGATTTTTTAATACTACATAATAACAACAAAAAATAATTAACATACATTCAACAAATTAAAATTATTGCTTAAACTTACGTAAGTATTGTTTATCAAAAGTACAAAAACATTTTAATTATTTTAATTTAATTTTAAAAAAGACAGAACCGGTTACGAATAACCTGACAATATTTGTAAATCTCCTACTATCACTGGAGGACCTAGCCAGTCGAGGAATTGAACACGCGACGCCTGGGTGGGACCCAAACATGATGCCAACTCAGCCACTGACCGGTCATACTATTATTAACAGATATTATTATTAAATAAGCATTTCTGACACGAATTTCAGTTTTCATTAACTAGAGACAAAAGGAAAAATCATTTGAATGTGAATTCAGATCCAAAGACTATGATTTTCGCTCATATTCAGCTAAAAAAGGCATTAAAACTAATCATCATCTATAACAAATAAATAACATTAAGACAACAACAAAAAGTGCGTCTAAGGCCCTCCTCTCATGGAGAAACTGAAAAAAAAACAGTTGGCAACTCAATCTCTATCCACAGGAAAGGAACTTGCAAATTTCATTGGCGGTCCACACAAAGGCAACTTGTTAAAGACCAGTTGTCATGGTTGCCATGGTAGCGCCGCATGACCTGTCAAGTTTACGAGTAATTTGCGATATGTCAGAGCAGTAAAATATCGATTTTATTCTGGGGGTTGATAAATTATTTATTATAATATAGGTTGATAATTGTTAAATAAGGAAGTTGAGTCCATTTTTTCAATTTTTTTTTTATCAATGTTCGCATTCAAACTTAAATACTGGTATTTTTTTTTTTTTTTTAAAGTTCGTTTTCATAGTAAAATTAATTCTCAAAGTTAAAATTTTATTACGCCCGCCAAAACGAGCGGAATTTTTTAAATTCTTCAATAAGGAATTGAAGTAATTTTTTTTATCAATGTTAACCGTCAGATCAATGTTAACTATCAGAATTGATGTTATTTTAAAAAAAGAAAATTGATCAAGATTTCATAGTTAAATTAATATTTAAAGGTAGAATTTTTGTTTCTCGTGCCTAAACTCTTCACAACATGGTATTGCCGTCGCTGGCCGATGGCCTTTGATTAGAAGTGCCACCCGCCAATTCAGGCCTCCGCGCAAAAGAGTAAAGACCGAAAGTAAGATAACGGTTTACAGCGCAGTTCACTGTGAGACTTTTCTGCGCAATCAATAAATTTAATATACTTGCACAAAACTAGTGAAGTTTATGGCGGAACATCAGATGTCAGATGGGTAGAATACGTAATTATTATTATTTAATACTGTAAAAATGTATTATATTTATTGTAACATACAAATGAACACAATTAATAATTTGATGTATTTACTTGGAAGCTTTTTTTTTTTTTTTTTTTTTAATTCCTTCTTTTTTTTTAATTCCTTTATTTTTCCCATATTTTACAATTTATATTTACATATTTGAAAATCATAACAATAATGTGGGAACCCACTAAGGCGCAGCCTGTGCGTGGGTAATATATTTAAAAAAAGTTTTTTTTTAGTACCTAGAAAAAAACAAACAGGGGTATATAAAGCAAAAACAAAAATTGTTTAAAACATTTTGTACAAAAAGTGTATACAATAGTGTACGGTTAAATAAGTGTAAGTGTAATTAATGATATACATTGTAATAATAGGTGTAAAGTTTGTGAGAAAAGTGATATAAAACTAAATAAATAGAGTTTTTAGAAACATAAAGTGAAATAAAACTAAATAAATAGAGTTTTTACATCTGTATGGTTTAGCCATAATTTTAACTCTTTTACGAAATGCGGAAGTTTTGTTGCAACTTGAATATGTTTAGGTAAACTATTGAAGGTACGAGGTCCAATAAAACTACTGTGAGTTTGCATTTGTTTTGTGTGTGTTTGGGGGGTATAGAATACATTATTATTTCTAATGTTGATTCTGTTTACATTTTTTTCGAATTTGTTTACGTTTTTAAAGATATATTTCATAGTTTGCAGTATAAATAGTTTACGGAGACTGAATAGTTTAGATTCTTTGTATAAAGCATCTGTCGAAAATGTTTTAATTCTATTATACATAACTTTGATAATATAATTTTGAGTTGTTTGTAAAGGTTTTATAAAAGTATCAAGGGCACCACCCCATCCTATTATTCCATACATGAGTGAAGATTGCACCATAGAATAATAAATCATTTTCAATTTGTCAATATTCAATACTTCTTTGAGTCTGTAAAATATGTATGTAAGATATCTCAATTTAGAAACGGTATTATTTATTTGTGAATGCCAATTTAAATTTGTATCAATACATACACCCAAATATTTTATCTTTTCAACTTTTACAATTTCAGAGCAAGATGAGCATATTACTTGATTACAGTTAGTATTATGAATTCTAATTTTAAGGTTATTGGGGGTTTTGTTTTTACTGTTTTTATAAAAAGGTAGGTAAAATTTTTTATTGTTGTTTAGGAAGAGTCTATTACTATTTAGCCATGATGAGACATGTGCAATACATTTTGATGCATTTAAATAAGTTTCAAGCCAGGATTTTCCGTTTACAATTATTACTGTATCATCAGCATAAGATACAATATCACCAGGGATTACAAGATTACATAAATCATTTATATATATTAAAAACAGGATTGGGCCAAGCACAGTACCCTGTGGTACTCCATTTTTTATCCTCGTTTCAGTACTATAAAAATTCCCTATTTTTGTTTTTTGTTTTCTGTCTTTGAGATAGTTTGTGAGAATTTTTAGTGTATCTTTTTTGAAACCTATTCGATTAATTTTTTTTATAAGTATATTGTGGTTAACCGTATCAAAAGCTTTTCTTAAATCTAAAAATAAAGCTAGGCATTTTTTATTTTTATCAACAGATGTGTACAATTTTTTTGTCAAATCGAATATTGCATCTTCAGTGCTTAGGTTACTTCTGAAACCATATTGATTTTGGGACAGAATTTTGTTTTGTTCTAGGTGATTCATTACTCTATTTTTGATACATTTTTCAAATATTTTTGAGAGGTTTGAAACTAAGGAAATAGGTCGGTAATTGTCTAATATGTGCGTTTCTCCTGATTTGTGAATTGGAATGATGGTGGAGATTTTAAATTGTTCAGGGAAATGTCCCTCTTTTAGTGATATATTAAAAATATGTAGCAATGGAATTAAAATATTATGTTTTATTTTTTTTAGTGTGTTACCCGATAAACCATCAATTCCTGTAGAATTTGTTGACTTTAGACTATCAATGTGTTTTACAATTTCGTTTATCGTGATAGGTGAAAAATATTCTAAGGAATTTATTGAATCGTAAGTTGAGAGTAAATGCAAAGATGAGTCTACGGGTGTTGTACTATCAATTTTACTAGAAGATTCAAGTACTTGATCTACTACATTTGTGAAGAAGTTGTTAAAGTTTTCTGCAATGGCCGATTTGTCAGTTATACTATTGTTATTTATTTTAATCTCTTTCACATCAGTTGATGCCATTTTTTTTTTGTTCATTATTTCATTAATAATATTCCACGTTTTTTTGGTATCATTTTTTGCGTTATCAATTTTTTCACAATAGTATTTCTTTTTACAACTTCTTATTAACCTATTTAGTAAGTTTCTATACATCAAATACTTTGTTTTCATAAAAGACATTATTCTTACGTTATTTTTTTGACAGGTTTTTTCATAATTTAACATTTCTCTGTAAAGTTTATCTCTGTGTTTAATGGAGACTATTAGTCCTACAGTAATCCAAGGTTTGATTTTTTTATATTTTCGCTTATTAATAACAATTTTGTATGTGCTTTTCGATATATAATCTTGTAGAGTTTTATAAAACAATTCTAATGCTGAATGTGGGTTAGCTGTCGATCGTACATTGTCCCATTTTTCTGAATGGAGTAGATTGTTTAATGTGTCGTAGTTAATATTATTTTTTTCTAGATTACCAGAGTTTTCTTTTAAATTAGTGGTTAAGAGGTTGTGTCCATAAAATGTTGGGTAGTGGTCAGTAATGTTTGTATGTAGAGTTGAAGATGTAGTTTTGACGTGTTTGTGTGTTTTTACAAATATATGATCTAGAGTCGTGGAGTTATTCAAATTTTCTCTTGTTGGAGAGTTTATGTATGACTGATATCCTGCATATGATAAACAATCTAAGTATTCATTTATACAGTTTGTTCTTTTGTTATTTTCATTAATGTTTATATTGATATCTCCAGATAATATTGAAAAATTGAAATTTTTTCTGTTAGCCGTTTTAAAAAATGAATTTAGCTCGTTAGTGAAAAGTGATTCATTTAAGGAAGGAGATCTATATATAGCTAATATCAGATAATTACAATTATTGTGCTTGAATGTTACTTCAATTGCATTAGCTGTTTTAAAATCTAAAATTTTGAAGGTAGTTTTCTTAAGACAATTTTTCACAAATACGGTGATACCATCGTGCCCAGTATGTTTGCATTCAGATGAAATGGTGACATATCCTGGAAGGTTATAGGGGATTACCTCTTTCATCTGTGTTTCTGTTAAAATAACAATACTCGGAGAAAAATCTAGACTTTCGAGAAGTACACAGAGTTCATCAAAATGTTTTCTTAAGCTACGTATGTTCATATTAAGAACTGAAAAGTTTATATCTTTAAAGTGATTATTTAGTTCATTAGTATCATTACAAATATAATTTTCATACAAAAAATTTTCGTCTGACATGTTGAAAGAAAAAATTTACACATGCAATGTGGTTACTTGATCCTCTATTCTTCGGGAATGTCTGCCGGCTGTCTTATTTGGATGATTGGGGCTAATTCATCTTTTCTCATCATAATGTGTCCATTTTTAGCCCAAATAAATTTGTAACCAAGTCTTGATGATTTTGCCAGGAACAGTAGGTGTTTATTTTGTGGTGTCAGTTGTTCATTAATGTATACTTTGTTATCTTCTGGAAAGTTAAAGTTTTTTGTGGACAAAAAACCGTATTTTCTTTTTTTGTCGATGATTTGGTCTCTGATTTCTTTATTTTGAAATGATACAACAATGGCTGGGTATTTGTTTAAAGGATTTATATTTTTGATTCGGTAAATATTGGTTATTTTTGAAGATTCTGTTTCGCCTTTAATAGTTTCCATTATGTTATTCACTATTTTTGTTATGTTTTCATTATCTTTAAATGGGACTCCCTGTATTTCGATGTTATTTTGTTTGTGAAGTTGTTCTAGTTTGTTAATTTGCATTTTTATTTCCTTGTTTTCCGATTGCAGCTGTTTAATCAATATGTCTTTGTTTTTATTTTTTTCTTCGAATTCATCAATTTTGTTACTACAGAATTCAACTGATTTTGTAAGTTCTCTGAGTTCATTCTTGATCTGTTCTCTGAAAGATTTCATTAATTGTTCCGATAAATCTTCGAATTTTTTTTCCAGGAATTTTAACATCTTATTTGTATTATAGTCTTCTTCAGATTCGCTAGATGCTGCTTTTTTTGTGGCTCTCTTTTGTTTATTCATATTAATGTTTTTGATGTTCTGCAATAGATGGTGTTATAATATAGTCTGAGGGTAAGTCTTGCGCTTCTACTAATTTTAAAAAAAAAGTTGGTTTTAGTGAGGATCGAACCTCGTTCCTACGGACCTACGGCTCAGACTGTCAATGTCCGCGACGCTAACCACTAGACCAATCCGGTAGGTATCGGTAGCGAGGTAATATCGCTATATTAAAGGTAATATTGCTATCAACTGTCAGTTTAACTCCACATTTCAGCACTAATGTGATCAGTATTATCTCTTAAATATAAAATCAAAATGTCAGAATCAACGATTTGTAGGTAGTCGGACTGGCCTTGAATATATCCGATTTCTGACTTGGTATGTGGTTTTTTAAACAGATTTTGCATTACATAAACTTTGTTTACTAAACCATTAAATATACCAAACCACCCATTACTAAACTTAAAAAGACTTTTAGGGACTAGAATGCAAAACCGTTTGGCCCATAAGTAAACGACGTTTGGCCTATACACCTCTCTCATAAAAGAGATGCACTGTAGACATTTCGGTGATCTGCTCTTCATACAAACTGAGGTTCCGATGACGTCAGAATTCTTTCGACCATTCATGAAGCTTTGTAGTTCGTAGCTTTTTGATGGATTTTTAAGAAGGTTTAATTAATTATAAGAATAACAATACAGAAATATATTTATATATTTAGAATCGACATTTTTTGATCTACATGAACATATTTTTTATAAGTCAAAATATTTTTCACTCAACTTCCTTATTATTAATAAATTATATTTTTGATAAACGAGCTGATGTAATTAATGAAATCGTAAAGTAATTTGAATTGAGTTGCCAACAGATTTCAGTTTCTCCGTAAGCGAAGGCCCTAAATCGTAGATAATAGACAAAAAAGAGAGATATGGCATGGAAGCATGCCGACTATCGCCGAGCTATGAACCATCAAAGCGGCCGTGAAATGGAACATGATTCATGGCCCATTTCCATTGTTTCTATAATATATGATTGACTTTAAAGTTCATTTTCCCAGTTGGACATATTTTGACTTACAGCAGTGGTAATACAAAGTTAGGTACATGCTTTGTCAATGACCAGTAAACTAGTAATAATAATGTCATAAAGGAGATCTATAAAATAACGCTTAACCCGTCTGCTTGTTTAGGAATAAATACATCCCAAAACACATAGCGTTATACTTTCACAAGACCAAAAACGTCCCAGAGCGACCTTACATTTCGCTCGCTCGCATCTCTCTTCCTTTCATGCAAACATTTGTATTTTTCTTTGAACCAGAAAGAGAACGAAATAATGCTTCTTATTGTCTTTGAAATATGAAAGCTATCTTGCATAGATATTTTACAATCTCGATCCAAAGTGACGGTTTGACTTTGGTTTGACGAGACCGAGGCTTCCGGATTGTGAGGTGCGAATATATTGAACCAAGCAGACGGGTTAATGATAATTGTATTAATTTTATAGACAAGAATAATTAACAATATTATTTTCGACTAATTTTTCCAAATCATACAAGGCAACCACCCTTTTCATTGATTGAAAATATTTTTTTTATAAAAAAATGGTCAATATAATATGTTCCATATAAATAAAATCGGATATACTTATCCGAGACGCTATCTAAGTTACAAACCAGTTCTTAGAACGATTGTTTCCAATGAAAAGGGTAGTTGCCTATGATACGCAAAAATAAGTTGAAAATAATTTTGTTAATTCTAAAATTTTAAAATATGAGATTGACAATTATGAAGGTTTCTTAGAAGGTGGCAATGGCTGAATTGGTAAAAGCGCACGTCCCGGTTAGACGAGAGGTTCTGGGTTCGAATCCCAGTTGCGACCATTATCTTTTTCTATTTTTCTGTAACTTGTCTTCTTTCATATTTTCGTTTAGATTATTAGTGTTATCTTCTTATTCAATTAAATAATATGTAATAAAAAGGCAAATTAATTTGTGATGTAGATACATAACATAACAATAAATAATGAAAGTATATTAAAATTATGTCAATAAAATTATCCTATTAATTATTTTATTCCAGAGATAAATCGTATACATATTCAAATAATTATAAAATGCAAAACAAATTTAAAATATCACTCTTATTCAATATAATAATAACTATGGCACGAAGTATATAAATATAAAAAAAATAACAGAAAACTTAGTGAATAATAATGTACTAACATAAACATAAATTTATTATAAACAGTTTGGCATTCAACTTACAAAAAATAAATAGTATTCATAGATTTTATTTTAATTGAAAAAATATTTTATAAAAATAATATCTACAGTAAAATTAATTAGTATTTAGTAATATGGGAACAGAAAACTCTGTTAGGTACACTAAATGTTCTTTGATATGAATTCACCTCGGTATAAGATTTCATGCATGACAGTATGAGATTTATTGCAGTATCCACACAGCATCTCCAAAAAAGATACGAGGGTTGTCCAAGAATGAAAGACCGTTCTAATTAAAAAAATCGGGAAAAATTTATATTTACAAAAAAAAACATGACATTTTAGGTACATATTCCCATTATTTTTCGACATAGTCCCCATTAAGATCTATGCACTTGGTGAGCCATGGAACTGGTTGCTTGACTCCCTTATCGCAGAACTTCGCCGCTAAATATGCTATCACCTCTCCCTCCATGACCTAGACAGTCTCCAAAGGTTTTCTGGCCAAATGTTGCTTCGTGTGAAGAAAAAGATGCAATTCATATTATTGATTGCATTTTTCATTCCGGGTTAGGTGCTGAACCCTTGTTTCAACCCAAAAAACTTCGCCTTGGTTGGAAAAACTGAAAACAAAGATCAGAGCGCTTTCCCTACGATTTTGCTCTTTTTGGAAACCCAACAAGCACGCTATTTGCGTACGCAATTTTTCCTCAAAATCATGTAAATAGTCTTATTGACGTCTGAGATCAAAATTGCGATCTTACGAACTTCAACAGGGCGGACTCCCACTTGGTTGAGAAAGCGAATAATCGAGTGCACCTAGCAGGAGGCGGATTCAACAGCGGAGCGTCAATCGCAAACAGATGCAAAAATCGCACTGAAGCAGTTACTAAGCCGGATCACCGCTCGTTTTTTAGAGGAAAGTTTGAACTACACACTAGTGCCGCCATATTTTGAGAAATAATGTCAGTAATGAAAATGAGGAACGGTTTTTGATTCTTGGACAACTGGTATCTTGTGTGGAGTTTTTTAAAGATATAAATTATCCCATAAATGTAGAATAACTTCTTTAAATTCGAGTACAAATTTTTTAGGACAACTTATTGGCGTAATATGCCAATGTCCCGACTTGATGGAAAGAAGGCTCAGATAAATATTAAGACTGGACACCCAATGGCAATAACCCTGCACTGGACTACTGCCAAGGTAACAAGATAAATATTAGCAATAAATGTAATGAGACCTTCATGTATGTAACTTTATTAAAAAAATAATCTTAGTTTCTAAAAAAATTACATAAATTTAGAGTATCACAAGTAACACTCAATATCGAATCACATTTGCTGAAAAAACAAACTCAATCATAAATATTTCATTCAATTTAGGAAAAACTACCCTTTTAATGTAACTAAACTTAAGACGTAATGTAATGGAATGGTTTGGCAAAGAACCCCGCACTTGCAGTTGGTCCATGGATGTTACATTATATCACTAAACACAACACATAATGGAATGTTTTAGCAAAGAATCTCCCACTTGTTGGACTATGGATATTACATTATATCACTAAACACAGCACTTCATTTATTGGAATGCTTTAGCAAAGAATCTCTCTGAACAATTGATCCATGAATGTTATATTACACATATATACATAGATATTACTAAATACAACACATAATGTAACAGAAGGCTTCGGAAAAGAATCTCACACTTTTCCTTGAACCATGGAAGCTACATTATACAGGGTGTTAAGGGACGAACTCGACTTACTTTAAGCAATGATACCTGACATTATTTGGAGTAAAAAAAATGATGAAATTTTGGTTTCCGGTGACTTTTTTGATGTCTTTTTAAAAAAAATCAAACAAGAAATATTCTTATTGTAGAAAGCAATCACTTTGTGGTTTGACATATTTAATAAAATAAAATACTGTTTTGTTTAAAACCACGAGTTTTATTAATTTTTTTGAACCGACCGGTTTCGCTTTACTCAAGCATCATCAAAATTAATATTATATACTTGAGTAAAGCGAAACCGGTCGGTTCAAAAAAATTAATAAAACTCGTGGTTTTAAACAAAACAGTATTTTTTTTTTTTTTTTTAATTGTGTATTTTATTTAGATATAAAATTTTATTTTATTAAGAAATATTCTCTTCCAAATGCCATCACTAGTCATTTAGCCGAGTAACCGACCAACCCCCCACCCCGCCCCTAACTGTCCAATACCTTCAGATTTTTTTTATTTTTAGTAATCAACATCAAAAGTCACTGGAGACCAAAATTTCATTTACATTTTTTATTCCAAATAATGTCAGGAATCACTGGATGAAGTGAGAAAATGGGATTGTTAACACCCTTTATTATTATATATTACTAAACACGATACATAATCTAATGAAATGCTTTAGCAAAGAATTTCCAACTTACAGTCGGTACATGAATGTTACATTATGCATATTATGTACTAAACATAACACGTAATGTAATGGAAAACTTTGGAAAAGAATTTCACAATTGTTGTTGGACCATGGATGTCATTACATTACATTATGTAACTTTATACAGCATGTAATATACTGGAACGCTTTGGCAAAGAATCTCGTAATGTAATGAAATTCTTTGCCAACGAATCTTGTAATGTAATGAAATGCTTTGGCAAAGAATCTAGTAATGTAATGAAATGCTTTGGAAAAGAACCACTTGTTGGACTAAGGATATTAAATAATATAACTAAGCACAACACCTAAATGTAGTACAATGTTTTGGCAATGTATCCATCTGGTACTAGTGACAAAGATGGTTGGTCCATGGTGGATGCCCGAGGAGATGGGCGATGATGGAAAGGTTCAGGTGAAGAGGTGCACAGCACCCAGCATCCGGCCCACCAGACCCCGGGCGGCATCCACTCCCATAACCCCCAGGCCAGGTTTGGGCACGGGGACTATTTTATCCGCTGAAAGGTAAAACACACAATTGATGTTATTTGATTGAAGAGAACGCATTTAATTGATTACATCTAGAACAATAATTGACAAGGGCCCCAACTGCTACCAACCATCTGGAGCCAGTTCACGCCGCCGTCCACCATCTGTGATTGAGATTTTAAGACGATCTTTGGTGTGAACATAGATGGATGTATAGGCGCCTAATTTTAATGGATTTGCACAAAAACAGTATTATTTCGATAACGCTATTTTTCTATATATATATAAGAGTTCAATTGGGCTCTGTTGGGGTAATAGGAGCCCCAGCGCCGGTAGTGGAAACTGTCAATGGCAAAAGTTAGCTTACTTGTATCGTTTATAGAATATATTGATCTTAATAATTATTTTCGTTATTTGTTTTTGGGGTGTTATGCCGTGTTGTGCTACCTCCTTCAGCCGACGTTTCGGACAGTATTGCAGCGTCCATCATCAGGGCAGATCCGGCAGATATAATTATTGTTAATAATTAATAATTATTGTTATATGTGATACAATATTATATACATTATATAATATTGTAATACCCACAATAAACCACATTCTCAATTAGTGTCAATCCTATTGTCATACAAATTCCTCACACGCCATATCGTCTATTCAATTCTAAAGTATCCTAAATGCTAAACAAGTTGTTTAATAGTTTAGAATAGAGAACTCCAGTCCAATTTAAAAAAAAAAAAAAATAATGAATAATGACCTTCTAACTTAAATAACTGCATTTTTTTATTTTTAGAGTTAGTTTTAATAGTTAAAATAATTGTCATAGTTTTAATTTTTCAAGATCCCCCGAAAACCACCGTATCTATGGTGGGTCGTGTGATGTCATCAATCACGTTATCTACTATAAGATCGCACAATCAGCAGTTCGACTCGCCGCCATTTTGAAATTCGGAGTTCGAAGGAATCTCCCTAGAAGTAGCATTACTATTTTTTTTGGACAGTAGATTTTGAATATTTTCAATAATAGAGATAAACTAATAAGAGATACCTATATTTTTTAAACTCAATTATTTAGGCCTAAATAATGTTTCAATAAACACAACAATTAAATCTCTATAAACAGTATGTAAATAAACTAATAAGATCATGTATTGGTTTCATAGTGCTTTCACACAAACGAAGTATTGAAATCCATAAGTCTAAACTTAAACTTTAGGTTGCACAGTTTACACCCGCGCTGTGCAAGCGGGTTCCCCACAGAGCATCGGACCATCAAGATGAGATGTTGTTAATACGATGGCTTGTGTCATACCTACACTCCCGCACAATGACTTTACGGTGATCAGTGAGGTCACCACTAAACATTTTAGTAATACCAACTTGACGGCGTGTTTCAACGACAGTATTAAAAATGCACTTTTTAATATTTTTTTTAAAACTCTACATTTAATATTTGTTCAAATTAATAAATTACTTTGTTTTTACCACTATAATTGATTATAAAAAACCTGTTGTTTTAGAAGAAGTGATTTAATATTTGTTTCGTAACGCTTAATTGGATCTCAATGGGTTTATTCTGTTTCACATACGAAGGCCAGAATTCAAACCTATTGGTGAATTCGCACTTGGGTGCCTACCCTGGATGATATCGGTCCGCTAACAGACGTTGTCAAGGAGATGAAAAATTATTTAGTCTACTTATCCTCAAGCTTATGTCAACACCTAACCGTATTTATCGAGACAAGCTAACAGACTAAAAAAGTAAAATTACCGCCAGTAATTAAGCTATCGCTATATAAACTGACTTGCAACTGCCTGTGGTCATCCAGACAATAGCTAATCGACCACGAGGGACCCCAAACCGGGCAAGATCGCCAAACTACCTATCGGAAGTGCCCTTGTGAGTTACCTTCGCTATTTGTTTAAGTTAACATACTATATCGAGATCCACAGGCAAAGCACGCATAGAGTGGACATTTGGCTTCACTCTAACCCACGTAAGGTTGTGCTATCAACGGGCTAACCTAACATTATTGGTGCCGAAAACCAGCAAACCTTTATAAATTAAATTCTTTCAGTGGCAAAACGAAAGAATGCTATGAAATGTTTCGTAAATTGAAATGTCATTTCCAATATCATATTTCGAACAGTGAATCATAGAATTAGGTACCTTGTTTTTAATTGTTTACGACCTACCGTATATTTTGAATTAAAAGAATTCTATTTGCTTATATCATTACTTGTTTCAGATTATTTTGTGTGTACGTTTCTTTATTGTTAAAAAATGGCTAGAAATTTACAAGGCATGCGTCGTATACGTAACGTAGCTATTAGCAGAATTAACAAAATGTACGAGGTCGGTCAAGGTGTTTTGCAAGATGCAACCAAATATCCATTGTTTGTAGCGTATTATACGAGGTTGCAACATATCGTTGATGACTTTCAAAAGGTTCATTCTGACATTTTAGCCTTAGATGAGGCGAACACGAAAGTTGAAAATCAAGTTCGCGAAGCTTTTAATAATGTGCATTTCTGAATCGTCACAATTCACAAGGAATTAACTAATCAATGTTTAAACTCGGAACCCGTAAAAACTATCGTATTGAACCAAAACATTTTATCATTTCATGATCAAGCTATCATAACACAAACGTCATCCCTTCTTTGTGACATGAAGAAGGCAAAACCTGAAACCAAAGGGTCCTTGACTGCATTCACTTATTCAAAGTGCGCGTTTTGCGAGGGAACTCACCATATCGCTAAATGCAAATTATTTGCATTCAAATCGGTTCAGGAACGCGCTCAAGGCACACCGTTGGTGCCTGAATTGTCTCAAACCTTCTCATTTTCTTACAAATTGCAAATCTGTGTTTGATTGTCAGAAATGTCATCGTAAGCATCACACTCTTTATATCGGACTTATGTCCTCTATATTGACAGTAAAATAAGGGGTCTGGTCTTCTAGTCGGCGGGCTGCTGTGCACGCTCAGGGCCTGGTCCGGTTGCTGTGAGTATCCGAGGAGAGAGAATTCAGCTGTCCAAGGAAGTGCAAGGTCGGAAGTCAAAGACAATTGTAGAGTTCAGGCAGGAAGAAGCGGTCCAAGAAGATAGAGGCGGTGAGAGTAGACGCGGCGATAAAAGTTTGAATGAGACTGACTTGAACAGAGCTTGATGCTCTATATATACGCGGCCGCGTGACCGTGCACAATATTGGTTCGCATTTGACAGGATTACTGCTTGAAAGTTGGTACATTTCTTTGCAGCTTCGTGCATCCTTATACAAGAATGGAATGATAAAATTGAATTATATAAGCAAAACTACTCTCTTTGCCGCTCTATCTCATGTAAACCACTTCATTCTAGCAGTTTTATTAAATTCAGTAAAAATTGTACAATGTTAACCAGTGGGGTTTTAGCCCGATGTCAGTATGAAAAAACCCTTATATCTATTTAATGGAAACATTTACATATCAGTATGGACGCAAGTACAGCCTTTTAATCTATATATTTTATTTTAAATAACTCTAGCAAAACTTGCACAAATTCAATATTAATTCTACACAAAAATATCCAAAAAAGAGCCGCCATGCAGCTTTGAAGCCATTTCCAAGACCGAGCCCTGCAATTGGCTGGCCGTTCTAGAGCGAAGTAGTGGGAGGGGGTGGGGTCAACCTACGGCCCTGCGGTTGGTCAGCAATGGTCAAGGTGGGAGTAATTGCGTAAATATCCATGGCGTTTTAGAGACGCCATCATTGTCCATACGCGAACCATAGAGTTCACATAACGCTGTTTGTAAGTGACATGACAGAATGGTCAGAGAAGGGGTAATGCCATAAATACATATGGCGTCTTACAATCGCTACCATTTCTCTCTCGGGCGGCCATTAAAAATGACATATAAAGCTGTTTGCTGTTTATTGGTAGATTACACGTTCGATATACTCTTCTTCATAGGGAAGACAACATTCCTTCTAAAGAGGAGTGAAAACGAGCCACCACGTTTACGATTCAAGGAGCTTCTCTTTCCGATCCTCCAGTTCTTTACCTCGCAAATTTCGGTGACAGTTCCATCGAATGTTTGCCAACTGCTCATATTAGCAATAGTGATCCATCCGGCAGATTTCAAACGTATAGAGTGAAGATTCAACTTCACTCTAACCCATGTAAGGTTGTTCCATCAACGGGCTAATCTAACAAATATTATTTAATAAAATTTATATATTCAGAATCAGCGTTTATTGGTCTATATCAACCTTTTCGAGCTACCCCTTGACTCTTACTACAAATGTTTTGTTCCCCGTACCCTCTATCTATCTTTTGTACACGTGTAATGAAAGTGAAGTTTCATTTGATATTTTTTATAATTTCTTTATTATGTACATGATTTTAACAATCAAGTCACACAAACACAATTTACGCAATTTTATACAGAGTGTAACACGACTTCAGGCATTTTTAACCAGTGATTCTACATGCGTGCCATGTCATTGCGTACCCCTATTTGGCTTCGCGTACCCTAGGGGTACGTGTACCACAGGTTGAAAACCACTGGTCTATATGAACATATTTTTTTAAAGCAATAATATTTTTCACTGGAGTTCCTTATTGAATAGACAATGATATGCTTTACACTATTAATCCATAAAGGAAAAAAATTCTGTGAGGAAAAGTTATTATGATTTTATTTTACACTGTCAACATGTAATAATTACTTGTAACTTACTAACTAACCATCACACCATTTCCTCACAGGGGTAGACAGAGAGAACGGACCACCAAACCACAATACACAGTGTCCTTGAGGTGATTTTTCACAAAAAAGGCGCACTATAAATTATCCTATTATTATTATACATATATTAAAAAATAAAAATAAACACTGAAAAAATATTTGAGGGGTCAGGTACTCACTGATGATGAAGTCGTTAAGCAGTCTGTTGAAATCCTGCGGACACTCCTGGTGAGGAAAGTGTCCCGCCCCATCCACTATCTTCATGGTGGCCTGGGAACACCACTCGGAACTGCGCACCATGCACTCCAGTGAAACCTGGACAACACATTCAAACCAACTAATTATAATGGTTTACATACCAAGTAGTGCATATCTATTTAGGTTAGATCAGAGCTTTTGTGGTGTTGATGAAATAGTTGATTGGGTGGACGCCACTGGGTACAGCCTCGCAGGTCACGTGATATGCACTCCTTCTCATTCCAGCAACACATTAGACAAGACAGAGCACATATCACATGATCCGTTGCAACATGTGGCAGTTTGAGCAGTGGCGACGTGTGACAGATTTTTTTTTTCAATTAAAAAATTATAATTGGTGGTTAAAATTTTTGCACGGCGTTAATCGCCAAGATACTTGAATTGTCGAGTATCGGATACTTGCATATTCCTAAAGAATATCGTAAGAAGTTCCACTGAAAAGAGTGCAATTCCATAGGGAAGATGTCCAGTGGGCCGCCCCAGACAAAGTTGGTAGAAACAACTCCAGACGCTGCACAAGGACAGGTTGGGCCTGCTATGATAGAGTATACACAAATATTCGCAGAAAGGATCGCCTGGAGGCAGCTTGTCGAGGTGATGAGTCCCCGCCTCGAATAGGACAAGTAGAAAAGAACTTATTGAAAAGTAACAATTGAGTGAAATGTAAGTATTTGGGAAGTGTACCTGCGGATCCTTATTCCCGGTGATAATTAGGACAGGAATTTTGATCTTCCCTCTGTCTTCAGTTACCCGCCAAAAGATGAAATTTCTGTAAACAAAAAGTTCAACACATACATACATAGTGTTATTTTAAAACTAAAAAATATTTCTACATTTCTGAAGTTAGTAGCATTATGGCACCCACAATATTGGAGAGCAGCATTAGAAAGAGAGAGACGTAGGTATCAGGACCACCATAAATAGTATAGCTTCATCAAATATAAATAAATTACTTTCCTCAATTGTGAAATTCAAAAGAACAAACTGTCAAGAAAGACAGTGAAGAAAATCTATAAAATAGAAATAGTTTTTTATTACCATGGCAACACCGATTGTAGAACCAATTATAGTATGTAGATTCAAATGTGAGGTTATGATTGACTCTGGAATATGACTCTGGACAGTTTGATAATGGACAGGAAAAATGGTATAACCCAATTTTTATCAACATTTTGTCCATGTAGTTTTTATTGTGATTTACGATACGACCTGTCAGTGGTTGAGTGGGCATAGCGCTTGGGTCCCACTCGAGCATCGCGTGTTCGATTCCTCGGCTGGCTAAGTCCTCCATCACAACACAAGCAACATTTTCGGCTTTCTGTGATGGTAGTCGGAGATTTTCAAACATTGTTGGGTTATTCGTAACCCGGGAATGTTTGTCTTTCTTTTTAAAAAAAAAAAAAAAAAAATCTAATAAAAGCTTTCAATAATATGCAAATTTAAAAAAACCTACATCTTTCCAGTATAGAAGTGCCAATCTTACCAAATCAACACTACCAAAAGTGTGTCCCGGGAGTTAAGTAAATGATAAGATGGATTAATTTAACAAATTCACTGTATTTAAAAATTAGTTATTGAACACACTGACGTGACAATAAATTATATTTCAGAAAGTGCGAAAACAAAATGCAAAACAGCTGACAGGCCAGGAGGTTCGGAACGGAATAATTAGCGGCCGTCATGTGAACTAGAGTTTGGCTGTGTCCGGTGTTGCCGTCACATTGCCAGTGTACAAAAATGTGTTAAATAATTTACCCAATGGCTTGCCGGTACCTTGCCACACAAGGAAGTAGGTACCACTAATTTCTGACGGAGGCGTCTACTAATATCTACAGGAATTCCAAAAACTGAACAAATTGGACTAATGTCTATGAGAACCAAAGTGAGGACGAATATCTACAGCTCAAACTGCTGACTAATATCTATGGAACAGGTGATGCCGACGAATATCAACAGTACTGGCAGAGGTTAGATTTGCAATTATGTATAGCATATTGGCATAAAGTAATATTGCATATGAAGTATAAAAAACTTAATTTATGTTAAATACGGTTAGGTTAGGTTAGTATTACGTAATTGAAGTAATTTATGCTTTTCCGTACAACCTCTTGATCTGTAGATATTAGTCCCACCTACGTTCCATAGATATTCTTCACCACTGGGACTGTCATAGATATTAATCCGACCTTAGCTCTGTAGATATTAGTCTTCACTCTGAAGTTCAGAGATATTTGTCCAACATATGAGCTGTAGATATTCGTCCGACATACAGGCTGTAGATATTAGTATCTGGAGTCATTTCTAACAACTACTGTCACTTCTGAAGAATATTCAGTTTCAATTTTTATAAGAAAAACTTTCTTTTTATACTTTTTTGAAGGTTATTCCCATCAGTGAAATATATATTCAGTTTGACTAAAGTGCTTTAGTAAAGTTACATGCTTTTCGTGAACCACCTCAGAATTGCCATTTTAATCCATTTAAACCAGTGGTTCCCAACATGTTGTCCACGAAACATTTATTCATTTACTACAAAACCGAATCGAAAGGTATACAAAAGCTGATTCGTAATAGAGATGGGTAAGTTCTGCATTTTGCCGGAGGCCTCTGAGACATGCGTCCTTTTAAAAGTACTTAAGTTCTTGGAGCAGGTCCCGGGTGCCACTCCCGACTCCGAATAGTTCGGACCGAGACGCACAAGTTCAAACGGAGCCATACATCTGTGCCAGAGCGCGCAAAAGAACTTGAACGCGCGATTACTGCTCTCAACTCGCAAGTGGCTCGTACCGACATGCACGAGTTCAAACGGAGCCGTACCTCGGTGCCAGAGCGCGCAAAGGAACTCGAACGCACGACCCGCTCCCGCCTCGCGAGTGGCTCGGACTGAGATGCGGGATGCAGGGTTCTATCGGAGCTGCAGCCCGCGAAAGAACTAGAATGCACGACTTGCTTCCGACCGTGGCTCGGACCAAGACGCATGGGTTTGAGCGTAGCCGGCGAACCCGGGACTCGAGTGCGAGTGGCAAGGACAGCCGGCACCGCGGTTCTCGCGCCGCGGCGTTGACTTGCTCGGACCACGCGCCGAGTTGAGTTTCGGGTTTGGGACCGAGCCCGAGTTCCGCGACCGGGTTCTCTTGGAGTGGTCGATTTTAAAAAGGAATAGGAGTAGGAACCGCTTCCCACAAAGGAGCGGATCACACGAGCCCATTCCAGCTGAACCGACACATCGCTAATTCGTAACCCTTTTGGTATTAATTATGGAGAGGTAGGTAGATGAAGAAGTCCAAGAAGAGCACATTGAATTGCAAAATGATAGTAATTGCAAGGACGCGTTTAATTACGCGATTAACGTACGTTGTGGTCCCTGTGAGAACAAATAAATGTCATAGTGGTCCCTGGTCTGAAAAAGGTCGGGACCACTGATTTAAACAGTCGCAGAGCCCTCTATTTTTTTCTACACTTTCTTGAGGGAATGCAAATTACCTGAAATAGTTAATGGGCCCTGACCAGTCCTGCCTCCGTGAGAAGACATACTTGTAGGCCTCGATGAGGGTGCTGGAGGAGCCGTTGATGGTCTTCTTATTCAAGTGTGTGTGGCACTTATCCAGCAAGGCCATGTCTCCGCGAAGGGCTTCACATTCCACTAGAAATGGGACCTAAAAATATTAATAATTTGTTAATATTGTATTAATATAATATAATATTGTGGCAGTTCCTTCAATGTTCCAAAGGCCCTGTTTCCTATATATATCTCCAAGACCAACTACTATACATTTGACTCCTAATGCCGTTCTGAGCAACAAATTCCCTTCAGTGTTCTAGTAACTGCTTTCCTTTTGATAAAATTGTTAAGATATAAAGTTATCCAAATAAATACATTGTTACAGTCCCGACTTATTTTAAACATTTTGTTAGGGGGCCCACGTTAGCCCCACATATATGCGGACGGCATAAGGTGTAATTATCAAATCCAAACTCATTGAACTCCCCACATATTGATTCATGCCGAAAACAATAGTGCGAAATTGCATTGTTTTGTTTTATTTTGTGAAATTCAGGCACAAATATTAAAATGTTTTCAGATTATTTTGTAAAGAAATTAATTTTCCACATTACATTATAATGAAACTTTATCCGAAAATGGATTCATTAGTAGTAGATTTTGGCACTTGAAAGTATTTTTTATAGGCCTGTATATTTTATTTTTTTCCAGATTTACAAAAAACTTATTAAAAAAATACTAACAATTATTATAAGCAATAATTATTAGCCTGAAACACTCATCAATATTGAAAAAATCTCCCTAGAAAAGATAAATGCCGCCGACGGGACCCTACCCTTTGTGCTATGCATAAAAATGCTTTGTTACCCTTTGTGCTATGCATAAAAATCTTGTCTTAAACATTAGTTTACCAATTAAAAATAATTTTAAAATACTAGATTATTTCCGAGGTCAAGATGTGTTCTACTCGCGTATTTAATTGAAGTATCTAAAATATTTCTAAGCGATCAAATTTTCAAACCAAAAAACACACGATTTTGTATGATTTTGCATTATTTCGCATGGCTTCATCTTAAAGGAGAAAATTACCCCCAAAACCGGTATACTGTGTAGGTTTCAAGGATTGCTACCCATTCCTTTACGAACTTCAGTGTACTATGCCGTGCTATATTCACATCTTTCTTATCTCTGTTGTATTTGGGGCTTTGCCTCAAAGAAATTGATAGCTGACCTGCAGGTGGTTCAAAACCGAGCTCTCAAAAATGTTCTTCGACTTCTCATGTCGGGGACATCTATTCAGTTTTCGGTATCCTCCCAATCATAATGCTTCCTAAACATGAAATCACAAGCACCATCCTATAACAATAAAATACGCATTCCTCAAATACACAAAATATGGGATCATCGTTATCATCACTCTTGGCTCTACAACCTCTGGTGGGTCTTGCCCTCCTCAAGAGTCTTCCTCCACTCATCTCGGTTTTGTGCCAGCTCTCTCCAGTTTAGAATCTCCAAGGTAGATATATCTTTGAGGACGTTGTCACTCCATCCTAATCTTGGTCTTCCCAGGCTCCTTCGCCCTGTACCGCGTGGATAAAATCTCTAAACTATACATTATATAATTCGCTTCAAGATATGTACAAAAACATCCAGTATAACATAAAATTTCAATGTCATGCTTTAAAATAATATTTAAGTATTTAAAAAAATTTTAATATGTAATTTTCTTCACGTTTTCTTCAGTCTTGTTCCTTTTTTTCTCTCCATTTTTCCCCATATTTGTAATCATCCATATTTGGATATCCTTGTTTTTTTTGTTTTTGCTTTGTTATTGTTTGTACTACTTAACCTGTCTTTTTGATTTTTATGCTGTATTGTACAGTTTGTCAAATAAGAGTAGAAAATAAATGAGGGCGCCACCGTTGCCCAAATGGCAATACTAAAAATATAATCATGGTGTTAATCTAAAGCTGTGTAACCTACATTTTTATTAAAAATTAAAAAGGCATAAAAGTGAAAATAATATTTTTTCATTGCTATATAGATACCCACTGATCTCAAAATTAGAATTGCATTTACGTATATTATTATTATAAATTTGCAATTTTGTGTTAACATAATGAAGAATAACGATATTATAATAAAATATAAAGCACACTTTAGAAATTGCTCACATTTATTTAATACTAGCTTAAGTACATAGCGTTGCCCGGGCTTTAGATCATGCCTCTAATTTTAGATCTGAATATATTTAACTTATTCAGAACTAAAAGTTGTATGACTAAACTCACCATTAATAATTCTTCCTTTCCACCTACTGTTAAATTCAAATCTATGTTAAATTAAATGAAAGCCTTTGTAAAACACAATTTAAAAAACTTTGTAAAACACAATTTAATCAAATTTATGTCATTTAGTAGGTACCTTCACAATAGTGCTTATTCGATTTAATTTATTTTTTTAAGAACAAAAAAATGTTTTTTAAATGTGTATACAGTGTTTTGAATTTTCAGTGTCATTGCACTTTTAAAGAATATTTGACAGATAAATTGGTGTTGCCAGCCTAAAAATGTCTTAGTTCCATTTTATTTATTTTCTACTCTTATTTGACAGACTCTATGTGAAACTCATTTTTTGATATAAAAATTGTACCTATTATCTTCCACTAATGAATTGTAAGTTCCTTTTTTCCTAAGATATAAGTTTTGTAACTCATCAGGAGGAAAATGAGTTTTGTAACTTGCAAGAAATAAAAACTTTAAAAAAAAAATTAGAATACTGTTCTCAGCTGAAACATTTTTTAACTTTTCTAAAAAGACGTATGATTACCAAAGTCTAATAAATATGAATGAACCCATCTCAGAAATAAACACGAGATAACAAGTAGTACGAGTTGAGGGCAAAGATAGGATGCAGAATCTCTTGAAGCAAAGTCATAAAAGGTTATTTGTCTTTTGAAAAGGTCAAGTTCATGAGATGTTTCAGTTTATTTCACCTTCAGTAGGTGAACAAAACTTTTTATTCTCTTCCTTGCTAATTTATTTCAGATAATAAGACAGCCATGAAGCCATCTTAATATTTTAATAGTGTGGAACCAAAAACAATAATGCCCACAATATGAAATGTATTTATATCATCAATATGTATTTATGGAGAATAACAGAACTCTTGGGCTTACTATCAAGCTTAACCTTTACATACCTTAAAACTTTAACTTTACCATTCCATAAAAATTTAACATACAATCTGAAGGTTACTGACCGTGATTCTTAGGACGAGTTGCTTCACAAAATTTGAACAATTCAAGTTTGAAAGTTAAAATTAAAGTTCTGTGAAAGTTACGTTATTATTTTATTATGGGCCGGTTGTTTCTCAGAACTGATATAAAAACAGAACTTTTACTTAACTTGAAAATTAACATTTAAATTAATTTGATGAACTGTGCGAATTCTGTGCAACAATCTATCTTTAATATTCCTTTTGTCCTTTTCATTAACGCTCAGATATTAGTTAATATCATTTTAACCGGTAATCGCCCATCTTCGGCCAGCAGTCAAACAATAAAAGAGATATTACAAAAGTGAGCGTGACTCAAATATATATGGTTGTAGCCCTTTCCAGTGAAATTAATCTTTTATAACCGCACCGTTGCTTGTTTGTGGCCAGGATTTTATTTTTTAAAGTAGTTGAACGGGAAAGTCGCACACCGGGGGAGGAGGGCGGGGGAATCATTGGAATTTTATATTACTTAATGTCATAAAAAAGAGGAATGCTTTTTTAAATGCAGATGGATTACTGAATATGTTTTCTAAGATTGCTGAAATCATAGAATATGTGATGTAAAAATACAACTCAGATATTGTACAAAACTCTCGTTTGGGGTAAGTGCATTACCCCCATCAGAACGAGAGTGTTAATGAGAGAAACTACTTTGATATCTACATTTTCACATTGTTTCATCATAGAGGTATATATAATTTAAAACGTATTCCAATTCGTTGTGGGGTTCATGGGTTAGATTTGGTTCAGCTCTTAATTGCACCGACATGACACCACAAGTATCTTGATACTACAGTGGTTGCATATAAACCAAACTTTCAAGTGTTGTTCTTGCAATATTTTAGTAGCATACTTAGCAAGCCGGCATTTTATTTGGTTATTCGTTTGGCATTTGTGTATAACGAACGGTTGGCAGTCGACTTAAATAGTGAATTTAGCTGTGAGAGTCAATAGACTCTACTTGACCAGAGTCACTTTGGGCGCTTAGAGTTGTATGTAATTATATTCTATTCTATGGGTTTCATGGGGTTTAAGAATTCTAAGTATTTTTCCGACGATAATAATTAGGGTGACCAACCTGTGCAGTATACATCCACGTAGCATTGAATGAACTGGCGGCCGGGAGAGAGTCCCAGAATATATTTGGATGGGGCGAGGATATGATAACCAGCCTCTCTATTAACTCCGAACATTCATGCGCCAGAAACCTGAAATAGTCAAAATAACCTTCCATCATTACAAATTATTACTTAAATAGATAGCCAGGGGTAATCTATTAGATAAAAATCAAAATATGGTTGCTTGGGTGTATATGAGTTGCTAAACCATTCATCCAATTGCGATGAAACTTTGGGGATTCCATGTGTGCATGCCCGCGATGGTTTTTATACACAACAGTGATCTCTGGTGTCATGTAATTATTTATTTATTTACGCCTTAGTGGGCTTTTACATGCATAGAAGTAAAATAAGACTCACAATAATAATAACTAGTTACTAAACCAATAAAACAGAATAAATAAGAAAGCAATCATCATCGCAAGGTATAAAACATAATAACAGAGATTAAAAAAAATGAAATAGTATGAGTAGTACCTACTTATAAAAAACTAATACAATTTAGCTTAAATTATTTTATATATACTTATTTTTATATATACATATAAAATCAGTAATAAGACCTGAAATAAAATAAAGTGCATATTATCACTCTTAATAACCTTTCTGAGGTGCTTCTGAGTTGGTTTCATTCTGAGTTGTCAGGTCACCATATTATAGGATGATAAAACAAAACTAAATAGAACAGAAAAATAAAATAAAATAAGGTTATAAATTACTGGTAAGGTTATAGATAAGAGAAGGTTTTATGAAAAGAACAAAAATAATAAAAGTTAATTATTAGCAGATAAAATCGAGATTAGTGATCAAATACCATGCGTATAAAATATATGATATCATAAAAATGCATTTTGTGAGTAAGGTCATTAGGGGAATTTTGAACAGAAAATTGTGTGAGTTTGTAGAATTACAATTAGTAATACACAATAAACAATCAATTAAATATCAGATTGGCTATGTAATCGACGTTCCTTACAACAGGTGTAGTCATTTTTATAAGGTATCTTATCACTTCCCAGACTGGCAGCGCCCATCTAAATGAAAAAGCATATTTTGCGCTGTGTGACGTACTTACATCCTCTCAACTCAAGGTCGAATGCTGTCTTGGAGGAGGAGTGTGGAGGTTATCCGTACATTTGACAAAGGGTCTAAAAATATCCAATTGAAACAAAATGAACCAATGATAAAATAAATATGAAAATTAGACATGCTAATCAAGCTAAGCATTTTTTTTTATTAAACGACAATATAAAAAATTACAAAGTAAAGTGGTTTATTAACAGTCCTCCTCAATAGGGATTCCTGTTCCGATGCAGACTGTAGGTTGTCATATGGGTTTTATCATCATTTTCTTTTTTTCTTGTGTGTATTTCCACAAATAACATGATAAATATTTTTTATAAATATCTATCTAGCTATTTAACCCCCAATGGAAGGAGAGGTGTTATAAGTTTGACGTGTCTGTTTGTCTGTCTGTGGAAGCGTAGATTCTAAACAAATAGACCGATTATGATGTGGTTTTTTTTGTTTGAAAGCTGACGTGATCGAGGTGGTTCTTAGCTACAATCCATGAAAATCTGTTAAGGCGTTTCAAGGTCATCAGTTCTTTTTTGTTCATGGGTTATTGAACAATAATTACAGAATATCTGTATTATTTTTGACCTTTAAGAAAAATCTTTATGTTTGTTGACTGTTGGTAGTGTTGGGGTTACTTCATAATTTGATTGATTTTATCATCTTCATGTTTAGCTATCCAAATTTTTATTTCGTTTTTACATGGTGTTTTTAAATTCATTTGGAAGATCGTTATTAGTAAGCGGCTGGCAGTGGCAAAAACATTGGGAATGTATGGCGAGCGATATTCTGAAATACAGCTAAGTCTGTTGGCCCCATAAAACATATTTGACGGGTCAAATAACTATAATTTAATGGTTTTGCCTTTATTAATGAGCGGCTCTGGAATTTTTGTTTTGCCACCGCCAGCCGCATACTAGTCATTATATAATTTTGTAGGATGAAAATTATGGTTTTTCTGGCCAAAGAATGTATTTAATTTTATGATGTTAAGTAGATTTTAGGTTTCATACTTGGGTACTTATTTTTTACTTTTAATTTGGGTAGAGCATTTTTTTTAAGTAGAGTTTTATAATACTGAAAACATTAAAGTTTTTTAAATTTTTTTTTGGTGGAGTTCTTATGGGTAATTTCAGGATTATTTTTATTATTACTTTTTTGTGTTTTAACTGCTTCATGTGGGTGTTTGAGGCAGATCCCCATCCAAAAATCCCATATTCTATACACGATGGTCGGTTTTATTATCACAAAAGTTTGTTTATAGTGAGTTTGGTCATATATTATGGGGTCAGCGCAGAAGTAACCTAACCAAGAAAAATTCTGAGGGACCTAACCAAAAAAAAAGGTCAGAAAAAATTATTGAGGGGTTAACTGAAAATTCTGCAAGTAATTTTCAATTTTTACTTGAACCACCTTCACATTTTTAAATTTTCAGCATGTTTATCTCTATACATTACAGATTATTATTAAAGGTATATCGAACGTGGAATCTACCAATAAACAGCTTTATATGTCATTTCAAGGGCCGCCCTAGAAGGAATGGTAACATCTTCAAGACGCCATACCTATTTACGGTCCTCCCACTCTACAAACACCGTTATGTGATGATTGGCGCGTGGACAATGATGGCGTCTTCAAGATACCACGGGTATATACGCCATGACCCCCACTCTGACCATCCTAGGCCAACCGCAAGGACGTATGTTGACCCCACCCCCTCCCAGTACTTCGCTCTACAACGGCCAGCCAATGACGAAGCTTGTTTCGAAATGGAAGCCATCCATTTACGCAAGTTTTGCTAAAGTTATTTCAAATAAAATTATATAGATTAAAAGGCTGGACTAGCGTCCATACTGTTAAGATAAAAATAAATATGTTAATGTTTCCATTAAATAGATATAAGGGTTTTTTCATACTGATATCGGGCTAAAACCCCACTTGTTAACATTGTACAATTTTTACTGAATTTAATAAAACTGCTAGAATGAAGTGGTTTACATGAGATAGAGCGGCAAAGAGAGTAGTTTTGCTTATATAATTCAATTTTATCATTCCATTCTTGTATAAGGATGCACAAGCTGCAAAAAAAATGCAGCAACGTTCAAAGAATAATCTTGTCAAATGCGAACCAATATTGGGCACGGCCCCGCGGCAGCGTATATATAGAGCGTCAAGCTCTGTTCAAATCAGTCACATTCGAACCTTTATCGTCGCGTCAACTCTCACCGTCTCTATCTTCTTGTACCGCTTCTTCCTGCCTGCACTCTACAATTGTCTTTGACTTCCGACCTTGCACTTCCTTGGACAGCTGAATTCTCTCTCCTCGGATACTCACAGCAACCGGACCAGGCCCTGAGCGTGCACAGCAGCCCACCGACTAGAAAACCAGCACCCGTATTTTACAGTCAATATAGAGGACATAAGTCCGATATAAAAGGTAAAATAGAAGAAAAAGAGAACATCAACTTTGGAGGGAGACGAGGGGAAGGTACCTAGGTGAGAGGTAATTTATTTAACACGTTTTTATACACCCCAGCTGAGCGATTCTATATCTTTTGGGGGATCGAGCTCTCCTGACGGACAAGATCCCCTGTCAGATTTGTGTGATTATCTATGGCTGTTATTTGCTTTTTATATGGGCCTATGTCAGATTTCAACTGTGAGCTGTCACATATTTTAGTTTAGATCGTTTTAAATCAGCGAAGCTGGCCTCATTCCCATAGAAAAAGCAAATAACAGCCATAGAAAATCACACAAATCTGACAGGAGATCTCGTCCGTCAGGAGATCTCGATCCCACAAAAGATATAGAATCACTTGGCTGATGAAGGATCAGGTTGAACGGAAACCGGTTGGTTAATAAAATATATAATAAAGTGGTAATCAAAGAAAATTATTTATTTTTAATTATTATAATTATTTATACCCACAAAGTATTTGGATCATGTGAAATTTTTTTATTTTACATTGCTGACAGGCAATGCTAGTGCACAAAAGGTTAAAATATTCAAGATATCTATCTCCTTTGTTTTGATACTCTTATTTTATAAATCTTATAAGTCTTGTTTGTGTTTTCCTTTTACTATTGGATTCTGTACCTATCAAACTCTATTTATTTTTTTCACTAAGCTCAAAGCGACAAGCTACTTGAGGTAGCTCAGCAAGAAGGAATTTTATGTGATAATAATAAAAGATAAGTCCTATACAAAAACAAACAATTTCGATTACAGTAATCTCTCCAAAGAAATCTGATTAAAAATCGATAATCAGTACCTATTTGTGTAATTATGTATTACATAACAGATATAAGTTCTGTGATTTACGACAATACATTTGTAAATATTGGTAATCTTCTCAGAATAGAGTTTAGCACACTTGACTTTAGTTCATGGGTTCGACTTCAAATAAAAAAAATCTATCCACGAAGAGCTAGTGAAGCATAAATATGAATAATACATAAATTTTTGTCAGTTTTTATTTTACACGATGTGTGAAAGTGATTGATAGAAAAAATTAGGGACGCCCGCGGAGGACACGGCACGATCAAGTGAATCAAATACTTGAGTTGGGTCATGTCAAGATTACAAATTTATTTATTTATTATTGTTATACGCCCAAAAGGGGCTTTTACATAGATTAAAAATAAGTTTTAAATAATTTATCGAGTTTGAATTTATACCAAAAGTTATAAAGTGAAAAATTAAAAAAATAACAAGTAGTTTTAGAAATATTTTAAACAATATAATATTTGAGTTATAGAGTTAGAATTTATACCAAAAGTTATAAAAGTGAAAAATTAAAAAAAAAATACAAGTAGTTTTTGAAGAATATGGCGTAAAGAAATATTTTAAACAATATAATAATTGACAATAACATAATTAAAACATTACAATAACACATCAAATCGTTAAATATATTATACCTACATTACAATAATTTGTGATGTTGGTTTAATTTGCATTTAAGATTATAAAGGGAATCAGCAAATATCTATAATACCACCAAACTTGTAGCCCAAATCATGCATCCTATTGGTAAGTGAGTGTAATTGATAATTGGTTGTGTATGTGTCGCAAAAGAATGTTGTACTTTGTCTAGTATTCCTTGTCGGTACATAGAGTTTAATAGCAGCAACGATGGCAGGGCTGTCAATAAGGTTGTTCATGACTCTGTATAAAAAAATTAGGTCTGAAATGGTTCTTCTGTCAGACAGCGTAATTAAATTAAGTCGATTGATCAAATTTACATAATTAATGTTTTCTATTGGAATTTTAAGTTTGAAATTTAAGTACCTAAGAAATTTGTGTTGAACCCGTTCTAATTTGTTAGAGTGTACTTTATAGAAAGGAGACCAAATAGGTGAATTATATTCCACTTGGCTTCTAACTAATGAAATGTAGAGTGTTTTCATTCAATCCAAGGACTTAAAATCAGGTAGGGTTCTACAAAGGAAGCCAAGAATCTTTAAAGCCTTATTAGTTATATCATCTATATGTGCTGTGAATGTTAAGTTTGATTCAAATATAACTCCCAAGTCACGAATTTGTGATACGGGTGTTAATTTAACATTATTTAAATTATATTCATGTAAGACATGAGAATGAGTTCTAGAAAATCGTATTACTTGACATTTCTCAATGTTCAAAAATAACATATTTTGTTCGCACCATTTAAAAAATTCATCTAAGTTAGCTTGTAAAATTAGGCAATCATATATATTTTGTATTCTTTTAAACAATTTTAGATCATCTGCAAAAAGTAGGACTTGTACATCTTTAAATATGTTTACAATGTCATTAATGAATATTAAGAATAATATTGGGCCGAGGTGGGACCCTTGCGGGACACCACTTCAGGCCTCAAATACATAGGATTCTATAAAATTAATCCTGACACTAAGCACTCTATTACTGAGGTAACTGATAATCCATGTCAATAAACTACCTTTGATGCCTAACAGTCGGAGTTTGGATATAAGAATGTGATGTCGAACCTTATCAAATGCTTTACTGAAATCGGTGTATATAGAATTCACTTGTTGTTTCAGACTAAGGGATTCGGATATGTAATTATAATAAAAGAATAATATGTATGAATGTAAACAAAGCAAGAAGTAAGTGCCAAGACAGAGTGCGACGACATACTCCGGCGGAAAAAACGACATGATGGTTAGTAAGTTCACATTTATCAATATTTCTTTTCTTTTTTTTTACATTAAGATGAAGCCATACTAAATAATGCAAAATCATACAAAATCGTACGTTTTTTTTTTGAAAATTTGATCGCTTAGAAGTATTATAGATGCTTCAATTAAATACTGCGTGTAGAACATATCTTTTAATGAGCCTAGAAAAAAATAAATTATAAGGTCTATAAAAAACACTTTTAAGTCCAAACTCTCCTATAAACCTCTATTTATAAACCTCTTTCGGATATGGTTTTATTGTTTAATGTGGCAAATTTAGTTTCTTTTATGATAATCACAAAAAAGAAAATTGTAATTTACGCCCGAACCTCACAAAATAAAATATAAAATGCATTTTCGCTTTGTTATTTTTGACATCACGGCGACAATACGGCAGTCGGCGAATTTTTGACAATCAAAGTGAACCTTATACCGTCCACCGAAGAACGACTGGCAGCCCCGTCTATTTTCTGTCAGTACTCTCCCGGATGGAGCAGGAAATAGACGTGTTAGGCTCCGCGTCGCTTGTTTTCGTGAAATCAATTTGAAAATTCCGTTTTATTACAATAAATAATGCGTAAAAAAGGAATTAATATTTTTTACAGGCCTTTTTTTTCTCAAATACCTTTTCCAACCTTTCCAAAAGCTTTTTCTCAAGTATTTTTAAACTCTTCCCATAAAGCGGCGTGAATTCCGATTTCGATTTTTTCCTGTACTATTGGATCGCCTTAATATATTTGCACTATGTCAGGAAGCGAATCTTCAACCTCTCGATTTAAATTCAAACTGATACATAATTTATTAAGGCCGTCTGGTTGTTATCAGTACTTATCGTGAAAACTCTCAGACACAACAATACCACTAAAAACCTACTTAATTATTATTAAAAATAATACATTAAGTAGCCATCATTAATTTTTATTTAGTTTGAACTGTGGACATGTGTAAATTGAATGACTCAATTATTAGAAATCTACATAATTGTAACTAATTAAAAAAATATCCATAAATATTTTATAGTTTTATAGATAATTGCTGTATGGTCTGTCTGGTATTGAGTTTTAAATACATTTTTAATAAAATAAAAATAAAAGCATAATATTATGTACCTGCAAGAAAACCTACAGTAATTAAATACCTATGAAATTGAAGGGTAAGGCTCTCGACTACGAATTCGGAGATCGCGGATTCAAATCACGGCATGTGCAAATAAATTTTATTTAATTAATTTGGGTTGCTTCACAATTAATCCATTTAAATCACTAGGGCGATACTGAGGAACCTTCCACTTTGGAACGTACCACAAATATAGTATATATTATTTTTCAATGGATTAATTGTGAAACAACCCAAATAATTAAATTAAATTTATTTGCACATGATGTTGATTTGAACCCGCGACCTCCGAATTCGTAGTAGAGAGCCTTACCCGTCAATTCCAGAGGTAATTAATTACTGTAGGTTTTCTTGCAGGTACATAATATTATATATACCTTTATACAGACTTAAGTCATTCTTACATGGAGATACTTATAAGCGAATAGAAATTTGTGCATGTAGAGTTTGATGTCAATTCCCAGCGCTGGTAGCGCACTACGCGAGTTGCATTCCCATCTACTACTCGTGTGAAATAAATGGCGTCCAAACATGATTTCAATGTTAAATTTATTCTGGAGGAGGAGAAATATCCATGTTCATATAAGCGTAATTTACCGAAATACGTAAGAAAGGATTTAGCGGAGAAGGAGTGAAATTGAGGTTAGAAAAAAAAGTCAATTTGTCATCATTCTCGTGAAATGCTTTGGCAGTGATGATTGCACTACAATTATTATTATTTTGTTGTATACTATGTGTAACTCAAAATCTTCTTTCAGTTTGCTTTTTATGCTTATAAAGATAAAGAAAAACAATAGTACTGTCTTCTTTGCTAGTCACTTTGTGACATTTATTAGTTCCACAGTTGCATGTGAATAAATGATCTCAGTATATTTCGGGTAGCACCGTGTACGAAAACCGGCATTAAGAGTAGCATATCGGTAGGCTACTTGTGGTTGCTTTACAGTCACGTAGCTTGTAAGTATCTCCAAGTACGAAGGGCCTTAGTTATTTCATTTTAAAATCAAGGACACTTTTTCGGTGACTCTGCATATATAAAAAATTCAGCAAAGAAAATTCTGGTAATGGTAGGGTTGACTGGATTTTATTGGTTTTATTAAGTATAAATTACTTATGACTACATTAAATGAAAGGAATTATTTAACGTTTTTCTTAGAAGACAACATGATTTTCTGAGAAATCTACTAAGTCAGAGAAATGATTATTTTCTTCAATAAAAACACATGAGTAACAGATTGTATTGTATTAGATTATAGAGACAGATGTCAAATCACAGTGTGAATTATTCAACAAATTAATTTGTTGATAGTGTGTTTGAATAAACGTCACTATTTGAACTTTGAGGCTGGTAAAACGGAGTGCTCGATTTTGTGAAGAGATTGAGTAATGCTGATATGCAGTGATATGTTGTAACATTAACAATTTGGGCAACAGAAAGAGAGGTTATAAAGCAGCTTCAGTGGCGAAAAAACATCCAGTGTTAAAATTTCAAATGGAAGGCAATCTAGCCTAACCTAACCCAACACTACACAGTCTTGCAAGCAGGATGGAGGAAGAATTATAAAACTAGGTTGGAAAAGGGAAAGCAATGGGAGATCAGTTTGTAGCCAAGTGATCCAAGGTCCCAAACTTCTTCTTCACATCCAGGAGTCGCGGCTTCTATACTCTATAACCTAAGACATCCGTCATTGCAAAATCAAAATGTTCAGCATTTTATGATAGTAGGAATAAATAGGAGATAGATAGGAGAAATCAAATATGAAGTGGAAGGTTATTTGTGACCTGGAGGGTTTGTCTTTCTTTTCTAAATTAAAATAATAATAATATACCACTACTGCACAGCTATAGGCAGTAAGAATAGAAAGAAATAAAGAGAGATATTACAATGAAATAAAGATTATCGGTAAGCAACGATATAACCCACATAACCCCTAATCGGAGATTGTTTAGAGTCTGAAGCAAAATTGGAATGGGTTGAAGAGAAAGGTTGCAAACTGGACATGGATATTCAGATATATGTATTTACCTAAGCACTAACAAATCACATCTTTAGTTATTTTAAGCAACAATGTTAATCTGAATAATGGAGGTATCTCACCAGACATATTAATAATGTCTTTCATAATGGAATGAAATACATACAACTACAATTGAAAATTAATTAACCTCTGCATACATGTGGGGCATTTAAAACGGTACACTGTATCCAGAAACTAGTGGTACAACCAGGAAACTGGGGAACATCACGTAGAGCAGTGATTTTTAACCGGGGCACCAGGGCATCTTTGAGGGCGTTTTGGATATTCACAAATTGTCAATCCACATATAGAAGGTTTCACTCAACGGAAACGGAAACTGTCAGATATAACTTTAGCCATAGAGTCAGGTAAGTTTGCACTTATCTCATTCTTAGACATGAGTACAGCGTTTGACACGATTGATCATTAAGAGATTAGAGGAAACATTTTGTTTGAGTTCCGACATCAAAAATTGGCTGGCGTCATATCTATCCAATCACTTACAAGCCGTGAAGGTTGGAAATAAACTCTCTAACTTTGCAACACTTTCTTTAGGGGTAACCCAAGGATCCGTTTTAGGTCCACTTCTTTTTATCCTTTCTACAAATGATGTCGCCAAAATAATCGAGTCATTTGGTCTCTTGTCCCACTGCTACGCTGACGATCAGCACGTTTATTTTTACTGCACTCTAAACGAAAACAGCAGTCTCAAAAGCCGCATAGCTGAATGCCTAGAAACAATAACTGGTTGGATGTCTTCAAACAAGCTAAAGCTGAACCCATCTAAGATTGAGTTTCTCTGGGCGGCCACAAACAAACGCCAACATTTCATCAACCTATGGGTTCAGTGCCAAAGGCCCTGTCCCTGTCCCACGGAGGTTGTTTGGTTTTTGGGACTTTTTTAATTGAGAAATTTAATATTTTTTTGATATTATTTTGAATGAGTGAGAGATGAACACATTACAAGAATATTATTGACACTATGCTGCTGCAGACAAGCTACTAGAAGTATGTTAATGTTATAGATGTTAGAAACAAAAACGAAAAACCGATAGAAATTCATCGGCAACTGTGCGAAGTGTATGGCAACGACGTAATGAATGAAAGTTCAGTGCGAAAATGGTGTATCCGGTTTAAAAATGGCCGAACCAACGTGCATGATGAAGAGAGGAGTGGACGCCCGAGCATTGTGACAGACGATCTTCTCGCCAAAGTTGATGAGAAGATTCGTGAAAACCATCGCTTCACAATAATGGAGCTTTCGCTTTGCTTCCCACAAGTTTCACGGACTTTGTTGTTTGAAATTGTGACTCACAAGCTTGGCTACCATAAATTTTGTGCAAGATGGGTGCCAAAAATGCTTACAGACCTCCATAAAGGTCAGCGAATGGGAGCAGCCTTAACATTTCTTGACGCCTACCACACACATGGTGATTCTTTACTGGATCGAATCGTAACGGGTGACGAGACGTGGGTGAAGCACGTCAATTGCGAGACAAAATTGCAGTCCATGGAGTGGGGGCACACAAGTTCCCCCAAAAAACCAAAAAAATTTTTGCAAATCTTGTCAGCGAGGAAGATTATGGCTACTGTTTTTTGGGATAGGCAAGGTGTGCTGCTTATTGACTTTCTCGAGCGTGGTGCAACAATCAACTCTGATCGGTACTGCCAAACATTGCGCAAGCTTAGAAGAGCAATGCAAAACAAGCGCCGAGGAAAGTTATCGTCAAAAATTTTGTTTTTTCATGACAATGCCCGACCTCACACGGCAAATCGAACTGCAGAACTTCTTGACTCATTCAAATGGGAGATTTTCCCACATCCACCCTACAGTCCCGACCTAGCACCGAGTGATTTTCACTTGTTCCCGAAGATGAAGAACTGGCTAGCGACACAGCGTTTTGATGACGACGACGAGCTCTGGGCGTGCGTCACTGAGTGGCTGAGATCGCAGGCGGCGGATTTCTATGACGAAGGAATTTCGAAGATTGTCCACCGCTACGATAAGTGCCTTAATTTGTTTGGTGACTATGTAGAAAAGTAGCATTTTAGTCACTCTTTCAGATGTATATAATAAAATATTTTTCCTGTACCTAGTTTTTGTTTTATTACAAAACGTTCCCTAGTTTCTGAATAGCCCTCGTATTTATATCCACTGAATGAAAGATGAATGCATTATTTTCACTTTGCTCCTACAGACAAGCTTTTGGAAGAAGTTTAAAAAAGTCTCACCATGCCAAAAGTCCTCCCAGATCATGGGCTATCACCGTTGGGGCCCTGTGGGGTGGCTGAGCAGCCAAACCCTCCAAGACCATCTTCAGCTGTGCCAGCACCTTGGCCGGGGTGTACTGGTATCTGGAGGCGGGTTTGTCAGAGTCTCCGCAGCCCAGGAGATCGAGGGCTACCAGGCGGTGCGAGGCGGAGAGGGCGGGGAACTGGTGTCTCCAGCCCACCCAACAGTCGGGAAAGCCGTGGAGCAGGAGGATGGGAGGATTCCCCCGCTGGCCCGCTTCCACATAGTGGAGTTTTGCACCCTGAAATGTTAGGAATTTCGGGTCAGCATTCAAAAATACAACCTCTTAAAATTAGAAATACAAGCAATACTATAACTATCTAACCAAACAACTTGGTCTTTGCACACACTCTTTGCCTCTCTCATACATCGTCTCATACATACTCTTCTATTATTCTGACTCTTCACATGGCCCGACTCAAGTATCTGATTCACTTCATTGTGCCATGTCTTCCTCGGGCGTCCCCGACTTCTTCTGTCATTCAGATTTGCGTCAAATATTCTCCTTTCACTCCTTTTTTCGTTCGTTTACTCTGCATGCCCAAACCATCTGAGGGTCCCTTTCTTAATCTTACTTTTTACGCTTACAATTAGCCTTGCATTCTTTGCGGATCTTCACATTACTCACATATTCTACATGGTTTTACCACACATACGCCTTAGGGATCTAATTTTTACAGCATTTCATCCTTCCTCTGCCAGTTCCATGCCTCACTGCCATACATCAGGGTATGTACCAGCACTCTATTGTGGACTGCCAATTTTGCTTTTTTGGACAGTTTTTTGTTAACGCCAATGGCATTCAGTCCTCCATTGATGAAGTTACCTGCACTTACCATTCATTCAATATTTCTAGCAGCTTTCCCATCTCTCGTAAACATACTTCCCAGATACATAAACTCATTCACCTGCTCCAATTATTAATCATTCACAACCATATTGCACTGTTTTTGAACTCTCCTCAGACTTACTTAAATTCATCATTACCTTCATACATACTTCGTTCATCCTAGACATGGTAGATATACAACATACAACAGGCAACATACTTTCAGATTATGCATTTTCACATTCAATCCCAACTGTTTCAATTCTTGAATAACCATGGTGACATTACGCAGCCTTGCTTATCACCTTTTGTGATGTCAAACCACCCCGCAAAACCAAATGCTGCAAACGATTTAAGTATCTATAAATTCTATATGGTTAAGTAGTTAGGAAAATGTCTAAGGTTTCAACTGAATAAAATTTAATAAAATTCAATTAAATGAAGACAATATTAGCGAAACTCAATCAAAATCTGAAGACGGAAAAATCAGAAAAAGATATTAGTTCCACTGGGACTCGAACCCAGATACCTTAGCATTCATGGCCAACTGCTCTACCGATTGAGCTATGGAACCCATTTCCAATTCGATCACTTTTAACTGTATCATACTTCGACTAAGAACTACCAACACTATCTTCATTTTTCTTAATGCGTATATTATTGGCTGCTATCTTTATATATGATTGCAAGATTCAACCCGAACTAAATGCTATCTAGAATCTGAATAAAATTCTTAAATTGCATATGAAATGCTTGATTTTAGGTAAAACATTCAAAAATGCCTTGGCTGACTTTCAGATTGCACCTATGACAGACGTTGGTATATTCTATTTCATAGAATTCAACAGTGACAACAAATCTACTAAGTATCACGGGTATCAGTCAAAAAATTGAATAATAATACCAAAACTATAAATACCTATCCTAAATAAGGAGACATCATACGATCAGTAGCAGTGAAGAATCATATATTGTTTCATAGTGCTTTCACAAAAACGAAGTAGGCATTGAATTTTGTAAGTCTAAACTTAAACTTTTGGTTGCACATTTTTCATGCCTGTACATGCCCAAAATTTTGTATTATCAGGTGGTGGATGTACTAACAAAACCCAAAAGGTAAAAAATAAAATAAGAATAAGAAGAAGTATATGATGCTGTTACGCTGTCCGAAACGTTTGCTAAAGAAAGAGTTTGTGCAACACGTCATAATACCCCAAACCGTTTATATAACAAAAAATAGTGGTGTGCAGAAATGTTAATAATTGAACAAACTTACGGTCTTACCTTTACTTTGACATAAGAATGTCTTCCAATTGTTGAATCCACCAAAATAAGCGGCGGGTTATCTCTTGTTTTGGATGTCGCCGAAACTTTATAATTCCAAATCCGTCGCACTAAAGTTTTAGAACAAACCCACAGACTGTAGATAAAAGCATAAACGTAAATTTGCACTGTATTCCAAAACGATATCGGAACTATAACCCTCTCTTCCTTCATCTCAAGAGCCGCCATAATGCAGCTTCGTGTGCTGTTAAATAATTCAGAAACGTATCCTCCGCGCTTGATTTCACACTGAAGATCATTACCAGAAACATTACTGTAATTATCGCGTTTATTCATTGATAGTATTATTCCGATTGATATCAAAGGTCACCGGCACAGTCAACTGTTATCAAGATTATCTAGTTGGTTAAACGCCGCAAAGCGCCACCAATAATTATATTTATAGAAATGACTTAGGGTGAATAATTATTATCCTTTACTAGAAACAAGCCAGGAACAGGAACAAATCAGAAACAATATCAACCTCTACCTACTTATTTGACAGAAGACAGAATGACAGGAAAAAAAAGCAAAAAGCCGGGTAGATTTTGAAATTTCCTGTGCTGCCGGTACACGAAATTTTCCAGTTTCGCCAACATAATATTATATATTGGTAGAAAAATTATGTAAAATATTTTGTCTACAAGTAACTACTAGTGTAAATGGGGCAAATTAAAAAATAAATAAAAGTGTGCAGTTCGCACGCGGTAGACGTGAAACCATCGTAAAATTAAAGTAGATAATAGAGGGGAGACTTGTGCGCACATATAAAGATTATATTGTGTACTTAAAAGGGGTAGGCAAACAATAAATATTTTTTATTCATAATCGATTTTTTAAATGGTACGGCCACACTGCGGCCAACTTCCAACTTCGAACGTTTGGACTTTTGTGTTGAGGGGTAGTTCGTGCGTTGAAATAACAGTATGAACAAGAAATGAAAACCCACTAAGGCACTGCCTGAGTGTGGGTAATATTAAAACAAAATACTATATTTCCAAGTACCCAAAGTATAATTGAAGTAATTTATGATTTTCCGGACAACCTCTTGATCAGCTGCCCTCTGTAGATATTAGTCCCACCTACGCTCCACAGATATTAGTCACCACTGGGACCGTCATAGATATTTGTCCAACCTATGAGCTGTAGATATTCGTCCGACATACAGGCTGTAGATATTAGTACCTGGAGTCGTCCACACATCAGTCTGCGAATGGCTGGCGATCAAGACACGTGTACTACGTACCATTAAAATGACAATATTATTACGGTAATGTGGTATAACAATTAAAGAAAACATGTCGTTTTTAATAAGAGTATAAGTATGTAATTATTCGTACGTAATAATTGTAGGCAACTGGTAAGATACAGTGTAGCCACAGCTGTTCGATGTCCGCCATGTCGGAGTTCGCAGTTGGAGGGGTGGCCGCAGCCACCACACGATCGGCCAACCTTCCAACTCCAAACTGAGTTCGGAGTTGGATGGTTGACTTGGGTGTGGTTGTAGCATAAGGATTCAATTATGGTTCAAGGATATTTGCAAAATACATGTACATTTTTTATCCCTATCTCATTTGAGAAATTTCTCGTGTTTATCGTTTTATAAACTTTTTGCATTGAAAAATGGGACTATTCTTACAAATGTAATTTATTTAACAAATATCGACTGATAAGTATATGATTTTTTTTGTAATAAAAAAATTGGGTAAAATAGGGTACATGCAGTATATGTAATATAGTGTTTTCAATGCATTTAATACAAGTAAAAAAAATAACTAAACTCGAATATCACACCTAAAACCCCCGAAAAAATTTATTAAATTAATTAATTCACTTTTAAAGTTGTATGAAAATTCATATATCAAAAACGAGTCATCATTGACTTGCGAGATTGTGACGTCACAACGCACCCACCTAGTCCCACGTCAAATTGTTTTTGACAGTTTTTGTTCCAGCTGCTATGATGGTTTGAATAAGTTTGATAGTCATAATCGTTTAGTTATGCATCCTAAGCCCATTCGTTTGTGTAAAACATACATTGTAAATACATACTATCATGACAGACAGTAGTTTTCTACAAAGACAGTCTGATAATTTGCCAAAAATCGACGCGATTATAATGGCAGTTACATGTACCTTTTCATCGCATGACACCGCTTTTTACACATAATAACATTATTTGTGACGTTTATAAATAGTTTGTTTGGTGTTGAAGATGTTGTATTTGTACACTTTAGTACAATACAGTATTTATAAACGGTATCTACGGACATTTTCTTCGATAAACAAATGATCAACTGCAGACTGATTACTGTATTACGACTTGCGACTTATGACATCTGTCAAGAAGTGCGCAGTGACGTCACAAGCCAAAACCGCGCGAAAAGGGCGTTTTAGCGCTAATTTGAAAATTGAATATTCAAAACGTTATTGAAGGACTATTTCCTATCGTAAAAAAAAAATTTTTGAATATTCCAGTTTGTAATTTTTTTCTTTAATTTTTGGTAAAACAAAAAAAAAATGTGATTGTACCCTAATATAATTTTCTTGCCCCCACTTTGTCCGAACTTTGATGTCACTGGATCACATGAATATTACATTTTTCTGAGGAACCGGTTATTTTTGGAACCGGTTTCATTCCGACGATTTTTCAACTATCATAAATAAAAACCTTTTGAGAAACCGGTTATGTCAGCGGAAAATGATGCTTGTGCAATGATGGAGGACTTAGCTAGCATTATATTGACCTCGTGACGCCTTAGTTGTAATTTGACGCATTTTTCCACTCAACTATTTGCCGGTTAAGCTGATATGTTTAGGCTTCCGTTTTAAACAAAACTGCAAGATTTCCATTTAAGAAAATTCTGAACGATTTCCGTCTAAATATTGTTGGGATGCTGTCTTTCCGAAAAACAAAAATCGAAAGCATTTATTGGTTTGCCCTCCGACCTAGAAAAAAAACGTTTTTGTGTCTTTGTCTTCGATCAAATCGTCTTTGTGAATGTGATAATTCATATTACACTTCCTTTTCTTAGGGATACGATGTAAAAAAATCTCGTGTGATGCATTTCCGTGTCTTTGTGAAAGTTTCGACATCAATAATGCCGTATTTTTCAATTTTACCACTCTCGCTCACTGAAAAGTCGCGGACTGTCACTGTAGTATTAGTATCACCAAGGTTTTTCGGCCAGGGATCCTACCAGTGCGCAATTTAATGAACATATCTCACAAGCCGATAAAAAAGCTTTTGATTAACCGCCCTGCATGAAATAACAAAAATTAGCAGTTTCGGGAAAATCGTTTAAGTAGGATTTATTGACATTTCGTGCAAGTGGTAAGTTTGAGTTTTTTGAACTGGCTCTGGATGGCGTGAAGGTTGATTGCCGATCGGTGTGTTAATATTATGCTTCAGAGCTAAAATAAAATTTTGCATGGAAAAAATAATCGGTTCCAAAAATAACCGGTTCCTCCAAAAAATATCCAGCGACAGCAAAGTCACCGGAACAAAGTAACCGCCACAGGAAATCGACCATCTCTAATGACATTGCGTCCGATTCGAACAGAAACAACTGGCGGTCTGCGGCTGGTTGTCAAATCGGATCAGTCAGTTTTCAAATACGAATTATTATCAATAACATGAAATAACCCCAGTGAACCATATGTCATAATTTTTGTTTGGTTTAAATTATTATTTAAATCGTTATTCATCGGGTGTATGTGCGCAATCGTTCCCTGCTTTTATGTGCATTTTCCGAAATATATTGATTTTGTTTATTTTACGTGCACCCATGTATCTTCCGCTCATACAATGAAGAATTGAGTTAATGCATTCAAATTCATCAAGTGACTTGATATCTCCGAAGTTCCTGTTTCCGACTGTCATGTGAATTAACGTTTATTTGTGTACCGAATCGAGTGTAGGTAGGATGTGATAACTGAACAGAAGTCATGTGTTTTATCGGGTTTAGTTTGAAATTGTTCACTTAAAAACATAACAATCGATGCCGTGATGTTTTTTTTAAGTGCCTTATCAGTGAGTTTGGCAGACTATAATGTTACAGGGTCCTACAATGGTCTGCTCTCATCCACCATAGTCCCAAATGTTACAGATTATTCCACGAGTCTGGACGACTATATAAGCACAACTGCCGAGATGGGGCTGATAGATACACAGGCTAACACCATTCATCCCATTGAAGACTGGGCCAACTACACTTCTTACGATAAGAACTTCATTTCGGCTGTGTTTGGAGTAAATTACTGTTTGCGATGGAAGCAGCCAAACCATATTTACTTTCAGCTTGCCAATGCATTCTTCTTCTTGTCTTACCTCGCTCCTAATGGGATGTACGGGATGTTGTTCCTCCGCTGTACTCTCCTGATAGGCTGCGGGTTCACAGCGCTGTGGGCTTGGACCATAGAGTGTTTCTTCGATGCTGTGGTGTGGAACGCTGTGTTTGTTGCTATAAACTTGGTTCACATCGCTGTGCTTCTCTTCTACCTGAGACCCATCAAGTTCTCCAAAGAAGTTGAAGAGGTAAATATTACTCATTGTTTCTTCTAAATATTTTATAACATCCCCATCCAGGTTTCCATGTAAGACTTAATTTTAAGTTTTCATTTATTTTGTTTCTTTCAAATGTTCTACCAATAACATTTGGTAAGTAAATTCATGCCAGATTGATATCTTGCCTTTGTAATTATATTGTTTTGTTGTAAACCAGTCATACAAAATGGAAATCATTTTTTTTACTTAGTTCAAGCCTGTACAAATCAATACTTCAATTATAATTTTGTGAGCGTACAGAACCTAACTACATACTATTGATTAAATAAATAATGCAAATTGAATTTTTAAAAAGGCCCTTTACAAAAACATGGATCCATGGCATTCAATTCATGTAAAGTAAAAGGATTTCCAATGTGTACCTACCTGAAAATTAAATGCTGTAATTATAAAGTACTTAAAGGTTACTTTATTCTAATTTTATAATCAATATTGATTGACACCATCCAATAAATACATGATAACGGTAAGCTAATGTGTGGACTTGTCAGGTGTATTTTAGATTTTGATTAAATTTAATGACAATAATACCACATACCTAAATGGCTCTATAAAAGTTAGTCAATATTATATCTTACTTTCTAATCTTTTTTATCATCTTTGGACAAAAAAGAAATGTGTTTTATTTATTTCACTTCATTACCTAAATATAATATACATTCTGTACAGCTAGCATTCAACAAACGACACTTAAAACTGAAAAATATTTTTTAATATGATTATAATGTTTGAAATCCCACAAAGGCATATTTAGGTACATACTTACCTAGTCTGTGCTTGAATATTTTTTAAATGGGTATATTTTAATATTTATTTGGGAAACATACAGTTATATATAACACATAAATTCATTTTACATTTAATAGTGAATATAATATACCTAAACCAATGTTTTTTACAATGACTCCACACAGGAGGCCCTGAGGAAAAAAAATCGCTCAGGGTCTAGGTATTTGATCTTTGGGGATAGTGTGTGGAGGGTTCTTTTTAGGGAAAGGAAGGTGAGGAAGTTCTGGGAAGGAAAAATATATGAGGGGTGGGTAGGAATCTGAGGGTCAATGTGTCCAGGAGTGTCGGACGTAAGAATCCATCCCTCCCACTGCGGTGCAAGGCGATCGGTCGCCAGTCCGGCTGGAGAGGTCGAAATGTCTCCCCCAAGACCTAGACAAACCTCCCCCCATGAATCCGGCACTCCTGCTAACTAACCAAATGTAGCGCATCATTTTGGGTGACAGATGGCTGGGATGTTGGTTAACCAACAAATAATGGTTTCCAGGGCGGCTTTATCTTTCCATACCCGCCTCTCAAATTGAACCTAAGTTAAATTTATTTTATTTTTCGTTATGGTTACAGATTAGAAAGCAAGTAGATAATAACAGTTATAATATAATATAAGTAAGAAACGAATAAATAAATAATGGTTTTGATTTAGGTAAGTACATAGTAAGGTTAATTTGATTTTAAACGTTTCAGTTTCAAGGGTACAGTAGAAATAGTATTGCAAGATTTGCAGATACGTGCGAGCAAAAGGGTAGGTTTTTCATTTCATGATCCAAAATGATGTATAAAAATATAATTGAAATAAATACAAATAATAAAAAATAAAATTAGAATGGTAGTTGTAACCTCCTGACAAAGTCAAATGCCGAGCCATAGTGAGCTAGGTATATTGAGAGAGCTCACTTATTCATAATCGAAAAGTTGCTTGTGATGGCTTTGTCTTTATTTAGTCACTATGTCTGAATAGCGAGGCACTCCCCAATCTTACTCTTCTCCATCCTCTTCCCTTCCCCTCGCATTTTATCTTCACAACATTAGTTACTATAGTTACACTACATAGATCCAGAGAGTTGAGTGTATGTACTTGTGCGGTATTCACATTCCATTGGAAGGCGGTTATGGGTACCGCCGCTCCGGATACCGTTTATTGGATAACCTACACCCCTGCCATAGGTCATCCCAAGTGGTTCACTACAATTTGTGACTTAGCAGGGGTGTCCGGGTTCATGGGGTAAGGTCTGCCTGATTATTAGCGGCGAATGCGTCTGCCCACCAACTGCGTGGCAGGCCGGATCGGGAGAGACTGGTGGAGGGAAACCTTTTTACCTCCAGCAGGACTCTCTCAACCCATCGTCTTGCAAACCGCAGTGAGAGGGATAGATTCATACGTCCGTTACTCCGATGAACCCCCAGATTCTTACCCACTCCTGATACATTTTTCCTTCCTTTCCTAAAAATACCCTCCACATAGCATTCCCAAAGATGACAAAAACCCTGATGGGAATTATTTTCTCAGGGCCTCCTGTGTGGAACCAATGTAAAAAAAAGTATAATTCTATTTTCAAATTACGCATTTTCATTACTGCTTGACACGCATAACTTTGCAGTTGGTGGTATCGTGTAGATTAGTGGATACCAAAATAATTTTAATTTTAATGAGTTAGTTCTTCCTTTGATCGATTGCATAGTTAAGTTTGTCAAGCTCTAGCATGTTTCTCATTTGAAACGTATTGTTTCTGCTAATAAAAATGAATGACAAAAAACTAAATGTCCACTTTTACAAATTGGACATTAAAGTAAGCACCGGGTACATACCAATTAACTGACCTGCCCACCGTTTGCATACCTGGACCTCGTTAGCTTAACTGTTTCCGATTTCGTAACACTAAAAAAACACATAATATTATGGCAACGGATCTAAAAAATAATTATTACGAAAGTATTAGATAATATATTTTTATGTGTCCTGCTATACCTACATAAAAAAATAATTTCAGTTTAATGCGGATTATTTTCTTTTACACAGTGGCGTAACATTTTTTAGTCACTTTTGATAAAATATATTTACCTAATTAATAATAATAAATAAGTTAATATAATAAAACAAATGTGAAACTTATTTCCACTTTAATTTATTTGACTGTAACCGCTTTCAGCTTGTTAAAGCCATCTTCAGACTGGTACAAATTATTCTTAACCTACGGTTTATATAAAAAAAAACATATCGGGGAGGGGAAGAGGGTGGTCTACAAGGATTTTATTCAATCATAAGGGTTTTATTTCATTTGTTACTAAGTCGTCTTTGTCTGTCGAATTTCTAATTATTTTGGTTATTCCCAGTAGGCTTAATTACCTCGGGCTTGTAGCTTCCTTCAATTTTGTTCGGTGAATACCTTACAATATTAAAGTAAGCTACACTTATAAATACGGAAAATCGTAATATCTTTTTCTATGTGAAACTTTTTCATAGTGTATACAAACACTCAAATTACATCAGAATCCTCATTTGCTTAAATAACTTTCGCTTCTCATAACTTAACAATGTCTTAATTGGATCATATATTGTGTCATCCATTCGTCAAATATCAATCCCTTTCGAAGCGATAGCTTAGTTGTGTTGATGATTTTTCAAATTGCACCAAAATACTAATTTTAAAATGCTTTCGGTCACCTTACACTTTATATCGTGAAATTAGATCACGTTTTCCATTACCCAGACTGGGACAAATATGATAATATCCTTATGAAATTACGTCTTTCTTGTCGTGTAAACAATAATAAAATTAGAATTGCACCAAAATGCTCGTTTCAAAATACCTATACCCCTGCAAATTTGACAGGGTTTTGAAATTAGTTACGCTTTATATGTTCAGCCATCCTATGTAAATACCCTTAAAAATGAGGTGATGCTTGTCGTATAAACGTATAAACAATAATATGCATATGTTAATTTACACCAATATACTCTTGCAAGGCCCTTGCACCCCAAACTTTACCATGTCATTAAATTTAGTTGTATCTCTTCGTCCAACATCGTTAGCAGCTAATTAGACAATATCTTAAGATGTAATCTCCTTTTAAGGTGATGGCGCGTCTTGTAAACAATAATTAAAACTCCAAAAATACAGTCCAGTACAACATGACTGATATACAAACGTAATTGAATACAATTAAAAATAAAATTGCAACTTTTTACATGGCTGTATCATATTTAAATCTCTTTGTCCATGGCCCTCTTCACCTAACCTTACCGAACAGCTTTCCTCTTTTTTCTTATTGCCCTATATGTACGATCCCTATGTACGCTCTATATGTTTGGTTAGGCTAAGAAGGACATGCACAATGATATATGTCGATGCAACCACCCGAAAATTTACAGTTTTTATTTTAAAATATATTTCTATTACGTTAGCTCCACACTAGAGGCCCTGAGGAAAAATATGCCATCAGGGTCTATGTAATCTTTGGGGATGCTGTGTGCTGTGTGGAGGGTCTTTTTAGGAAAAGGTAGTTCTAGAAAGGAAAAAGGTATGAGGGTCATTGTGTCCAGGAGTGACGGACGTATGAATCCATCCCTCTCACTGCAGTGCAAGGCGATGGGTCGAGAGAATCTGGCAGGAGAGGCCTAGGTAAGGTCTCCCTCCACCATGCAATAGGTGGGCAAACGCCGCCAAGAAAAACCTCAACCCATGAACCCGTGCACCCCTGCTAAGTCGCCAAATGTAGCGAACCATTTGGGGTAACATGTGGCAAGGGTGTTGGTTATACAATAAATGGTTCCCAGGGTATTGGTACCCATACCCGCCTCCTAAATTGTAAATTTAACGTTTTTTATAAATAAGCGTGGTTCCGTCCCACGATCAATTGCGCATTACGCCACTGGCCAAGTCTACATAGGCGTATTTAATAAGCGCTAATGCGCTAGGTACGCCTACATAGCGCTTTATGTGACCAAATTTGGCCATGTGGGTCGCGATAGTCGGGTGTCAATTCGAAGTTTTAGCTCGCAGGAAGTTTGCTACCAAACGAGACTAATCTAGCGTGAAAATAATCCGACGCTCGAATTACAAAAGCCCCTCTAAGCCCGTGCTCATTCAATAAGCCGCAAAGCGGTCTACGGAACCGCAACAATACCTAGAATCTATACGCATAATATTAAATTTGTTCGCATAGAATATAATATACCCGTCGACTTCATACAACACCATAATTGCTTTGTTCTCCTTAAATCAGTTTTGGGGTTCTTCTGACCACCACACTTCACACCATAAAAACTTAATTTTATTTCACAGCATTAGACATTCATTTATATACGGTGTCTTGAAAATCGTAGTCCAAGCGGGAATCTGGTGAACCAACATCACATAGAGAACCCCAAAAACCATTTTTTTCGAGCATTTCAATTTTTTTTTAACTTTTTAATTTTTTTTCACCAACTTAAAAAGGGTTAAAACAACTTTTGGGGCGGATCTGCCCCTCGTCGAATTGTAAAAGACATTTAAGAGGAATCTAAGTGGCGTTTTGTCCATAACAACGTATTCCCCAATTTCCTCTCTGGATTTTGACACTAGTGCAAATGTTTTTTAATATAATATAGATATCGACCACCAGCGTGTCCGTATGTTTTTCTTTTTTTGATAAGTGAATTCTTATAGGAATTAGGAACCTCCAAAAATCGTTAAAATTGCCTGGTTTGAACATCATTAACAGACTTTCAGTATACAAACTAGACAACCCTACTCCTCATACCTTTTTATTTCCCAAAACTTCCTCTCTTTCCTTTTCCATAAAGCCCTTCACACAGCATCCCCAAAGATGGCACAGGCCCCGAGGAAAAAAAATCCTCACTAAAAGGATAATGTATTTTTTTAAAAAGCAAATCGTCAATATTTTCATCTAATACGGTTAGTGAAAAAAATATTAAGAATCGGTCCTGTTTTGAAAGTGAATAATGGGGAATACAAAACCTCGAATTTGATGATTTTATTTAGGTATTATCAGCCTGAGTTTCCCTTTCGCTCAGTGTTCAGGAGTAAGAGCGACAGTGACAGCAGCAGTTTTGTAAAATACCTATGGTTCAGATTTATTGGCGACCGGGTTTCCTCTTAACAGCTGATATTAACTCCCTAGCGACCGATTAAATTTCCCCTAAGAATCTTGTCGAATTTTCGATTCAAAATAAAGAAAGAAAATTTTCCATTGGAAGTCGGACCTTCGTCAACTTAAACCCAGTGTTTTTTTACGAACTTCGAAACAAAAGCTTTCTATAAATCTTTCCTATACACATCAAAATCGTTTCTTAAGGCTCTTGAGCGTAGGTACCACAAACGCGCGAGTCTCAGAAGGGAATTCGGTAACTAGGTATTACAGTTCGATAAAACGTCTCGTTCTGAAGAGCGATTCTGTATCTTTTGTGGATACGGAATCGATTCCATACGTAACCGCCTGTCAAATTTGTGTGTTTGTCTATGGCTTGCAATTAATTGCCTTTTAAGTAGCTTTAAACATGAAATGCTGTAAGTACACATGATTATTTATTCATTTAATGTACCTTCTAAATACTCATGAATAACTTAGTTTGCCGGAAATTAAGAACCTATTTAAGGCGAAGCTATTGAGGCAGTGTACACATAAAGAATAGTTGATATTATTGGGGCGAAATACATTAATTATTCCACTTATCGCCGCACTTTTAGGATGGATTATGGGAATTACACTTCATTTCAACAATTACTATAAGAATCAACTAATTAACGTGCACAAAATAGGTTATTTGGTTCTTAATTTGGACAAACTAAGTGATTCACGCCTTTTTAGATTGAAACGAAACTTCGCAAATGTCAAATCCAACTCGGCGTTGGCACACACTCTTTACCTCACTCACTTTCATACATCGTCTCAACTTTAAACTTTAAACGTAGGTATATTAAATGAATAAACTTACAAATTTAAATGTATATTAAATGAATAAATAATCATGAATACTTACAACATTTTGCGTTTTAAACTAGTTGAAAAAGCAATTGCAAGCCATAGACAATCACACAAATTTGACTGGGGATTACGTATGGAATCGATTCCTTATCCACAAAAGATACAGAATCGCATGGCTTGTTTGAAAGTTAGTTCTAAAACCCTTTGAGAGTATCCTCTTTCTTTTATTGAGACAAGAAGTTACGAGGGTAGCCACAGATCCGGAAAACTTGAGATTATCAGGAAATATCTGAATTATTCAGGATCTTCCTGAAAATATATTTCTAGTTTCATCAATTTTATTCAGACTAACGATAATTACCTACCATGTTTGATCCATTTGTAATAGGTATCTTCAGTATTTTTTTTATTTCTTGTGTCCTCTCCTACCTGAGGTTTGCTATCATCAAGATAATTATATTACAAAATTATCTAAATCTTAATTTTAATAATTTTTGAAATTTATACCCGTCAATGTAGTATATATATATATATTTGAAGATGACGATAATATTAATAATTCTAAATGAAAAATGAAACCGAACAAGACACAGAAATGGGTTAGATTTTGTTGTGCAAAATCATCCACAAATCCCTACGTCGCGCATCGCGTAATTTCAGTCGCGGTGGTGTATGTATTTTGTTGAAGAAAGGAGTGTGTGCGAAGACTGTTGTTTGGCGGTCCATCCTCTATGCCTACCCCTGCAGTGAAACTATCTCAGGGTATTATAGTCCATTCCTGTTGGAATGACCGAACTTATGAACCAGTAGGTAAGGGTTTGTATGAATATGAGAAAATAATGTGGAAAACAATGCAATCTGTTTGTATATGTTTTTATTGAAGTGAAACTTCTATAGCCCCGCTGTGATTTTGATTTATGATGAAACGGAAGTGACGATTACTGCACCTGCGACGCTTCAACTGGCGCTAATTGACCGCTTTGATTATGATGTCACTTTTAAAGGCTCCTATTGGTTGAGATATGAAACGGAAATTACGCTAGGTCGCTGCGCTTATTGGTCGCTTTGATTTTGACCTCACTTTTCAAGTATTGGTTGAAATTGTTTTGGTAAAGTTTCGTGTGAACTGCACTAGAATTTTTTTTAAATATGTAAAATGTAAATAAATTTATTACAAAGTGAATGCGTAAACAAAAGCTACTCTATAACTAAACAATTAAAGCAAGGGCTCGTCATACCCATACACAAAAGTGGTCTAAAAGTGGACATTATAGGCCCATAACAATACTTAAATCACTCTCGAAAATAATTAACAAACAACTGAAAATATTTTTGGAAAGCAAGCAGCTACTCTCCGAAAATCAATTTGGCTTTCGGTCAAATAAGAGCACTGCTGATGCTATTATTGCTGTTACAGACTTTCTTCTTTCGAATCTAGATAAGGGTAAAAAATGCATTTCTATCTTCCTAGACCTCTCAAAAGCTTTTGACACTATCTCCCTTGACATCCTTGTTGATAAACTAAATACCATTGGTATAAGAGGGAAAGACCTAGAATTTCTTCAAAGTTACTTAACTAATCGAACTCAAAGTGTCAAAATCGAAAACAAAATCAGCCAACCCCTCCCTATAACCTACGGAGTTCCCCAAGGAAGCGTCTTAGGCCCTACGTTGTTTCTCATATACATAAACGATCTTTGTAACCTAATGATAGATGGAAAAATTGTAAGTTTTGCTGACGATACTGTGCTACTCATTCAATCCGACACTTGGTTAGACGCATACAAAATGGCTGAGGAATCAATTAACTCTGTTAAAAAATGGCTAGATATTAATTCTCTTGCACTAAATACTACCAAAACAAAATACATTACTTTTAGTATAAATATCGTTGGCCAACCTAATCAAGATGCTGAAATAAAATTACATGAATGTTCTTGTATTCACGATACATTCTGTCAAATGTCCTTGCCTAGATCGAACGGACCATATCAAACACCTTGGTCTTACATTTGATCAATATCTTAAGTGGTATACACATTGCCTACTTATCACGAATAAACTTAGAAAACATATTTATTTCTTCAAAAACATTAGAAACATTCTAGATTCCAAATCTATGAAAATTGTTTATTACTCTCTTTGTCAATCAATCATTGAATATGGAATAATCGCATGGGGAGGTGCAACACTATCAGCTATAGATTCATTATCGAAGGCACACAAATTAATTATGAAAGTTATTCTTAAAGTTCCCATAATAACAAGTACTGTAGATATATTCAACAAATTCCATGTATTAGATATTCGACAAATTTACACAAAAACAATCTTAACTCATCTGTTAAAAAATAAAACACATACATTTTTTGAAAATACACAAAATATTGTAAACACGCGGCACAAAACCAAAGAACTCATACAAACACCTAAAACAAACACAACATTTGGTCAAAGAAATTTCAAATACATTGCATCTAAAATATACAATAACCTACCTGACAAAACAAGACAATCGAATAATATTAACAAATACAAAATTCTGATAAAACAATGGATCATCGAAAAAGGTCGTGCAATAATTAGTCACCTCACCCAAATATAATACTTTTATCCCATTATTGTTACCACCACCTACCAACCTGAAACTTTTTGTCAAATATTTTTACTTAAGTAGGTAATTGAAAAATGTATTTTAACTAATATTTAAAAAATATTTGTAAACTAGTCTGTCTCGACACAGGATTTCCTAGTGAGACAGACAAGGCCAAAAAAATGTAAACCTTTTTATATAGATGCATAAATAAAAAAAATAAAAATAAATAAAATAAAAAACTAGTCGTCAACGACACTGAAACAATATGACTTTGAAGAAAATGTAGCGCAACAAAGCGCCTTGGCGACTGAATAGGTATAGGGTTTGTGTATGATTTTGCACAACAAGCCGCGACTGAACCGGTATAGGTTTTGTAAATACGCCGGTACGTGCCGAAAATATAGCTTGATTTTACTCAGTGCATTTATGAAAGCATTTCATAGGGTCTTACTCGTAAATTTCTCTCTATTGGTGTGTTGTTGCGAGTGCATGGATTATTATTCATGTACTGCAGGCTGCAGCAAGCGGCCGGGGCCGGTGTAAGGCGTCTTTGTGCCTCAATGCCGGGGTATTTATGGATATTTAACGAGCCAAACACGCCGAGGTTACAACGGTTCAGAGTTTACTACCATTCCCTGTTCATATTGTAAGCAAAAAGCTACCGACGTCTTTTTTTAGCCAATCATTATAACATTTTTGAGGTCCCCAATGTTTACATCTATATATCAAAATATGCTTGCTTGGATGTATACATATATGTGCGTATATGGGTTTGTGAGTATATGAGATAACTATGTATTGCTATATAAAGCGTAGGAAATGTTTGAAACTTTCAAAATACCTTCTTTAAACCCAGGGAAGGTTTCTGGATTATTAAAACCACAAGCCACAAGACATCTGAAAAGTTTTTTAATCATTACAAAAACTCTTGCAATACTGAAAAAAATTTGAAAATGACATTTTGCAAAACAATGATTATTAAAACAAAATTCAATTTTGAAAATCCTTTAATTAACTGAACTTTTTTTAAGTACTCGTCTAATACTTTGAATTGACTGTAGGTAACAAATTTGATTGATTCCCATGCTTTTTGCTTCCAGCAATCCTCTCCCAACCTCTCCAGTTAAATCCAGGTTGTTCCAAAAGCTCAGGTACCGGATGGCTCGGCTTTGTATGGTGTATATCGAACGTGCAGTTGATTAGTCAGACATCTCCAAGTTAAGTTAAAAACTAAGTTTTGAAAATGAAAAGCGATATATTTGATTGCTCATCGTAAATCAAATGTTATTTATACAAGCCTTTGTTTTACACATTAAATATGCCATAAAATAACACCGAGAGGCATTACTAGTATAATTAGTATGACATTTTGAAATATCCTAGTAGAGGCCCGGAAAACATTTTTGAAGTAAAACTTCTTTACGCACCCTCGACTTGGGGAGTAAGCTGGTGAAAAGCCGATGCCAACGTGTGGCCAACGATGATACGTGATAGGTGCGAACAGTGATCGGGCGAGGCGAACGGTCGGGCCTTTATGCACGCTTGTCTTGGGGAGTAAGCTGGATAAGGATAAGGATGAGGATGAGCATGAGGATGAGGATGATGATAGGGATAAGGATAAGGAGGGTAAGGATAAGAGGGAGATATAAGTTATTGAAGTTTTGCTTTAGTCGTGCGGTCCAAAGCACACTCGTTTTTTTTTACAATAATAAGTTTTTCTTCATTATAATTGATTTGGTGGTTTATATGATTATTCTGAATCTTTTACATATCTGCATACTCACCTCAAATTTTAGGAGATGTTTGACTAATGAGGGAGGCCCTTTGACCTTTCCAGCCGGGCTCCTCTACCCATCGCCTTGGCAATTGAAGGGATGGATTCATTCGTCACTCCTGAACACAGACCCCCAGATTCCTACCCACCCCTTATACCTTTTTCCTTCCCAGAACTTATTATTTTTCCCTTCCTTAAAAAGACCCTCCACACAACATCCACTAAGATGACATTAGCCCTGAGGGAAATTATTTTCTTTAGGACCTCCTGTGTCGAGATAATGTTTAAAAAAAGAATACGCTAATTTGTTTCTTATTAACCCCCGACGCAAGGAGCGGTGTTTTAAGCGTCGATGACACTGAGCGAGTTTACAAGCTACTATCTGGGAAATTCACTATCTGTTTGTAAACTCGCTCAGTGTCATCCTGTTACTTGCTAACTGGCAGATTGTTGACTATCTACGAAAAAAGTTGAAAGGTCGTCAACTTTACTTGCTACTCGTGTTTACTCGTGATTTTTATGTTCTTAATATGACTGCCAATAAACAGCTGATTTCGATTGTCAAACATCTACAGAATTAGTTCACGCAGGCGTCGTTATTCTCGCTACTAGCGCTAGCAGCGACCTCAGTTTCCTACGCTGCTGAGCGATCGGACAGTTTTGTGTGTCATGACAATCTCACTCGCCGATTCACCCGCTTTTAAACTTAGTGGATAGTAGCTTGTAAACTCGCTCAATGTAATTGAGGCTTTAATTTTGACTCTCTGTGTGTCTTTCTGTTGCATCGTAGCTCCTAAACGAATAGACCGATTATGATGCGTTTTTTTTTAAACTGACGGGATTGGGATGGTTCTTAGCTACAATTAATGAAAATCTGTTAAGGCATTTCAAAATCAGCTCTTTTTTGTGTCGGGGGCTGCTTAAAATTTTACTTATGCTGTTCTGAAGTAGGTACCTACGGTAGCGAAACCAGTTAGTTTTAAACTGTTAATAAAGTTGTGTTATAAAAATGTACATTTTTAATTGATAAAATGTGCCTGCGTTTTACGGCATTTTCTACCCTGGCGGCGAACTGATAATTTTCCTGAAGGTTTATTACCCCACTTAACACTTAGCAGAAGCTCATTTACCGCGGTTTGTAGGTATAACCATCCTCCGTATAAATTAGGAATAAGTACTACGTAGATAAATATTCGTTGTCAGTTTTGCGGAGTTGTCATACTGGTTTGTCGCGTATGAAGTTATTGGAACTGTTCACACGCTCCGCATTATGTACTCAGAGATAATTGCATTACGTACACACTTAACCCCTCAGGCCTCGAGCATATTTTGTGAGATTATTTAGTCTTTGCAATAAAATCCAAATAAATGGAATATTTCTGAACGTATCCGAAAATTAAAAACTTTTTTGAAAGGTAATGAAATACGGTTTTAAAAATTATTATTATAAATAATTGAGCCCTTGCCCGTAATAATGTTGTATAAAACGAAACTACCAATGTTGAGTTATTGATGGAATAATGTTGGCCATATTCATATGCATATTTTTAAGGTAGGGATTATAAAAATGAAATTTTTTTAGGCCTGTGGCAGCATTTTAAAGATTGGTTTGTGGAAATATGTTGTGTAAGGGGGCATAAGTGCATGCATTACGTGAGCAGTTTTTTTCCAATCTAGACCCCCCCTTGGTGAGATAAATTTGGGCCACTTCGTATACTCTTTTCAAGTAACGTGAGATTTTGCTGAACCCCCCCCCCCCCTTTTTGAGCTCACGTGATTAATGTATGCCCCCTAATGCCGTTAATCGAAATCACGGAGCTTGATTTAATTCATGGGAGTAAATGGAAATTTACGTCTTAGCCACGAACGTCTTAGCCAAGAAGCTGAAGGATGCAGGATAATAACTAGAATTTGTCAAAAAAAAAATTGTAAGCCTGCTTTTTAGCAGTTGAAACAGGTTTTTGGAATAATGTTATAAGTTGATTACAATATCTCGAACGTAAATGGTTACGTTTATTCATATTTATGTTAAAAGAGCAGGTTGCTATCTATAAGGTACGAAGAGTAAAAAAACTATTTTGTGGAATAATGTTGAGTGTGAAATTTTTATATATCTACAACAATTTTCCTCTAATACAACGTAAATTCTAGTAATGAATTCTAATTTAATTGCCTTTCTTCCGACTTTTCATTTGAAACTCTTAGGAATTGGATGTTTATTGTATTTTAAATATTTAATGTTACATTGTTACGTATGTATTAAGTCCTTACATATGAAATTGGCGTTTTGTATGGGAGGAACTTTGTATGGGAGCTTTTTCACCTTCCCAATTTGCTTCAAGTGGATTAAAACAGTTTTATCACTAACACCGCAGCCTGCAGCTAATTCGGACGTGGTTTGCGATGGATCCGCTTCCACAATAGCCTTCAATTCTTCATTATCAACTTTGGGCTCCGGCCGTCCACGGGGCTTGTTCTGCAGGTCGAAATTTCCAGAACGAAAACGTTGGAACCAAAAACGCACTTTCTTTTGCGGCACCGTCGTCATACCATCATTAGTTCTTCGAACCGTTTCTGCATCACTGGTGCCACAGTGGAACTCGAACTCGTAAATAACGCGATATTTCAAGTTTTCCATTTTGTAAACTAAGTGACGCAAAGAAAAAAAACAATTAAGGAAAAAACAAATGAATTATAATTTTCGAAACACAAATACACGAGTAAATAGCTGTATAAATTTGAATTTTGGAATTCCTAACCAAAGAGAAGATATTTGAGATCAAAGTTGCCAGTACGGCAAAACGCCAATTTCATATTATGTAAGGACCCAATATATATAATATATATTTCGTTTTTTACATTTTTCTCGGAACAAGAATATTGTCGAATACAACATTTTCCGGGCTCAATTTGACTCTGCGTGTGTTTTAACTTTTCTCTTTCTAACACCGTTTAGATTTAGATCACATACCTCACCATTACAGTAAGGGAGACACGACGATCTCTGTGAGATCTATATGAGCTCTTCCCAAAAGCGAACAAATTAGCCTGGGGGGTTAAACCGACATTTATGTATGTGCTAACTTGGTTAAAATAATAATATCCCTCCGCCGACCAGCTGGCGAAGTGTCCATTTCAGTTTTAACGTCGTGAGACTATACATTATTATGCATGGTTTGCAGTGACATTTGAGAACAGTACGCTGCATTTATCGGGGCGATCTTTTGGTCACTTGGCTAACTGATTTATCTTGAGTTACCGTTAACACGCACGTGGTCGATGATAAGTAACGTGGAAACCTTTTCTGTGCAGTTTAAAACAATATTGATTACGTAGTTATTACTATTAGCGTTTCTAATATAATAAAGCTCTCTAAATTTACTCTTCTGAACCAAATGGTTATTATATTTAAAAAAAAAATATATTAATTGTTTTGGTGTTTCATTCGTAGAACTCCATTTAATTTTTGAAAAAATTGATTAAAATTAAATAATAATAATGTTATAATCAAGTTCTGCAATTATTTTAGTATTTATTTTTGTTACAGCTGGTTCGGCTTACAAGGTCATTTTCAAACTTTGGTTAAACCACTTTGAAACGACTTATTTATACGAATCTAAATGTCAATTTTTGAAGGTGTCTAAATTGATTTATTACCGGTTAAACCAATTTGCTGAAATATTAATTGAGACAGTAGGCACTCCATTATGTGGGGGATCTGTTTTCAAATGATTATTAGTATTTTACTTAATGAGCAGAGACCAACTCATCAATTTCAGTCAGTTACATGCAGTTTCTTTGTTCTTTAGTTTACAATCGTTTCGGAATGATTTTTTGCAATAATTCCCACATTCCGCCCATATGCCGAAGCTGAGATGATCTGACCCCTACAGTACAAGTAATGGCATGGATGGAGTCGTGTGTGTTGTGTGCTTTTGCTGTAGTGTTGTGTAATGTTTTACTTTAGTGTTGTGTAGTTTTACTGTAGTGTTATGTACGAGCAGTTTTGCTACAGATTCCCACGGCGGCTGTCGACTGGTAATAAACGGTATAACAATGTCTGCAGGTAGCGACTCGGAACCGATTCTGACTCTGATGGCTTATCGTGACCAGAGTCAAGGCCATTGGCGGTCGGATACAGTCAATGAGCGTGACCTCACCTAACTCCCGAAAAAGATTTGTCATTGTTTTGTGGTGACAAGTTTTAAAAGTTTCTTCTTTTTTATCAGTTGCGTTTGTGAGTTTATGGTAAGTAATTAATTGCTAAAGAGAATCTTGTATACCTTTAAAAGTATGTATTTTTTTTTAATTCGTCAACGTCGAGTTCGAAGCAACCAGCAAAGAATTAAAGATTTTGCTCTTACCCCTTATGGGGTGCCTCTACTAAATCTCTACTAAAAATCAAAATTGACATGAACGAATACAAACATTTTATGGAATGGAAAATCACCCACGTGGCCGGTCCGCGCTCTGGGAATGGATTGGGTGGGAGGCACAGGAGTGGGGATATTGTTGTGGTGCTGCGCTTGCAGCGGCCGCGTGCCGCATTCACTTGTAGTTTTTTCATTCAAGATTTCATCATTCAGGAAAAAAACTACAAGCGTGGAAGAGAAAAATGGGTGATGATGGAAGCAAAGATTGTTTTCCAATATTTCAACAGTACATGGCCCATAGCGGAGTTAAGGTTTCAAATAACTTGCTGACCCTTTTCACAGAGCACCTATCACAGTTAACTGACTGGTTTGCCAAGTACTTCGCAGAAGACCAAGTGGAGAAGTTTGTATGGATCCAAGATCCATTCCGTGCTCAAGCTCCCCAAGATTTTACTACGCAGGAAGAAGAAGATTTAATTGACCTCTCGACCGACAGCAGCCTAAAAATGAAATACGCTTGTTCGGATTTGACGGAGTTTTGGATATCAGTCAGAAATCAGTATCCGATTCAAAGTGGAAAAGCTGTAAGGGTCCTCATTCCCTTTGCTACTTCATATCTGTGCGAAGCTGGATTTTCAGCGGTTGCGGTTATAAAGAGCAAATATCGCTCAAAAATAAATGTGGAAAAAGAAATGAGGTGTAGCTGTATCAAGCCTTATTCCCCGGTTTGAAAAATTGCGAGCTGCAGGCTCACCCGTCGCACTAAACAGTTTTTGTACTTGTATTATATTTGCATTTTCTTTGTAAGTTTTCCTATCAATAAATGCACTTATTAATCTTACGAGTTGTATTATTCAGTGGAGTAGGTAAAAAATTTGATCCTCCGTCCTGGGAAGGGGGGGGGGGGGGGGGGGGGGGGGGGGGGTTGGTATTTAAGTACCTACCTATGTACAAATTTTATGATTTCAGAAATTTTGGTTTTTATTTAAAATATTAAGAGAAAATTAGAAACATTTTTTTTGTGTATTGCAGACTGTGTGTCTATTTACAATACACATGCACTTCAAACTAAATATGTTTGGATGCATTCTCTGTAAAAAGGAAAAGGAACATAGAAACATAAGATTCTTGATATTATTGCGGGTAGTATGTGGTATTTACATGCCTCTTGAATTCTTCAAGGCTACTGTTAAAAATGTCGACAGTTAACATACTGTTAACTATTAATGTAATTATGTCGACAGTTAACATACTGTTATTCAATTTATTCATTTTGAAAACATTACAAAATTAACATTTCAAGCGTTTTTAAAAGAGAGAAAATATTTAAGATTACATAAGCAGATTTAAACTAACAGCAAAAAAGCTTGCCATCTAAATTGTGCTTCATTGATGTTAAACATAACGACATTCTAAAGACATTCTAAGTGATTCTATTTAACAAGACAGCTCTCTCGACTGGCATGTGCATTGGCAAGTTATTTCTGCAAGCCGAGTGATAAAACAGTATATACTGTCAGTGACGGAGATAATCATCGGGAACATAGAAAATAATGCTCTCCATGACAGTAGAGTTTTCGAACCATCCACGAATCAGTCTGAAGAAATTTTACTAAAACAAAAATTTCTTTAAAAAATTAAATTTAATTTAAGAAAAGTCTTCACTACTGCTTTTATAATTTTTGGTTTACTCTGTAGTTTTATCAAATAAATTTTAGTACAAGATCCTCTACACTTGCTGTGTCTAAGGATGTCGCCTCCAAATCACCAGGGTAACCTATTGCTAATGTTTTCCTTGTTGGGGAACCCATTAGGGAAGGTTCTTACTTTATAATATTATCATCGTGTCCGTCGCAGACACACGCCACTGTATGCAAATCTTCCTTAACGATAATACTCCCAGCATCTTGCCACATTAGCCCCCAGCAACTGGCTTTTTGCTGATAATGACACGACGAAACATTATTTATGGAATTATGCATTCAGAAATTCAGATGTGAAGGAATTTACTCGAATAAGTTGCTGGTTTACTTCTTGACAACGCATTCTAACTCGTATTATAAAAAGGAATAATGGTGGCATCCAAAGAAGGATATTCAAAGATCATAGAAACAAGAATATTGGAATAAAAGATATAAGTAAGAAAAAAAAACAAAGATAAACAAACTTCACGCAGAAAATGGTGAGGAAAGATATCGTTCAAGAGTTTGATTTCCAAATAATCTTTTTTTACATCAGTTCCATTTGATATAGTATGGGTAACGCCGCCCCGGGAACCATTTATTGGATAACCAACACCTCTGCCATAGGTCACCCCAAGTGGTTCGCTACGTTTGGTGACTTAGCAGGGGTGCCCGGGTTCACTGAGTGAGATTTGTTCGGGTCTTGGCGGTGGATGCGTCTGCCCACCGGATCGGGAGAGAATGGTTGTTAGTCCCTTTGACTTCTCCGGCCGTACTCTCTCGGTACATCGCTTTGCACCGCAGTGGGAGGGATGGATTCATTCGTCCGTCATTCCTGGACACACTGACCCCCAGATTCCTACCCACCCCTCATACCATTTTCCTTCCCAGAAATTCCTCTCCTTCCTTTCCTAAAAACACCCTCCACACAGCATCTTCAAAGATGACATAGGCCCTGAGGGTAATTATTTTCCTCAGGGCCTCCTGTGTGGAGCTAATCTTAAAAAAAAAGTTCCACACAGGAAGAGGCCTTGAGGAAAACAATTCATATTTCATCTTTGAGGATGTTGTGTGGAGGGTTTTTTTATGGCAAAGAAGGAGAGGAAGTTTTGGGAAGGAAAAAAGTATGAGGGGTGGGTAGGAATCTGGGGTCAATGTGAGTGACGGACCTATTAATTCATCCCTCCCACTTCGGTGCAAGGCGATGAGTTGAGATCTGAGATATTCCGGCTGGAGAGGTCAAAAGACGACGTTCACATTTTTCAATTCCTGATTTCGATTGGCAATTATTAAGTGTCTCAAATTATAAAAAAAATAATTTACCTACTTAGTTTCATGGCATAAATCTATTTTCCTTGGTTTTACTCAAAATTCTTTCGGAATGGATATTTTATTCCTTGTATTATAAGCTTTTCTCTTGAAAATGCAGTTCTTTCTTCCCAATCCCCTAAAGATCCTTTCAGACCCTCGTCTCCTACACAGCTTCTTACAGCTGAAGAGGGGGTAATTGAAATACTATCCCGAATGGGTGGGGGGGGGGGGGGCATAGAATAAAGAATACCGCTAGAAGTGCCTTCTGTACAAATCTGAAGGGAAAAAAATGCTCCATTTAACACAATGGGGTATTTCCACGTTTTTTTACTGCTTAAAAAAATTGAGCAAGAAATTACGACGAATATAGCATTTTTCTTTTATTTTTATGTTGACGAATAAATTTTCTACAGCGCGTTAAAGTTTCCCATTTTTGAATTACCGCAAACGATATTTTGGGGCGTGGCTATCGTGTGACGTCATGAGTGCGAAAGCTCAATGACAGTGTTTATTTATGCTAGTTCAGCTGTGACGTCACAAACCCATTTGAAAAAAAACGGGCCGTTTTGATTTTGTCAGTTTTAGAGCATTTTTAAAATCAATAATATTGAATGAAAACATAAAACAAACATTTTTATTAGTATTATTAAAATCAGAAAAATGATCTTTAAATATTTCGTAGATTTTCAACAGAATCCCTCGTTTGTGGAAATACCCCATTGCCCAGAGTTTCGTATAACTTACTATTATAGCGAGTTCCCGGCATGCGTAGCAATGACACTTAATAAATAAATTGTTTCTACCTGCGTGTCCCTTCCCATTCGTCCCGTTTCCCTTCAGCGTTCCCCTCCATCTTCCCCTCCACCTCCCGCTTATCCCTCCCACCTCCCGCTTTCCTATTAAGTCCCTGTACGTGCAGTTTTCAAACAACTCGCGTGCCACCTATTGCAGTTTTTTATACAAATTTTCATTTTTGTATACCTATTACTAACATTTATTTTTGTATATTATAAGAACAATCAATCAAATTTGTTACCTAACATAGGTAGCTATCTTATCTTATAGATATAATAAAGGCGAAAGTTTGTATGGATGAGTGTTATTCTTTCACGCAATAAACACCGAATAGAATTTAAAAATTCTTTCACTAATCGAAAGCTACGTTATTTGCGAGTAACATAGGCTATATATATTGGTAAGCTCTGGCGTTATGAATAAGCTGTAGCGTTATGCAATTATTTTTCATACGTTTTCTGTCCCTAACAAAATTGCAAACGTCAAACAAATTGTTACCTTGGAAACAATGTTTTTTTTTTAACTAGGCAATTCACCCTAAAAATAGTGCTTTGTTGGCGTCATAGTTAATATCTACCTATCTCTAAAAATGTTTATTGTCCGGACGAAAAGCGTAGCGTTGCTATGTAATTATTTGACGTGGGCTGTCATTTTGTTATTTATTTAGGTTACTCTGGATTCAAATATGAATAAAATACTAATTCCTTCTTGAGGCGAAATCATCAGAATAAATTAGGGGAGTAGGTACTTAAAATAAATTTCTATAATTTAAATATTTTCTAAAATAGAATTTTTATTTGCGAAATGTCATTCTCAAATTTTGAAATTTTCTATTAAACAATAATTATTTTTTATTAGACAAAGCAAGAATAATAACAATTATGCCAATAATTATGCCAGTAATTTCCCACTAATACCATGCGAGCGAAGCCGCGGGTAAAAGCTAGTTTAAAATAAAATTCTAATTAATTCTTAATTATATTCAAATTATGTATTCGATTTTGGTTAGTAGATATCATAGGTGAGTACTTAAAGTAAATTCATTACTTAATTTAAAGAGTTTATTCGAAAATTGCATTTTGATTTAACAATTGATGATTTACAAAATGTCATCTCATGTGACATTTTGACAGTTTGACATTTGAATTGTGAGATTTTTGACAGTTTCGTAAGATTTTTGTAATAATTATAATAATCCATCCTTCGCGAGGGTGGAAAGAAGGTATTTTGATAGTTTCAAACATTTCCTATGCTTAATATAACAATACAAAAACAAAATACACACATACATGCAAGCAAGCAAGCAAACATACATTAATTTTTATGACATCGTAGATCTCCTTTCCATTTGAATTTCGAAAACACAGTTTTCTATGGAGATATAGGGCTTCATTAGGCAATATTTGGATCACGAAGCACGCCCACAAGTCACTTCTTGCGTTGTTCTTTATTCTATGGCAGGAACGGAAAACAGTTACTTGGAGACGGCGAAAAGATACGTTAGCCATTTGCCCTGAAAAGTAATGGAAAATAGTGAATAAATGATTGAAAAATTCTACGTCGATGCTGGTACTAGTCCATCAGTTATTTATGCCCCGATCATAATGATTATACCAAACATAATAGTTCTATTCTGGTTACCAAACACGGCAAAAGCCATTTCAAGCAACTTTTCAATTCTGAATGGTGTTCTTATACGAGGGCAATACTGTGAGTATCTTCCACTCTGGAACGTGCCGCAAATATACTATATATTATTTTTAAATGAATTAATTGTGAAATAACACAAATTAATCATTTTTTGGCCCACGTCGAAATTCGATCCTGCGATCTTCGGATGGGTGTATGGGTTTTTTTTTAGGAAAGCTAGGAGTGAAAATGGGTCTTGAAGAGATCGATTGTTTCTATAGGTAGACCAAGTTTATAGTTAACTAGCGGTCCGCCCCGGCTTCGCACGGGTAGATAGGTATTTAAAAAGATAATTTAGTTTTCATACAGATCCCTAACTTTTTCAAAATATTCTATAGCCTATGTTAATCTGGAATAATGTAGCATTCTAATAGTAAAAGAATTTTTGAAATTTTTGACTCCCCTCCCGTACGGCCAGTACGCCTACATCGCATAAGATGCTGCCTAGCTAGCCGAGCGGGGTGACCGGCGACCACGCAATTTTTTCTAATACTTACATTTTTAAACTCGTGATATCTTTCGAATGGAATGTCCGAATTGAATAATTTAAAAAGTTATATAAAGGCATTGAAGCAGTCTTGAAGACGAAATAATTTATTTTGATAAACATTAATACCAAGATACAAATAAAGAGCCTTTTCTAGCGGCGGCATTTTAATAAAAAAATTAAAATAAAATAACATTTATTGTGGCATAACTATAATATTTAGACATATGCTGTCGCGACACTTTTTGTAAATAATGATGTGTTCTGCAAAGTCGGAGTACATTATTTTATTCTATCATCAATAGTTTTCGCAGCGCACGCGATGTATAGAATATTTTAGGTAACTTTTTTACACCTTGGGTTACATTATTGGAGTTTTAGTAAGGATCCCTAATTTTTTTGAAAATCTAATATAGAAATATAATATAAATAAGCAAACAAACAAATCTTTCCTCTTTATATAATGTGTTAGATATAAATATCTTAGAAAATTATGATAAATTAGGAGTTAAAAAACGGAATAGGAGTGGATTTTAAAGTGAGGGTACCAAATAAGAGAGTTATATTCGACTTGACTTCGAACCAGAGAAGAATATAGCTTTTTTAATATTGAAATTCAATTTCAAATGGGACGGAGATAAGCGATTTTATTCGAGTGTAAGTGAGACGGAACGCTGGGGGTCTGAGCTAAACGGAACATTTTTATCCATTCAAATTTGATTTGAGGACACTTCTAGTGTTATGTTCTTTATACTAATACATAACTTTACTATATAAACGGAAGTACATAACTTTGTAATAGGTATCCTATCACAAAGGTCTGTCGTAGTACCTACACCACCAATTTTATCACTGACCGCTTTGCATGAAAATAACGTTTTTGTCCAATTTAAAATGCGCCACAACGGATTTTTGTCGTTAGGTATTCATTATTCATAGTGTTTTCGGGAACCGATCCCGATTTATGTTTGCCAATTCGAACTAGAATTTTCACGATCCAGTGCACGTTAGGGTGGGCCTATGAAGGAATTTGATAGGAAAATTTGGAGTAACGTTCTCTAATAAACCTCAAAAATTGCACATGGTCATAACATCGCTTTTAATTTTCAATATCAATCAAATGTTCTTTTGGCCTTTTATGGAGGCTTGCTTGAATATGGAAGATTAGAGTAGGTACAAATTTTAACGGAAAATATTTGAATTAATAATGTTTAAAAAGTAATTATTTTATAAATGTTTCAGCAATTTAAAGCCTCGAGTGTGACAACCGGTGGTTTTTCTCTATTTGTTCCCAAATTAATTAAAAAAAATCTTACTTTTCTGGTGAAGTTTATCATCGTCTCGAAAATTATTCTTTAATGGATTTTATTTTTTATTTTTTTATACCAATTTTATCAACGATCACAAGATACTCAAGAAATAAAATTATGTATAGAAATTACACAATATAACCAATGCAGAAGAATAATAAGTAAAAGCTGACATTAGTATTTATTTACGCAAAATGTAGTCTATAGTCCGTGCAGTTGAACACATCTACTATTTCTGAGATAGTTTTGCCAACTGCATACAATCTACGTACGAGCGAGTATAGAAATTACTCAGTCCTGATATTGTTATTGCAATTAATTTTAGATCGAGTAGTTAAGTTGGTATATGGAAGGAGATTAGACTGAGTAAACCAGGGCTGTCAAGTAAAATTAAATAATATTTAAAATTTACGTCCGACCACGAAACACGCCCACATCGCATTTCTTGTGTTTTACTTTATTCTGTGGTTTTATGTAAACATCTTGGGATTATTCGAAAATTTGCTTTTGTCGGTCCACCCTAGAGCAAATCGTTTGTGACCATACCACACGTCCGTTAATGTTCGACGGTTGGGCTCGATCGAACATGTTGACTTGGAACTATGCTCGTCGTTGCGTCGCCGCTTAGTCGGCTCAGGTATCTATGGTCAAATGTGAGTGATTTATTTATGGTCAAATTTCAAATCTTCCGACTTTGTATTCCATAAGCACTCTTCTTAATGATGAACATGAACAAACCCATCGAACTCAAGAAGGGCGACTAACATGTTCAATGCCTTATCTACACGTTGAGACATGCTCGACCGAATTTCTGTCGAACGCCAACAAGAATTACGACATCTCCAAATAGTATGTTTTGAGATAATGAGGAAAGCAATATTCGAATACTCACCATAAATCAAATAATATTTACACGTGTCTGTGTTTTACGTATTAAATATGATATAAAATAACACAGAGAGATATAACGATCCAGTATGAGTATGCCGTTTTGAAATACCCTACTAATTACCCAGAAAGCATTTTGTTTAATTCACTACAAGTTTTTCTGCATTATAATTGATTTGGTGGTGTTTATGGATAACTTATATGTATATACCTATATTGGATAACTTTCCGTAACTTCTCATCTTTCTTCAGGACATCTGCAGTTCGCTAACGTATAAACAACAGTTGACGTCGAATACATTAAGAACACCCAGTTATTGTGAACTGTTACTTATTCATTAGTGAACTGAAATCATGCTAGGGAACGATGAGAAGTTACCGAAAGTTATCCTATCAATCCTTATCGATCGCACGTGCTATAGGACCCCTACTGACAGAGGGTACACTTTAACAACTACATGCTCAACATAAATTTCGGTCTTTCGGAGATGTTTGACTAATTTGATGATCGACATGTTCGAATGAGCGTAAAACCATCGAACATGAACGGGCGTGGGTACTTAGCATAGAACACGAATCAGAAAATCTGTGGCGTAAGGAAAACTTTCCAATCCGGGTTAAGACCTTTTTGGTTCGCGCCACTGGAATCAGAGATCACTTAGTCACATAACGCGATAGTGTAATTCGATTCTTCTTATGCAGTAGGTCGATAAGGCCACGAGTGACGTAACCATATAGAATTGGCAGATTAAATGTTTGCACACATGAATGGTTACAATGATTTGTCATGCAGATTGAACTGTGAACGATCTTTTATCTGTTATTTAGTTATGTACTTGGGTTAATGTTGCAATTAGTGTACATATATTTATTTTAAATAATATTATCAGTGATGTGCCATCAATGCCATCATATACTGCATTGGAGCTCTTTATGCTGCATTGGATGCCTACTTACATGTGTTTTTATTTATTTTCAATAATCATTTTATATTATAAAAGAAAGTGTATAAAAGTCCCGCTAAAACTCGGAATCGAGTCCCGGTACGACCAAGAGAGTTATATGGTCTGGTAGCTTTGTATCCCCAATCCATGAAGAATATTCTCGTTTTTACCTGAAGGGCGTGCTTTTGAAGATAAAAGGGCTGGAAGTTTCGCCCTCTAGAAATATCTAGATCAAGAACATTCGAGAGTATTTGAGGGCATTCCACAACATTCCAGAACTTCCCGGAACATTCTGGAATAGGGAATCGGGAACATCATTGTGGAACATTTCAGAACATTCTCGAATGTTGTGGAATGTTCTGGAACGTTGTGGACCCTTCGAAGCCTTTTTTGTATGGGTGAAGGATATGCATATAAAGCAAGATCCTTCGTGGATTAAAATATCAATGAGATAATATCTTTATTTTAATAAATTAGCAACTATAACCAAAAATACATGTTAAATACGTTGTAGGCACACTTTAAGATGAAGCCATACTAAATAATGCAAAATCATACAAAATCATACGTTTTGGTTTTGAAAATTTGATAGCTTAGAAGTATTAGGTATAGATGCTTCAATTAAATACTGCGTGTAGAACATATCTTGGTCCTTAAAAATATCGATAATTTTTTTATAAGTTTTTTAATAAGCCTAGAAAAGAAATAAATTATAAGGTCTATAAAAAACACTTTGAAGTCCAAATTTTTTATTTATAAACCTCTTTTCGGATATGATTTTATTGTTTAATGTGGCAAATTTAGTTTCTTTTGCCATAATCGCAAAAAAAATTGAAATTTACGCCCGAACCTCAAAAAATAAAATATAATATGCATTTTCGCGTTGTTATTTTTGACGTCACGCTGACAATACAGCAGTCGACGAATTTGGAATATCAAAGTGAACCTTATACCGTTCACCGAAGCTGGCAGCCACCCCTATTTTATGTCACTACTTCTCCGAACGGAGCGGAGAATAGACGTGTTCGGCTCCGCGTCGCTTGTTTTCGTGAAATCAATTTTAAAATTCCGTTTTATTACAATAAACAATGCGTTAAAAAAATATTAATGTTTTTACAGGCCTTTACGAAATCGACATATAAAAAAATATTCTCAAATATTTTTTCCAACCTTTCCAATAGCTTTTTTTCAAGTATTTTTAAACTCGTCCCATAAAGGGGCGTGAATTCCAATTTCGACAATTTTTTTGGATTTATTATAAGGTAAATTTATAAACATACTTTATTAAACCCAAGGTCTATATTGTTCGCAGTGTTATAACGTTATTATTCATATAGGTACTATAACACTAGTGCATAATGATAATAGATTGTACATAGAACAGGCAAGGTGCCCAGAGCGGCTTTTCATTTCCTCCCGACCGCCGCCATCGCGGTGACGACTTCCTTCCGGTTGCAGATACGTTTGCGCGGGAAATTATTCCACGGAAACAGAGACAAAGATGCATCTATCCGCTGGACTGGATAAATAAGATGGAATCTGGAAACGGTCGAGTGACCCGATATAACCATTTTATATATTATCTACATACGTATCACGGACGTGCAGCGGCATCGGAATCCTGATTTATGTTAAATGGAATATAAATGTGGATAAAAGATAAATGCAAAATGTTTAATACGGAAATTGATTACCTGCTCGTATGTAGGTACTGTAATAGCGATTGTGTGAATCTTTGTCTGTCTGTAATGTTTAATTTAATAAAACAGCCTTACTAATTGGACGGTTATTCAAAATTCAAAAAAATATTTGTGAATACTCGTCCGACATCTACGCATTTGCATTTTTATTTTGTTTTCGTGATTGAGTTTATGCAAATCTTGGAAGTGGAAATTAACGATGAAACTCGGCGACAGACTCGTTGTCGATGACAATGCGTTATATCAACTTTTGGTGGCAATCACGCACACGCGAGGGCATCAACATATTTCTCTCAAATTCGATCACATTATTGCACTTAAGTAATATACCAAATAAATAATCCATTCGGAATTCGGCTCAGTTGGGAGCATGGTTGACTCCAGTTCCTAGCTAGGAAGGCTTAATCCTTAGTCAAACCATTTTTTCCGGTCGTGTCAAAACGGTGACCGGACAACTCAGAATGAAATCAATTCAGAGCCTCCTTTGAAAAGTCATTAAAAGTGATATAAAAATAAATATAAAAAATTGGTTAAATTTATTACGTTAGGTTAGGGGTACGGTCTATTTTTAATTTATTTTTGAAGTAAAACTTCTTAACGCACGCTTGACTTGGGAAGTAAGCTGGTGAATGCGTGACGAGAGCGTTACTAAAAGTGTGATCGGATGAGGCGAACGGAAGTTGAGAGGGAGATATAAGTTAGTGAAGATAGAAAGAGAGAGAGTTACGTTTCGTATTTTGTAGGGGCATGAGAGAAAGGTGCGAGCGCACATTTTCTTTCTCTCTTTCTCTCATAGCCAGTTACGTTTCGTATATCGACACAGTGCAGGCCTATTGTCTGTATCACTTTAGGAGCAAGAGAGCAGTGCGCGCGCACATTTTCTTTCTCTCTTCTTTTATAAGTTAGTGAAGTTTTACTTCAGTCGTGTGGTAGTTTTAATTCAGTCGAGCACGCTCGTTTTTTCATAGCTTTTAATGGCTTTATAAAGAGGTGTTGAGATGAGTTGATTCTGAGTTGTCATGGAACCGTCAAAACAACATCGAAACAAATTAAAACATAGTATTGTATAAAAAAAACATGTTAAAAATGCTACTTCTCAAACTAATGTTTTGCATTTTTCTACTAACATTGCCGTAATAAAAAAATATTATTAGACCATTTTGCGTTCACAGGTTTTACCACGATTTGTAGATATTTAACTTACGCCATTTAAAATATGCACAATTGACCCATGAACAAGTAGGCCAAAAAATGCCTTGGTAAATATTTGTAAGCATTCTCGAAAAAAATATTACAAAATATCTTAAAAATTTTTTTCATTTACCTGCAGGGTAAAATGCTTTCCATGAACTTGTATTTTATATTTCTGTCAGTTTTGATTATCAGTTTATTAGTGTATTCATTGTTTCTGAATCGATTCGTGTTAATTAATTTCCTTTTGTTAGAAATACCAATGATAACCAGATAACCTATTGAAAAATAATATGATTGTTTATATTTCATTTAGGAAGTCGGTAATTCGGGAAAAATCTATTTGTGACTAAAACGCTGACGCAAATGATACGAATAAAAAAATAAAAAAAATGATTCAATATATTTATTTCTAATTTGCAATGCGCTCTATTTCCCTTTGATTCCATTGAATAATCCGGTATAATAAATTAGTTCTATTGAATTCTATGGAAAAAACTTTTATTTATCGTACGAAATAAAAGTTCTTTATAAACAAGCGGTTTTCAAGCTTCCTTTGTTGAATTGTTATTTTGTATTCTATCCGCTTCCAGCCAAATGGGAGAGTTTTTATTTGGAATAAAAAAGTCCAGCAACCTACACGGATAAACATCATTCACCACAATATTGATCAACAAAGTTGGTGATCTAAATAAGTTATCATAAACAGAATCTATTATTATTGCCTATCCACTTTTTGGTAAAGGATCCCGAAGCTTAACAATTATTATAGTTAAAAATAATAATAAATAAAAAAAACTTAATTTTAAACACTTTTATTTTGTAGGTATTTAGGGTTTCGTGAGCAATGCTTCAAGTTTTATTTAAAACTAAATTACATAATATATAGACATAAAAATGTAGTAGGAAGAGGATGATTTATTGGAGACTGTTGACTTTACTAACGATATGAAGAGTTTACATTGTAATATTAATGGTATAAATTTGGATAAATTGGAAATATTTGAAATTAAAAATAGTGTAAAAAGGATTTTAAATATTGTCAATAATCAGAAAAACTTTTTTTAATGATCAATGTTAAATGTGTTCCCATTGTAAACTAGCCCTCATTACCCCCCCTCCCCCACTCTCCCTCTCCCTCAATTTTCCTTATCCCAAGGGTGCATATTTGTAATTTAGTTTTAAGTAAATCCTGAAGATGTGAGCATTGCTTACGAAACATGTCGGTTGTGTCTAAAGAATAAGAAGCGGCTAAAACTAATAGTGTACAAGATAGTGCTCTTATTATTTTCCCTGTTAGAGGTCAAAATTAAAAACTAAAAAATTAAAAACTGTTGCTTTTAATGGCTTTAGCTTTGTTCATTAAGTTCGTTTGCATGACTAGGTTTTTCATCGCAATTCCCTCTCCTTACATTTCTTCACGGTTCACGATATGTGTTCCTTAATCGAAAATCTGTTTGTTTCGAACTCTTGTTTGGTATTCAAATAAAAATATATTATTCAGCAAGCATGTTTTCTCGATTCCGAATGAAGGGTAACGTAATTCATCAAAATGGCCAAGGTTAGAGGTCAACTGGGCCGTGTTATGCAAAAATCATCCCACGACGATTTACTTGGTTGCTTACATGCTTAAAATTAAATTATATAGATTTAAAGTTGAAAAAACAAAGGTATTTTAAATAAAAAAATATCTACAGAATGAAAATGTTTTTTGTGTAAAATCACTTTATTTTGATTTATATTTGTCGACCGGTTTCGGTTGACCTCAACCTTCTTCATGACAATAAACATATAAAGTTTTTTGTAAACATATAAACTTTATATGTTTATTGTCATGGAGAAGGTTGAGGTCAACCGAAACCGGTCGACAAATATAAATCAAAACAATAACTTGTTTCAGTATGTATAATGTCAAGCTACAAAGTGTTGCTTTCTTCGACAAAAAAATCTGATCTCAAACTTCGGGAGTAAAATAATTTGTCTTTAATTTTGAAAATTCTAAGTACCTACATACATTTTAATGTTGTAATGTGTGAACATGTTTTATTGGTTCCATGACAAATCAGAATTATTTTGAAAAGTGATATAATTTTAAAAAGTGATGAAAAAACTAACCTAAAAATCATTAAATTAGTTTAATTATCAAAATATCATTGCTGCATTACAAGGTATTTTATTTTTCAAATATTTATTTAAATCTACATGCAGCGTGTAAAAAATAGCACAAACCCGAAATATTTTAACCAGCGATTCCTGATCTTATTTTTGAAGTTCAAAATGTAGATGTCATTTTGCTGTTCTATGACATTTTTATCAATTTTATTACTTTTCATTTACTCTACAATTTTTGCTTTAAATAATCTTCGGGTACGTGATTTTACACCCCGTATAGATATGTAATGATTATTATACATTTTTGGGGAAAGCAATCAATTCTCGCTTTGACATTATGTATGTAATAAAATACTCACTTTGTATAGAATAGGTAATCGACCTGACGTTAATAGTTTTAGCAAAGTAATTAATAACCAACTAAATTTAAACTACAGTCCTAAATAATAATACCTGCATATTTCGCATTAAACCCCTTTGAATTTCTCTTGTGGAATAACTTATGTACCCACTTCTCCCCAAACCTTCTGTCTCCTGACTGAATTTTCTCTCACTCTATATTCAATGTCTATTTTTTTTTTTTTTGTTTATCTATAATATTAAATTCAAAGGCCCGGCTAAGCTTATATAGGGTCTTTCATTAAGCGCTTCATATCTTTAAATTTAAATAAAACAAAGCGTTGCCATCGATGCCATTATGTATTGAATATAACATCATTCAAATGTCCGCCGCGGCTTCTCTGGGTGGCGCGCATTCGAAATGTCCAATTTTCCATGACTCTGGCGCATAAATAAGGCTGAATTTGACCGATGGCATGCGTTATGTTGGCTTTGAGGGCCGCTGTGGTTTGTGGCTTATTCGCATACTGCTACTTAAGAAAACCCCACAAGAAAGAGTCAAATCTCTATGGCCAGTTAAACAATGAAACAATTAATTAAATTTTATAATATTGTTGTTGAACGCTATATCCGTCCATAGTGATTTGGCAAAACAGACTTAATAAATGACAGCAAATTTGACAGATGTCGCTTCAACAATATGGCCGCTATCAACTGTCAAAGTTCGAAGGCCCTAATGAAAGACCCTACATTTATAAACTTTCCGGTAGACCTCAAGTCCATCTTTAAAATAGTGCTTTGTATAAAGTGGGCGTCATATGATATTAAACATGTGATGTCAATAGCCAAATATGTTTTATGTTTACTGATTTTATTTTTATAATTAAACTTTTAGGTAGGAACATACAAATTAGGTTTTACAATGCAGTTATTTTACATATTCTCAGATATTATACCACTCTTACATTAGGCATTTGCTTGTGGATGGAAGAATAGTGTATATACCGTATATGTTACTGTAGAAGCCCGTACTATGGTAAATCTTAAGACTTTCCAGTAAAGTCTAAGATTTACTAATAAAACCTAAGATTTAGCAATTTGCGGGCTTTTACCGTAACATATATGTATGCACTGTATGCAGTCATGTCAGTTTTTGGTAATTTGATTTAGGCACCAGAAAGTACGCTAAGACGACTCTTATTTGATTACTATGAACACCCTTCTCAGGTGCTTTAGATTTATAAAATTCTGGCATTTCTAAGGGAGAAATCAAAATATTGATTCAGACTTTTTTACGCCAATAAATGGATAAACAATCTGCATTCCTGAGCGATCAAATTTGACATTTTAGCGCTTCTAGCATCAGTTACGATTTTTTAAATGTACCATTCACACTTACAAGGAAATTGCGTTGCTTAATTTTCCTCGTGTGTTATTCGGAAGAACATTTTTTCAAAAAATTACTGCCGGGATTATAATAAAATTTACTTTCGTGTAACAAAATATAATTGTTTGTTTGTAGCAAACTTATTGCAAACGTAATAGCAAAATGTAGTAGCAAACATAGATTTTTTAAAATAAATCTGATTGTGACTCGGCATAACAAATTTTATCTACATTCTTAAGAGGAAACCGGGTGGTGTTTTTTCCATACAAACGTATTCCTCATTTCCCTCTCTGAATTTTGACACTAGAGAAAATATTTTTTTTACATAATATGAATATTGACCGCAAGCGTGTCGGTACGTTTTGATTTTTTTGATAAGTTACTTTTTATAGGAGTTATAACCCTTCAAAAATTGTTAAAATTGCCTTTTTTTAACGCCATCAACAAACGTTCAGTATACAAATTAGACGATGTATTTTTAAAAAAAGCAAAAGGTATTGTTTGGCAAGAAAGTGTAGAAATTAATTAATTTGGAACTAAATTTTTTCATTACTATGGTAACACCGAAATACTCGTTTTGTCAATGACATTTTGTATGGCTCTTGGCTTTACTGACTTTAATCATGTAGAACACACTGAAAATCGCTCGTTTAATGTTTTTTTTTTCATTGTTTGCCTGTGCATTGTTTGAATTGAATTAACATAAACAAACCAATACGTAGTGGTGCAAGAGAAGTTGTAAACTGCGTGTTTCAACGCTGCCTAGCTGAATATCGTGCGAAGAAGCTCCTATCCAATTTGAAAGAAGTTGGTACGTGGTATAGTTTTTTTTATAAATTTCATTAGTATTACAAGATTTATGCCAATTTTTGTGCGATTATAACCATTACAATCTGATTTGAGGTTATGTTTAAAAATCCGAATTTGACATTTACATTTGACAGTTAATATTAGGCCACAAGAAAAATGGAATAACTCAATTTAAAAATATATATATATATAATGCAACTTCTTTAAACTCATAGAAATGTAACTTGTTCTTAATTTTCTCTTTCTTTCTTTCTAAATGAATATTTACAGGTGTGCTTTTTTAAAACTACCTTCTATAGAATAATCATTTTAATGATGTTTTCCACATACAGGTAAATCTGAAAAGTAAGATAAATCGTCAAGGAAGGGAAAAGGCAGATGGAAAATTTGAAACACCGGGAAAACGGAAAAAAACATAAGTGTTGATGATTAAAAAAAATTGTTGCAAAAACGTGATGAAAATCGAGGCAGATTATTATGCACGAGGAAGTACTCTATATGATGATATAGATGAACTGATAAAACGTTTAGATGAAGATGAAGATATGGAAGAAGAAGAATCATATGAGGACTAAGACAATAATTATTACATGTCGGGTGTTGAATAAATATACTCAGATTTTTAAATACCTATGTACCTACGTTTTTATAACAAAATAAACGCCCACTTAAAACCTGTTTTGTTTTTTTCGTTGTTAGTTTTTGGGGTGTTATGCCGTGTTGCGCTACCTCCTACTATAGCCGACGTTTCGGACAGCGTTGCAGTGTCCATCATCAGGGCAGATCCGGTAGATCCGACGATGTGTGTCACACATCGTCGGATCTACCGGATCTGCCCTGATGATGGACACTGCAACGCTGTCCGAAACGTCGGCTATAGTAGGAGGTAGCGCAACACGGCATAACACCCCAAAAACTAACAACGAAAATGCTTTTGGCCGTGAAAATCTAAAAACTTACCTGTTTTGTTTTATTTTACTTCTATTAAATTATGTGTTTTTGTGCAAAATTTATGAAAAAACAAATACGTTATGAAATATGCATTTAGCTGAAGGGTTTTTTAAAACATACATTCATTGTCTTATGAGCCATCACGGTGTTGCCATTTAAAACCAAGAAATCGATCGCAGCGCCATCATTTATTTTCTACACTTAATTGTCAAACTGTACAGACATAGAATGTTTTCTTCCAATACATTTGGTAAAAAAAATCTTGGAAATTGGTTCAGTTTTGGAGTAGAAAAATGAGGACTACAAAACCTCGATTTTGACAATTTTATTTAGGTATTATCAGGCTGAGGTGCATGTGTCCCTTTCTCTCAGTATTCGGGGGTGAGGGGGGGCGGAGAGGGTTTTGTTGAATACGTATACAGTCAACGAAGTGATGTGACATTCTCAATAATTATATCGATACACTAGTCCACTAGTGTTGTCATGTCCCGAGTTATCGATGTTTTTTTAAAATTATTTTTCTGTTTGGTGACTTATTTTGAGTGTGCCAATACTTACCGAGCTTATTTACTAAAGTTATTGTGACAAATTTAATTTGTTTACGTCAAATAAATTAATGGAAAAAAATTGAAAAAAAAAACACCTGTTACAGACAGACCCCGAGATGATTCCGTTCCGTATTGCCGAGTTGGATATGGAACACAAAAATTAATTAAAATATTTTTTGATAACTTTTGAAGGTTGTACTCAACATAATATTATCCCTTTATAGGACACTTTTTTTAAGATACAACTACCGAACCAAAAAAATACTTTTATATTTGACTAAATATATTGTTCTATATTTTTTTTTCAAAAAAATTATATTTTACAAGAAAATGTGTGATGGTAAGTACATACACCACTGATCGTTTGATGGAATGCTGGTACAGCGTATGTTCAGTGGTACATGCATCTACCACATGTTGTTGAATCGATTATGTTATTATAATATCATATTATAATAATAATAATAATCTTTATTTGGAAAACAAACAGCTTTACAAAGATGCATAAAAATAAAGAGTGCTAAAATAAAACAGTAAGCCTAAAAACATGTTTTCGCTGATAAAATTTGTTTTTTTTTTTTCGCTGACAAGAAAAACATAAAGAAAAACTAAGAAAAAAATAGTTAAGAGAAGCTAAATTAAACATAAAGAAAAACTAAGAAAAAAAAAATAGTAAGGAGAAGCTAAATACTTAAATAATGCATGATAAAATATAGAAAAACACAATAAAGGGTAAGCTTATGATCTTATAGGAGTATATGGATGATTTTTATGTAATTAGGGAATATGAAAATATATTGCAAATTATACAAATATATACAAATGAATATTGAAATCTATGTATAAGAGGCACCATATTGTTTATTGTGCTACATATTAGGTACATACACATAACTAGTTTAGTTTTTATTTAACTTTTTTAATACGTTATATTATTACAGAAAAATGCACTTTTGGGAATACCTCCTACATCACTTGACATTTTCAATCTTCTTCAATGATCTAATATTTTTTGTTTTTAAACGCTTTATTGTAAAAAAAATTACTGTTTAACATCTACACAATGAAATTAAAACAATTTATGGTCCAGACCTTTCCCTCGCCGGTAAATTTCTTGGTATGCGACCGTCAATTATTTCTGGTAAAAGGCATTGGTGGTAGAAATTTTCTAACAGTGGAACGATTTTTTGCCAGATTTCATCGTCCCTCTCAATTTTTTCATACAGCAAACCTTTTGGACTCCACACAACAAAATAACAATAATTACGACGAGTAATATGTAACTGGCCTTGTACTTGGTAGAAGTAATTATGATTCCGTTTTAATGTTAAAGAATGGTCTTCCAATTTACAGTAATCAATTATCTTTTGTGCAATTCCCTCTTCTGGTGACATATTTGCTATACTATAAGGGCATTTAATTTCAATTATAGAATCCTCACCGATAAGGCCATCCGGACTTGCCGCTAAAAAGTTTTTGGTTTTATCGATAAATAGCCCACAAGCGGATACCTGAAAACTTGTTTTTTTTGAAAATTGCTCTATTGCTAGGCTTTCATTTTCTTTTCCATAATTTGTGGCCATAGTTCCTTTGAATTGTGAGTACAGTAAAGAGTTTAGTACTCCCGTAACTGAAGTTTTTTGCCGAAGCTTATATATTTTTCCAAAGTTAGACGCCGTTATCCGCTTACGTCTTTCAATTGCCCACAGATTGTTATTGCTTTGGCCTACCGTATTCCGTTCGAGCTCTTCCTTATTGGTTGAAGATAATTCTTTGAGAAATTCCTCTTTTTTCGTTTCAAATATTTCAGGTGGCATATCTGGTTCTAATTCCAATTGACCATAATTTTCATCGGGCCCTGTAACTTTTTTTCTTTTTTCTGTCGTATTTTCATTATACTTTAGTTTTTTTTTTCGACACATTTGTTTATTCTCCTTCGAACGTCGTTTTCTCTCTATAAAGTGCTTCGTGTATTTGCCGGGACTGTGGCCTTGGATTTTCTTTTGTATTCTTGAATGGGTTGCCAATTCACTATTCCACGAAGTTACTGCTCCAAAACATCTTGCTTGGTAAGATCCTCTTGTAGTAAAATTGACCCTTTTTCCACCTATAAATTTGGCGATAACGTTGTTGAATTGCTCCACAGTGTTATTTGCCACGTCAATAATAAGACTTTCTGCATTTGCTATTAGAGACAATAAGAATTGTTGGATATCAGTCCATATTCCACAATCTCGAAGATCGCTTACTAAATTTGGATCATCAGTATACTTCTCCGGCTTGCAATAGTACGATGCACAATTTTTATGATCACCAAACACATGATTTGCGGTATTTTTTATGTCCATTTTCAAATTTTTTATTTTATCACTTTGTACTGTGTTTTCTTGCTCTTTCCTGTAATTTATTGCTCCAACTACAGCTCTTCTCATGCGTAAAACGTTTGCTTCAACCTTTTTCCTTATATGAACTGGTACAAAGCCTTTAGCGTTGTTGGTTTTTTTTCCAAGTGCTTTCATTTTGTTGCAAAAATTGCGGAGTAAGTGATTTTTGCACTCTATTTTTTGTACTATAAGGTTAGGACCATATGGCATTTGTTGCATTATTTTTTTCATGATGCTGGAGTCGCCATCACCAACTAGTTTGTTAAATTTCAATCCATGCATTTCCATGCTTCTCGAGAACCCTTCTGCTATAATGTGGGCTTCCATGGCATTAGCACTGTCACGCCAGTTTATGAAGCACCTGTGCTCAGAAGCAACTATGTGTAGTTTAGTAGCTCTAGCACATATGCAGCAGTATGAGTTTCGCACTCCCAGAAATAAAACCTTTTTAGTTCGTAGTCCAACTATGCACCCTGCGCCAGATGAGGAGCTAAATCCACTTTTGTACGACCTCTTTGCCCAGGAGCCATCTGCAACCACCGTTACCAAAGGATAGCCACCCTCGTCTACGTCACCGTTTAAAATGGCTAGCCTTTTTTCTTCTTCACCAGCTGCGATCATTTCTTCTAAGGCACATTCTTCAATTGTTGGCGCTAAACATTGTTCTATGTTCGTGTAAGTCTTACAATCCATATTTGGCATATTTAAAACCCCACAAATTTCATTCCATTGTGAATACCCATTTCCTGTACACATCACTCCTTCGACGACAGCAGTATTTATAGACATTTTCTGTTTCGGGTCTTCGGAGTGAATGTATTCTATTTTCTTGCACATTTTGCACTCGAAAACATACTGGCTTAGAAGACCATTTCGTCGTTCCTTCATAAATTTTAAATCGGAATATGTGCAGTTGGTGTGTTCGTGCTTTATATTTGATATCTCCGAAAACAAATATTTTATATCCACAATTCTGCGACCTTCGAAATTATCGGTTTCATCAATATGGTCTGGTTCTATCACCAAATCATCAAGCGTTGTTGATGATGATGAACTTGCGTTTTCGTCTATATTTGGAGCAAATGATTCATCCATGGAAGTTTCATGCATTAGTGAAGATGTAGTTAAGTTTCCAAAAGTAGTATCGATGACATCCATATCCCTGTAAATGCAAATGATTTATTTATTTAAATTTGTCCATCCCATTTTCCCGTTATACATGCTACATAATACACGGCTCTCATAGCATAAATCTTTAGGTTTTTCTCGTAAGTCGCTCACGTAAGAGAGTTATGGCAAAATTATCAATGTAAACGATACCCATTGGTAATTTTGCCATAACTCTCTTATGTGAGCAACTTACGGGAAAAAAAACTTTACGTACGTAAAGGTAACCTTAGGAAGGTTCAGTAGTAAGAGTGACAGGAAAGCGATATTTCGACTTACCTAGATGTCGAACGTGGTGCAACATGAATCTGTCGTTTGATACTAATAATCGGTTTTTTTCGTCTAGTAGATAAAAACAAACGCGCTTTGTTTCCATTTCTTTTACCCATTATTTATCTGTAAGAAAAATTTTTTTGAGTTGAAGGTAGGTAATATAGTAGTCGATTTTATGTAACTCAATTTCTAAATACACATATCTTATGCTACGTATATATTTGCGAATAGTGGCGTGCACAGAATTTGAAAATTGAAATTTCGGAAAAAAAATAATTTTCAGCTTCGACAACATCATTAATGTCGTATTTTCAATCTTAGGATTCTAGCCCACTGAAAAATCAGTGCACGCCACTCTTTGCGGACAGAGACGCGAGCCGAACCACGAATTATGGTAAAGGTACGAAGCAACCGCAAGCGGCGCAGCGTTTCGGGCAGTTTGCTTTTGCTTCGTTCCTTTCCCATAATCCGTTGTTCGGCTGGCGTGTGTATACGCAGCCTAAGACGTAGAATAATATTTATTATAGGTTACTAGATATGTTAACAAATGTACCGACTTGCACTAATGCACTTTATGCATACAGTCAAAACTGATGAATTTACGTTATTCAGGGAGAGCCAAAAAACAACAACATTTTTAGCGATATTTATATGTTTAATTAAAAAAGGAAATTGTGTTGTAATATTGAGTTTTTATGAATGAATAGTTTATGTTTATAATAATAGTTTATGAATAATTTATGAATAGTTTAGTAGGTATCTACTCACCATATGTCCTATATGTGTAAATCGTGAGAAATGACCAAACAGATTTCAATATTCAAGGGGGTTTCAGGGTCAAAATTCGAAGGTCTGTATTTGACGTAGAATAGTTTCCAGTAAAAAGGCTAGTCAAAAACAGTAGAGTGATGCAGCCAGCGAAAAATAAAAACACTATACAATCACAAAGTACGTGATGTACCTACTGCGCCTATGCTGCCGTTTTATAAAAAAAGATGGTATGAATCTCCCGATATTACTAAACCAAAACAGCGTGCATCTTACTTTACTAATAGTAACAAGATGAATGAACTATGAGCGCAGAAGATATCTATTATATAGGAATACGCACGCTCAAGTCGCGACGCGTATTGACTTATCTGTTGCAGCAGGCAGCAACCTGTATACACGCACCCACAAGTCTCATTGACTTGTGCGTGTGCAGAAGATGAGCTCGGAGCAGGCAGTCACATGTATTTGTAGTAAGTAATAATAATAATAAAGTTAAGTACAATACAATATTAAATAATGTAGACCTCGCTATTTTATTACGAATATGTACCTAGGCACCTACTTAATTTTTGGAATAAATGAATAACAGTAAATGAAATAATAAGAACGCGAAGTCGCTGGCGGGCGCGGCGCGGCGATTCGTGCTTCCAACACCTGCAGCCACGCACACACACGCATTGGGGTTCACCAATACACCGATAGCGCTTTTGCTGTCCCCGCTGAGATGAACGAAATAGAAATAATTTTTACAAATACCTATCGTTAAAATTTCTCGGCGCTCCTGCGCGCTCTTAAACTTTTAAAATAAATCTCCTTTGCGATGGTTTCGGACTACGCTTAGAAAGGTCGGAGGGTTTTACATTATAATCAATCACTTTTGTGCGTGGTTCATCCATTTTGTTAGGAAATTGCTTACGAATCTTTGGAGGGCTCAAACCTTTTGATCTATAAGATCTTACCTTCTTTTAACCTTTGTTTGAAGGAATTCGTGTTTATGTAGAGTTTCTATTATTGTATTCAACGCAAATATTTAATTTCCTCTGACAAAAAATATTCAAGTTCAGAATATTAAAAAAAAAATGATAATCTCATTATTATATTTTATTTTATTTTATAGAAATTTGATGTGAAATGTTTTCTGGTGTATATTTTAGTTAGGAGAAAATATAGGCTTTAGTCGAACCCTAACTAAAATGTTCGGGGGCATATCCGATTCTATGTCAGTGACTGTAATAGATAAAAAGTAAATTAAATGTTATATGATATTTAGTTAATTTATTTTTTAATAATTTTCTAGATTCTTATATATCTACCATATATGTAAGTATTATGCGGGGTCCATTGCGCGGGAAAACGCCAGAATTTTGCTTGACAGTCCCATACAATAATCAAGGTCACAATTTTTGCCAACACTCAAGGCCGCAGTGTTTGTGCTTCCCGTGTTCGGCGGAAAACAAAACTTAAACATCTCATCCCGGGTGAAGCGGGAAGGCAGGCGGGGTCCAGCGGGGGGGGGGGGGAGAATTCATTTTTTGACAGAAGTCGCGCGGTGCGGTCCGTGTATGTAGAAAAATCGGAACGGATTTTTGTGGTTATGTGCTATGTATGAGCGAACATAATCACGAGTTTAAAATATTATTATACCTAAATATAATATAATAATAGAAATATTTGATAATATAATATCAAATATTTATAATTATTCTGTTGTTGACGTAAATATTTACGTACTTTAGAGTAGAATTAGATTTTAGATAGATAATAGAATTCAGATTCTATAGTTCTAAATTAGGTCGTGCAATAAAATGACGTTATTATATAATGTCATTGGTGCAATAATCGATATTAGTCGGAAATCTTTCCTGATAAACCCTGATCTGTGTTTTCTTCCTGATGCAGGTAGCATCTTTTCTACATCGAACGCATTTTAACATTTATGCAAACGATAAACGTCTAATTTTTTGGTACGCGGACCTAATAATTATGATTTTAAGTTGTAAATAAACACACTGTCGTAATGGATGATTATTTCTTTCGTGAACTCACTTGTAAATAAAGTCTATTAATTTATTAATCGGTTTCAGAGACACGGGAGAAATTGACCATTGTAAATCGATATTCTATTTTTGATGCTACTTAATTATTTACGTAGCAACAAAACGTATTCACTCTAAATTCTTAATAAATAGTAACTTTAGGTCGTGCGTATTAGTCGGAAATCTTTCCTGATAAATAAATATCTATTAAAATATCTGTGTTTTCTCCCTGATGCATCTCTTTTGTCATCAGAACGCATTTTAATCTTAATATATAAAACAAAGTCGGGTTAGTTACACTATTTATAACTCGAGAACGGCCGGGCCGATTTTGAAGGTCTTTGATTTTTTGGATTTGTCTCCGCCCCGGAAAGGATAATAACTATTAAAAAATTAACGTAAAATATAGTTATTAAGAAAATTCTTTTCCCCATACATTTTGTATGGAACGAATTCTCATATTTGAAAGAGCTGCGGGCATTTTGGGATAAGTACCTATAATATTATTGAACTGTGCGTAAATTAGAAAAATTCAAAAACGTCAAATGTCAATGCGCTTATTGTTTTTCATTTGTTCTTAATCGTGTAACGCTGCCCCTCTTTCTTACACACTAAGTATCAATAGCCGAAAATGAGACAAGCGGTGAACGTATGTCTGCACCCACCCAAAGGAAAGTACCCACAGTAATTATAATAAAAATCCCTCACACGTATAAAGAAAAATAAAAGAAATTTTTTTATCAGCTCCACAACACATGAGGCCCCGAAGAAAATTATTTTTCTCAGGACCTACGTCATCTTAGTGGATGTTGTGTGGAGGGTCTTTTTATGGAAGGAAGGATAGGAATTTCTGGGAAGGAAAAAGGTATGAGGGGTGGGTGAGGGCAGAATCTGAAATCTGGGGTCAGTGTGTCCGGGAGTGACGGAAGCATGAATCCATCCCTCCAACTGGGGTGCAAGGCGATGGGTCGAGAGAGTCCAGCTGGAAAGGTCAATAGGCCTCCCTCAACCAGTCTCTCTCTATCCGGTCCGCCACGCAGCAGGTGGACAGACGCATCCGCCACCAAGACCCGGACAAACGTCACCCCATGAACCCGGGCACCCCTGCTAAATCACCAAACGTAGGGAACCACTTGGGGTGACGTATGACAGAGGTGTTGGTTATCCAATAAATGGTTCCCGGGGCGGCCGCACCGATATCCGCCTCCCAAACTCCCGTAAATAGGTGGAAAAATCACAAAAAATATAAATCCGTACACGATGCCATCTCCAAAACACGGACAGTTGCGCATTGATGATTGCTTCTTTGGGTAATTTTTTGACAGTTATTGATTCTGAGGCGGTACGAAGTTCGTCGGGTCAGCTAGTATTGATATAAACGTCAAGTGTGCGTGCCGTGGACACGTCCGTACCTCAGACCACTTGTCAAATTGTGTGGACCGCGCGAACTTCACCCCAAACGATGTTGGTGTAAAGTTATGGCCTTGAGTGTTGGCAAAAATTGTTAAACATTTATGACCTTGATTGTTGTGTTGGACTGTCAAAAGTCTGGCGTTTGCCCGCGCAATGGACAAAGCTTTATGTTATCAATGTTGTGTTTGTCTATAATTAGTGATAGCATCAACCATGTTCAGTGTAAATGTATCTGTGAAAGCTTTGATGTAAATCACTGTTGACAAACCTAATAAAAAATAAAATAAAATACCAGGAAGTGGTTGAATATTTAAGTTACCGACTTTAAATCTACTGTTCTTTATACAAATAGAACGGCGTCATCTGCGCCTCGCAATTTTTACCTCATGTAGGTATTCAAAATATTACCTGACTATTATTGACTTAGAGGTCTTGTGTTTCATCGGTAACTAAAAGAGATATTGAGTGATAAGAAGTTTATTTTTGTGTATATAAATCCGATACCTTATTGCCAGCTCCAATCATCTAAGAGCTTGCATTACAGTATAATTTAAAATGGTTTTCTGCGTTTAGTTTTGGTGTAGCCCTTAATACCGGATACCAAGAACCATTGAGATTAGCCCAGTCGTTTTTATTAATATTATAATTAAATTCACAAAAATCCTTTAACTTAATACCGCTAAAATAAATCACGATAACATGGACAGATCATCCAACACCTTAAATAGACTGGTAACATTTTGCTTTTTGGTTACATCATTAGACAGCTTGCTAAGACGCATGTTGTATTTTCCGCACGTTCCGACTGATAACGTAATAATTGTCACTCATGTAGATGTGACGCGAACTAAGGGTGTAAACATGTTCTGCCGTACATTTTAATGTCTCCAAGTGACACATGAAACCTTGCCTGGATTACTTAAAACCAATTTTAGAGACCTTATCAAAGCGGTAGGTAAAATGTTATTTTTTCTTAGGAAGCAATTTCTTTACGGTAATTATATATTAAATTTAAAAAAATACACATTATGATTCACCACGCTTATTGGATTAATAAATGAGAGCCAATCAGGCCATCTAGCACAGTCGATCAATAAAAAATTGATAGGATAATCAATATTTCGGTTACTTCTCATAGTTCCATAGCGTGATTGCTAATGAATAATAACCGTTTACAATTACTTAGTGTCGTTATATGTTCGACGTCAACTGTTGTTTATACGACCGTGCTGGGACCCCAGGTTTCGCTTATCTCAACCTTCATCATGTGTTATATATACAGGGTGTTAAGGGTCTGTGTTGTTCTCCAAGTGATCTTTTTATTTATTTTTTCAATATTTATTTCTTTAAAACCTAACCTTTTTTTTTCTTCGCATGTCACTTAGCCGGGTGACCGCCCAACCCCTTATTCTGACACAAAGTGATTCACCACTGTTATTGGATTGACATGAAAAACTATTTTATAATAAATAGAACAACCAGTAATTGGGTTTTATAGGTATTAGGGAAATTACCTTTCAATATTCAATTTTTCTAATAAAAGTTTTTGTCAAAATGTCAATAATTTAATAAATTGGCTATCCCGATTTCGGCTTGTTTCCCGAGAATTTACAATTGAAAGCGATTTAAACTTTCGTTCATTGAATATCTCATTCGTTATTGAAATAGGTTTTTGTCGTATCTGTTATTTTATTTTACGAAACTCCGTGCCGCATAAAAGTGATTTAAAATTAAAGAGGCATTCACGAATATAAATCAATTTCTTGGAGAATATACAAAATTAAAAATGTGAAACGCTCGTCCCTCGGGTTTTTGATGACGGATATTTTTAGAAAGTAAATTATTATTTAATATTCAAGACCACTCTGAAAAATGTTAAAGAGTCCCTCCCCCAGTAAAGGGAGATGTTTTATGAATTCCAGAGATAATATTAACGTGTCCGAACTTAAAATTTTTAACTGATTTTTCTCGCAGATATATAATCAAAAATAATTTTGAACATTCCCCTTGTTCTCTCCGACTCTCACAGTTCTCTTCAGTCCTCTTCTTCATCCTGACGATCACTTTGTATGCCTTATTCGAGTGCTGATAGCTTCCTTTCAAAGCTATGGAAAAACCGTAACTCCGATTTGGATTCCTGGACATGTTGGCGTCGTGGGTAACGATATTGCGGACTACTTGGCAAAACAAGGAGCATCCAACCCTATTGTTACCCTCGCAAACCACATTCCTCTATCTGATATTTTTTCCATCATCAAAGATAGATCCTGCGATGTTTGGGAAGAATATTTGCACATTGCTAGTCAATAAGGGAACCTGATATGCCTCAATACAAAGGACTATCCAATCAAAATAGTCGTTTAAACAATACCCCATTGATTTCACAATTCCCCTATTTTTCCAAAAAGAAATTTCCTCACTTATTCGATTGAGAATTGGACATTGTTCCATTCCTTCTCACCTTTTAAAAATTCACCTCCTTAACTCTCCAGATTGTATATTCTGTGGTCTAGAAGTGGAAACTTTAGATATTTTTTGGTTGTCCCCTCGCTAACATAATGTATATCATCTCTTTTATCAAGCCTTATCTAATTTTGTCTGCCGTGCATTCAAAATTTCATCTCTTCAAGTCCAATCTTCCATATAATTTTGAAATTTGCCCATTTAAATGAAATTGATGTATAAATTTACCTTTCCTTTATCCGTAGTTTGTAATGATGGCCTAGAACACCCTTGACGGGTGAAAACACAATTTTTCTACGTCGTAACGTTTAAGGTGATGATGATAAACATTTTATTCACAGTAGTTATTTTTTTCCTTCAAAACCTTGTTTATTTTCATCTCCAGTCCAAATTTGATTAATGTCACGTAATAAAGTTTAAAATGGAGTTCAATCAATAATAAATTATTTGAACTCTTTGAAATACATTTAAGTAAGTGGGGTATATTTTTGTGGAAGGCTATAGTTTTTGTTTCATTTGACGAATGCTTGTCACAGTTAAAAAAAGTGTTTTTTTACTATACGCTGAAATAAATCAACTGTTTAAAGGCAGAGGGAGTGATACTCAGTGTGTACCAGTAAACTATATAAAAGTCTCAAATCAAATAACACCTTTATAATTATCATTGATTCTTGTTTTTGTTTTTGAATATTTATTTAGATGTATGCAATTTTTTTTCACACATCAAGTAAGAAAATATATACAAATACAATTTAGAGATATCACTGTTACATTTTTACAAATACATTTTAAGAGGAAAAAAAGATTAATAGACAAAAATTCATTTAAAGGAAAACAGTTAACACTATGTGACTAAATTGGTAAGATTGTTATAAATCAAAAAACATTCTTTACATATAATGCACATATCCTACGAAAAGTGCTAAGACTTGAGGCATCCTTTACGGCATTTGGCAGACTGTTATAAAGTTTTTGCCCTTTATAAAACGCGCTATTTTGTGTGCACGAAAGTTTAGTTTTGGGAAGCCTAAAGTCTCCGCGTCTTCTCGTAGGATAATTGTGAACATTTTCTTGAAACATAATATTACTCTGCGGATAATTTGGGAGAATATTATTTTTAAGCTTGTATATAATTTATAATGTACTAGCTGACCCGGCGAACTTCGTACCGCCTCAGAATCAATAACTGTTGTGTTAACTTATCAGCTTAAATTCAAATTCAGTTTTTTTATTAAGTTAAAAATTACACAATTAAGCAATTATCGATGCGTAACTGTCCGCGTTTTGTTTTTATCAGTATCAAAGATGGCGTTGTATACAGATTTAAAATTTATATGATTTTCTTACTTTTCAACTTACTTACGGGGATTGCGTTTCATTTTCTTCATAAGTGTGACGGAGATTTATTATAATTATTGTATTTTTCCATTGGAGGGGTGTAGACATACGTTCGCCGTTTGTCCCATTTTCAACTGTTGACATTGAGTGTTTAAGAAAAAGGGGCAACATTATATGTTTAATAACAACAACTCTTTCCTCTTTCAACTTTCCTGAATGTATCCATAAACTCCTATCGCAATGAATCTCTCCCCTTATACTCGTATCCCTGTGACAGTCTTACTTTCTATCCAAAGGTGCACCAATTTATAGGAATATGTATAAAAAAAATATAAAAAACTCAGCTGAATCCAATAATGCAGAATTCAACAAAATTATTGAAAATAACTGGCCAAATTATATAATTTTTTTGACAGATGGTTCCAAACTCAGTCCGGACTCCTATTGTGGGGCCAGTATCTATGCACCTCACAGGAAATTGTGTTTTCTACACAAACTTCCCAAAGAGTGTTCCATTTTCTCTGCTGAATGGAAAGCTATCATGGAAGCTTTACGACTCGTCAAATCTCTTAACATTAGAAATGCCCTCATCCTTTCAGACTCACTTAGCTCACTACAAAAAATAAGCACATCCCCTCTTAATTCCAGTAGCGACTCTCTTACTTGCTTATTGTATCTTGCTGGGTCAAGTGTCAGTGGTCATGACCTGGATCCCAGGACACTTTGGTATTGTTGGAAATGAAAAGGCTGATTCTATTGCCAAGGAATCCATTGTCCATGGTCCATTAAATAGTATACCTATTCCGTTTAGAGACTATTTCCCTATTTAAATAAAGTTAAAAATCAACGCCAATGGTCCTCTGAATGGAAATCGTCCTCTCTGATAAAAGGTAACCAGTACTCATTAATTCAACCTTCTTTTCCTGTCAAGCCCTGGTTTCACAAAAACACTTTCATGCCTTAAAAATACATCTCTTCCATAACTCGAATGCGTCTAGGTCATAATTGTTGTCTTAGCCATTTCTCCAGATTCCACATAGTCCATTCGCCTTATTGTGATTAGGGGTTGTCCATTAATCACGTGAGGCTCGAATGGGGGGGGGGGGGGGGTCGGAAATAAATTACGAAACATCACGAGGGGGGGGGGGGGGGGGGGTAAAATGAGATATCACTTGTATTTATTTTTCTTTGAACGCACGATTTCTGAAGGTGAACGCCCTATACTTTGTACAAAAAAAAATACACGTGATTTGGGGGGGAGGTTAGCCTAAAACCTCACCACATATCACCAGGGGGGGGGGGGGGGGTCAGAAAGTTGCTAAAAAACATCACGTGATTAATGGACGACCCCTTATGGTTCAGAGGATACTTTAGATCATAATTTTTTTGAGTGTCCTATCAATGACCAATTTCCATACTTCAAACGCGAATTAGTAAAACTTAAAATTGAATTCCCTACCAGTGTACCCTGCCTTCTTAGTCTCAACTCTCCTTAAATTCGATATTTGTTAGCAAAATTTATTTGTAAAAATGGACTTAACATTTAAGCATCAACCACATTTCTTTCTCTTCCTTACGTATGCAATTATTCTTGCAGTGTTATTACAATTACAATTGTACAGGTTCCTATTTTTAGGAATCTGTACATCTTCTTAATCTAGAATTTTGTAATTCCTATTAATATCAACTTTGTATAATCATATGAATATTTGTATAAATTGTATAATTTTACTAATATTTGTCTTGGCCCATTTTCTATGTTTGCTAATATAATATGTAAAAAAACATGCTAACATGTAAAAAAAACTGATCTGAAAACGTAACTAATTTAAAAAACTGATATTGTAACTAATTTTAAAAAAACCTGAATTCTTAATGGGTGAAAGCCAAATAAATAATTTAAAAAAAAATAATAACAAATGCAAAACAATTAGCGCATTGACATTTGACGTTGTTACGATACGCCCCTGAAGCGAGTAAATACGAGAGCACAGAACGCAGCACAAGTCCACACGGCTCGGCCGCCGCCTCTCCCCGCCCCGTATCCTGTTTCTCCTTGCCTCTCCCCCGTGCCCTGCCACTCGGCATTCCCGCTGCGCTCACACAGAAGAGACCTGAGCGCCTTTGAGAACGCACGCTCGCGGCTCACTTGTAGCCGGCGGACCCAATTCAATGGGGCCGCGATGTATTATTGAAATACTTTTGAGTAGAATCAGTCTTTTGCCACTATAGTTCGGTCTATTTAGACTACGAAAGTGCCTGATGAAGCTGCCACATGAGACGAGGTTCCTGCCAACCTACATGTAAGCTGTATCTTGATTTCCTCCTTAAATGTTGTCCGTAATTCAGTGAAATGTAGGGCCCCCGCGGAAATCACGACTCGGAGAGTTTCGTTTTGAGAGAGAGTCAGAGAGAGTTAAACACTTTAGCTAGGTTTGTGTAATTTGCATTTCTTGTAATTGAATTGTACTGTAGAAACCTATGTATGTGTTTGAGTTTACAATACATGTCTAAATGATTTAACATTGTTATTATTCTGCTACGGCGGGAGGATTGTTGACCAGTGAGGATCCCGTGGGTCACCGGAGGATGGAGAGAAGTTCCCTAGCCTTGAGCTGCCCACCCCCCTGAATAGAGAGTACCATAGTCCCGCTGAGAGCTAGTCAGGGACGTGTTTGGGCCCTGGTGTTGGTTTAGAAGCCGACATCGAGGCACCCTAACAATTGGCGCATCAACGTGGAGCCTGGAATTTTTTTCTCTATCCCGGTCACTTTGCGGGACCCTTCTTTGTCAAAATCCTCCCCCTAACAACTGTCGCCCGATCGTGGGGTTGGAATTTTTTTTTCTCTCTATCCCGGTCGCTTTGCGGGACCTTCCTTTGTCGAAATCCTTCCCGCATAACAACTATTTTGTAAACATTAATTATGCCTTGTTATTCTACAGTGAATCCTGTGAAAAAACCACAGAAACCAATATGTAAATTAGATCCATAACGGATCTGACTGGAATTATAAATTGCATCGCAAGTTGAAACAACGGCCATTTTGAGTACCCGAAACGCCGCGAATCTGATTGCGCACGCGTCACCAAACAGCGAGCGCGTAGCAACAGCAATCCGCGCCAAATCCAACGGCCTTTGTTTCACGCGATATTCCGGATTGTGCGCGCAAATGCCTTGTTCCCGCCGATATCCTAACCGACTGTTGCTAGGCTGCGTTTTAAATCCAAACCGTTTTTTATGACTGAACCGGGATACCAACGGAAATCATTATTATAAATTTGATTCTGGAACCCCAGTTATTTTGCGAATTCCTTAATGAAAATTTCGGACTTACGTATTTTTATTATTTCTGCACAATATACCAATTGGCCCACTTGTGTCTGTCAAATTAGTACAATTTAATGTTTCTCCAAATGGACAAAATAATGACTTTCTTTCCCCATTATACATTATAGGTACTGTTTTTTTTCAGCATAAGTGAAAGTGAATTGTGTTTTTTCCCTTACATAAGTGAAAAGTGGAATAATAATAAAGCCAATGACTGATTCCATGAATAAATAAAACAATTTTAATATGGTTGGATGCAATAAACCCCATATTCAGTCATTTTCATCCGGAAGTTTGTCCTTTATTTGCCAGAAATGTGCCTTTTGTGAACTTTAGTGCCTTTCTCAGTGCAAAGTGTTTTGTGAAAATAAAAAACCTGTTTTCTAAAGGTCAGTCCTGGCAAAATTTTTCTAAAATAAATAAATACTTGTGAATTTCACAGTTTTCTCAAAAGTGGTCAGTGAAATACAAAAACCTTTACCACTAAGGTCTTTCCACGCAAAATTTTTTCTCGTCTGCCTCTCCTTGACAAGAATTCTGGTGTCATGTATACAAAACACATTTGGAAGTGCCAACAGTGATCACCAAGTGAAAAGTGCCTCACAAAAATTAATTTTTGCGCTTTCTAAAGGAAACCCCTGGCCAATTTTTTTTCTTCTCCTCACCACCCAGGAAACTCGCAATGGAGGACAAGCAAGCTATTACACCATCCAACTTGGGTACCATTCCCAATGTGCATAGTTTATCCAAAGCCCACTTACAAGCTGCTTTAAGGGATAGAGGACTCTCGCCATCAAGCAAATCTAAATCTACATTGAAGGCATATGCACTTTTATTCAACAAAAAGTACATTAGGAGAATAAATCTCGCCCCCTCCAACGAAAATAATTCATGTTCGGCTACGCAAGTTTTGGATAATCTTGACAAAGAACCTACGCCGCATGTAATGATAAAACAGGACGTCGCACCCATCTTGACACAAGATAAAACTTACGATTTATCCTCTTGGAAAGTCAAATATAATGGCGTCTCCGATGTGCTGGATTTCATTGACCGTATTGAAGAAACGGCTACAATCAAAAACATCCCATTCGAGATTCTACGGAGAAACTTTATAGAACTCATCTCCCCAGAATTAATTCCGTGGCACCGCATCCAAAAGACTAAATGCAAAGATTGGAATAAACTCAGAGCTGCCCTAATCTCTAGCTTTGGAAAAAAGGAGGCCCAGCACCGGATCAAACTATCTCTACTATCTATTAAACAACTAGTAGATGAACCTGTGGCTACATTCATAGAAAGGGCTGAGTCCATCAACATCAAGCTTTCACATCCTGTTCCGGAAGCTGAACTATTACCAGTCATAACTGATGGCCTTTTAAGCAAATACGAGAACATCATCACCTCACAGAAAATTGCATCCCTGGCCCAGCTAAACGAAGTCTGCCTCCTCCTGGAATCGTACCAGGATAGGAAAAACATAAAGAATGTGTCGAATAATGTGGTTGTGCCAAGCCGTTCGTCTGGTTTAAAGCCAGAATTCGACAACAAAAAAGTGTGCTCCTTTTGCAAAAAAGTAGGCCACCTGGCCGCTACTTGTTTCAAGCAAGCAAGACTTCTGGAATCCAAGGAACCCCGAACCTCCAAGAGACACCACTCTAGGGACCGCTCTCCTCCACGCGACGAACTGCGCAACATTTTTAAGAAATCAAGGCACAATGCAGAAAGGTTACAAAACCCAAGCGATGTCAGACCTCAGGTGGATTTCTCCAAGCCCCCACCAAATTTCTACATGAAGAGGCCAAAAAACTAAATAATAACCTCTCAGGTACCCATTCTGAACCAAGGTCTAAAGAATGGACTGATTGGTTATCACACATTAAGTATTTTAACCAGACCTTAAATGTTTCCTCGGTTTGTTGCAAACAAGCTAAAGATGGGAGACCCTATGCTCTTTTCTCTGTTAACAATGTGCCCTTTTCCGGATTACTTGATAGCGGTGCATCTGTCAGCTGTCTTGGCAACAATGCTCACCTGCCTTTTGTTAACAGTGATTTTAAAATTTCGCCACAAACAACACACCTGACGACTGCGGATAATGTTTCCCAGCCGGTCATCGGTACCCTTGCACTGCCAATTAATTGTAACAATAAAATAATTACAATCAATTTTCTAATAGTGCCCTCTATATCCCAGAATTTCATCCTTGGCGTTGACTTCTGGAAGGCTTTTAACGTTGCTCCCCAAGTATTTAATACTCTTGGCGAAACCTCCACTGCTGCTCAAATTAGTGAGATCCGCACAATAATACCTCACGAAAATTTAAGCACGGACCAAGCTCTCCAACTAAAGGAAATGGTCAATAAATTCGAATCAATATCTTTCGAAAAATGTGGATTGGGTTTGACAAATTTGGTAGAACACCACATTAAAACCAATGGCCCACCCATAAAGCAACGTTATTACAACTTAGCCCCCCAAAAGCTTAAACTTTTGGAAAAAGAACTTGATGAAATGTTAAAAATGGGTGTGGTGGTTCCCAGCAGAAGTGCATGGACCAACCCAACTCTTTTGGTTTCTAAAAAAGATGGCTCCGCACGTTTCTGTCTCGACAGTAGACGTTTAAATTCTTGTACGGAAGCTGACGCATACCCCTTACCTTACGTCCACGCGACCTTAGACAAACTGCGCAACGCCAAGTTCATCTCCTCTGTTGACCTAAGCAAAGCTTTTTGGCAAATACCTTTGGACGCAGAATCGTGTGAAAAAACTGCTTTCGTTGTACCTGGTAGGGGAATGTTCCATTTTAAAAGATTACCCTTTGGTCTAAAGAACAGCCCCGCCGAATTACAAAGACTGATGGACAAACTCTTCGGTCCTGAAGTCGATAACAGCCTGTTTTGTTACCTTGACGACCTCATCATCGTCAGCGACACCTTTGAAAAACACCTATTAATGTTGGAAAAGGTTTTTCAACAACTCAAGTTCGCTGGTTTAACCATCAACTTGAAGAAGTCTGAATTCTGTAAGTCCCGTTTACGTTATTTGGGATTCATTGTCGACGAAAAAGGTCTAAGAACAGACCCCGCTAAGGTGGAAGCCATGGCAAATTTCCCCCGACCCAAAAACGCGAAAGAAGTCAAAGGTTTCCTTGGACTTGCAGGTTACTACAGAAGATTCATCAAAGACTTTTCCACAATTGCAGCCCCCTTAAATAAAATTACCGGCACCCGTAAAGGTGTCAGCAACTTCCGATGGTCTGCTGAAACTGAAGAAGCGTTTACAACTTTAAAAAATGCCCTTCAAAAAGCCCCCGTTCTGAATTGCCCGGATTTTGCACTCTCTTTTACCCTCCACACGGATGCCTCCAACGTAGGAATCGGTGGAGTCCTAACTCAAGAATTCCCAGATGGCGAACACCCTGTAGCGTATTTTTCCCGTACACTAAATAAACACGAGAAAAACTACGGAATTACCGAAAAGGAGTTATTGGCTGTATTGGATTCTGTTCACCATTTCCGCGGTTACATAGACGGTAGCAAATTTACTGTAGTCACAGACCATAGTAGTTTGAAATGGTTGATCTCTTTAAGTAATCCCTCCGGTAGACTCGCTCGTTGGGCCTCCCGTTTGTCTCAATTCAATTTTGATGTTGTACACCGTAAAGGCGCGGACAATATTGTTCCTGACGCTCTTTCAAGAATTGAATTGGCTTCATTAAATGTTGACACAATTGCCCCCCCTCCACCCACAAAAGATGAATGGTACTTGAAAATCTTCGAAGGTTGTAAAAATAATCAACAAAAGTTTCCTAATTTTATCATAAAAGAAGGACAACTATACCGTTATTGCAAGGCACCACTATCCATCCTCGAAGATTACTCTTGGAAACTTGTCGTTCCCCTCGAAGGAAGAGAACAAATAATAATTGACAATCATAGTGCTCCCGACTCTATACACCCAGGAACTTTCAAGACGTATAAAAAGATTTCCTTGAAGTATTACTGGCCTGGTCTTTTCAAACAAATTCGCAATTACATCTCTAAATGTGAAACTTGTAAAGCTTATAAACATAGCACGGCAGCACCTGCCGGCCTAATGGGTAACCCCAAACGCGCCGACAGACCCCTACAGTCATTGTCAATGGACCTCGTCGGACCTTTTCCTCGAAGTTATGCCGGACACATGCACATACTTAGTGTAGTGGATGTTTTCACCAAATTCTGTTGGATCTTCCCTTTAAAAAGAGCCAACGCGTCCGCCATCATCAAACTTCTGGAAAAACACATTTTTATACCTTACGGAACACCCAGAACCGTAATTGTTGATAACGGAAAACAGTTTATTGCCCAGGAATTCAAAGAATTTCTTGCCAAATACGGAATCAAGGACATTTATTATAACACCTTGTACACTCCCCAAAACAACACTGTCGAACGTTACAACCAAACAATCAACACAGCTCTAGCTATTCTAGTTGATAAAGACCAACGCACTTGGTGTAAAAACCTAGATAAAATTCAGGCCGCTATGAACAACACTGTTAACCTGGCCACTGGTTACACACCTTTCTTCTTAAAACACGGTATGGAACAAGTCGTCCATGGTTCTCTACATAGGGACACAAACTTTCCTACGTCATCTGCCACCACAAGCAACCCTACCGCAGACTATGCCCATCGCTTGGAAGAACTGTCGGCCATTTACAGTGAAGTCACTGATGCTTTGCTCCTGGCTCACCAAAAGAGTGCGGACAGATATAACTTACGTAGAAAACATGTCACCTTCAATACAGGAGACATAGTTTGGAGAAAGAACAACACACTTTCCCAAGGAGCCATGTATTTCTCTGCTAAGCTGGCACCACGTTTCGTGAAGGCCAAAGTCCTAAGGAAAATATCAGACCTAGTGTACTCCTTGTCTGACTCATCTGGAAAGCACATTGGTAATTACCACATTAAGGACATTGTAAAGTCTGGAAGTGAGGAGTCAAGTAAAACTGCCCCCACTATCTCAGCAAACGTAAAATGATCCAGTATGTATCACATTTTTTTTGTAAGCTTACAGAGTCTTACTACGTCAGGCGTGTATTGTGTCAATCACATGCCCATCGTTTCGTAAATGAAACAAGTTGTAAATTATTTTGTAAATTAATGCGTACTCTCCTTGAAGTTACTTTCAAATGTTGTTTTTGCACTGTTTTTTCTTTCCCTCACGGCAATTTTTTTCTTTTATTTTTTTTTTCACCTGTTCTAAAACTGATCACTTTGGAACGGAGACACTTTTCGAGTTTCAATGTTTGGGAAGTCGCGAGCCCATTTATTGTCTCAACACGTACACTACGCAATGTTCATGCCACGTCATACCCTGCCTTGTCATGTAATTCTGTAATTTTTCTCCTATTCTTTTGTTGCATTTTTGTCGTGTGGAAAGGAACTTTCTCACCTGTTTATTTTGTTCATGTAAAGTAGTTGACAATTGCCCATCGGCGTGTCGTTCTAGAAGTCGGGTTTTGTAAATTCCAAAGTGTTAAATTCCGACTCAGAACCAGTTAACTATTTTTACAATTTTTCCTTTTATCTTGTTCATCATGAGTTGTAAAACCTTCCGAGGTATCTCTAGCATGAAAATCAAACAGTGGTTACTTACATAGTCGCCCCTCGTGTATATAAGTTTTTTTCAATTTTTTCCTCTTAAATTAAAAATTGATGGCGTCCTACCCAAATTCATGCTCTTGTACCAAAATTGGATATCGACACGTCCATTTTGGAACTTGTATTTATAAAACCAATGATTGGTCTTTATAACCCTGTATATAAATCAATTTGGCTCGTTTCAACTAAAGTACGTAAAACCGAATCATCCGGTCTTTGGTTGTTAAAACAAAGCCACTGCCTTTTTGTTATTTTGTTTTTTTGCTTGTACGTTACGTATGTCTTATATGACACGTTTCAACCCTACGAGACAGGTTAATAAAACCTTATGGTCATCCTGATTTTGGAATTCACAACTTTTAGGTGTCCATTTAACCAAGTATTTGCAACCCAAATTGCACATAACCTGGTATGTTTGTAACTGCACAAAGGGTATGTAAAACCGTAATTGGTCCCTTTTCTTTGGTCTTCCTCACTGCAGATTGCCACAACAGACAGTATGTAAAACCATTATAGGTCTGTCTTTGTTTTAAATACTTGGTGTAAGTAGAATTATACTCTGCCATCACCCTTGTATTTTGTAACACATGAAGTAGCATCAAATTGTCTATCTTCTCTGTCGTACGCTCTTGGGCTACGGAGTTAGTTAATCTAACGAATCTTTATAAAATGTGTTAAAATCAAGCATCATTAACGTTTATTGTGTTGTATTTAAACGTAACCCTGTTACATTATAGGAGAGATCCTTAGAACATCCACCGTCATAGGAGAGATCCTTAGAACACCCACCGTTATAGGAGGGATCCTTAAAATACCTGCCACGATACGAGAAGTTCGTCATAATCACTTTTGCTCATAGCTAAATGTTATTGAGTTGGTCGTGTGACATATTTGTCATGAGTACCACCCTTTCTGTACAATCTATTTTGGTCGTGTGTCATTAATTTGTCATGAGTACCGCTTTTGTATTTTGGTCGTGTGTCATTCATTTGTCATGAGTACCGCTTTTGTATTTTGGTCGTGTGTCATTCATTTGTCATGAGTACCGCTTGTATGTATAATTGTGTACAACCCTTGTACACGAGACGTGGAGACGTTAAAACACTTACCGTGATTCGTGCGAACGACATAATATCGGCCTTGCCATCTTCTTTAAGAGGCATTGTATAAACTCTTGACTTCTGTCTATAATTGAGTTTTATCTTGTATGTACTTACATGTTCTTATACACTATACGTGGAGACGTTAAAACACTTACCATGAGTCGTGCGAACGAAATAATATCAAACCTTTTGTGTGCGATCTACGAAATGTAGTCCACAACCCTTTGTTGTCATTCAACGCCAATGCCCGTGGATCTCCTGTTTTTTTACTTCTTTGCAAAAAGGAAAGAAGCCCAGGAGTATCTACTATCCCAAAAGGACTAGTTTGTAGCTTCACTGCTAACTATGGGGCATAGTGCTGTGGGAGTTAATCGATTGAGCACAAAACCACCCAACTCGTTGTCTGGGGAACGGATAAGAAAACCCCCAGGTTTGTGAAATTGGAGCAAGGGTCTGTCTTTTCTCACAATCACGCAGGAGTTTTTAAAATGACCCCTAATCTTTTGCCCAATACACGCAAAAGATTAGTCTCTTTGTTAATGTGTATTCAAATTTCTCCTCATCCTTTTAACAATTGTAAAGAGTCAGGAAATCTGCTGGTTGATCATGTTTCATTCTCACATGGAGTTTGAAGTGGAAATTAGTCCAGTCTCTAGCAAGTTTCGTCACTCAACTCCTTTCCTTTTCCTTTCCTTTCTCCTCACCATCATGTTCTCAGGTATATGTTATGAAGAGGAAAATCTGTTGTTAACCATAATTCGCCCTCACTGGGAGTGCGAATCGGTAAACTAACCAATTATCAGCAGGCTTTCTCCTTCACTCTCTGCATATGTCTCACCTTTTGTTCTTTTTCTCAATTTCACGAAACACATTCATGAATGTTGGATATGTACGATATGCACTTGGCGTACCGTCTGTCTCCTTTTGACAACCTTTATTCATGAATTGGTTTCTCTGCTTTTACCGTGACTCATTCACGACTTCTTTGTCTTGTTCGTTGAAATTCTACAAAAATGTTACCACCTTTATGTTAACATAGGCCATGGAAGGCCGGTTGTTTTTTTTAACCAAGACATATTGTCACTCGGCAAACGCCAAGTCATCCTGGTAAAGGAAAATGTTCATGTAATCACAATTTAGTTAGAAAACTCTCTCTTCGTCACTCTCTGGGTCGGTGGTTAAAACTTCGTTTATTTCATTATCTGGACACATTTTGTTTCTCTCCAAACCTTTTCTTCATTGGTCCCTAGGCAGGTAAACTTCAAGAATTTTGCTCTAATAATAATTTCTCCCGGATTAAAAAGAAGCCCAGGCGGATGTCATCACCAACAGCCAAGCTGAGCTCCACTTCCTGACAGCACGCGCTGTGGTTACTAGGTCCCTCCTGCTGCCATTTTTCTACGCATTTGTTCCTGAAAGCACAGACCATACCGCTCATATGTATGTTGTTTTGTCGTGCCACAGCAAGTTGAGTTGTCCCACTATACATTATGACACTCTGAACCACCTTTTGGGCACGCTAGCTCCTAGGTTTGTTCTTACTCTTGCTATCGATGCCAACCATGTCGTCTCTTGCGCTGTCATGCAGTGACGCATATATCGTCATGTGTAAACCATCATTACCTTGACTTCCAGTATTCGCTGAATGCGTACCAATACAAGTTATGTTGAGCTACATTATGCTTCAATAACCATTATATACGATCCGTGTTTACCTTAATAACACTTTAGGATTCGTACTGGTATGTCTGCAGACACTGGATTCTCCTCCTCAATGACCTCTGTAACCATAGTCGCAGCACAGCAACCACAGTCTCCACTTCGTGAACTTCGACGTCTTCGACAAAACCAAGTGTTTTCTAAGGCCCAAGTGTACTTTTGAGTGTTATCTCAAAGGGGTCTGATTACAGTGATAATGTAATCCTTAGAATCTGTGAAACCACGTCCTCCTCTTCGAAATTCTCCGAAACCAAACAAATCCACGCTTCGCAAACTTAGCTCCCAGACCAATGAAACTTTAGAATCACACAGGCATTTTTGTTCTTGTTTTTTGTTCTTCGATTGTACAAATATGAATTGTTATTTTTCAATTGCATAACCATGTATTGTTATTTTGTTCAATTGCATAACCATGTATTGTCATCTTTCAATTGCATAATCTTGTATGTTGTTTCACACCATGTACTTTCACCAAAACTGTTCTTTTCCAAACATTGTATGTACCCCTCACCCATTCCCTACAAACATTGTGACCTAAACTATAACATAAATTGCATGTTCTAGCTAGGCATCTCTCAAGCAACGAATCTCTCAAAAACCCCAATGAAAGTTTAAGAGGATTTTTTTTCCTACAGCTCCATTGCCACGTCGCTTTTTTTCCAAGCGCGGGGGGAAGTGTTACGATACGCCCCTGAAGCGAGTAAATACGAGAGCACAGAACGCAGCACAAGTCCACACGGCTCGGCCGCCGCCTCTCCCCGCCCCGTATCCTGTTTCTCCTTGCCTCTCCCCCGTGCCCTGCCACTCGGCATTCCCGCTGCGCTCACACAGAAGAGACCTGAGCGCCTTTGAGAACGCACGCTCGCGGCTCACTTGTAGCCGGCGGACCCAATTCAATGGGGCCGCGATGTATTATTGAAATACTTTTGAGTAGAATCAGTCTTTTGCCACTATAGTTCGGTCTATTTAGACTACGAAAGTGCCTGATGAAGCTGCCACATGAGACGAGGTTCCTGCCAACCTACATGTAAGCTGTATCTTGATTTCCTCCTTAAATGTTGTCCGTAATTCAGTGAAATGTAGGGCCCCCGCGGAAATCACGACTCGGAGAGTTTCGTTTTGAGAGAGAGTCAGAGAGAGTTAAACACTTTAGCTAGGTTTGTGTAATTTGCATTTCTTGTAATTGAATTGTACTGTAGAAACCTATGTATGTGTTTGAGTTTACAATACATGTCTAAATGATTTAACATTGTTATTATTCTGCTACGGCGGGAGGATTGTTGACCAGTGAGGATCCCGTGGGTCACCGGAGGATGGAGAGAAGTTCCCTAGCCTTGAGCTGCCCACCCCCCTGAATAGAGAGTACCATAGTCCCGCTGAGAGCTAGTCAGGGACGTGTTTGGGCCCTGGTGTTGGTTTAGAAGCCGACATCGAGGCACCCTAACAACGTTTTTGAATTTTTGGAATTCACGCACAGTTCAATATTATAGGTACTTATCACAAAATGCCCGCAGCTCTTTGAAATATGAGAATTCGTTCCATATAAAATGTATGGGGAAAACAATTTTCTTAATAACTATATGTTTCGTTAATTTTTGTGATGTTTTAATAGTTATTATCCTTTCCGGGGCGGAGACAAATCCAACAAATCAAAGATCATCAAAATCGGCCCGGCCGTTCTCGAGTTATAAATAGTGTAACTAACCCGACTTTGTTTTATATATTAAGATTATATATATTATTTGTTATTTTGTTGTCATCATATTTAAATTTTGTAACATAATTTTAACTCTAGTAAAAATGTTGCATTTTAAAAACATCCTCATTCCCCTATTTTGTCTAACCTGTAGGTTATTATTTTGGGCTTAGTTACATAGGAATAAAACACTAGAACAATAATTTAAATGCGGAGTTACAATAGAACTGTAAACAAGGCGCGTTGTCTTAAGATCTAAGTTATTTCTGATCCTTTTTAGGAATTCAACTTTTTTAGCAATTTTCTTTGTTATGTATTCTAAGTGTTCATCGAATTTTAATTTATCATCCAATATTACATCCACAACATTTTTAAATAATGTGAAAACCATTGCGGTATTTCTTCTCTTTCGTCCTATATACATTAATATATGAAATTATGTTACTGAGACAGCGCGCGCAGTTCACTGAAGTGAGTCCAGTGGACATACTTTAGCAGGCGGTTCATGTGGCTATTTCACTCTTACACACATAACATTCTTTGAATGGCTACCCTTTTCGTAAGTAATTTGTGAGGCAGGTATGGGTACATCCTGGGGACTATTTACTGGATAACTAACACCCCTGCATAGATCACCTCAAATGGTTCGCTACAATTGGTGACAGCAGGAGTGCCCGGGATCATGGGGTGAGGTTTGTCAAGTCTTGGCGGCGACTGCGTTTGCCCACCTGCTGCCTGGCGGACCGCATCGGGAAAGACTGGTTGAGGGAGTCCTTTATAACCCACCCCTCATAACGTTTTCTTTAGCAGAATTTCCTTTCTATAAAGACCCTCCGCACAGCATCCCCAAAGATGACACAGGCCCTGAGAGTTTTTTCCTCAGGGTCTCCGGTATGGAGCTAATTTAAAAAAAAATAAAAAAGCGGCTCAAATTTTTTGGTTCGATTAGTACGAATTTAACTTGTCTTGTATTTTTGTAATGTCGTCATTGTTTTTCGTCGATTTATTAATTCGCTATTGAATCTTCAAGTAAGTAGGTGTACGCATTATTTTTATTCCTATTACGAAATCGATTGGATCCATCATAATATTGAATAGAGATATCACGAAATAGCGCCAAGGGCAGAATAAAAAAAAATTGTCGACCTAATGAATAATAAATTCGTACACTGCAAGGTAACTGTCCAAAATGTTCCTATTGTATTATTCTTTATAATAATTCAAAATCATTAATACGACATTTACGTATTTAAATAATAATAATATTTGGACGATTTATATAGCGCCGTTTTTGTGAAAAATCACCTCAAGATTTGGGGATTATTAATTTCCTCTAAATTTTATGTGCTATAATATTTTCTCTTTTGTCTTTTCATAATCGGTATATGATTGAACCCCATTTATTCCCCGAAACATTTGTGTCAAAGTCAAAGGCAAAGCGAGCTTTCAATTGATTTCCATGTATCAGCCATTGTTAAGGACTTTACACTTCAACATTTCGATTGTACAGCCGCATGTACTTAGCGCGATTTCCATATTTCATATTCCACGTGAAATGTATTCACGAATATTCGTGACATATCTCGACCCCAATTCTGAACTTTTTATATTATTTTTTTTATGGGGTATCGCGTTTAATTTGACCTTCCATTTCATTCTCATCCATTTCAAGATCCGAAGGCAGATTCAACCGATCCCGTTTTTAGAGCCGATTGCTTCGTTTTCACTCGACCAGAGTTGCAAGACGACCCTACGCATTGTTTAATAAAATCTCACTTTCACCACGTATTTTTAATTTATTTTTTTATTAATAAATTTCTTTATTATTTATTTACATTTTTCAATTAAGTCCCGTTAAACTGATGATATCAGTTTGTCAACGGGTTCTTTTTAAATTTAATTTTTTTTTAAATGTATAGGTATCTTTGGAATTATGAACCCCTAATAATAATAATAATTGGATAATTTGTAGAGCGCCGTTTTGTGAAAAATCACCTCAAGTGCCGCTTATCATAGGTAAAGTTTTAAATACATTTCATTTTTTTTTAAAGTTTTTATCGCAGTCCCACGTTGGGCGCCAACATGTAACAAATTATGTAATTTTTTTTTAATAATTAATTTAAAAACTTCTAAAGCACAACAGAAACAACTGCTCTTGGCGTAAAATGTTAATTTTGTTTTTTAATATTAACTTTTACTTTCTTGCGCGATACGGTCTTTTAAAGCCCTCCGTTCATGGAGATACTTAAAAACTACGTGATTATGATTTATGATGCAACCACAAGTACCCTGCAGATATACTACTCTTTAATGCTGGTTTCCGTATACGGCACTACCCGAAATATACTAAACTTGATCATTTTACACGTGCAGCCGTGGAGTTAACACGATGTCAAGCGATGTCAAATGACTTTTTTTCCAACATCAATCCATGCCTTCTTCACTAAATCCTTTCTTACATATTCTGGTAAAGTAATTCTGACAAACACGCATTTTTTCCACTTCCAGAACAAATCTAACATTACTTTCATGTTCCGACGCTTTCTGTCAAACGTCAAACGAATAAGTAGCCGACACAAATAATGATGCGACGCGTCGCATGCGATCAGCACCGTCGGTATCGTGCATCAGATTTTAAACCGACAGCCGTCGCGTAGCGCCGTGTACGACCACAAGCAAAATCGTACGGGGGGCACTTACGATCGGCGCGTATGATACGCGCACGAGGATCGAGTAGCTTGTAAGTAGCATCATGTACGGAGGCACTAACTCTGTCCCTTTCTACTTCAGGAGATTTTAGCGTACGGTAACGTGTTTCCGTACACAATACATTGATAATGTGCAAAGACTAAATTTAAAATAAACTACTTGAAGTTTTCTTCAGATTCTAAGTTCTAGGGGTGCTGTGTGAAGGGCTTATGGTAAGGAATATGTGAATGAAGAGAAGGATGTTGTATGAAGGAGGAAACACAAAACCAGGAAAATCATTCCACAGCCACGCTGTGATTATTTGTTGAACACGAGAATGTTGATGAATGAAGAATGAAGAATGAATTTAAAATATCCAACAAATTTAAAAGTTCGTGTTTGACCTGTTTCGATTTAATTTAAAACTTTTAAATGAACCATAGAAACTAAGAGAGCAGAAGCAATGCGGTTAGGTACCTACTTATAAAAGTTTAACCTTTACCCCTCCTGGCAGTGCCACTTACAACGCGTAATTTATCAAAGAAACTAATTTATACTCTTCGAGAAAGTTACACAGGCACTACCTACTAAAGCTTAGATTTCTTAGAAAATATATATTAAAGGAAATCATTGAGACAAAAACCTTAACAGCTTTATCACGTTAAAAAAATATTCAACTCCACTCGTTACCGCGTATAATCTTATCGCTTTGTAAATTATGTACGTTATTTTTTCCTTTCCTTTTTTATTAATACATTACTGTCATAAATGTCAAAGGTCGAAATATCTTATTTCTTCACAAGAATATTGTAGCGTGAGGCTGTGAAGAAATAATAGAATTTTCAGGTGATTTTAAAAACCGAAAAGATTCGTGAACTTTTTCCGAGAATGAAAATGGACGTGGGCTCATGAACATTTGCTTTTTTTAATCAAGATTATTAAAAACATTAATCATAAAGCATTTGTTTCTGACTTAAATGCTCAAATTGTACTTAATATTTTTTTTGGTTTGGTAAAGACGTCAACATTAACAATAGACTAACCTAACGAGTAATTGAGAATTGAAAACACTTATATTTGATCTTGAACTTGAATGTGAATGGCTGTTTCTTACTCTATTTGTACCTTACTTTTTTCTTGTTTTTCTCTTTTTTACATCGTATACCGATCTTTTTTTTATCTTTGTCATCTCTATATTTTATCATCACTATTTTTGGTATCTCTTTTTATACCTCTGTTTATATTTTGCTAGTTCTAATTTCTGTTAACTTCTATGTATACATAGCGAAAAACAACTATTAAACTGTGCATTCTGTGAACATTTTTCAGTGGACTATTAACATTTACTACATAGCTTTTACAATGCTAATCCAATGACTTTTTATGTTAATACTCTGTAAATGTTCCAAAACAATAAATAAATAAATAAAAAATGAAATATTAGATTTTGTCAAAATGTTTGTGTTTTTTTTTCTGACGAACATCTCGAATGATCGTGAGTTTCAATGATACTCGGTTCGTCAGGTTACGAGTCGTGTTTATTATCGTCTTGTTTACAATTCTTATTTAACTGAACTAAACGTCCGTTCTAATGGATGCTGAGTTTATCTGAGGCAAGCGAACTGGTCACTGAAGGTGACCATCTGTCGATCGGATTTCATCGGCTTTTTCCGTAACCGTTTGGGAACGAACGTACGAACTTGCGACAGTTCACTCTCTCATATAGTACAACTTGACTGACATCTTTTGAAACACCACAAAACTACACATAACTACAAATAACTACATATACTTACGGGGCATCCATTAGTTAGGTGAACAGTTTTTCTTCCAATCTAGACCTCCCCCTCCCCCTCGGTGAGATAAATTTGGGCCAATTCGTATATTTTTTTCAAGTAAAGTGAGATTTTGCTCTTCCCCCCCCCCCGTTTGTGCACACGTAATTAATGGATGCCCTCTAACGACAACAATTATCTGTAGTTACAAAGATATTGAAACTACAGATAATTTCACAAGAGAGTTTTAATTCATGCCCCTTGGTCCGTGGGGACTCAAAATATTAATTATATTGAATTACGTTCACAATAATTATCTTCTCGTAAAATATATTATTTGGGATAATTCAGAGACACTACAATTTCAAATAAATGTTCAAAAAGAACAACTATTTTCACACATTGGTAAAATTCTTGGCACTGAACAATATCAACAACGGTGTATCAGCCGTGGAATCATGAAAACTCGATTAAAATAAAAAATAAAAAACTAGGAAGGCATGTTGAAAGCAGTTGTAGTAGAAATGCGGCCCTAGTACAATCGTTTCAGTAGAAATGCAGTTCCTGAGAGGCCTATGAGAAATCGATCAGTGATAAGGTATCGAATGAGCTGATTAGAAAATATCGCACATTACTTTGTAGATACGTATACGTTATACGGAGAATACACCTACAATGTGTAGGTGGATATACTGCTGCTGCATAGTAATATTGCTGTTGTCTTGTTGCTGTGACTTTACCTCTAAGTATGTGGCACACGAAGTTGCAGTTCAAACTGACCTGTTTCTTTTTTTATATTGATGTATTATTTATTATAGGAATAAGATTAAATTCTTTTTTGGCGTTTGGTTTATAAAAAAAATATTACATTATTTATAAGTATTATTATATTACTAACCGGACATTGACATCTGAGGAGAGTGCACATGCAGTTTTTGGGAGTGGAAAACATCAATAGATGCAGGAAATGTGAAGAGGATGAAGAGACTCCAATGTCCCGCTCTGTTGGGAACAAGGCTCAGATACCTGGGAAGACACGTTGTGGAATCAGAAGACATAGCCACATATCCAATGACAACCCTGGTGAACTTTATAAACGGGACCGGGTTATTAAAGGAATGAGGTAAAATAGGAGGTAGCACAATGGGCCTATGGCCTAAATGCTCACGGCATCAGTTTCGTCTCCGCTTTCAATAAAAAAAAATATGAATACAATATTGCTATTTTATTGACGGTTATTGAGTAAAACCTCAAATTGTAATATTTAATCATTTAGACAATATTAACGACGCAAGCGAAAAATGTGAAACAGAAAAAGATTCAGTCGCATTTAGGAATCGAACCCAGGAACTCTTGCCCGAGACGATAGACGCAGTAAATTGCGTTGAAACAGTTGCGGGCGTAAAACATCCATTACGGTATGTGGAATTGTGCACACAACAGACTTTGTAGTTGGAAGGCTATTTTGAATTTGTATGCATTTTGGAATAGTTTTCAACTGTCGCGTCGCCGCGACGAGACTCTGCGGGCGCTCCAAGATATTCTATGAAGAAATGGGTCGATCACGGTAAGTAGTTTTTATTGGAGTCGTGCTGATTGACGTGTCAAGAGTCGTGTTGATTGATGAGCTTGGATTAAGAGATATATGGATTGCGATAAGCTCGGACGTGCTGCCGGGGAAAGGGTTGTAACACGTTCCACTAACTTATTTATTATTGATTTAGTAGGTACAGTATTGTCTGTCTTTAAATAAAGGGCTCCATCACAATACCAGATTGATGGTAAAACTTCAAAGTGTTTAAATTGGTCCTTTAAAATGTCTACTTTCTTAATGTTCGCAGTACAGGGGAGAAATATCCCGTATTTGAGTGGTAGGCATTAATATACAAAATGTTTTGCATTATCCTTATTGAATTTCTTGATGGTGAGTTGATTATAATTTGGGATAAAATGTTTGGTGCATCAACAGCATGTATAAATTTTATGTAGAAGCAATAAATCAGAAAGTTTACGTCTGGCTCTACCAGAGTGTATTTTCTGGGGCAAAATTCGGTCATTATACTTACGTTCCATCAGATAAATCTTCGCGATAAGCAATTACACGGGTTAATTTTTTTGTGTGGATTCAATCCTATAATTATGAATCTCATAATTTGGAGACCATATAGTGGATGCATATTCGGTAATACTCCGCACAATTGAATTATATAATGTTAAAGTTAATTTTGCACTTTTAATACAAGTGGTTCTTTGCGTTAATCGTTATATTTGTGATGCACTTTTTGAAATTATATTTACATGTTTAATGAAGCTTTGTGACTTATTGTCTGTATTTTATGTTAAATGTTTGTTATTTCCGCCGTTTACAATAAAGTTTAATTGAAAAGTCTTTTTTTCTCTTGGAGATTTTGCCACCAAGCTGTCTTCGCATTTTTACGATTCTGCCTTCCTTTAGAAATACCTATCTAGCTTATTTTTATTTCTTTGCTGGACCATTCTCTGGTTGCACTCGGCAATCTGTCCTTTATTCTTTATTTTTTCCGATTGTTCCGTCCATTTTTAATACGAAGACGAGAGGTTATTAAAAGAAGACGCGGGCTGGTGGCAGCAGACCTGGCGTTTTCCCGTTTCTATTAAAAAAGGGTTCCGTATTATACTGGTGCAAGCGAAAATTCAATTTATATGAACTATATTTTCTCTCTATACAGGGTTTTAAGCGACGTAATTGACTTACTTTAATCAGTGAGTGATTCCTATAAAAAATCCAAATAAAATTTTTGATAATTTTTTTTTCAACTAAAGAAATCAGTAGATATCGGACAGTTAAGGGTGAGGTGAAGGGTTGATCGGTTACTCGGCAGAGTGATCAGTGACGACATGTCAATCGTCCATTTGATTAGTTAGACATCTCCAAATACTAAGTTTTGAGATAATGAGGAAAGCAATATTCGAATGCTCACCATAAATCAAATAATATTTACGCGTGTCTGTGTTTTACATATTAAATATGCTATAAAATAACGCCGGGAAGCGTAACGATCCGGTACATTACTATGACATTTTAAAATTAAGAATTTTTTCTTTGTTTATTTCACTACAAGTTTTTCTGCTTTTCAATTGATTTGATGGAGTTTATGAGTAATCTGAGTAATGTACCAGACAGAGGGTAAACATATACATACGGGGTGTTAAGGGACGTACTTGACTTACTTTAACCAGTAATTCCTGACATTATTTGGAGTAAAAAATGTAAATGAAATTTTGGTCTCCGGAGACTTTTTTGATGACTTTTTTTTTTCAAAATTTTTTCTTCAAAATCAAACAAAACAAAAAAATTCTTTCGCATATCGTCACTGGTCATTGAGCCTAGTAACCAACCAACTCCTTTCCCCTCTTCCAGCTGTCCAACACCCACAATTTTTTTTGTATTTGTAGAAAAAAAAAACAAAAATAAAAGAATACAAAATGTAAAAGACAGACCTCTGAAGTCACCGGAGACTAAAATTTCATTAGGTGCATTATTTACTCCAAATAATGTCAGAAATCAATGAAAGTAAGTCAAGTACGACCTTTAACACATCGTTGTAAGTGTTTAAATACTAAAGTGGACGGAGGCATTTATGAATCATTGTTGTTTGGGTTGATTAAAAATATTTATTCGCATAAGATTTTTTTTTTTTTACTCAATTCTGGGTTAATTAACACTTTATTCATAATTACCTACCTCCAGAAGTCTTTTCTCAAATCGTCGTTTCCCTCACACATTTCATAATTCACTACTTTTATGAAATTTTCCTTTCGCGAAAATATTTTGTTCACCCACATCACGTCACTGTCAAGATCCTGTGTAGTTAAAATATGATGATGAATATTCATAATTATATTAATTGGAATGGTCAGAACCTCGGCTAATCAGCGGACGGACACCCTTTATTTTTTAACCTCCATTTTATTTCATCAACGGATTGAAAAAAGTTAATTCATGCTGAAGCTGTGCGTGACAGCATTTAAAAAGTTTATTCAGTTTCGAACCCTGCAATTTTTTATTATTTTTTTTTTATTTCGAATGGAGCAAAAATTTGGGGGCATGATATTAATTAAATATATTTTGTAATGTACCATTTGTGTTACAAGTTGTGTTTATCATTTAATATAATACTGGAGCAGCCCCGTGAAACAAACGCAAAATGTAAAAAAAATGTATTTAAGTTATTTTTTTTAAACATTTAAACGAAATCGAATCAAAATTGAATTAATCCACTGCTTGGAAAGCAACTATTCTTCTAAATCGACCATTAAACCAGCTGTCATTGTTAGAACGGCAGCATAAATTCAATATAATATGACGAATGCGTTTGCCCACCAACTGCGTGGCGGGTCAGATCGGGAGAGACGGTTGGAAGACCTTTCGCCTTCCACCTCAATGGGAGGGATGGATTCATGCATCCGTCACTCCTGGATACATTGACCCCCAGATTCTTACCCACCGCTCATACCATTTTCCGTCCCAGAACTTCCACTCCTTCCTTTCTCTAAAAAGACTCCCCACACAGCATCCCCAAAGATGACATAGGCCTCAAGGATTTTTTTTCCTCAATGACTCCTGGAAAAGTGGAAAATAAGAAGAATTATGTATTTTTTTAATTTTAGAATGTTATGTACATAACATCTTCTTCCTTGCGCTGTCCCAACTCATTGCCAAGGTAGGCTGTTGGGGTCGGCTCTTCTCGTTCTCCGGTTGTAGCTTCTTCGGTTCTGAGTATCGCCTTCATCCAGGCCGTTTATCTGAAGTATTTTGGAGCATTGAGTCATCCAGGAGTTCATTGGTCTTCGTCTGGATGACTGTCGATGAAGCTCCATAGACATTGCCTGCTTAACTGTGTGGTCTCCGTCCTATGTGCCCATACCATCTCAACTGTCGTTCGTCCAGCTTCCTGTTGATATCAGTGACACCCAGGCTACCAATGTTATGTACATAACATCCGAAATTATATTGTTTAATAATATATATATTTAATACAAATTTTATTATTTTATTTTACTTACTTATCCCTCTACACTAGTGAACCATTCAAATATTGCAAGGTACAGCAGACCTCTCAGATGGATGCGAGCTCTGCTGTTCCTTTGTTTTGATCAACCAATGGTTTTGTTTTCATAGTTCTTCCTCTTTCCCCTTTCCTTTCACCGTCTTCCCTTGCATCACAACAATAATAATATCCCTTTGCCGAGACGAGAGAACGGAAGAGTTTCAACCGATGTAAGTGAACGCGTTTTTTTTAATTTATTTATTTGTTATTCGATGTTCGCCATTTTACATTCAAAAGGTTTCCATATTTTTTCGACAGATTTTTGTTTACTGTAAGTATGGGGTGATACATTGCGATTCACATTTTTACATTTAAATGTCAAGCTTTTAAATGGTTTTATTCCTCCAAGGACTAATTACTAAATGATGAATTACTTATCATGAATGGGATCTGATGCAACGAACTTACAAAGATACAAGCAAAAGATAACAGTAATATTAATAAGCAATAATTTTATATGGATATTAAAGGTGGCGCCAAAGTCAATCGTCTACCTATCAGAAGATGCTCTCATTTTTGCAAAAATGGTGTCTTATGTCATCACGACTTTGACATTTTTGAACTGAATTTGTTGAAAAAACATGGATCGCTTTAAATACTATTCAAGGACCCAGAATAACTTATTTTGTTGTAATAATTATTTTTATTTACAATGTTTCTTAAGAAATCAAGAGAGGACTTTTACGCCATTTTGTAAGTAATGCCTAAGTAATATGTATTTAAATAAAAGACATTTCGGGTCTAGGTTTGGCTAGAGCCGCTTTTTAGCCAAAATTGATCGAACACATTTAAAAATTACGATATTTTAACTGAAAAGTGGCAAATATACTCTCAGTATCAATATATATAAACGGCCACCATTCAGAAACGAATCATCGCTTGAAATGTCTTTAGTCATATTTGGTGACCAGATCTAAATAACCAGGTGCTAAATAATAATATTTTGTTACCTAAATCTTCCCTATGACCTTCCCCTCATCACTTACAACCCCAAAAGCTTACAACTTACAATATACCCCAATTGGAGGTGCAATAGCAATTGGAACTGAACAATTAGGAGCAGTTGGGACTCTTCGGTATTTACATACATTTTTTAAATCTCAATCAACAAATCAAATTAACAAACATTGAAACAGCCTGCGTTTTTTATTTACAGCTATAATTCATATTGTTTCCCTTTCATAATTATAATAGGTACCTACCAGTTTTCTAGTCCAAGAGCCCGTGACGACTAGACCTTCGTTATTTTATAAAACCTGAAAGTTTTTCTGTGTATGTCCCTAATTCAGGTAAAGATGATCCCCGACTATGAAGTTTGGATCACGGTGGCTTTGAAAGATATTATATTAATTAATTATAATTGTACTTACGTTAAAGTATAACAGCTGAATTTTATATATGTTACTTGAGGAATTATCGACTCAGTAATCAGACAGTTTCGATGGTTCCTTCACCTTGTCAGACACATTAAAAGTTTTCCGTAGGCGCGAGCGCGATATATACATGCTAGCGGGTGGGAGTGAAATAGTGCGAAATTTCGACGCTAGCAGACTACCACCATGTAAAAGTGAGAGCAAAATGCTCTTGAAATTGTAGTGCAATTTTATATACCTTTGCAACCTGCTATCTTTCAAGGCCACCGTGATCCAAACTTCATAGTCGGGGATCGTATTTACCTGTATTAGGGACATACACAGAGAAACTTTCAGGTTTTATAAAATAACGAAGGTCTGATCGTCACGGGCTCTTGCTCTATTCCAGCAATTGCCTATAAAATTAAATATTTTAAACACGTATGCTCTTAACCCCTCAGTCTTTTAAATATTTTTACCTACAAGTCCCAACAACACAGTGTATTTTCATGGAATTTCAGAATTTTTCCGAGATATTTTGACCCTCAGGCCTCGAGCGTATTCTGGCTTTACACTAAATTTCGGATTTACACTAAATTAAAAATAAATTGAATATTTTTTAATGAATCCGAAAACTAAAGCTGTTTTTAAAAGATGACGAATTTCGCTTTCAATTGTAATTACCTACTAGAAATAAACATATACTTTTTGAAATATATAAAAAATCTCGTGTCACGGTGTTTGTGGTCGCACTCCTCCTAAACGCCTGGACCGATTTTTATGATTTTTTTTAATGTATAATTGGTAGGTATGAGAATAGATTGTAAAGTATATTTCATACCGATAGGTGATTTGGGCTATTTTTTTGACAATTTTTTTTTATTTGGTATCAAAAAAAACCCATAACCCTAAATTTTCACCCTCCTATTCCACCCTCCCATTTTTTAATCGCGACCCTCCCATTTTTCCCTAGAAATAATTTATATGGCAGAACAATATTTTCCGGGTCAGCTAGTTACCTATGTATTGTTGGACGATGTGTACAAATGTTGGGCGCGCATTTGACGTATTGCCCGAATATACACCGGTGCCGAAGGGATCAATGATGCAAATTCTTCGGAGCATCTTCCATTTAAAATACCTGTAGAATAAGGACAGTTTTCCCAAATGACGCTTGTACTCTAAAGATTGCAATCCGTTTGTTAAGATAGGGGAATGTATCCAACGAACCGCCCTTCTCTGCACAGTCAATTACTTTGACAGCTGCTAAGTAACATAAAACATGACGTCATTAGTTCCCATTTTGGCCGTCTACAAAGTTAACTATGTCGAGCTGTAATTATAATGTTTACTCGTTTACTGGGACCGTTACTGCTTTAGTGTTTCTATTTGTTAAACTTTTACGTTTGGCACAGTTCCTGAGCTTTTGCTTTGAGCTTTCAAACGAATGGTTCGTTTACCTACTAGGGATTTCATTCGTTCTTTGACGGAGTTTTCTAAATGTGTTTCAGGCCTTTTATCGTCAAAGTGCTATAAAACGTTGACTCACGGGTAAGCGAATTTAATAATCGGAAATGCCATATTATTCATGTGCTGGGCGTCTGGCAGACGGGGAAAATGTGCTGTACTTTATCCTTATATCGTAATACGGTGGATTGCCTTCAATTTGGGCACAATCATTCATAGTTTAACACAATTGCCGTAGTACAGGTAACGCCTTGTCAGGTATATAACATTTTAATAATCAAATACATTGAATTGTTAGTAATACGACGATGTATGAATGAGAATGTAGCCAGAAATAAAACAGTGTCGTGTGGCGGTCCATCATATCTGCCTACACCTTCGGGAAATAGCGTGATGGTTAGAATAGATAGATGATTCAAATTTATTTGCTAACGCAGACCCCCGACAAATCAACGGATAATTGCAATTGTAGTATTTGTGAAATAATATTTATCTCAGAAACCATCAGAAAGTGATGTTGATAAATTGATAATTTTCTTTTTAACATTATTATAATTTTTTTTTTGAGAAATTAGAGAGTGCTCAGAAGTTTTTTTTTTTACATGAGCTCCACACAGGAGACCCTGAGGAAAATATGTCATCTTTAGGAATGCTGTGTGGAGGGTTTTTTAAGGAAAGGAAGGAGTGGGTAGGAATCTGGGGTTCAGTGTGTCCCGGTCATTCGTCTCTAAGACCTAGAAAAACCTCACTCCATGAACCCGGGCACCCCTGCTAAATCACCAAACGTAGTGAACCACTTGGGGTTACTTATGGCAGAGGTGTTGGTTATCAATAAAGGTTCCCGGGGCGGCGGTACCCATTCCCGCCTCCAAAATTGAAAAGTTTACCATTTACCTTCAATAAATCTAGTTAGTTAATAAAAAATGCTCTCTTTAAATTATAAAAAGTGCAGACCCTTGAAAATTCATAAAATTTTACTTTACTTGTCAAGATTAACCCTAAAAAATCTAAGCTCAAGAAATACTACAATCGTTTTCTGTTTGAAAATTTTACGCTAAGGGTAGTAGTGGTAGGTTATTTATTGCTTGTCAAAATTCTTGACACAATCAGTTACAATTTTGAAAATAAAATTTTCTACTACTAGTTTTGTTTCGTGTTTTATACTCAGCGTTTAAATTTATATTTGATTTCGTCATAAAATATTTGTAATTTTTTTTTCTAAAAGTCTACCTGTTATTTTTAAACTTCCCACATTTCACCATTCATAATTTTTTTCTAATCTTCCCACAAAAATTATTTCATTTAAATATCTGGTAAAATTTTTTTGAAAACCCAAGTTTTAAGAGTTTTTTTAAATAACCATCTGGGCTTTTTATTTTGCTTCTAAAATGGTAGTTATCTCATATTTTTTGATCGAATTAAAATTATTTTCTAATATAACAGTATGCTACGGTAACAACTCGTTTATTTTTAAGTAGGTACTTAACTTCACATCTCACTCTTTTTAAAAATAATTAATAAATTATGTTTGCGAGCTCTGGTGAAATAATTAAAATGAACGCACCTTTATTTACAGCACCTTGGTAATATACAAATTTACTTGCGTATACTAAGTTAAAATGCCATCTGTAATAAGGCTCCTTTCCACCAAGTGACAAGGATAATTACACCCAGCACCCCGAGAAGAAAATAATTAATAATATTTGGTTCATTATTTGTAAAGCGTCGGTTTCACGAAGCAACGCCCCAAGGCGTCCTATAAAAAATAAGGAAGTAAAGTAGCGTCTTATAATATTACACGGGGTTCTGATACCAGTGCCAAGCGGGAAACTGATGAATTTATATTCTACATCCCATTTGGAGTGTATTTTTTTAAATGAATTTTTTGATTTGACTTTCTGTTTTCGAGTAAATCGAGTTCAAAGTTGGGATTTTTTAGATCAAATTTGAAAAAATCGGTCGATTTTTTTATATATGAACACCACACAAGAGTCCTAACTGCTCCCAACCGCCTCGAGCCAGTGAGACTACGGCATCCCCAATTATTGTATGTTGTGAGGCTGAAGGTATCTGGGGAGGGGAAAGAGATAGGGAAGAGGTGGGGAGTACCTGGGTATTTAGATTTGGTCACCAAACACGGCTAAAGCCATTTCAAGCAATGTTTCACTGTTAAATGGTGGTCTTACACCAGGGCGATACTGAGAGCATCTTCTACGCTCGACCATACCTTATTATTTTAAATGACTAAATTGTGAAAACACAAATCAAATAAAATTTACTTGCGTACGCCGGGATTTGAACCCGCGACTTCGAGAGTCTTGCCTCTCGACCACGGAGGCTGTCAAAGGGGTTAATATCATCTCTTTAGAACCGGCATCAAAAGTTTTTTAAACTCTTTAGTTGCCGAAAAAAAAAGTTTAAAAAAAATGAAATGCTGAGATCGAAAAAAAAAACTTATTTTAAATTTTACACAACTGATAAACAACCATTTATTTCTAGTAAACGGTTGTTTATCAGTTGTGTAATATTTAAAACTTATTTGTTAGTAAGGCCCATAGTGTTTAAGTACATTGTAATTTACGAATAAAACCGAATTACGGAAATGAAGTAAACAAACCTGATGGAAGTCTCTTACTTCAGTTAATATAATACTGTTTACTTGTTTCCTATATTAGATGGGTGAGATTTGTATTTTTGTTACTTCTGCGTCCAAGATGTATCCATGTTTCACATTCACCTGTCGAGTTCGATAAGCTTACCTGGTGATAAAGTACACAAGCTCATCTGGCAAATACAGTATTCCAGTTCGTGACACGTATCCGTGGAGCTAATCAAAGAAAACCTATGACTGGCATCATATATTATGTCGCGACCTATTTCTTTGACGATGTAGGACATAGGTGTAGGTACACGTGTTGTGAGGTGGTATACTTGAACGTTTTCTCCATACTTCATCGAGGCGTTAAAACCCAGGGAGGGATTTGGCCTTTTCCACAAGTAGTTAGTTTTCTTCCATCTATCCGTTCTCGGGGCTTCCCATCCTGCTTCGATTTTCTTCTACGCAATAAGCCCGTCTCCTCGGCCTGTCACAGTGAACAACCCCAGATTAAGGTTTAAGAAACCCGTTTGCATACTGTTTTTGATTCTGTCAATCTTTCGCCATGGTCGGCGTATCGCATCTTTTGGGACCTCCAGAATATTAGAAATAGCTTAACTGTGTAGATACGATGACAATGGGGTTTGTAGAATATTACCTTGATAAAAAAGTTTTAGGACTTTATTCATAAAATGGAAAATATAAGTTTATTCATCAACATCGACAGGTCCCTTTCAAAGTACTCCCCTTCGACTGCAACGCACTTACGACAGCGCTCGATCCAATCCTTTAAACACCGCTGGTACTCAATTTTCGGTATGTTCATCAGAGCCGTTTTCGATTTTTTCGTGATATACATACTCTCGGGTGCTGTAACGCGCTCCGCGAAGTGGTTTTTTAAAGTCAGTTGAACAGGAAAAAGTCACAGGGAGCCAGATCAGGTGAATTCGGAGGCTGCAGGACAGTTTTCGTGTTGTTTTTGGTCAAAAACTCAGGGTAACGATCGTATTGTGCGACGGTGCTTTATCGTGGTGCAAAATCGTTACCATTTTCAAACTTGTAAAAAATCAACTACACGCACAAAGGTAGATGTACTCGGTACATCGTAACTTTTACAATGTCAAGCCATGATGCTGAAATTTGGAGGGAAGTGCCAATGACAGATGTGGTAACCTAACAATAAAAATAATTGCCCTCGGGTGACTGACAGCGCAGCACACGGTGGCCAGTCCTTAAACTTTTTGATAAAGGTGGTATACAAATGTATACAGGTTGTTTTACCTAGGTATATAAATATTTTAGGTTTTCGTTTAATGTGAATACTGTACAAGGGTCACAACTTCTTCCTGCTAACCGGAGGCGCTCCGATGGTGTTAGGCTGAAGGATAAGGGATGGGGAGGAGGAACGTGGGGAAGTTTCTGGCTATTTTGCCCTGGTTACCAAACACGGCTAAAACCATTTTGAATGATAGTCGTTGTCTTTCACCAGGCTGATACAGCGAGTATTTTCTACCCTCGAACTTTCAGCAAGTTATATTATATACAACAGGTATATTGAATGCCACATGTTTAACTACTAACTTAATATTTCATTGATTTCTGTATTTTTATTTTTAATTTTTAGTTCACCATATTTTCTCTCATGCAGTTCGAATTCAAATAAAATCACTTCCCGAAAGATATTATTGATATTTATCTAAATTTAAATGTAAACCCTTGAAAAATTTCATTTAAAACTTTTTGTAAATTTAAGTAAGAAGATACACTTTGTCAGAATTGTTTATATCAGCTATAAATATTGTTGTGTATTTTTGTATTATGGTTCTAAATTTCTTTTTGTCGTTATTTTATTGGTCAATGACATACATATTATTATCACTGTCATTTATGAATTTATACAGACTGTTTATAACGCTAATAAATAAAATAAAATATTATTTTATACGATTTAAATGTGAAATAACACAATTTAATTACATGAAAATTACTTGCGCACGCCGTGTCTGAACCCGCAACCTCCAGATTCTTAAATACGCATTTTATTTCAAAATTATTAAATTTTGGGTACATTGCGACAGACTGAGATATTTATTTATTTATTTTTTTAGCTTCTCCATATAACAGTTATACACTAAATTATTATGGAGAAGATTACAAAATTTAAAAGAAAAAAAAGTCCATGGGGGCAGTTTCAATATGTTGTGACGGATGTCAAAAGATAGTTACTAAACTCTCTATAGGTAACATTGAAGATGTCGATTCTTAATGCAGAATCGTTGAGCAGTTGAATTAAAATATAATTTTAATTTCTTTACGAAAATGTTATAAAAAAAATCAAAAAGTTAAAGCCATTTGCACGCATATGAAATAATGTTATAATTTTGTGCGTCTGCTTGTATTTAAGATAATCATCACTCACTCGTATTCTAAGGGTTACAAGTCAAGTACATAGCTAGTAACCATAACCACAGGTCGATAGGCAGACTTAACCTCCAACCTTTTGGCGGCCTTAGAACAAAGAACAACCGATTCTATGTATTGGTATTTGTCTGCTGTCGACATCTGATTGGTTATCTCGTTATCTGTTCTTATGGGAAACCGATCTAACCCACGTAGCGATTCTAAGAAAACTAACATTCCGCCATTGTAAAATAAACAACAACATTATTTAGAAATGTTGTGTTCTCTGCCCACTCTGTATTGTAATTTTGTTCAAGCTCTTTATATTTTTGTTCATATCGCTACCCAAGGCCCAAGGGGCGATTCCGGCTTAACCTTAAAATAAACGTCTTTTTGAATGAATGAAAAGTAATTATTTTTTAGGTTAAGAACAATTCTGCTGTCATCCGAGAGAACTGGAATCGCAGTTAAGGGCCATTAAAGGGGTCTCCACACGGTACGTCTCCCTTAACCCTGGAGTGGTCGCGTGGACTATATATGTAATCCACTTATGCAAAATTAAAAATTTCTCAAAAACGTCTTTTATCTTTCGTGTACTTTGAGTTGGATAACATACGGACGCGTTCAGCTCAGCGCTGGTGTCGGGAACGCATTGATTGTGTTACAGGAGCTCCGCAAAGTCGATGGTCTGCACCTGTAATCCGCGCGACCAATTACGTAACACATTTTGCACGCAAAAAGTGTATGTAAAATGCAAAAAAATAATTTTTCCTAATCATTCTATAATTTTTTGTTTATCCTGCTCCGAAATCAGCAATTAAATTATTACATGTTATTTTTTTTATTTAACTTTTTTTGTTGTATCAATAAAACTGAAAGACGTAATTTTTGCTTTAAAATAAGAGATCGTTTATGTTTTGCTTAATTGTCAAAAACATAGAAGTTATGTTTAATATATGTTGTTTATTTCTTATATACAATGCTTAGATTATAAGATTAAAATGTAAACACACAATAATTCTAAATGATTCACTTATTTTGTTTTGTTTAAAAATGGCCTACATATGTAATCCACGCGACCACTGGCATTACTTTTAAGAACGCGACCACTGCAGGGTTAACCAGCCAGCGCGCGGCCGAGAATTCAAATTTCGTCGAAAGATATTCTTACGATCGTACAGGGCGGTTACAATGAGAAAGATTAATTATTCTCCGTACTAGCTTTTTCAAATAATAACTCAATATCGATTTTATTTCATTCAAAATTTTCTTTAATTTATACCTACATTCAAAAATGCTGGAAGGCGTTATGATAAAATTATTAAAATTATGCGGTTTAATAAATAGACAACCTAAAGTTTTTGTCACAAAACACGTGCGCGGATCTTTTTTTAATGATTTTATTTAAACTAAAATTAAAATTCTGAAAAGTAGCTTTCCCAGATAATTTATTGATTTATTTATTGCATGATTAGGTATATAATTTGATATGTGTGTTGTATAATACAAAATTTTGTTTGAAAATTTAACAAATCTGCCAACGACCTACGGTATAATCTTATTTGTAGTATAGTAACAATAAACATATTTTCTCATAATTTAAAACATAACTTCACTAAATAAAAGAACAATCTTTCGAAATGACATATTTCCGGTTATGTCTGGTTATTCCCTCTTAACGTACAAGTTGTTAATAATAAGGACAAATCCTTTTCCTTTTTCAAGATTTAGGACAATTCTGCTGTCACCCGAGAGAACTGGAATCGCACTCAACGAATAAGTAGTTAATTCTTTAATTTGCCTATTTTAATAATTTTAAGGGCAATAATTATTCCTTATCTTTAAGTAGAACCGGAATATCTCCTTACATAATTTTAATCACCCTGTGTTCGTATTATGACGACTTCGATGGTGCCAGAAAATTAAATACCTAGGTACTTAACTTATTTTGTACCAAATAATTAATAAAATCGATCTAAGCAATTAAGTTTCTTTAGATAGACACCTAATATACAGAAAAACTAACTTGCCTCTACTTGAGCACATGTACAGATGTTGGTTTTTATTTTTCTATTATTATTATTATAGGATATATTTACCGTGTTAATACTTTTAAAAACGTATATTTTGTAGAACACCAGTAGAACTTTTTGATCAGTCCAGAAGAGTCAGTGTGTCACCTACTCAAACAGTCAAAAAACAACCCCGTTCGAATTTTATTTAAAAGCTCCCCTATCCTTATTGCGGCTGAAGTTAAATTTTTGGGAGTTTAATTTGATAAGAAACTTAAATTGTCTTCTCAAAATTATAATATAGTTACTAAAGGCGAGAAAACAAATTAAATATCATCAGATTATCAACTGGCGTTTGGTGGGGTGCTCACCCTACTTGCATTAATTTGCTTTACAATGCATTTACTCGAAGTCATCTTGACTACGCATGCCCACTTTTTAGTATTGGATCTTTTTGGTATCGCACTCATAATTTCAGTAATAATATTTTATCACTCCAACTAACACTATTTAATGAGACAGTTCTCCTAAGTTACCTCTATCAATAAAGCATACCAATTGTTATTCTAATTCAGGTCTAATTAATTATTTCTATCGAAATAGTCAATTAACATCCATTTGTATTTTTACGCCTTTGACCGACAGAACTTTGAACAGTGTTAATATTTAAATAATCAAATGCCACGTGTATTGGAGGACCACGGCCTGTCTGAAGGTCATCGCTACAGTTCAGTGAGTTAGAGCGGTCGCCAGGTATATGTAATAAATATCGGCCGGCCATAAATGTGTAATAAATACAAAATTAACGCATTCATATAATATTACTACTCAAAATTGTCTAAAATGTCTAGACTTGTCAACTAACGTCAAATTTTGTAAATAGTTTTTTGGTGCTACTGAATGATTTTTGTCAGTCACACCAAACATGTATACTTTCTTTGCATTTTTTTTCTAATGATAAATCATAGACATTTATAAATATGAACGTATGGTTTGCTTGCATGCTTGTTTGTTTGTGCCGTAGGCGTTCCTAAATCACTCATCAGATTGTGAAGAAACTTTGGTGATTTGATAAGCGCAAGCCCGCGATGGTTTCTATATAGTTTCTATGTAACAGTGAGCTCCGGCATTATTAAATTATTTCCTATACTACTAATCCGATTGCGATGAAACTTTGTTGAGTTAGGGGTCGTCCATTAAGCACGTGATGTTTTTTAGCAACTTTTTGACCCCCCCCCCCCCCATGGTGATATGTTGTGAGGTTCTAGGCTACCCCCCCCCCCCTCAAATCACGTGTATTTTTTTTAGTACAAAGTGTAGGACATTCACCTTTAGAAATGGTGCATTCAATGAAAAATAAATACACGTGATATCTCATTTTAACCCCCCCCCCTCGTGATGTTTCGTGATTAATGGACGACCCCTTATTGTGTGCACGTCCGCGAAGGTTTTGGAAGGAAGTTGGGGGTCAATATGTCCAGGAGTGACGGACGCATTAAACCATTTCTCCCAGTGCGGTGCAAGGCGATAAGTTGAGAGAATTCGGCTGGATATGCCTTAATCATTGAAAATAATATAAGGTATATTTTAGGCACGTTCCATAGTGAAAGATAATCTCAGTGTCGCCCTAGTTATGACCACCATACAGAATTCAAAAGTTTCTTCTAATAATGGCTTTATCCAAGCTTAGTGACCACATCTGAATAGTCAGGTACTTTCCCTACTTTCATCATCACCATGTCCCCCCCCCCCCTCGGCCAACCACACAACATTCCCCAATTGGGGATGCCATTATCTCATTAGTTCCATACGGTTGGGAGCAGTTGGGACTCTTGTGCGTTATTAACATTAAATAAACTACGTGTCGTTGTACACGTGCAATTAATCCAAACGCTGGTGATGTAGCTCATTAAAATCTCCCGTCAAAAGAAATAACCCGTATATATACAAAAATGTTACGGAGCAAGTGGGCGGCATGGTGAATTATTTATGTTTCATAATGAGTACAGGTGGGCTGTTAGATGCCTAAGCTGCCCAAAGTTTTTTTTTATTATTATCCAGTATGTAAAAATTGCTGAACGTTTTTCAACAGGATGCTTCATGTTTTTGCACATCGTGAAAGTTGAACTTTTAAAATGACAACGTGCCGTAGATTTGAGACTTTTACGTTAACGGATCCGCTGTCGCCAATAGGCCTAGAAATTATCGTAGGTGCCAATACGTGGACAATTTTTGTTTTTTGTTTTGTTTAAACTAGCGTGTATTATCTATTTTGTGACTATCATGGATAACAGCAGGTAATCTGGGAAGCTGGAAGCAGATGGCACTAGTGTGGTCGGCGATCATTTTCATGATGTGACAGCTATGTGCTACTCTTCAAAAGATATTGTTTTACGGATTTTAAGATGTTTTTTTAAATTGTTAGTAAATGGGGTGCTTGGACGTCAATGAGTTATTAAAAAAATTAATTGAGAAATAGAAACGCAAAAGTAATTAGGAAAAGGAAGACTTTTTGAGATTGCTTTCTTCTGTGAACGTCCATATCAAACATAAGAATAAGATGAGAAATAAGTTTTGCTGTTTCATTTATTTATTGTTATCAAGTTTATTTTGTAGAACTCCGTTTTAATTTTTATTACCTTTATAAACGGTGCTCCAGATTTTATGTCCGGGTTAAATCTTTCCCAAATGAAAGACTAAACCCTTCCATACACTTTTCCACAAATGATTATCTGGTAAATTCACGCAATGAAAGTGCACTATATAAGTATAATAAATACAAAACAATACAAGAACAATAAGTCAATCCACCAGAAACATAATGGGGAAATATTTCACCGACTCCAGATATTTTCATATCAGAAGGTTCGGCTCTGATGAAATCCTAACTGGTCCGATAAATCCTACTGATCCCTCAATATAAATATTTAAAAATCTTTCGTAATCCTACATGTATTTAAAATGACTGACTTTTGAATTTTTATATATAAATTCTTTGACAAATCTAATACGCCTAAATTTTGAATGAGAGAGCTAGGTATAATGCCAGTAGCCGAAATAACAAATGGTAATATTTTTATAGTCTGAGAATGCCAAATTCTTTTAATATATTATTATTTAATCTATACAAACAGTTTATTATAAACAATTTCTGCTGTGTAATTATTATTACGCGTGACAGCTGTTTCACCTTCTGATGTAGTATAAATCTATCTAGATGTAGTATAAATAAATTGTCTGTAAGTGGCATGATCATAGATTGATAATGCCTTCGGAAGGCGAAACAGCATAATAATTACACAGCAGAACTTATTTATAATAAACTGTTTTCATAGATTAAAATAATAATATTATTAAATATATAAAATAAAGAAAAAAATGCCGTTTCCTTTGAGATTGGCGGCATACGAAAGAAATAACAATTTTCAGACGATTTTCTCAAAACCTGAATGTTGAAGAGTGAGGTTAGCTCAAGTTTTGAAGTGGTGTGTTAATGTTTATTTATATGTATATTGTTATTAAATATAAATTTTATCAACTTAAACTGTACTTAGATACCATTATAATAGATCCCAAAGGCGTCACATGGTATAATTCAAGAAAATGTTTATGCAAATACGATAATTTTTATTATTGGTTATTTATTGTGTCATAGAGCTTTCACACAGACGAAGTATTGAATTCCGTAAGTCTAAACTTAAACTTTTATATATTTTAAAGGCACAATCCTAACACAAAATCCACTAATTTATTAACTGTTCATCACATATTCAGACGTTCTCGAGGAGAGCAAAAGCACAATATAATATACGACCGGTCAGTCGTTGAGTGGGCATAGCGCTTGGGTCTCACCCGGGCGTCGCATGTTCAATTCCTCAGCTGGCTAAGTCCTCCATTACAACACAAGCAACATTTTCGGCTTACTGTGGTGGTAGTAGGAGATTTTCAAACATTGTTGGGTTTTTCGTAACCCGGGAATGTTTGTCTTTCTTTTTAAAAACAAAAAATAACATTTGGCATTTTAATAGCAATTATTATTAAGCTTTTGTGGAAAACTGTCCTCACTGCATAAGAATAAACAAAGATTGGGTCTCACCCGGGCGTCGCATATTCGATTCTTCAGCTGGCTAAGTCCTCCATCACAACACAAGCAACATTTGCGGCTTATTGTGGTGGTAGTAGGAGATTTTCAAACATTGTTGGGTTTTTCGTAACCCGGGAATGTTTGTCTTTCTTTTAAAAAACAAAAATAACATTTGGCATTTTAATAGCAATTATTATTAAACTTTTGTGGAAAACTGTCCTCACTGCATAAGAATAAACAAAGATTGGGTCTCACCCGGGCGTCGCATATTCGATTCTTCAGCTGGCTAAGTCCTCCATCACAACACAAGCAACATTTTCGGCTTACTGTGGTGGTAGTAGGAGATTTTCAAACATTGTTGGGTTATTCGTAACCCGGGAATGTTTGTCTTTCTTTTAAAAAACAAAAAATAACATTTGGCATTTTAATAGCAATTATTATTAAGCTTTTGTGGAAAACTGTCGTCACTGCATAAGAATAAACAAAGATTGACTGCTGGCATGACCACCAACTACAGTAGCTCCAACGGCTGATACGAGCTTTTCAGATTTCCTGCCATTAGGTAGGTTCAGAAGTTTTTTTTTTTTTTTAATAAAATGTTACTTACGTAACCAGAATTATTTTAATATTCAGAACATATTTCACATACTAAACTCGTGCCTAACTTTTTTTCACGGTCTACAAATTCTTTTTTGAAGCGTTATTTCTTCAAATTCTCGGCTGTGGAATAATTTGCTATAACTACAACACGAGTCCCCTCAAGACTGAAAGTTACTTCGGAAGATCCTCCGTACAGCATCTCGACGGACGACAATGATGACATTGGTCTCCTGTGGAGTTAATATTAGTGTAGAATAAGCCTGGTTATAATAAATTACAAAGTCCACTGCGTTTTTTTTACCTTCTCTTTTCATCACTCAAGACCTCAAAGCTTGACTTCTCATATATTTTCCTTTCATCGCGAAGAGTTTCTCGTGAAGTTTACTTGTGTATACCTAACTCCAAACGCTTTGACTGCGGCTAGCCTAGGCGCCTTGGTTTAATCATAATATCACGACTTATAGTAGATGCCTTTACGAAAATACGTGCATAATATATCATGTTTATATTTCGTAATTCTCCCGGCATTTGCATAAAGCACCATGGTGATGCACCCACGCGTTCGCCTGTGAGAAATTTCATTCATTAACCTTATACCACGCGTGTGGATAAAGCGATGAAGGCATCGGTTCAGATATTAAGAGTGAATAACCAGCACATGACAACTTCGATTCCGACACTAGCGCTAACACATCAGGGCTCGCGAGCGGGCGTTTTCAGAACTAAATTTCGTTCCGCGGCAATCCGAGTTTTGAGGGTTTTGTTCACTCGAGCTAGGGCTACCCGCTACTATTACTACTTTATATTACTATTCTCGCTTCCAGAATTTTAATTAGTAGTAGTTATTTGTAATTTGTATATTGAAGTGCATAAACATAAATAGATACAAGTGAAATGCGTAAACACAGTAGGTATTAAGTAGATAGCTACATGAATAAACAATTTGTTATATTCTTTTTAATATTTTGGTTTTTTGATTTTCAATTGTATTTTACGGCCATTAGAGTGGAAGATACTCTCAGTATCGCCCTGGTGTAAGACCACCATTAAGAATTGAAACGTTGCTTGAAATGGCTTTAGCCGTGTTTAGTGGTCAGATCTGAATAGCCAGGTACTTCCCCACCTTCCTCTTCCCTATATCCTTCCCCTCCCCACTACCTTCAGTCTTACAACATACTCCAAATTGGGGATGCAATAGTCCCACTGGCTCCAGACTTGTGCGGTATTCATGAAAAAAAACGAGTAATATTCAGTTGGATTGTAAAAAATGTCGCATTTTGAAATATTTATTCGTTAGCATAATTAATAATAAGCACTTCAACAAACAGAATTAAAGCGCACAAACCCTTTCTTTCTTTGAGTGGCCTTGCAACGCATGCCGGGTACCCGCTGTATATAATGTTATATAGTGCAGGCGCTTGCATTATAATTCCCGGGACTTGTGATGGAACCATAACAGTTTAGTTGACCGCGAGGTTACAGTGCCCATGAAACGCATGCCGGGTACCCGCTGTATATAATTTATTTATTTATTTACGGACAAATAGTCCATTAACAATATAACAATAACACGAAAAACAAGCGTGCGTAAAGGCCCGACCCGCCGAGCAATCGATCACCGTTCGCATTGATTACCGTTCGCATGTCATTTTTCGTAACTATCACCACTTTTCGTAACCCATTCACCAGTTTACCCCCAAGTGTCGAGCGTGCGTAAAAAAGATTTACCCCAAAAAATATTTTGGAGCAGTTGGGACTCTTGTGCGGTATTCACACAAGAAAAATTTAAATTTAAAAAAAAAAATCGAAATTATAAAAATTTTTGCAAAAAAATATTCAATGAACATGAAAAATTGCGTTCGGGCAACCCTATAGATTTAACAAACATGAATCAAGGAATTCGTGTTTATTTCAAATTTCGTTTTCAAATTTCATTTCCAAATATTATTATTCAAAGCGTCGCGAAGACGTGCTCTCCTGGCCGCGTTTGGGCCCGTAATGCCGTAATGAAATCTGAAATTTGTGTTTACGGGCTGCGATAAAAATGGTAAAATGCGATGTTCAAAATTATTTAAAATTAAATACTTCCTGAAATTATTTCACGATCAAATTATTTATGATTTGTCAATAACGTCTTAGCAAAATAAGTATGTAAAAAAATCCGAAATATATTTGTTTGTAAGTGCACAAATAAATGCACAAATCGACCAATTTTCGTCAAGAAACACATGTCCGTATATATTTTTTAATAATTTTATTTAAACCAAAATTAAAATTCTGAAACATACGTTTACCAGATAATGTATTGATTTATTTTACTGCATGATTATATGATTTGAAATGGGTGTTGTATAAGAAATGTACTTTTTTGAAAATTGAACAAATCTGCGAACGACCTATGGTATAACCTTATTATTCTAAAAATATTTTTTTTTTCTCAAAATCTAAAACATAAGTTTACTAGATAAAAGAACAATCTTTTGAAATCCATTTATAGTTTTTTGTGGAAAAGAGTCAATACGTCTAACCACTGATTTAAAAATGACATATTTCTGGTTTCTCTGGTTGTACACTCTTAATATTCATTCATTTCCGGCCTGCGAATACCTTACGTTAATGCCAAACAATTACACGATAGACCATATACGACTAGAGATATTAATCAAAATAAAAAGACCTCGAAGTTATATTTGCTGAAAAACTAGTATTTGTACACCATATAAATCACATTACAAACAATACTATAGAAATCATTAGGATTTTTACTGAGAACTGTCATGAAAATTTTATTTGTGTCATTAGTTCGTAGCCAATTCGAGTATAATTCTGTCATTTGGTCACCTAACCATAAAATTAATTTATTTATTTTATTTATTTAATACATGAATTATCGAAAGTACATATAGTTTTTTTTAATGATATTTCACCCTCCATGCAAGGGATGACCCTGTGTTATGGCGGGTGAAGTTTACAGTTAGCGGATATGCATTCATTAGTATAGGTTGAAAATTTTCAATAATTAATGCTATGCACACAGATTCTTCTACAATAAGAGAGTTTATGTAGTTTTTTGATTACAAGAATAAGGTGAAGAAGTTAAAGAATTATTGGAAAAGAGAAGTAATTATTAATATATTAAGGAATTATTGGTTTATAAATCATAGTAATCAGTCTTATACATACATACAATGCTGCTTAGATAGTAAATAAAAATATATCTTGTTTTGCCTGCTCTTAATACTATGCACATCCAAAACACGTCGAAAGATTTCAGAGAAAGATTCGACGATATATTAATTTTATTAAATTAAACAAATCAAATTGTGAAACAGCACTTATTTTACCAATGACTAAATACAACACAATACTTTCACAAAGTGATTTGTATTCATTTAAATAAAAAATGGCGCCACAAAGTGAATTTGAAAAGATTGATGCATTAATTTTATATTAAATATACCCTCAGAACTCATTAACTACACTTTTTAATTAAATACTCAAAAATGTGTACACTGGAAGATCGGCGAAAATTTAGCGACCCACGTTTCTTTTTAAAAATTTTAAATTCGCCTGGAACTCGACTGTTGCGAACTTTTGATCGTAGTTATTAGTCGACTCACTAGGCATGAGGATTTATTTCAATATCACCATTCACAAACAAATTGTGTAGCAAACTCGCCAATTCATCGCTTACATAGTACCAAATAAATATATAAATGATATCATTTTTAATGTAACAATTTCAATGTTTAAAACAAACTTAATTTTTTTTTATGTCAACGTATTCTGATCATATCTGTTTATTATTATTATTTTTTCTTTAATTTATCCAACTGAAAATACACTCTGATGTAAGAAATTATTGCTAACCCTTGTGTAAAAAAATGTACCCGATGTAAAAGCCCGATGGGCGTATAAAAGAGTAAATAAATAAAGTAGATTTCATATGCAGTACATACATCCAAACAAACCATAAATAAAATGGATGGGCAGATAACATTATGGTGAATCGATATTATTTATTACTTTCGCGTACATCGCTAGCGTAAAAGGTGCTGTGTGTGGTTGGTTGATTGATTACAACGATTACCAGCCGACGAAATGTGCCTTAAGAATTACATAAACTTATTTAAATTTCATAATCGTAAATGCTCATTTTATTGACGTTTTGAATCTTATGTGAAAAAAAATTAACCCATAAATACAAAGTTTTCTTAAGTACACCCGTAAGTACATCTATTTTCAATTTTCCACTTTGGCCGGCTAGTAGCCAATTTCAGATATATGCTTATATGTACGCGTGTGTGTGCTACTGCAAGTTGATAGAACGTATTGTCATCGACAACGAGTCTGCCTGCCGAGTTTCGTTGGAGAAGTGGTTTGATTTTCGCTTCCAAGATTTGTATTCATTCAAGGAAAAAAATCTATGTATTTGAAAACTGTTCTTGAAGTATATCTAGTTAGGTGTGAGGATATTAGGTTTCGAAATAAAATCATCTTAAAATTGCTTTACACATTTACGGTCATGTGTATTGTGTCATCAGCAAAACAATAATAAATTGTCGCTTTCAGCCAAAAGCCTTCACATGAAAATAGATACAGTAGGGAAAAACATTAATTATTGTATTTTTGTTTATGTAGTGGTGTACCTACTGTATCGTAGGACTACTTTGGGGTAAGAGGGGACTGCGAGCGGGTATTTTTTTTAACAATTTTAAACCACTATCAGTGTACACAAATATTTTCAAATTTGCGCTATTTATGTTTATTTATTTATTTATTTATTTATTTATACTGGGTTTTACAGATGTTTACACTTACATGAGAACAATCCAGTTATAAAACTCAGTTATTACACAATTATAAAAATCTACAATTACATACAATTAAATACAAATAAATACAATTAGAAAAACAAAAACATCACAAATAAAAATACAGAATTATATACAAGGTCACTCAAGTAACACATTGCAATGAGTGGTAAAAGACATATGAAATACGCGAGCATGCATAGAAAGACAATTCACACAACATAATTAGTTAGTACTTTTTAACAGCGCTAGAACTTATTTTTTAAATCCGTACAAATTGTCAACGAAAATATCCACATCAGCGCACTCTATCTTGTTATACAGTCGACACATCTGGGTCAGAGGGCTAAAGTAGGCGATATTATTTTTAAATTATTCATATAAAAAATGTTATGGCGTCTTAAACAATGGGAATTGGGGACATTAATTTCAATACTGTTAAGACATAATGTAGTATCAAGATGGCCGTGAATAATTTTATGTAAACATATTAGATCAGTCAATTGCCTTCTAGTTTTAAGTGTATCAATCTTGAAGTAATCACGACGTACATCGTATGATCTGAGATGGTCGTGTAGTCCACATTTGAAGGATAACATTCTTAGTAATTTTTTTTTAACTGATTCTACAATGTTTTCATATTTGCAGTAATGTGAATTCCAAATAGTGCTTCCATATTCAAGTTTACTTCTAATTAAGGCATTGTAAAGTGTTAGAATTGATTGAGGATCTTTGAAAGGTTTACATATTCTGTGAATAAATCCCATCATTTTTAATGATTTGCACTTAATGTTGTTAATATGTACATCAAATATGAATTTAGAATCAAGAGTGATTCCTAGATCCCTTATTGAAGAAACTTTTTTGAGAATAATATTATTGATAACATAAGAAAAATCTTTTATAATTCTATTTCTAGTAAAGTTTAAAATGTAACATTTTTCAACATTTAAGTGCATATCATTGACAGTTCACCAGTTATTGAGTGTGTCGAGGTCATTTTGAAGCAGCTGATGATCGGAAACAGACTTAATTTTACGAAAAATTTTAAGATCATCGGCGAAAAAAGCATAATCACAGTTTAATTTCGAGCCAAGGTCATTTATGAATATAAGAAAAAGCAGGGGGCCAAGATTTGAACCCTGTGGTACACCAGAAGTTACAATTATAGGGGATGATTTGTATCCATTAATAAGAACTAATTGAGTTCTGTTATACAAATATGATTTCACCCAGCGTAATAGGTCTCCATGTATTCCAATTTGTTCAAGTTTTTTTAGTAAGATGGAGTGGTTAACTCTATCAAAAGCTTTTTGGAAATCAGTATAAATTGTATCTACTTGTAATCTTTCATTAAAAGAATTACAAACATAATTACAAAATTCCAAAAGATTTGAGTTGATTGATCTTTGAGGAACAAACCCATGTTGCCTAGTGCAGAGAAGGGGTTTAAAATGTGAAAAAATACTTTTATATATCAGAGATTCAAAAACTTTAGCAAAACAGGATAGTATACTGATTGGCCTATAATTATTTATTAAAGATTGGTCTCCCGATTTTAATACTGGGACCACGTGTGCTTTTTTCCACAGATCGGGAAAAGTTCCCGTGGTAAGGGATGCATTAAAAATTATAAAAAGCGGTAAACATAAAGAGTCTGCACAGCAACTAACAAAGAAAGGAGGAATTTTATCAGGTCCTGGGCCCTTACTGGGATCTATTTTACTCAAAAAACATTTTATTTCATCTGCACTAATATGTATTTTACCCAAATTGCTTTGATTGTGTTCAGTAATGTTTGGCATTGAATCATTAGTAGATGATTCCGACTTGGTATAAACAGATGAAAAATATTTAGAGAATACGTTTGCTATGTTTTCACCGTCATTCGCGGAAATATCGTCAAGATGCATTACTTTAGGAATACAATTATTTTTTCGTAATGATTTTGAGTACGACCAGAATAACTTTATGTTACCTTGCAGACCACTTTCGACAGAGTTGATATATGATTTATAACATTCGCTTTGTATTTTTTTGTAAATTTCCTTAAATAAGAGAATTCCCTATAATCTGACTCATAACCATGTTTTTTTACCTTAAGTCTAACTTTGTTTTTTTTTCTTAAGAAGAGCAATCAATTGCTGATTAAACCAGACAGGATATTGATTTTTTGTTTAAGTACCATATTTTTTAAAGTATTTGTCAATAATTTCCCACAATTTTTCATATAATAAGATTACCATGCTATTCACATTTTTATTTTTAAAGAGAGTTATCCAATTAACAGACAATAGATCCTGTCGACATTCATCAAATTTTCCCTTCCTGAAGTTATATTTTGAATGGCTTCTATTCATTTCTAAGAATTGATCTTTATTTTGTTTCACTATAATTTCAAATGAAGGGTGATATTGATCCAATTTGGTTAAGCCTGGTGCTATATGTATATCAATGTTAACTTTATCTGAAAAAACAAGATCCAATAAATTTTCATTTCTATTTAGTACATAATTGAATTGAGACAAATTGCAAATTGATGAGAGATTGACAAGACTATGTGCTTTCATGCTTTTATAATTAGAAGGGGAAAGTACATTATTTTTGAATGAATTGTCAGGTATCCATTTAATTTCGGGCAAATTAAAATCACCAACAAAAATAAACTGCGAATTGGAAGTTGAAAACTTTAAATACAGATCCTGTAATTTTTCAATATGTTTACAATAATTATCAACGGTTACACTAGGAGGAATATAGAGGATGCATATAAATATGAGCGAGTTGGAACGAGACTTAATTACAAGCCACAAATCTTCATTGTCACTCTCCCACTTCGTTTTTCTTGACACAAGAAGTTTTTTAGAAACGGCGGCTAGAACTCCACCACCTTCTTTAGACACAGATTTGGTTGACTCACGATCTCTTCTAAATATTACATATCTATCATCAAACAATTCTTCACTAAATATCGTTGAGTTCAGCCATGTTTCGGAAAAACAAATAATGTCATAATTATTGATTAAAATATTATTGCGTACACTTACAGTCTTTGTTCGAATACCCCTCACATTTTGATATAATATATTTAATGCATCAACAGCAAGTACCTCGCCATCTATTTCGGTATGCTTAGATGCCATAGTCAATGGTGGAGAGGTCCTTCAATAGTGCTGCTTTGTAGGCCGGACAATCCTTATCTCCGGTGGGGTGGGCACGCGAAGCTGCAGGCTTTCCAAAACGTGCGCATGTGGCGCAACTGGGTGCTGCAGCAGCAGCGGGGCAGGCCTCACGCGCGTGTCCTTCTACACCGCAGTGGGAGCATCTCTTGGTATCTTTACAATACTTGTGCGAGTGTCCGACCATTTGGCAATTCAAACACACTGTAAGTCCAACAAAGTCACGCACACCGCAAACGGTCCAGTCCACAAATACGCGTCCTTGTTGCACGTCCATGACGAATGTTAGCAGGCACCGAGTACACTCTGTGGCAAGACGGTCCGGTTCGAGCTCCAGCCATATGACTTAATTTGCACTTGGATACACACTCTTTGAAGTCACCAGCTTCAGAGATTCCGGAGAGGGCCTTCTCTAAGAAGTTCTCGTCTGAAAGTTCACGGGGCACATTAAAAAATATTATTCTAGGCTGCCTCTTAATTGGAAGACGGGCACTCAGCAAGTCGGAGCTAGATATAATAGGATCATTTAAAAGCCTTTCTTGTTCTTGGCTGCTGGCAGTGTGGTTAATGACTCCTTTGTTTTTGATATTTTTTACTCCCGTTATCCTTACTCCTAACTGAGTAGGTAGCAGGTAGATTATTTCGATTTTCACCATTTTTTTTTCCTTTTCAGTTTCATAAAATTATTAGATACGTTTTTTTAAGAACTTACTATAACTATTTTTAACTTTAATTTAAAATCACATCATATCTTTATTTATCATTTACTACAAATATATCAGTAGGTCAAGGTGAAAGTGACATTGTCAGCTAAATATAAATTCCGCTGATCTAGAAATTCCGCAGAGAAAAAATGTATATAAATATCATAACGCCAGAGCTCATTGTTTGTGAGTTTTCAACGCGCAGGTTTTCTGTGTAGGTAGTAGTAAAAACAGTATAAAAAACGTATCTAGTTAAACCTACTATCTGTTAACAAAAAACTTATAGAAACTTTCCAAACGGCTAAAATGGTTAAGAGTGAGGTAAGGTGTTTAAACAATTTTGTTATGAATCTTGTCCTTATATTGTACAAGAAAAGTGATGAAATAATTTAATTAGAGGGGAACCGTGCGACAATTTTCTCAGTTTAAGTATTATACAGAGACTATTAGAGCTGTAATGAATTCCTGTTCACATAATTGTGCTTTTAAATTAATTAAAAATACCAAATTCGGTTGTGGGTCTATTTCAATAAACAATTAACTCTAGAACTTGGTTTTGCTTTTATTTTAAGTGTCATCATTAAAATTTATTTATCATCGTTCAAAATTGCTAGTGTTTCGATGTTTCACATAAGCGATAAAGTACCTACCTATCTACAATATAATTTTTTAATAGACGATTAGTTTAACTGCCATTTTCAAAATCGGAACTGATTTGATACTTTCCGTCATTGTTCACGGGTCTGCGCTTGTAATACACACAGGAGATCCTGGGGAAAATAATTCCCCTCAGGGCCTATGTCAGCTTTGGGAATGCTAAGTGGAGGGTCTTTTTAGGAAATAGACTAGGAGACGAGGTAGGTAAACCCTACGTCATCGAGTACACGGATGAAACTACTTTTTAGTGATAATGGACACTTAGAAAACCTTAAAAAAGCTGGTCTGCCGGTGCGCCTCTTGGCAGGAGCCGCGCTGCCATGGAAATAGTCAGCGATTTTTTTCGAAAAAATTACGTCATCGAGTACACGAACGGGAATGGTGTCATATGATAAAGGTCGATTAGAAAATGAGAAAAAAGCAGGGCTGCCAACCGGCAGCCTGGCAAGTTCGCAGGCAGCCGGCGTCAAAGTGGGGTAAAAAATAGTAATTTTTACGTCATCGAGTACACGAATGAAACTAATGAATAACTATATTCCAGATCATTCCGTTTAAGAATTTCTTGGTCTGCCGACCAGCAGCCTGGCAAATTTTTGTGTACGATTTTTTAAAGTTTTTTTTTTTTTTTTTCAATTTTTCGTTTATCTTTATTATTATTTTTATTTCATTATATTTTTAAAAACTTTGAATGCCATATTTTAAAAATATGAACGATAATGATAAAAAAAAATAATTTGAGAGTTCCGAGTGTACTCATCCGTCAGGTGAGCCGTTCGACGCCAAACCACTTACGAAACCTGCCGCGGTGCCCCTCACCGCTGTCGCGTGTCAATATTATTGTACAAATTTATAATATTAATAGTCCTTTTAAAATTGCCTAATAGTCAATAGTAGTTGGAAGTTCAAAAAACCAACGCACCATCGCTGTAAGAGCTGCGTTCGTCCGTAAAACGACGGAAATTTCTGATACCCCGTTCGTTTCATATCGGTTTCGCTTGCCCTGCTGCACCGATTAGATCGAATACAAGATCGAAACTAATGAAAAACTGTAGTCTAGATTATCTCATTCATGACTTCTTCGGTCTGCCACCAGCAGGCAGGCAGTTTTTTGTGTACGACTTTTTAAAGTTTAATTTTTTTTTTTATTCTTAAATAAATTTTTTCAATATCTTTATTATTATTTTTATTTAATTATGGTTTTAAAAACTTAGAATGCAAAATTTTAAATAAAATAAGTGGTAATCATAAAAAAATAAATTTTTGGTATTCCGAGTGTACTCATCGGACGGGAGAGCCTTTCGACGCGAAACAACTTACTGGAAACTGGCCGCGGAGCCCTTCGCCGCCATCGCATGCCCATATTATTATACGAAATTTATAAAAATAATAATTTTTTAAAGATAAACTAATAGTCCATAGCGGTTGGAAGTTCGAAAAACTACCGCACCGTCGCCGTAAGAGCTGCGTTCGTCCGGAAAACGACGGAAATTTCCGAGCCTCGTCCGTTTCATATCGGTTTCGCTTGCCCTGCTGCATCGATTACGTCGAATGCAAGATCAAAACTAACCAAAAGCTGTAGTATAGATCATCCCATTCATGACTTCTATGGTCTGCCGACCAGCAGCCTGGCAGTTTTTTGTGTACGATTTTTTAAAGTTCTAATTCATTTTTTAATTTAAAAAATATATTTTCAATATCTTTATTATTATTTTTATTTCAATATGGTTTTAAAAACTTAGAGAGCCAGATTTTAAATAAAATAAGTGGTAATGATAAAAAAAAATTTGAGTCTTCCAAGTGTACCCATCGGACGGGAGAGCCTTTCGTCGCGAAACAGCTTACTGGAAACTGGCCGCGGAGCCCTTCGCTGCCATCGCATACCCATATCATTATACAAATTTATAATAATTATAGTCTTTTTAAGATTTACCTAATAGTCCATAATGGTTGGAAGTTTAAATAACCACTGCACCGTCACCGTAAGTGCTGCGTTCGTCCGGAAAACGACGGAAATTTCCGGGCCCCGTCCGTTTCATATCGGTTTCGCTTGGCCTGCTACATCGATTACACGAGTATAAGATCAAATTAACGAAAAACTGTAGTCTAGATCATCTCCTTCATGATTTCTTTGGTCTGCTAGACAGCAGACTGGTAGTTTTTTATGTACGATTTTTATTTATTTATTTTTTTTTTTTTGTTATTATTTTCAATATCTTTATTATTATTTTTATTTTAATATGGTTTTAAAAACTTAGAACCGCAGATTTAAAAAAAAAAAGTGGTAATGATAAAAAATACATTTTGAGTGTTCCGAGTGTACCCATCGGACGGGAGAGCCTTTCGACGCGAAACAACTTACTGGAAACTGGCCGCGGAGCTCTTCACCGCTTTCGCATGTCCATATTATTATACAAAATTATAATAATAATAGTCTTTTCAAAATTACCTAATAGAACATAGTGGTTGGAAGTTCGAACAACTACCACATTCGTCCGGATAACGACGGAAATTTCCGGGCCCTGTCCGTTTCATATCGGTTTCGCTTGCCATGCCACATCGATTACTCGAGTACAAGATCAAAACTAACGAAAAACTGTAGTCTATATCATCCCATTCATGACTTCTCTGGTCTGCCGACCAGCAGCCTGGCAGTTTTTTGTGTACAATTTTTTGAGTTTATAATTTTTTTTTTAATTTTTAATAAAATATTTTCAATATCTTTATTACTTTTTTATTTCAATATGGTTTTGAATATTTAGTATGCCAGATTTTAAATAAAATAAGTGGCAATGATAAAAAAAATAATTTTGAGTGTTCCGAGTGTACCCATCGGACGGGAGCGCCTTTCGACGCGAAACAACTTACTGGAAAGTGGCCGCGGAGCTTTTCACCGCCATCGCATGCCCATATTATTATAAAAATTTATAATAATAATAGTCTTTTTTAAATAACCTAATAGAACATAGTGGTTGGAAGTTCGAACAACCATCACACCATCGCCGTAAGAGCTGTGTTCGTCTGAAAAACGACGAAAATTTCAAAACCCAGTGCGTTTCACATCGGTTTCGCTTGCCCTGCTGCATCGATTACACTCGGAACACTCAAAAAATTTTTTTTTTATCATAACCACTTATTTTATTTAAAATTTGGCATTCTAAGTTTTTAAAACCATATTGAAATAAAAATAATAATAAAGATATTGAAAAAAATTATTTTAGAATTAAAAAAAAAATTAAAACTTTAAAAAACCGTACACAAAAAACTGCCTGCCTGCTGGTAGCAGACCAAAGAAGTCATGAATGAGATAATCTATACTTCAGTTTTTCATTAGTCTCGATCTTGTATTCGATGTAATCGGTGCAGCAGGGCAAGCGAAACCGATATGAAACGAACGGGGTTTCAGAAATTTCCGTCGTTTTACGGACGAACGCAGCTCTTACAGTGATGGTGCGTTGGTTTTTCGAACTTCCAACTACTATGGACTATTAGGCAATTTTAAAAGGACTATTAATATTATAAATTTGTACAATTATATTGACACGCGACAGCGGTGAGGGGCATCGCGGCAGGTTTCGTAAGTGGTTTGGCGTCGAACGGCTCACCTGACGGATGGGTACACTCGGAACTCTCAAATTATTTTTTTTTTATCATTATCGTTCATATTTTTAAAATATGGCATTAAAAAATTTTTAAAAATATATTGAAATAAAAATAATAATAAAGATAAACGAAAAATAGAAAAAAAAAAAAAAAAACTTTAAAAAATCGTACACAAAAATTTGCCAGGCTGCTGGTCGGCAGACCAAGAAATTCTTAAACGGAATGATCTGGACTATAGTTATTCATTAGTTTCATTCGTGTACTCGATGACGTAAAAATTACTATTTTTTACCCCACTTTGACGCCGGCTGCCTGCGAACTTGCCAGGCTACCGGTTGGCAGCCCTGCTTTTTTCTCATTTTCTAATCGACCTTTATCATATGACACCATTCCCGTTCGTGTACTCGATGACGCAATTTTTTCGAAAAAAATCGCTGACTATTTCCATGGCAGCGCGGCTCCTGCCAAGAGGCGCACCGGCAGACCAGCTTTTTTAAGGTTTTCTAAGTGTCCATTATCACTAAAAAGTAGTTTCATCCGTGTACTCGATGACGTAGGGTTTACCTATGTCGTCTCCTGGTCTAAAAGGAAAGAGAGGAAGTTCTGGGAAGGAAAAGGGTATGAGGGTGGGTAGGAATCTGGGGGTCAGTATGTCGGTGACGGACGTATAAATAAATCCCTCCTACTGCGGTGCACGGTGAGTCCGGCTGTAAAGTCCAAAGGGACTCCCTCAACCATTCTGTCCGATCCGGCCTGCCATGCTGTTAGTGGCAGACGGATTCGTCGCCAAGTCACCTGCTAAGTCACCAAATGTTGCGAACCATGTAGGTTGACCTATGGCAGAGGTTTTGACTATCAAATAAATTATTCCCGGGGCGGCGGTACCCACTCCATGAGGGGAATTATTTTCTTTAGGGCCTCCTGTGTGGAGCTCGTTTTAAAAAAAAAAGTTGAATACCAGATTTCCTTGAAAGAAAGAAAAAAATTTATATAAAAAAAAAAATAATTTAATGTTCACTCACTTGTCAAAGTCACACCCCACTGAGTCTGTAGTGAAATTTGCATTTCCAAATTAATTAAGCCTAGAGAAGATGACAAAAACAGAAGCGCCGTAATGTCTGTTTTCTCTGATTGCTTGAATTAATTTGTGAGGCGCCACCAGTTTTTTCAAATATTCATGTTTTCGCTCTCAATAAAATCTTTGGTGACCGTACAACTCAGAATGAAATAATCTATATCTCCTTTGAATAATCGTTAAGGTGAAGCCATACTAAATAATGCAAAATCATACAAAATCATATGTTTTTGTTTTGAAAATTTGATGGCTTAGAAGTATTATAGATGCTAATGTAAAGTCTTTTAATAGGCCTAGAAAGAAATAAAATATAAGGTCTATAAAAAAAAAAAATTCTAGTCCAAACTCTCCTATTTATAACCCCCTTTTCGGATATGGTTTTATTGTATAATGTGGCAAATTCAGTTTTTTTTATAATAATCTCAAAAAAATATTGATATTTACGCCCAAACTTCACAAAATGAAATAAAACATACATTTTGGCGATGTTTTTCCCAGTGCATTAAAAGATGCGTTACCCAACGCGAATATAATCCCTACGCCATCTGCAGAAGAGCCGATAGAGCGTGTATTATATTCACAGTCAGTTGCCGCCCGTCTTTCGGGCCGAATAGACATTGCTCCGTTCTCCGCGTTGCTTCGGTCTGTAAAATAGTACTTGCGGGCCGTTGATGGCTACGGATTATGGTTTTTATTGGTCAACAGCATCAACGCCCCAAAGTCCTTTACTCTCCCCGATTCTGAATGGGTCCAGTACTAGGGGATCGCCTTAAATGTGTTTAAAAAAAATCATGTGTGCAGTTCACACGCGGTAAGAATCAAAACTTCAGAAAACTAAAGTTAGAGAGAATGAGTCGAATGCAGAGCATCAGAAGTAGGATAATAATTGTAGGAATTATTTTTATACTAGCTGGTTCCCGGCATGCGTTGCAATGTCATATTCAAGGAAATACATTGTTTCTCCCTGAATCACCTTTCCCGTGCTTCCCCGTTCCCCTCCCGCGTCCCCTTCCTAGCTAGCTTTATAAATTATAGCCTATATGTTATTCTGATGTATGAGCTACATATATTATTGGAAAGTTTCATTAAAATCCATTCAGTAGTTTTTGCTTGAAACACACATACATCCATACAAACTTTCGCATTTAAAATATTAATAAGATAATATTGTTACCAACTTTAAAACATGTTTTACATTTTGTTCTACGGAGCACCACACACAGGGCCGACAGGCTACGAAACACCGCACAAAGAGGACACCGATTAGTCTATCTCGTTTTCTCGCAGGCTAAATCCTATATATGTATGTGTTTGTCTCTTTTTAGTGTCGCTCGCTTGCGTTTCATTGAGTTTCAAATCACAACGGTGATAAAGAAGTTTTCATTTAAAAAAATGCTAAATTGGTTAGGTTATGGGCTATTTTTAATTTTAATTTTTGATAGTTTTTAATGACTTCAAAGAGGTGTTGAGTTGACTTGATTCTGAGTTGGCATGGAACCTTCATTCTCTCGCAGGCTAAATCCTATAGATGTATGTGTTTGTCTCTTTAGTGTCGCTCGCTTCCGTTTCATAGGGTTTCAAATCACATCAGTGAGTGCTAAAGTGATTTTCACTTCAAACGCACACGCTAGGGTCGATATCTATATTAGGTATACTAAAAAAATATTTGCACTAGTGTCAAAATCCAAATAGGAAATTGATGAATACGTTTGTATCGACAAAACGCCATCCGGTTCCCCCTTAATGTCAGTATATTGACAATATTATTTTATTATCGTTACCATTTGGCTAGTTTCATTATCGATTTTGAAGTCGTCTTAAGATGAAGCCATACTAAATAATGCAAAATCATACAAAATCGTATGTTTTAGTTTTGAAAATTTGACCGCTTAGAATTATTATAGATGCTTCAATTAAATACTGCGTGTAGAACATACCTTAAAATATCGGTCATTTTTTGTAATAAGTCTTTTAATAAGCTTGGAAAAAAATAAAGTATTAGGTCTATAAAAAACATTTTTAACTGAAAACTCTCCTACTTATAAACACTTTTTCGGATATGGTTTTATTGCATAATGTGGCAAATTCAGTTTCTTATATAATTATCGCGAAAAAAAATGATATTTACGCCCGAACCTTACAAAATAAAATATAATATGCATTTTCGCGTTGGTATTTTTGACATTACGGCGCAATACGTCAGTCGACGAATTTGTTATATCAAAGTGAACCTTATACCGTCCACCGAAGAACGACTGGCAGCCGCCCCGATTTTCTATCATTACTCCTCCGAACGGAGCGGAGAGAAGACGTGTTATGCTCCGCGCCGCTTATTTTCGTGAAATCAATTTTAAAATTCCGTTTTATTACAATAAACAATGCATAAAAAAGGAATTAAAGTTTTTTACAGGCATTTACGAAATCAACATGTAAAAAAAAAACTCAAATATCTTTTCCAACCTTTCCAAAAGCTTTTTCTCAAGTATTTTTAAACTCCTCCCATAAAAAGGCGTGAATTCCGATTTCGATTTTTTCCTGTACTAGTGGATCGCCTTAAGATGTTTTTTGATGTCAGACCCAAAAGGTTACATACCAATACAGAGTAATTAGTATTTCAAAGGAAATTGAAGTTGATTCCCAACTGTTCCAACGATTTTCTTTGATATTTGCTTTCAAAGAACGCCTTCAAATAATTTATGCACCTAATTGAAATAAATTCCATTAAAACCTCCGAACCAAAAGGTTACATGTCATTCTAATTAATTGGTTTCTCGAAGAAAATTGACGCCTCACTACGGTGTAATAACATCAGTTTCAATTTTCAAAGTTTCCTCAGAAAGTTACGTTCAATTAAAGCACAGACGCTGAAGAGATAAACCTATAGAAGTGTTTTGTGGACGTGACTGTGTGCCCGAAGTAGGGTAAATTTTATCTTACTTCACAAGAGTCCAAATTGCGCCCGTCTGGAGCCAGTAAAACTGCCATCCCTAATTGTACGCTGTGAGGCTGATGGTAAGTGAGGAGGGGAATGAGATGGGGAAGTGGATGTAGAGAAGTACCTGGTTATTCTGATCACGTCACCAAACGCGGCTAAAGCCATTTCAAGCAACGGGTGAATGGGTGATACTGAGAGTATCTTCCACATTGGAACGTGCCGCAAAAATATCATATTATTTTAAATGATTAAATTGTGAAAACACAAATCAATCCAATAAAATGTATCTGCGCACGCCGGGATTTGAACGGACTTCCGGATGATTAGTCGAAAACCTTGCCCCTCGACCACGGAGGGCGTCAAAAAAAAGATAATGATATTTTATAGAAAATGATAGGCTTTTTGTAATTAAATTTAGTATTTTAGAGTATTGTTAAACGACTTCCAAAAGGAGAAGGTTATCAATTCGACGGTATTTTTTTTATTTTTATTTTTTTATGTTTGTTACCTCAGAACTTTTGATTGGGTGAACCGGTATTGATGATTCTTTTTTTTATTAGAAAGCTGGTGCTTCCCGTGTGGTCCCATTTTAATTTGGTCCAGTTCTGACAATGGGATCCATGAGAAAACCATATTCCTATGTCTTAAATTTGCAATAAGTATGTGCGCAACAAATGGACGAATAACTCAATATTACGCCAACAGATTTCAATGATTTTTTTTAAGTAAAACTACTTTACGCACGCTCGTTACTAAAAATCAAAAAATAAACACAAATTTTAACAAAACAAAAAACGACTTCAAATACACTAAAAAGTAAAAAAATAATTTCGTACGATTGTTATTTTTGGCGTCGGTGTCAGCCAAGATCTCCACATCTCATTTATAACTACCTATGTATGTAGTGACCTTGGATTTATTTTAATTATTTATGTACCTAAATTTCTTAATGTTTCAGTTTTAGTAGTAGATTCTGGCATTCACTCGGACATCAGTCCCACTAATAAATAATCAATATATACCTATTATAAAAGAAAGTGTACAATGTGCGTGCCGCTAAAACTCAGAAACGAGTCCCGGTACGATCAAGGGAGTTACATGGTGTGGTAGCTCTCTATCCCCCGTCCATGAAGAAGGTTCCCGTTTTTACCCGTAGGGCGTGCTTTTGAAGATACAAGGGCTGGAAGTTTCGCTCTCTAGAAATTTCTAGAACAATCCAGAACATTCGAGAGTATTTCTAGAACAGTCCAGAATATACCGGAATATTTTGGAATATTGTGGAATGCTTGGGAATATTCTGGAACATTTGGGAACATCCAGGATCTTCCCAAATCATTGTGGAATATTTCAGAACACTCTCGAATGTTTTGGAATGTTCTGGAACATTATGGACCATTCCAAGCCTTTGTTATATGGGTGGGGCTACCCATTGGTAGAGGTATATAGAACAAGATCCGTCGTGGGTTCGAACGTCAGTTCAATCTCATATCAACTCCCTGAGCAAAGCCGGGACCTCAGCTAGTAACTAATAACGAATCTTTCAAAAATTCACCCAATAATTAGTACAAAAGCACCAAATCAGGTAAATAATAAATAATACGCCATTGAAAAATGGTATTCAGAGCAAATTTGCGCGGAAAATTATCACACATTGTCCAAAAACTCAAAGAAGTTAAGATGTGATTTAAACTTTTAAAAATATATTTAATTTTAGTTAGAACGCTTATTTTTAAAGGAAACTACCACTGATAGCAGTTAATATCTATTCACCTTGTGCGAAAACCAAATAAATTTATTTCTTAATCGATTTCACGACCTTGAGATCACAAAGCGGGCTCTCTGCTCTTTACTCTCTTCCCTGTCGCCAGCCTTCTCGGGGACCGCCATTAATTATTCGATATCATTTTAGATTCGTTTGTCCCCTTTATAATGCAGAGTCCCGAGGTATAGGGTAAATGAAATCCGGCCTTTTGCGCATTTATCCGGAATATATTAACCCGATTTGCAACTTTAACCGAGCAATTAACCAAAGCGGTAAATTAAATCCGGGCGCCTTGTATATTTCTCGAGCTGTTATTAAGTTAGTAGAATATTTTATAAGTTAGTAGTGTCTTTAACGAGTTAACTAAATAAGACGTTTTGCAGAGAATCGAGCGCGCGCTAATGCGTCTCGTAAAATGCCGGGTACTCGCTAGTGAATAAATAAATAAAATAGCGCTTCACGTAGAATATTTACAACTAAAATAGTCATTGAAAACAGCTGGCGGTAGATAATAATTATTGTTTCCACTTGTTAGTACTTAGATAAACTGCAAGCATCTGTAAGCGAGACTAGAAGACTGTCCCCTTAATGGCCTTGATCCCAATCCAATTAAACATCGATCAATTAAATTTTAAACGCATGTTTACAACCAGTTAGTTATCTTGTCCAAATGCAGTACCTGTCTTACTTTGCGCCCGCCCATATACATACATAGAATTACTAGTATTGAACATATTACGTTCTATTTCATTTGTAATTAAAGTCAATACCTTTTATGGGAATTGACAACAACTATCTACTTGCTTGTACTTATAACAATTCCAATTTGAATAATTTAAATTTACCATAGGCTATCATGCTGTGCTTGCTTGTTTATGTATATAGTAGTATTATTATTTGTACTTCTCAATAGCCTTGTGCTATTTCTTTAAAAAATATTTACTTATCACTAGCAGAATCAACTTTATGGTATGGAATAACCACTTGGGGACACTCTTGCAAATCTAATTTAAACCACCCACAATCAGTACAAAATTCTATCTTTAAATTACCAGTTCAAATGTTTTTATTGTTCTTTATGTTTTTATTTTAACTTCTCTTAACTATTTTTTTTCTTAGTTTTTCTTTATGTTTTTCTTGTCTAGTTACTAAAAAAAAAAAAAAATTATCAGCGAAAACATATTTTTAGGCTTACTGTTTTATTTTAGCACTCTTTATTTTTTATGTATCTTTGTAAAGCTGTTTGTTTTCCAAATAAAGATATTATTATTATTATTTAAAAACAAAGTTTTTCACAGAGACGAAACAAATCATAGTTGTATAGGAATTTAACTATCTTACAGGCCTTATTATGGTACAAAATATTGATTCAGCATATATCTAACTCTGAATATAAGAGGAAAGTGGAACATGGACGTAATACTAGGTTCACAAGGAACGGAATGCTTGTTCCAAAATATAACAATAACTACGAACAGCGAATCCTGAAATATAACGTGCCCAAAATATTTAACATGTTAACAAGTAAAATAAATAAAAAATTGCGGTTCACCAAATTTGTATATGCATCATTGTATTTGTAAACATTATAATAGAACATTGTTCCTGTTGACAAACCGCTTAATTGCGGCTTAACGGGATTGTACTTTGAAGAAAAATAAAAAAAAGAAAAGTATTAGGAACATTCCCGTACGTAAAATTATTATATTTAAATTTTTATTATTCATATTTATTAATTCTGTTTGTAACGGACGTGTCGTCGTCCTTACAAGACTGTAAATTATGAGGGCACCGGTGGCTGTGCACTCCTTCCCTTTTGTGTGCCAATGATGATGATTGAAGCTGATTTAAAGCTGGCCTCCCTACATCCAGTGGGTGGTGGCCCTGGATGCGCCTAGTTTCTGCCTGGGCCTGGTTGCCTTGGGAGTACCCAGAGTTAGGGCCGGCTATGGCGGCAGGCACCAGGTACTCGTCCAGGCAGAACTTCAGCAGGAGGCAGCAGGTCGCAGGACTTCCAGAGGTAGGAAGTAGTAAAACAAGAAGAGTAGAATTGAACTTTGAACTGAACACAACATATTTATTGACAAATTTTCATAACATTTAAGGGGTACTTGTACCCGACAGCGTTCGGGCAGTGTTTTTATGAAAAAGTGGAGGGGTTTTCGTCCTCAGACCAAATGGTATAAATAGGGCGGTCATTATGTGGGCACCCTATTTTGCCGGTGTCACCGTTGAAGGCGGTCGCTTAAAATGTATTTTTTATAATAATTCTACAGAGTTAATTGTGTACATATGTGTTCGTTATTATACAGTAATCATGAAATAAACCAATTGTCTATTGCTAGATTTTTAGTTAGAGACGTTTAGCTCATTTTTGAGCTAAATCGCATAAAATATAAATTGATTTGCCGTTTGGCTGAATATCTGGTTATTTACAGTTACAATGTTATTTTTACGAGGTCCCCCGTAAGATGTGTTAATGAAACCTGTTTGTTTCACCATCTTACGGGGCACCTGGATTTTTAAAATCGGAAAAACGTATTTTTACCGAAATTTTTCTAAGTGTTTTTTGAGGGTCATTTATTGCCCTAGTTTGAGTAATTTAAGGGCTAGAGACTCAGGCTCTCTTTCCCTCGATGCCTTGTAGGACTGCGGAATGAAATTTCTTAGTTTCATTATCCTACAAGGATCGTAAGTTAAAATATTTAACAATATGTCAAAAAAAAGGAAACATAAAAAATACGTTTGAAATTATAAATTGACAAATGTCCCTGGTGGCAACCTGAGCATGATAGCGTTTATTTGTTGCACCGGGGGCATTGTACATGGTAAAATGAAAGTTTTTTATTAATACAATATTACAATTAGAATAACTTTAAATTCTAATTGGAAAACAAACATAAAAATATTTTCAACGAAAAAGATCGCTGGCGGTACGGTACTAACGAGCTCAGTGGGCAAGCGGATTTTTGGATTTCCAGCGAAATCTCAAAAAATGACCACTGAACTGTAGAGGATACCGCCAAGGATGTTTTTCGTTGAAAGAACATTTGAGGGTACGTAACACGTCGGTTACACTCCCCCCGTGCAGCTGTGCTGTACTAGTCATAACGACGTGTAGTAGGATGAGTAGGTGAAGCTGCATTGGTAGACGCGGGCGGCAGGATCACAGCGAGCTTCACGGCAGGTCGGACGTAGACTCTGGTTCTCGGCAGGTCGAACGTAGACTCTGGTTCTCGTCTGGGTCCCGGCGGTCCTTACTTGGTCGTCTTCAGCAGGGATGGTGTCAAGGACTCGGCCGTGTGTCCGGCTGATGTGGGTCCATGACAACCATGACACGGGGTCCATGACAACCATGATGGGGTTGACGGACTCCCCCCGTGTGAGGAGCGCCACTTCCTTGATAGTGGCACTGCTGGAGCAGGACGGATTCGTCTTCGCTGCGCCGATGAGGAGCACCACGTCTATGACAGTGGCACTGCTGGAGCAGGACGGATTCGTCTTCGCTGCGCCGATGAGGAGCACCACGTCTATGACAGTGGCACTGCTGGGGCAGGACGGGCTCATCTTCACTGCGCCGATGAGGAGTACCACGTCTATGACAGTGGCACTGCTTGGGCAGGACGGGCTCGTCTTCACTGCGCCATTGAGGAGCACCACGTCTATGGCAGTGGCACTGCTGGGGCAGGACGGGCTCGTCTTCACTGCGCCATTGAGGAGTACCACGTCCTTGACAGTGGCACTGCTGGGACAGGACGGGCTCGTCTTCACTGCGCCATTGAGGAGCACCACGTCTATGGCAGTGATACTGCTGGGGCAGGACGGGCTCGTCTTCGCTGCGCCGTTGAGGAGCACCACGTCTTTGACAGTGGCACTGCTGGGGCAGGGCGGGCTCGTCTTCACTGCGCCTATGAGGAGCACCACGTCTATGACAGTGGTACTGCTGGGGCAGGACGGGCTCGTTGTTGCTGCGGGATGTGGTTGGTCATCCATCTGAGGTAAGGGCGGCCCGGGACCAGAAGGTCCAGGCGGCAGTGAGGACCACTGCTCTGGCAGCGGAGCGGATCCGGCAGCTGTTCTCTGCTGATCGGCTGGCTGTCTTTGATGGAGCAGAGGTGAGGGCGGCCCGGGACCAGAAGGTCCAGGCGGCAGTGGGGACCACTGCTCTGACAGCGGAGCGGATCCGGCAGCTGTTGTCTGCTGGTCGGCTGGCTGTCTTTGATGGAGCAGAGGTGAGGGCGGCCCGGGACCAGAAGGTCCAGGCGGCAGTGAGGACCACTGCTCTGGCAGCGGAGTGGATCCGGCAGCTGTTGTCTGCTGGTCGGCTGGCTGCCTCTGGTGGAGCAGAGGTAAGGGCGGCCCAGGGCCAGAAGGTCCAGGCGGCAGTGAGGACCACTGCTCTGACAGTGGAGCGGATCCGGCAGCCGTTGTCTGCTGGTCGGCTGGCTGCCTCTGGTGGAGCAGAGGTAATGGCGGCCCGGGACCAGAAGGTCCAGGCGGCAGTGAGGACCAATGCTCTGGCAGCGGAGCGGATCCGGCAGCTGTTGTCTGCTGGTCGGCTGGCTGCCTCTGGTGGAGCAGAGGTAATGGCGGCCCAGGACCAGAAGGTCCGGGCGGTATCGTGGTTGGGTCCCTCTTGTAGTAAGGGGCCGGTGGCGCAGGGCCTCCTGGCCCTTGCTGCGCTGGTGATGCGTACCTCTGGTCCATCAGAGGTACAGGTCCAACAAGCTCATCGCGTACGGCTTCTCGTTGCCTCAGGTTGAGCAGAGGTACGGGCGGCACGGGGCTGGAAGGTCCAGGCTGCATCCATCTTCCCCGGAGTCGCCAAGCTTCTTTTTGGCCCGGATCTGTGTGGCCAGTTGACTCCAGGATTGCATCAGTTTTGGAAGGCGCTGAAGTTGCGGCTTCTGGTGATGCGTACTTCTGGTTTTCCAGAGGTACAGGTCCAACAGGCATCTCACGTACAGCTTCTGGTTGCCTTGTATTGTGCAGAGGCAAGGGCGGTACGGGGCCGGAAGGTTCAGGTTGCAGCCATCCAAAGTTCCCATTGTAATGAGGGGGTTGCAGCGCGGGGCCTCCAGGCCCTGGCTGCGCCGGTAATGCGTACCTCTGGTTTACCAGAGGCACAGGTCCGACGGGTATCTCTCGTACGGCTTTTTGTTGCCTTGAATTGTGCAGAGGCAAGGGCGGTACGGGGCCGGAAGGTCCAGGTTGCAGCCATCCAAAGCTCCCATTGTAATGAGGGGGCTGCGGCGCGGGGCCTCCAGGCCCTGGCTGCGCCGGTGATGCGTACCTCTGGTTTACCAGAAGCACAGGTCCGACGGGCATCTCTCGTACGGCTTCTTGTTGCCTTGAATTGTGCAGAGGCAAGGGCGGTACGGGGCCGGAAGGTCCAGGTTGCAGCCATCCAAAGCTCCCATTGTAATGAGGGGGCTGCGGCGCGGGGCCTCCAGGCCCTGGCTGCGCCGGTGATGCGTACCTCTGGTTTACCAGAAGCACAGGTCCGACGGGCATCTCTCGTACGGCTTCTTGTTGCCTTGAATTGTGCAGAGGCAAGGGCGGTACGGGGCCGGAAGGTCCAGGTTGCAGCCATCCAAAGCTCCCATTGTAATGAGGGGGCTGCGGCGCGGGGCCTCCAGGCCCTGGCTGCGCCGGTGATGCGTACCTCTGGTTTACCAGAAGCACAGGTCCGACGGGCATCTCTCGTACGGCTTCTTGTTGCCTTGAATTGTGCAGAGGCAAGGGCGGTACGGGGCCGGAAGGTCCAGGCTGCATCCATCCGGGGCCCCCATCAGAGTGAGGGGGCTGCGGCGCGGGGCCTCCAGGCCCTGGCTGCGCCGGTGAGGGGTGCCTCTGGTTTATCAGAGGCACAGGTCCAACGGGCATCTCTCGTACAGCTTCTTGTTGCCTTGTATTGTGCAGAGGCAAGGGCGGTACGGGGCCGGAAGGTCCAGGGTGCATCCATGATGCTTGTAGTTGCCAAGGTTCTCCTTGGTCCGGATGTCCATGGCTGGTTGGCTCCGAGGCAGTACTCGCTGCGACGAGTTGTGCCAGCCCTGCGGCACCGGGTTGTGCCAGCCCTGCAGTACTGGGTTGTGCCAACCCTGCGGCGCCGGGTTGTGCGGGCCCTGTCGAATCTTTTGCCGGCAGGATCCCAGCACGGGGTTGTGCAGGCCCTGTCGCATCTTGTGCCGGCCCTACACGGGTTTGTAGTTGAAGGGCTGCATTCAGCCAATCAATACGTTTTTGTTGGCTGCGC